>CM032447.1:227028051-227352822 GCA_019049505.1 Pachyrhynchus sulphureomaculatus | reverse complement strand
TATTGTAGTTTAAATATACCATTATTGCATAAAAACTCTTAAGAAACATAAAATTACTAAAAAAAATACAGTGCGTCTAATAATTTGGCCAGGGACTGTATATATTCTTTATACATTTTGCCAAAATCGAAACTGAAAAAGGAAATTTTTTCATTTCATTAATATTAGAATAATTTGAGGCGGATCATAAAAGAAACTTACCGTATCATATTTCTCGAGATAAACAAATCACCATCGACTTTTGCGTTACGTACCCTGTATTCGTCTTCCTTACAAAAGGGCTGGCTACATTATCTAATTAGTAAATGTAGTAGTAATTTTCCGGAGGCCGCTAAAGCTTCATGAAAATCCAAGAAACCGCCCGACACGATATTGGTCGTAGATAGCAATTTGGGCCTAATAAAAAGATGTCGGTGGCGGCGGCCGCTTTCCCTGCTTTTCCTGTTCTGCGACCTTTTTCCGAATAAATTCAGTTATTTTCCGAGTTATAAGCTTCAAGAAATGGCCTATCAAGGACAGCGACGTTCTTTTCAAATGTTCCGAATAAAACCGTTTAACTGTCTGTGTGGAAAAGAAGTATGCTTTTTTGTCTTCGTTTGAAAATACATTTTCATACTTAGAGCGATAATGGTAATAGACTGATCTATTCGGTATAAACGAAGTTAGGAAGGTTGCCACTAAATATTTTTTTCTTGTAAAGTACAACTACATTTTCAAACACTGACTTAAGACTAAAACAGATTTTTTTTATTTATTTTTATATAATGAAAGAATGTGGGTATCTTAGATGCTATAAAACTTGGTAAAGGACGGAATTTCCAAAGTCTACTTGACTATTAAGTAAATTTATATTATGATTCTTTGAGTGTCTGTAAATTTCTATTGATTCTAAGAAATAAAGTTTTGACCCTTTAGGTGTCGTATGGAGTATTGATAAACAATTAAAGGAAATGGATTGTCAGTCTCTAAAAAATGCTTAGCAGAGTGTGATTTTTCATTTTTTAAACCTAACGAATCGAATCTCATCGAACTAATAAACATAATAAATTAGGAGTTTATAAACTTAAGTCTCAAGAGTGCAATAGCTGTTATGTAGACCAAACAGGACGGAATTTCAAAACAAGATCTGTTTTAGTCTTAATTAAGACCATAACAGATCTTTTGTATTTATTTTTTACATAATGAAAGGATGTGGGTATCTTAGGTGCTATAAAAGTTGGTAAAAGGACGAAATTTCCGACGTCTACTTGACTATTTAGTAAATTATGGTTCTTTGAATGTCTGTAAATTTTTATAGATTCTAAAAAATTAAGTTTTTACCTTTTAGGTGCCGTATGGAGTATTGATAAACAATTAATATTAAGAAATGGATGGTCAGTTTCTAAAAAATGCTTAGCAAAGTGTGATTTTTCATTTTTTAACCTATAAAATGCATTATGTTCTGCGAATCTTGTTATAAAATTCCGTCCCGTTTGGCATACGTAACATCTATTGCACTCTTGACACTCAAGTTTATAAACTCTCGATTTATTATGTTTATTAGTTTGATGAGATTCGATTCGATTCGATTGGCAGAACATAATGCATCATATATGAAAAATCACACTTTGCAAAGCATTTTTTAGAGACTGACAATCCGTTTCCTAATTTTAATTGTTTATCAATACTCCATATGGCACCTAAAGGGTCAAAACTTAATTTCTTAGAATCAAAAGAAATTTACAGACACTCAAAGAATCATAATATAAATTTACTAAATAGTCAAGTAGACGTTGGAAATTCCGTCCTTTACCAACTTTTATAGCATCTAAGATACCCACATTCTTTCATTATATAAAAATAAATAAAAAAAATCTGTTTTAGTCTTAGTTAAGTGGTTGAACATGTAGTTGTTCTACGAAAAATAAGTAATTATTGTTAAAATGTACTGGGACACAGTAACGGATCAATTAATCAACTCTTTAGGATGGTTGATCTGAATTTTTTTACTTCTCTTGCCAAAGGAAGTATTGTATTCTTGAGTCAACAGGTCACTAAAGTATAGCTTTCACTTGCTATCAGTCTGCCTGCCTGCCTTTCTTTTGGCACGAAGCAAAATATTTTGTCATAAAAGTGTAGCTTAGCAAATAAAGCGCCAGGTTCAATATACATGGTGGAAAGGTTGGATATATTAATTGTTTAAAAGATTTGTCGTATAAGTTAAGAGAGCTCCTATCCATTCTTGCTGACGAAAGAGTTGGTAATAGCAATAACAGTAAGTCCATTCAGATATTTTTAAAGAGCTGGTGGGTCGCTTTTCTCAAAAATTTCGATATTCGATAGTCTTTTAGGTATCAACTGAATTCCAGTGCATTTTTAGGAGAAGAAACTATTTTGTTTGGGATAAACTGAAAAGTCCACAAAAAAAACTGAAACTGTTACTATACAATATTTAATGATTTCCACCCTCTTCCCTTGTTAACATTAAAAATAACGAAAACATGACGTAATTTTGCGACCCCTTGACTCAAGGAACCCTGTAAAAAGACCCATAATACAATAAATACAAAATTCCCTTCCCCACTACTTACACGTTGCATAACTATTTATAACAAATAAATAATTATGCCTAAAATTTGTTGATTATCGTAGCCAAAAATATGAAAAATTCCTATATTAATAAAATTGTACCATATATGACCACTCCTCTACTTTCACACCCCATTAACATTAAAAGTAATGTAAAAATGACTTAATTCTCAGATTCCTCGACTCTCCAAATGCTTAAAAAGGTCTATAGCATCATATATAAGAAGCACTCCTTTTCACCACTTACCTCACCCCTTAAGGATGAACATCACTGTAAAATTTTCAAAAATTTAATTTTTCTTTTTTTTTGGCTTAAATGATTCTTTATGTTGTCTAGAATGTCGTGCATGCATAAAGTGACCATACGTCCCGTTTTGAACGGGACTGTCCCTTTTCTCGGTCACCTGTCCCGTTGTCCCCAAACAAAGCGCCGGGACGGTAAATAGTCCCGTTTTCCGAAACCGCGCGAAAATTTTAAATTACGATGCTCGTGAGACACGCGCGGGCGGGGAATCACAGATCGTCGCGACGTCGACGATTGGCGATTCCCCGCCCGCGCGCGCTGTCGGTTACCTAGTAACGCGGGGAGAAGAGGGAGCATTTATTTGGTTATTAGGCTAATCACGCGCATGCACACAGACTTGTCGCTATTGTTTTGTTTTTGCGTAATGTTCGTGAAGTAGTTTAGTGGTAAACTGGTAACTAATTTGAAGTTTTCTGTTGTTTTGGAATTTTACCTATAGTTATGCCGAAACGCAAGTGTTCATTTAATGTCAACTTACAAGCAAAATACCCATTTATTAAGCAAATTAATACTTCCTCGGACGTCAGATGCGAAAAGTGTCGTACAGAGTTTAGTGTTTCCCATAGTGGTGCTGGTGATATTGAACAGCATTTGAAGTCTGAAAAACATAAAAATGCCGACCGTGCCGCTGCTTCCAGTTCTTCAGTGTTGAACTTTTTCAAGAATTCAAACGCGCCAACTTCAAAGGATTTGGATATTGCTGCTGCAGAAGGCGTCTGGGCTTATCACACTATACAAGAAAACCACAGTTTTCGCTCCAATGATTGTGCGTCGACATTAATCCAATCATGTTTTGATCCAAAATTCACATGTGCGCGTACAAAAACAGAAGCTATTATAGTAAATGTTTTGGCGCATACAGCGATCGATAATTTAAAAGATGATCTCAATAAGTCCAATTGTATTACAATTTTAAACGACGCTTGTGTAGTGCGCTTTTTTCAACCTTATGAAGGTGTGCAAGTAAAAATTTTAGACCTCCAAGAGCAACCAGGTGAAACTTCTGATATCATAGTCGACTATTTACACCAAGTATTGACAGATAATAATTTGTCAAATAAAGTCGTGGCATTTTGTGGCGACAATGCTAATGTCAATTTTGGGGGTGTAGCTAGGCGAGGAACTAATAATGTATTAGCAAAATTACAATCATCTCTGAAAAAAACCGTTGATAGGTATTGGATGTGGAGCCCATATAATTCACAATGGAATAAAATCTGCTGCAGATGGTCTACCTTTAGATTACGAAAGCATTATCGTAAAAATATATTCATTTTTTTATATTTACACGGTTCGAGTTGAAGCTCTAAAGGAGTTTTGCGCTGAAGCTGAAATAGAACATCACCAAATGCTCGGCTACAGTAAAACCAGGTGGCTTGCGCTTATGCCTGCCTTGGAGAGAGTTTTAAAAATGTACCAGCCGTTAAAAGACTATTTTTTGACCATTGAAAAATGTCCCAAATTGTTAAAAAACTTTTTTGATAATCCCATATCAGAATTATGGCTTCATTTTTTACACGCTCAGTCAGCAAGTTTTCACCAAGCTGTATTGAAGGTTGGTCAGACTGTGTCGGCAATTGAGGCTGCAAAAGAACTCAATCATCTCAAAGACAATTTGGCTCAGAAACAGATCAACCAGTTTCTTCCATTTACTGTTCGTAGTTTAATTGTGAAATTAAAAGATAATGGCACTAATATTGATGAAGAGTTTGTGAAAAATACGGCCACAGAATTTTATAAAACAAGCCGTGAATATCTGGAACAGTGGACTTGCTTTCTTACTAAAGAAATGGAGATATTTCATTGGGCAGATTTAAGAAAAGTACCTGCATGGGAAGATATTCAAAAAGCGCTGGATGTATTGATTGAAAAGGGATATTTTCCCTGTAACAAAGATACAGAAGTATTTGACGAATTTACATTAATTTCAAGCTACGTCACTTCCCAAAAAATTACCGAATGGGATAATTTAAAAGTCTCCACAGAAACTCGTTGGGTGGAAGTATTCAAACACTTTCGCACCAACAATCTACAACATAAAAATTTTTGTATTTTAATTGAATATATTTTATGGCTACCTGGTACAAATGCTCCAGTAGAAAGAGTCTTTTCTCTTATGAATAAATTGTGGACGTCTGAAAAAAATCACTTACAGGTACCAGTTCTGAAAGCGATGTTGATAACTAAGGTCAATATAAAAAAAAACGTGCCAAGAATTTTATTCTTATTTAAAATCATCACCAACTTTATTAAAGCAAATTTGTTCCTCTGATAAATATAAATACAATTAAAAAAAATATGGTGCATATAATTTAATAATTTCTGTCAGAGGAACTTTGCTTCAATAAAGCTGGTTAACTGGTGATTGATTTTTATTTTTCACAACTTGTTATAATAAAAATAATTATAATTAATATGAATATAATAACAGTCAATACTAATTGCATTAAGTTACACTTTTTCTAAATAAAGAAAATTAAGAAGTTGTGTTTATTTTCATTGTTAACCTGCTAACTTGGGTATAAAAACTTATGTCCCGTTTTGAGTTCAAAAATAAATGGTCAGTTTATGCATGCATCGCGGAGTAAAGGTATATACAAAATTTACGTTAAATTACAACTAAAACGCGTTTTTCTTGAAACCTTACCGGAAATATAATTCAAAGAGTTTTCAATCAATCGATTAAAAATTTTGTACACAGCTTTAAGAGGTTATAATTCGGGGAATGACGTACGGGTTTTACGATTAATGCAAAAAAAATTTTATTTATTAACAATTTAGTGCAAATTTTTTTTTTTGGTTTTGGTCATTTGCCTGCTAAATTAACAAAAATCAATATATTTTTATTTCCCTACGTCATTCCCTAGAATTTCATTCTAGGTTCATCTCTTAGTTCAAAAAAGGGGTTTTTGTTCTCCGAGGGCTACAGCCGCCATTTTGTATTAAACAATTCTGAAAGAAATCATGTATGTTCTTTGATATTTGAATAATAAAAAATTCTCGTATATAGTTTTTCGTAAAAAAAGTCTTAAAGTTCACCTTTTTTTTTTGATCTCTACAGTGGTGTTCACCCTTAATCCCTTACAAATTTTATTAAAAATAACATGCTTAAAATTTGTCCTAAAACCTGTAAATATTTCAAAATGCTGTTTAAATTATACAATATTAAAATACCCCCACCCCTTTCAGCCCGCTCCTACGTTAAAACTGAAAGCAATGAAAACATACACAACCTAATTTTTGAATTTCTCGACCCCTAAAAGGCGCACATAATACGATATATACGAATGAACCCCTCTAATTCTCTCTCTCACCCCCTTTTTATGTGTTTTACTATAAATATTTAGGGATTAATTTATTTATTGTTTCAACAAAAAACATGAAATTTATCGACTCCCACTCTTTTTACTTCCTGAAGCAATATCGTTCGAAAACTATAGGGTTCATACCCTCATTAGATAACACAGGGCAACAAAAAAATATTTTTGTTTTGGTGCCTGGGATTTTAGAGCTGATTTTAACTATATTTGGGACGCTAAATCTATACATGCAATCCGTTTTTCTCTATCAGCTCTACTTTTTTAGATACATCAACTTATCTACCAATGTGGTTTTTATTCAGTATATTCATTTATGAGAGTTCTAAAATTATTATATATTCATTAATGTAGGTACCATGGTTTTATTGTCAGTCTGTAATTGAGTAAATTCTAGGTAAATCTATAAATAGTGGAACCATTGCCTATCAGGTACCTGAACTGACCCTTTTAATCACCTAACTCGGGTAAGTCTCGTCAGTTTGTGCGTTCTTACTAATGAGAGTAGATCGAATTCGGCGTGTTATTTTATGTTAAGAAAAGAGTGTTTTTGTGTTATTGAACAGAATTAAAATGAGTTCAGGTTCCAGTTCAAGAAGAAGTTGTGTAAATCAACCTGATGTGTTTTGCTATATATGCGGAGAATACATGTTTCAACAAAACAGACAAACTATTACTGACTTTGTAAAGCGAGCGTATCTTGGATACTTTGGAGTTAAGCTTGGTGATCAGGACAAAACGTGGGCCCCCGCATCTCGTATGTAAAACTTGTACAGAGCATTTACGGCAGTGGACTACCGGGAAAAGAATATGTCTAAAATTCGGCGTACCAATGGTTTGGAGAGAACCAAAAAACCACTTCAATGATTGTTATATCTGTTTAGTAAATACTAATGGAATCAATCGAAATAACCGCAGTAAGTGGACTTATCCCAATTTAGACTCGGCAATACGCCCTATCCCGCACTCAGATGAAATACCGATTCCAACATTTCATCAGCTACCACATATCTTTGATGACGAATATTTTCCCTCTGATCGCTCTTCTGATGCTAATAAAAGTTCTGATGCTAATGAAACTAACAGTGACTATGAGGGGACGTCATCAGTTCCTCAACGCTTTAATCAAAATGAATTAAATGATCTCGCCAGGGATCTCAATTTATCGAAAAAAGCTTCTGAAGTACTGGCTTCTAGGTTGAACGACAAAAATTTACTGGAACAAGGAACCAAAATTACCTTTTACCGTACAAGAGAAAAAGATCTGCTACCATTCTTTTCTTAAGAAGACAATCTTGTATTTTGTCACGAAATTAGGGGACTCATGAAAGAAATGGGACTTTCTGAATATATTCCAGATGATTGGCGCCTATTTATTGACAGTTCAAAGCGAAGTTTAAAATGTGTCCTTCTACATAATGGGAATAAATATGGTTCAATACCACTAGCTCACTCAACGAAACTGAAAGAAGAATATAATACCATAGCTTTGGTCTTGCAGAAGATAAAGTATTACGAACATCAATGGATGATTTGTGTAGACTTAAAAATGGTAAACTTTCTTCTTGGGTAGCAAAGTGGTTACACGAAATATCCGTGTTTCTTGTGCCTCTGGGATAGTAGGGACAAAACATACCACTGGGTTAGAAAAGATTGGCCTCAGAGAGAAAACATGGACGTTGGGGAAAAGAATGTCATTAACGACGCTTTGGTTGAAAGAGAAAAAATCATACTTCCTCCGTTACATATAAAGTTGGGCTTAATGAAGCAATTTGTAAAGGCTCTTGATAAGAATGGGTCCTGTTTTGCATATATAGGGGTAAAAAAAATGCATCAGTTGAGCACAGAAAAACTCAAAGCAGGGATATTTGACGGCCCACAAATAAGACAATTAATTAAGGATCCTGCCTTCATAAATTCAATGAATCAGGTTGAACGAGAAGCTTGGACATCATTTGTTGCAGTTGTAGAAAAATTTCTAGGCAAACATAAAGGTCAAAACTATGTTGAAATGGTTAACAAGATGCTTAATAGTTTCAAATCCTTAGGGTGCAATATGAGTATTAAAATACACTATTTACACAGCCACTTAGGCCGTTTTCCAGAAAATTTAGGAGACATGAGTGAGGAACAAGGTGAAAGATTTCACCAAGATATTAAAGTTATGGAGGACCGCTACCAAGGAAGATGGGACATGCACATGATGGCAGATTACTGCTGGAGTTTAAAAAGGGACTGTTTAAAAAACATTCAAGAATGTCGCGGAAAAGAAGCTTTCTAAGTGTTGAGTGACTATTTCATTTCTTCAATGTTTTTTTTTGTTTGTAAGTACGACATAATATTGTATTTTGTATAACTAAAATAAAAATTTCGTATCTACTTTTGTTTACTACACTTACGGATTTGAGTTACAATAATGTAACTTATATTTCTCTAAACATTGTATATCTTAAAAATTTGAGCTCCTAGGTACAAATGAATACGTTATTTGAATTCAGGACATCAAATTGATATAGAATCAGCTCAAAAAACCTCGACATCAAAACAGCTGTTCCCCTGTGTAATATCTATGCAACGAGTTTAAGATGGATATCTTATTTTGTTCGAGAGTTATCGTGCCAACAGTCCGACACATCGACAGACAGACCGACGGAAATAAGTGACTATGTTTTTCGTGATTTAGGAACCCTAAAAACGTGAAGAAAAGCAAGAATCTGGAAGTATAATTTTTTTTATTTTCTTTAACGAGGAAAGTAAAAATTGATGTTAGTTAGCCGGCATTTTCTTGACTACAAGACAGGTATTTCATCATTGCCAGGTGCATTTTTGGTATCTAGCTTCACTAAAATACGTTTTATGTCACGGTGTCTGAAAGCAACGTCGCGGTATTTTTCACTGCTTGTGGGTGGTGTTTTTTCCCCCGACAACCGACGATAAAGTGTGAGTCAGTCATTAACAAACCAATATTGCTGCACTAATATTGTCTGACACAGTAAATGATGGTATAGTTAATTGAGTGAAATGTAGATTACCAGTTGTAATTATTAAGACTGGCAGGAGTTCGTTTTTTAATTTTCAGATTGTGCGCTTTCTTAGTTTCGTCATCGATTCTTAGTGTGCCTTTGTTTCAAACACTAAGTGTTTTTAAACATGGACTAGTCTGTCGCATCATTAAGTGTTTGTTCGCCGTCGCTGGGAGTCGTAGTTTCATTTCAAACCATTACTGTACTGTTCCGGATGTAACAATGGGACGACAATGAAATGTTAGTTACAGAGGTGTTACAGTTTATGACGTTAAATTTTTACGCCACTCTCGAAAGGCAACATCGGATTTTTGCATCTGTGATCGATTTTTATAAAAAAGATGTCAAGTCAAAATGACATCAGAAACCTTTCCTTTACAGTCAGACGAATCGTTAGAGCAAAATAAACTCTTAATCAAGGGAATGTTTGGAAATATTCTTTAAATTCAACTATTTAGCAGACATTGCGCGTAGACACACTTTCACATAATCTGCTACGCCGATGATAGTTCTCATTTCTGATTCTGAGCACAACCTTCAGAAGATCCTTCAAGCCTTCAATTTGGAAGCGAGAAAACTAAACATGATTGTTAACGCAAACAAGACAAAATGTCTGGTAGTTTCAAAATAATTATTAAGATTTAAGCTGGAGATCCAAGGAAGTATTATTGAACAGGTTAATAATTTTAAATACCTTGGAACAATGATAACAAGCTTACGGAGACTTAAACAGGGAAGTAAAACAACAGTCTATGAAGGCATCACTAATAGTAGGTTGCTTTTTTTTTTATCGTTCAGCTCCCCGCCTCAGAAGGGATTTTACCCTTTTTCCATAACCCAAGGATATCGGCGAGGATGTCGTAATACCCGTCGACGTTGTCCAAGTGCCGAAACAACACTTTTGTATTTCACGGCACTTTTATAAACAACGCGGTAGTGCTGCCACGGACGATATTTGCATTTCTGCAAACAACTACTACCTATGTACGTGGCCAGGCCAAATATACTTAAATAAATTAATAAATACGTAGACCGACCTGCGGGATTGAACCCTAGACCTTCTGCACAGTAGCAAAGTACCACGCCACCGAGCCACGGCCAGCCACAGCCGTGGCAGCCGTCTGTCTGTCGAACTGTTGGCACGATAACTCTCGAACGAAATAATATATCAATTTCAAACTCGTTGCATAGATATTATATAATGACGGGACTAAGTCTATAGTTTTTGCTGTAGAAACAAAAGCTGACACATGTAAAACAGCACCAATGATGAGGACAACAGAAATGAAGGTGATTAGAGATATACATGGAAAAACTATCCACGACAAAATCCGCATCAAAGACCTATAAGAACTAAGTAAGATCCAAGAAATATCCAAATGGATCAGAACTAGAAGAAAACAGTCGAATAAAAACGTAGATTGGATGGATGACAACAGATTGTTAAAAAGGGCCAAACTCAATAAACCTTGGGGTAGAAAAACCAAGGGCAGACCTCCGAAAAGGTGGAAGGAATGTTGGAAGTCCCCATAGGAAGAGACCTAATGGGGATAAAACAGGCCGTATGCCTACTTATATGACACACCATATAAGAAAGAACAAGAAGAAAAAATATTGCGCGGGTTTGTTTTAAACTGGTAGAACGGTAGAACACTCGATGTTGAAATGAGTTTAGGTTGGTTCAGGTTAGGAGGGTTAAGAAATGGCGGATTGTGATGTTAGCTTTTCGGTTTGACGGTTAAAATAAAATGAAAAGAATTAGGCCACTGTACAGGGTGGTCCAAATTGGACACTTTTAAAGGTAAACCCCATTATCTAAAGGAGATAGATGAAAACTGATGTCGGTGTCTGAGGCTCAATTTTTATGATAAACTCAATGGTGAAAACTGTATATTGATATCTAGTACCGTTTCAGATATACAGGGTGTTTTTCAAAAATCTGCATTTTAGAAAACTGTTTGTAATTCTTTTTCTATTGAAAATTATTGATTTCTGTAAAAACATTCTCAAAGCACTTTTTCACGTGGATTTCAATAGTGTAAGTTACATTTTTTTACAACTACTATTTTAATAGTTATTAACGCAAAAATATATTTTTTAAATGGATACCCCGAATAGTTTTCCTTATTCGAATAGAGCTTTAATTTACCATTCTAAAAATATAGTACAGTTTATATTTTGCTTAAATCTACTTCAAAATATAAAGGTTTTCAGTTTTTACGCGAGTTTTAAATGCACATTTTGTGAAGTAGACTTTCAACGGAACGACCATATGGTTTAATTCAATTGGTTACTCATAGTTGTTAAATTTTACTTCAGGATCAGTTATTGAATTGTCAAATAAATCGCAATGAAGTTTGAAAATTACGAAAAATGGGATATGATAGTGTGTTTCATACAAACCGGAGAAAATTCGGAAGCAGCAAGTAATTTGTACCACGAACGGTATCCAGAGAGGAGTCAACCCTTCAAAATATATTCGCTCGATCAAATAGTGGCCAGTTTAAAAAGAAACGACCCAAAAATTATGATAAGCGATAGGGAGTTAGAAGAAATATCAGTTTTAGGAACCATCGGAAATAATCCCAACACTTCAACCGACAGTTAAAAGAATCCACTGGACTACCAAGAACTAACGTAAGTCCTACTTTGAAGAAGCACAAATTCAGGCCATATAGAACAGAAAAGTTCATGACTTAGAGATGGAGATTTTCAACGGCGTATGGATTTTTACCAATGGTTTCTGGAGAATTGTAACCATGTTCCGAATTTTTCATTAAATTGCATTTGGACAGACGAAGCTTATGTAAGCAATGCAGGTATTTTTAACCGTTACAATTCTTATACGTGGGCACAAGAAAATCCTCATTTAGTTGTGGAGCAAAGAAATAAGACAGGTTTGGATTTAATGTGTGGGCAGGAATTTTTAGAGGCAGGTTTATAGGTCCATTTATTTACGAAGGAACACTCACCTTTCAGAGATATTTAGAAATTTTAAGGCAGCAAATAAAACCTCTTGTTGATGAACTGCCGTTAATGGACCTTAGACATATTTTTTCAACATGACGGGGTACCCCCTCATAACGCTGCAGTTTATCAGTAATTTTTTATCGGCCAATTTCGACAATAACTGGATAGCCAACCAAGGTCCAAACCGTTTGGCCGGCAAGGTCACCGGATTTAACACCCATGGACTTCTATCTCTGGGAAAGATTGAAAGACCTAATTTTTAAATGCCGACAAACACCAGACAAGAGTTAGAAATCGCAGTGATACAAAGTTTTGCAGCTCTCATTTCTCTTGAACTAATCAATTCGGTAAGAAGTGTCCAGAAAAGGTGCCGTCTGTGTGTAAATGAAACTGGTCGACATTTCGAACACCTCTTATAGAAAATTGTTTTGTTTTAGTTTGCTCTACTCGGAATAAATTGTTTTATTGTTGTTTTGTTTTATTTTCTACATAGTTTAAAGTACTATAGCATTTAATAAATTTCATTGTAGTTATGACTCTTAAAGTTACTTGTGAGAATTTTTTTTTACGATTTGAGTGCTATCGGTAAACAATTGATATTGCCGCTCCGTCCAAAGCCCACTTCACAAAATGTGCATTTAAAACTCGCATAAAAACCGAAAATCTTTATATTTTGAAGTAGATTTAAGCAAAATATAAAGTGCGCTATATTTTTAGAATGGTAATTTAAAGCTCTATTCGGATAAGGAAAAATATACAGGGTATCCCATTTAAAAAATATATTTTTGCGTTAATAACTATTAAAATATTAGTTGTAAAAAAATGTAGCTTAGACTGTTGGAATCCACATTTTTCCAAAATGCAGATTTTTGAAAAACAGCCTGTATATCTGAAACGGTACTAGATATCGATATGCGGTTTTCACCATTGAGTTTATCATAAAAACTGAGCCTCAGACACCGACATCAGTTTTCGTCTGTCTCCTTTAGATAAAGGGGTTGACCTTTAAAAGTGTCCAATTTGGACCACCCTGTACATCACGATCAGTACTCGGTGTTAGTTCATCGCAAAGTTG
Source organism: Pachyrhynchus sulphureomaculatus (assembly GCA_019049505.1). NCBI lineage: Eukaryota > Metazoa > Arthropoda > Insecta > Coleoptera > Curculionidae > Pachyrhynchus > Pachyrhynchus sulphureomaculatus. The sequence goes on along the minus strand of CM032447.1, from coordinate 227,339,565 downwards.
AGCAAGGCCAAAAGTAATTGCAAACCATTCAGCTTCACGACCGTTCGTCGGTGGTATGTAAATAACATTTAAAAGCCATTTACTGTTGCAGACAGATTAATCTGTAAAAAGTCTATAATTTATGCAAGGAAAACGAACAATGCATTAAATGTAGTAATTAGGTGATCGATTAAATCTGCCCCTGGGCTAGCCCTCGCTAGAGAATCAGAAGGGGAAGTTATTTTATCTACTGATTTTTTTATCCAGAAAGCGCAATAATGAAACCTGGAAGTAGGGCCAACTTTCTCTACGACATGTAGAAAGTACCTTAAGTATATTCTGCCCCGCACTCCCCATAGATGCACTAATGGCAAGACAGGTAAATAGATCAACAGAAAAGTAAACGAAGTGATTTGCGATTTCTGAAGTTACACTTAATTTAATAACGCAAAAAAGTAATTGCGCCCACCAGATATTATAGTTTAGTAGATAGTGCTACATAAATACATTTCTTTTAAATAGTTCAAACATATTTAAATCTATAATAAAATCAAACATTTTATCTACTGTCTAGAAGAAATAATACCTACGCCATTGCCGGTCATGGATATTTCCAGGCGGTGCACGTATTCATTCCGGATAAGATGGACGCCCGTTTTCTCTGTTCTATTCTCTCTTTTATGCATTATTGTATGCATTGATCGATGGATCAATTGGAGCTTTAAAATATGTGCATATTTTATAATTATTGTGAAAATAATGGCTTCGTAGAAACATACAGGGAGGTACAAGAGTAAGTTACCATGTTAGCTTAGAAAAAGTCAAGAAAAGCAAAACAATTTATAATTTCTGTAACATTCAAAGGGTTTTTTGTTAAGTTGGACCAATATTTTTTCTCGGTTACAATATTTCATAAATAAAGTTCTTTTACCGAATTTGACCTATATAAAAGTTGGCATTAAATATATAGGTATTCCTTCTTAGAATACATTTATACAGTTAGTTCTTGATTCTTGTTCTATGACGTAATAGGTCTCAGCACTGGTGAAAGTTTTCTCTTTGGGTTTAGTTGACAGTTTTAGGATCTCATTTTTAGCTTCTGTTGCTTAGTTGCCTTAGCTTGTTTGCAACCTGTCTTATCTTCATCTTTGTCTTTCTTGTGTTTTTTTTTATTGAAGTCGTTCTGCACTTCTGTTTTCATAATCTCGCCTGCCGACTCTTAATTTTCCTTTAATTTTAAGTAGATTGTTCATTTTTTTCTAATAAGTTGTTAACTTCTTTTCGTAGTTTTCATACTTTAAGTATGAGAGCTTTTTCTGTATTTGCATCTTCTCGTAAGCTTCTTTCTCGGAAAGGCTTCTATCCTTAACTGTATTAGTAAGACATTGCTAGTTCAAGTTGCAACGTTGTTCCATTGCTACTAACTGATTCATTACTTCGATTTTCTCCTTGTCGTCCGTCATTTTGCGTCTGCTCTCATCGGCTTATTGACGACTATTGAAAGTTTGAAAAGCAAACAACTTAAACCCTATATAGACTATAGAATTAAAAAAAAACGCATGTTGTCCCACCCCATACACTATGTACAAAAATATACTAGAGTTTTATATAAAAAATAAAACACTTGCAGTAGTATAGGTAGGATGATACTGCATCAAATTTGAAGTTGGCGCATATCCATCAAGAAAGCTGAATACAAGAAGTCCTGAAAAATTCTTGGAAAATCAAAGAAGTGACATAATTTCTACAAGTGATCGATAATGATGTCAAAAACTAGTAGTTGTTATCAAAAAGGCGTTAATTGACTTGTGTAAATTAAGGCGTTTTTGACAACAACTACTGGTCCTTTCCATCGTTATCAATCACTTCTTGTATAAATTACGTTACTTCTTTTTTCAGGTCTTTTGGTGTTCGGCTTGCTGAAGTTTCTAAGGAATTCGCGAATGCTATAGCATTTTTCACATTATGCTCTGACAAGGTGTATTTTTCCCAAAACAACCTAGCTTTAAACAACTATAAAAAAGGAAATATGTTTTATTGAATGATCTCAGGAGGATATTGAAAATGATGACTACGCCAAATTTTTGGGAATATTTTTTGATTTTAAGTTGAACTGGAACCCAAACGTGGATAATCTTACTTTTAGGATCTCCTTCCAAGTTTATTAACAGTTCTCAGTACAGCTTACCATACATGATTTACACTAATTATATCCTACATGGTCTGATAAATGGGGTCAAGCACCAATAGGATAACTATGTTACATCCGAATGAACCACGATCCATCACTAGTAACAATCGTTTCAAGGAAGTTTGAGGCTTTACGAGCTGTCAAAATGATATGCACAGTTAATTTTGGAATTTCCGATTCATATTCAAATAATTTTAAAGATTATTTCCAATGCACAGTTGATTTTAGAATTCCCAATTCATATTCAGGTAATCTCAAAGATTATTTCCAATGCCCGGTTGATTTTGTAATTCCCCATTCATAAATAAATAATCTCAAAGATTATTTCCGGTATTCTCTAATCAAATCATATAGTGTTTCAATTACTGGACTTTGATGTACCTTACAACACATGTACATTTGATTAGAAGATAAGAATTTATTGCAGCATGTTTTTAAAACATTTAACATTAAAATCAATCGTAGCTCTTTGTTTGAAACTCATTTTCCTATCCTCCGTCAGAATACGCTGTCATTCCTATGAATAAAACAAATGTCTTAAAATAGCCATAAAAGGTTGGCGTATGCGACAACAAAAAATATGACAGCTAGAACGACAATTTTCGCTTTTACTTTTGATTCCTTTTTGGACAGACGGTGTACATCTAAAAATATTTCTTAAATATGCTCAGCCGGTAGTCAGAGAACGCTTGTAATATTACAAAAAATATAGCTATAAAAGCATATACCTGTTGTAGTAATATCCAGGGAGATAGCAAAAGATTACATAATAAACTGACACTTACACATGAATAATATTTTAATTATGTTAAAATTTTTAAGTAACTGTAGCTGTGCGACATTTTTTTAAAATCATACCTACCAAAACCAGCTACGATAATCGTTGTTCTACTTGAAACATATAATTACAGCTAAATTTGCATATTCCAGACTTGAGCGCGTTATGCAAATAGGTGACTAACGTAATTTCATGTACCTATATTATTTAATAATTTTATATTCCTTACTTAAAAGTAGATATTATTAAGGTCTTTTAAGACTGAAATGCTAAAAAAACCCTTTTTTAAGTATTTTATAATATATAAATTAAAGTATATGAAAATTCACTAGGCAGGTAAAGTACTGAATAGATCGAATGTTTAAATATACGAGTAGAAAAGATGTACATCGGCTATAGCGGACGATAAATATTTACTTTGTTTTTTCTTTTTCCCTATTTTTTACTGACGATTAATATTTACTTCGTGTAGAATTGTGGCGACATGTTACACTGCCCCCTGGTGAGAATGGAAGTGCGACTTACAAAAAAAATCGCTATAAAGCGAAAACGGGAGGGTAAAGCAATAAAGACATCTCTATACTGGGGTCAGCAGTGTTCCCGTTTATATTGATCTGTATTTTTAAGAGTTGCCTCTAAACATTCCAGTGCATTAGTACTCTATTTTTACAGTTTCTGCTATTCATTTAATAGCAACATCAGTACCATATTTGCTTATACTAACAAAACTACTAACTCTTATTTTACCTACGGGTTTTGCGTTTGAATTAAAAGTTTTGGCGGTTTTACACCGGATAGCGTTAAGCTTTGTTGGCTACCGGCCACTAGGGGTGCGTACCTCATAATTCTGAAATGCTGGATTGTATTTAAGAAAAATTGCGATTTGTCTCTACATCTAGGCTGGCAGCCAAGCTCTAATATGGAAGAAACATGCATATCCTAATGTGGTGAATTATAGTATATGTCTTTTTTTTAAATATTTTTTACAGATATATATATATATATATATATATATATATATATATATATATATATATATATATATATATATATATATATGTAACACGTAGGCTGAAAGGTTTTTGGTCTAGCACGTTTTTTTTGCAACAGTCGACTTTATTCATCAACGTAGTCTCCTTCAGAGTAATACAATCAATCCAACGCTTTCCTAGCATTTTTATACCTATCTTGTACTAAGTTAGGAATGTGCGATCTTTGGCGCAATGATACTACTCAGTATATATCACCACTACATCAAACACTTTATTTTTGCACTCGACGCGCGTTTCGCTAACCATGTTAGCTTCATCAGGAGCGATGATTGACTAAAGTAAACTACAAATCTACCCTATCTATACTTAGCCTAACCTTTGAATTCTCAGGCGGAACTAATGGCATAGGCAAGGCCATCAGTTCCGGTCAAGTAACCAGTAGAGGGAACTATAAAGAATAGGCCCTCTGTCTTTATTTAAACTACTTTTACATTTTACGATTTCCATATTTTTGTATGCGTTCAACAATCTCCTATCAGATACATTTTTTATTAATTTTAGATTATCTAATGTTACAGTATGATCAGCTTCAAGGACATGTTCGGCAATGCTAGACTTTCCTGTTCTAGTATATTTTAAGTGTGCTAAATGTTCTTTAAAGCGTGTTTTAATTGACCTTTTAGTTTGCCCAACATACTTTTTGTCACAATCATTACAACTAATTTCATAAATTCCACTTTTCTCGCAATCAGGAATCTTATCTTTGGGATTTCCTAAGATATTCCTTAGATTGTCTGATGACTTACAGACTAAGGTGAGGCCTACCTTATTAAATACCTTATTGAGTCCCTTGCTATATTTCGGATTATATGGTATGGAGACATACTTGGTGTATGTCTCCATACCATATAATCCGAAATACCATATAATCCGAAATATAGCGTTTCTATACCTTTTTTGTAGAAGGATTTGTCTTTGTCTTCAAAATAGGCCTCAGTTTCAGCGATAACTTCTACATTGGAGCCGAACCTCTTTTTCGCGAACATGTTTTTGCGGTCTGCGAATAGATAATAGTTGCTGGGGGCAGAATTTGGAGAATACGGTGGACGAGGAAGCAATTTGAACTTCAATTCATGCAATTTTGCCGTCGTAATTATTGACTTGTGACGACCGCGCTTAAATTCAGCATAATGGTATTGTTTCCCATTAAAAAACAGTGTTTAATCAACACACGAAATTCGATTTTTTCCATTGTTTTGAAAATATCAAAAGAAGCGTCACTAAAACCACTGTAACTTGTAAACCAGGGTGCTCAAATGGTCGATCGCGATCGACAAGTCGATCGCGAGTGCTTTTTGAGTCGATCTCGAGAAAAAAATTCCGATATAGAACTATTCACAGATTTTGTTTTAGGTAACTAAAACAAAATGTAATGAATAAACTACTAAAATTTATTCGATCCACAATTAGGCCAGAATAACCCCCTCATCACTTTCTTTTATCGTAATAACCCCCTGCTAGCGGCAAAAGGCGGCTTTATCAAAGGAACGCGCGGTACTTGTCAAAGAAAAGCCGCGGTTTTTGATTCCCGCCGATTTTTCTAGAAACTTCGGGCGGCGTGTTTGACGGGAACATTCGAGATTGCAGGAATAGGAGTTAGTTTGAGTTGTAACTTGAAGGCGATACATCGATATAAAGTTTATTAATAAATAGTCCAAAATGAGTGCGGCGAAGAAAAGTAAAACTTATCATTTTAATAACGATTGGGAGGAAGAATTTTTCTTTTGTATGGTAAAGGATAAGTGCATTTGTCTCATTTGCCGTGCGTCACTTGCAATACTTAAGCATGGGAACTTAGAGAGGCATCATAAAACGGTTCATAAAAACTATGAAAAGGATTTTTCGTCACAGAGTGAATTAAGAAAACGAAAAGTTTTGAAAAAAGAACAAACCATGTTCACAAGACCAGTCAGTCATGAGTCAGGACATGGCAGATAAACTAAAACATGAGATATCATGGAATGTATATACTTTTCTTTACAGTTCGACGAATCCACCGATATGACAGACACTGCCCAGCTGTGTATTTTTATTCGAATGGTATTCAATGACATGTCGGCTAAGGAAGAGTTTTTGACAATGATTTCTCTGAAAGGAAAGACCCGTGGCGAAGATATATATGACGTTTTCTTCAATTTTGTAACAAACTACAAGCTACCAATATATAAACTAGTGTGCATTACAACCTATGGAGCACCAGCAATGACTGGAGACGAAAACGGTTTTGTGGCATTGTGTCGAACTAATGATGATTTCCCTTCATTTTTCTCCTTCCATTGCATTATACATCAACAAGTTTTGTGTTCAAAAGTTCTAAATATGGAGGAGATTATGGGCATTGCAATAAAAATTGTGAATTATATCCGTGCACGTAGCTTGTAACGACGCCTCTTTAAATTGCAGTTGGAAGATAGTGAGTCAGCTGAACACACTGATTTAGTTTTTCACACGGACGTCAGGTGATTGAGCCGCGGAAAATTTCTAGAAAGGTTTCAAAAATTATTGCCCAAATTAATAGCTTTTCTGGACGAAAGAGGTGATGACACTCAGATGCTGAAAAACGGAAAATGGCTGACTGATTTGGCATTTTTGACAGACATCACAATGCATTTAAACACCATTAATTTGGAGCTTCAAGGTAAAGGAAAAAAACTATTATTAAACGCATTCAAAAGTAAATTGCAACTTATGATAGCGATGATTAGCGGAATAAACGCATTCAAAAGTAAATTGCAACTTATGATAGATCAACTGAAAAGAAAGGATCTGTTGGCAAATATCGTATCATTTATGAGTTATCCTTTTTCGTGTAAAAACATTGAGGAATTGGCTACTGAAATAGCAAGTCAGTTTAACATGGGCTCATGTTCTGTTGAAAATGAGTTAGTGCTGATTATATCAGATATACATCTCAAAGCCACACCACATTCTGGTGTTTTATATCTGAAGATAAATATCCGAATCTAAGGCAAATCGCCCTTCAACTGACGGCAATGTTTGGGTCAACTTACTTGTGCGAGTCTGCATTTTCTGAAATGAAGATAATTAACTCAAAATATCGCAATCGACTAACTGACGAACATATGTCATCATGCTTGCGATTAGCACTCTGTAATTACGTACCATCTTATGAAAAGTATGCTGAGGACATGCAGTGCTACGCTTATCCGCCATGGCTGCTTAAGTCTAAGAGTTTAAATCAGTTTTTGCCGGTCACCTGTCAAACAAATGTCAACTTGTGATACATTGTTGGAAAGACAATTTCAAGGTGAATTGAAATTGATAAAAAAATATACGGGGTTCCAGGGTCCCATTAAAAATAAGAAAGTTGTAGTCACTTCCGGTGACATCAGAAGTAGTTAAAAAATATTTTTTTAAGTGATAAAAAAGCCTAATGATGTCCCATTCTGGTATCTAAAAATGCAAATATGTAACTTTCAAAATAAAAAAAATTACAAGGTGTTACATGTTGGCTGTATATATATATATATATATATATATATATATATATATATATATATATATATATGTATATATATATACATATATATGTATATATATATATATATATATATATATATATATATATATATATATATATATATATATATATATATATATATACATATACATATATATATATATATATATATATATATATATATATATATATATATATATATATATATATATCTATAATATATATAAAATGCAACGTCTCTGTCTGTCTGTCTGTCTATCTGTCTGTCTGTCTGTCTGTCTGTCCGTTAGTGCGCTTATCACTGGAAAACCACTTATCCGATTTACTTACTTTTTTTTTTAAAAACATACATATGTTCTCTGGCTAGGTTATAGGCTATATTTTATTACGATAGGTAGCATAAGGAATGAGCAGTGACGATAATAGTGAATGAAGTCGGAAAAAAGTTGCCACTAGCGCGTTCCCTTGCAAAACACAGTCTAAACCATTAAATATAGAATAATATTATATAGCAGAGAATATCTCCAATCTATAATCTATAATATATATAAAATGCAATGTCTCTCTGTCTGTCTGTCCATTAGTGCGTTTATCAGGCGAGAACCACTTATCCGATTTACGTGTCTTTTTTTTAAATTCATAGATATATTCTTTAGCCAGGTTATATAATAATAATAATAATAATAATAATCTATATCTACAATAAATATATATATATATATATATATATATATATATATATATATATATATATATATATATATATATAAAATGCAACGTCTCTCTGTCTGTCCGTTAGTGCACTTATCCCTCGAGAACCACTTATCCGATTTACGTGATTTTTTAAATTCATGCATATGTTCTCTGACCAGGTTATAGATATATATTTTATTATATCTATAATATATATAAAATGAAACGTATCTCTGTCTGTCTGTCCGTTAGTGCGCTTATCACTCGAGAACCACTTATTCGATTTACGTGTTTTTTTTTTTTAAATTCATACATTTGTTCTCTGGCCAGGTTATCTATAATCTTCTATCTATAATATATATATAAAATGCAACGTTTCTCTGCCTGTCTGTCTGCCTGTCTCTCTGCCTGTCTGTCTGTCCGTCCGTTAGTGCGCTTATCACTGGAGAATCACTTATCCGATTTACGTGCTTTTTTTTAAAATATAAATATTTTCTCTGGCCAGGTTATAGGATATATTTTATTGCGTTAGGTAACATAAAGAATAAGCAGTGACGATAATAGTGAATCAAATCGGAAAAAGGTTACCGTTAGCGCGTTGCAATACACTGCCTTAACCTTTAAATATGAAACAATATCATGTAGCAAAGAATATAATATATATAAAATGCAACGTCTCGCTGTCTGTCTGTCTGTCCGCTACTGCACTTATCACTTTAGAACCGCTTATCCGATTTACGTGTTTTTATAAATTTATACATATGTTTTATATAATTCGATATAAGCCTAGATAATGAGAGATAAGGTGAGATAATGGGAGATAAGGTGAGATAATGGGAGATAAGTATAAACAATGGGAGATAAGGAGAACTAATGGGAGATAAGCAGAGATAAGATAATCGGAGTTATGGTGAGATAATGGGAGATAAGGAGAAATAATGGGAGATAAGGAGAAATATTGCGAGATAAGTCGAGATAAACCTAGATAATGGGAGATAAGGTAAGATAATGGGAGATAAGGAGAAATAATGGGAGATGAGCAGAGATAAGCCTAGAAAATGGGAATTATGTAGAGATAATAATATATATAGAATGCAACGTCTCTCTGTCTGTCTGTCTGTCCGTTAGTGCGCTTATCACTTGAGAACCGCTTATCCAATTTACGTGTTGTTACAAATTTATACATATGTTCTATATAATTCGATATAATGGGAGATAAGGTGAGATAATAGGAGATAAGTATAAATAATGGGAGATAATGAGAACTAATGGGAGATAAGCAGAGATAAGATATTGGGAGTTATGGTGAGATAATGGGAGATAAGGAGAAATAATGGGAGATAAGTAGAAATATTGCGAGATAAGTCGAGATAAACCTAGATAATGGGAGATGAGGAGAAATAATGGGAGATAAGGAGAAATAATTGGAGATAAGGATAAATATATGGGAGATGAGCAGAAATAAGCCTAGATTATGGAAATTATGTAGAGATAATGGGAGATAAGAAGAAATAATGGAAGATAAGGGGAAATAATGGCAGATATTTTATTACGTTAGGTAACATAAGGAATAAGCAGTGACTATATTAGTGAATCAAGTCCAAGCGAGCGGAGCCGCGGGCACGGCTAGTATATATATATATATATATATATATATATATATATATATATATATATATATATATATATATACACAGTCGACACTCTATATAGTGAAAGACCAAAATGTTGACCGAAATTTCACTATAGAAAGTTTTTCACTATATAAAGAAAAAATCCGTATATATTGCTATGTATGTATTTTATATTGGTAATTGAAAAAATTGCACTATAAAGAGTTTTTCACTATATATCGAGAGTTTCATATAAACATAGAGTTTTTCATATAAACATGTCGACTGTATGTATATATATATATATATATATATATATATATATATATATATATACATATATATATATATATATATATATATATATATATATATATATATATGTATATATATATATATATATATATATATATATATATATATATATATATATATATATATATATATATATATATGTATATATATATATATATATATATATATATATATATATATATATATATATATGTATATATATATATATATATATATATATATATATATATATATATATATATATATATGTATATATATATATGTATATATATATATATATATATATATATATATATATATATATATATATATATATATATATATATATATATATATATATATATATATATATATGATGAATTTAAACATGGTCGTACAGACACAAATGATGCTGAACGCTCTGGCCGCCCAAATGAGGTGGTTACACCGGAAAACAGCAAAAAAAACCTACAAAATTGTTTTGAATGACCGTAAAGTGAAATTGCGCACAGGAGTATTTGCGTGATTGGGAAAAACTCGTGTGCTGTGGCGTGTCACCATTTGAATACGGGACATGTTTTTGACTACGCGAATACTAAGATACTTGAAGTTCAAAACGTATATAATAAACGGTTATTCCTTGAGATGTGCCATATTATTAGGGATTATAAGACAATTAATTATAAAACGGATATTAATAACATAAGCAATATCTATTGTAACATTTTAAGTTTGTAGATTTACAGTAAAATCTGATAGGCTATTAAGAATTAGGCATAGGATACTACTACTCACACAGTCAAACCACTGCTCAAACAAATTACCTTCATAATTATCAGTTAAATTTTAGTGGGACAGAAGGTTTTATATTGTTCCTTGTCATGTTGTTTGTGTTTTTAATTGTTAGTAGTGTGTGGCGAATGTTAACATCACCTCTGATTTTGTAATACTCTGTGTTGGTGAGTTTCCTTTGTTTATTCTTGTTTAGTACATACAGTTTTTTTTTTTCTTCTACTTTCAGCTTTTTACATTCCTGATGAATTTGGAAATTACCAACGAAATATAGAATTTAACAACAAATGAGTTTCCTCTTATTGACCGATTTCCCCCGAAAATAAAAAGATAAAACTATTTTATATATATGTTATATATATATATATATATATATATATATATATATATATATATATATGTATATATATATATATATATATATATATATATATATATATATATATATATATATATAAATATATATATATATATATATATATATATATATATATATATATATATATATACTAATACAATATATACAAAAGTAGGAGACAGGATGACGTCCTTAGGGTAAACAAACGTTAATGGGAATGTGTCGGAAAGAAATCTATAAATTACCTCTTGCAAGGAACGATCCCTGGCGAAACTGAAAATCCATAAACAAAACCTCGTAGACTTACATAAGAGCGCAACTTAACCAATGGTCTTGCATACAAACGGTTTTACTGTATTTTATCGGTTTACTGATAATATTTAAATCTTCTGAAAAATGCAGCTAATATAAATAAAAAACTTTCGCTATTTTTGTTTCTACCTCATTGATTTTTGTCGTCCTGGATGTCATCATATTCAATATTTAAAGTCGTTGCATGCCCCAACTGGGTCGAAACGGGAATAGGAGAAAGCGGAGAAAGACAGGGTTCGGGGAAGATTTTTTTTAGTTATTGTATAAAATAAATTATGCAGCTAATAACTAGAATTCGGAGTTCCTTCAGGATGTAGAAAGTAGCTTATTTTTTTATTGCGTTTAAGCTTTAAAAGTTTAAGTTTATTCTTTCTCTGTTCTTTTTACTTCCCTAGCAAAAGAGGAGTATTGTATTTTTTAGATTTGTGCTTCTTTTCACGTTTTAGGGTTAAAAGATCCCGAAAACATAATTTTCTATTGACATCGGTCTATTCGCATGATAACCCTCGACCACAATCAATATTAAATTTGGTGCACATCCTTGGGATAGGAATGGAACTTAAAGTTTTTGAGCGTAACCACTCTTAGGGAAGAAGGTGAAAGGGGTAAAGCTTGATAAGTTTGGTTTTCAATGTTACGATGAGAATTTTTCTAACCTCGACTAACCTGAACAAATTTTAAGCTTAATTACACTGCGTTACAAATTAAAAAAAAATTAAGTACCCACTTAAATTTTTCCTGTTTATTTATTCATACACACCACTCATTAAGAATACATAAGTACTTTTTATCTATCACGTACTGTTTTTTAGGTATGATAGTTAACAATTTTAAGTAAAATAATTAAGGAGTAAAATACAGTGTACACGTAGCTTCATTAAATTTTCCAATAATTCCAATAAAACTGCTAAAAAAACTTATTATTAATACATTTGGACACAACTAAATATAAAATATATGGTAAAAAGTTTATATTGTTCATTAAAAATATTTAACTTTTTCTCTTATGTTGGGAAATATCTTTTCGTTTTAAAAGCCAGCAGTAATCTCCCAACATAGCTACGCCCCAACGACCTTGAAACCGTTCTTCAAGCCTTTTCGCATCCTGATGAAATCGTTCCCCTTGTTCATCACTCACTGCTCCAAGATTTGATGGAAAAAAAGAGAAATGGGAATGGAGGAAATGAATTTTTAATGACATTCGGCAACCCATCTTCTTGTATGCTCTCAATGTTGAATTAAATGCGGTTGGCATAGATCACTTGAAGAGGGTAAAAAGTCTGGATCTTGGTTGTCAACTTCCATGTCTTGTCCATCGTTTATTTTTTGTGTTTATTTTCATCGCTTGGTATATCTAACTCTTCAGTTTAACTTTTCTTAGGAGGCAAAGGAGGAGTCATGTCTTCACTATATGGTATTGGTTTTGATACAGAATTCACAGAAGGGTACTCGATATTATGCTTAATTTTCTTTGAAAATCCTCGTACATCAGTCATGTAGAAGTAGCAATCGTTAAAATGATTACTAGGTTCGCGCCACACAGTCGGTACTGCAAATGGCATAGATGTTTTGTTTCGGTTCAACCACGACAGGAGAGCAGCATAACATGATACACAAAACAGTTGCGGAATCCAGGGTTTATCTTGATGTACAGTACGTCCAAAATATAGAAAATACGCAGTACATACTTTTTCAGATATTTTTTTTCCTTGAGACTTGAGAATGTACTGTCCACACGTAACAAAACTTGTTTGGTGAAATTTTGCACTGACGGCGACTACTTTTTTCAGTATTCGTCTTTAAAACTGTATTATTACACTCTTAATCAGGTAATTTCAAAGAAACTAACAAGAAATGAACATATCCTCTCAATAGATTATCTAGCGATAACATTTATTAATATGAATAATATGAGGGTAGGTTAAGAAAAGGTTATCGGTGTGTACCTTAAAAACAAGACGTGATAGAAATAAAAGACATCCACTGCTTACATACTATAACTAATAGGAAACTATAATAGCAATCAGTTTTTCGGGTAACAAAACCATGTCACGCAGTGTTATTTATAGTTGAACATCTAGAAGCCTAAAGAGATGAAAGAGTATGTATCGTATTATATGTCCTTTTCAGGGTCCTTGGAGTCTAGGAATCAAAATTTTGTCAATTTTCCATTATTTTAAATTACCAATGAAGTGGGGGAGAGAGTTAAAAACTTATTTTGTCACTCATACTATCATCAACTTATTGTTGTCAAATATGTTAGGGGTTAATGAGGTGGGGGAGGGGGTTAGTGAGGTAAGTTCGTACATATCGTGTTATTCGGGCCTTTTCAGGGTTCTGAAAAATGTGATATTATTGATTATGGTGAGAAGATCTTTTCAGCTTCTTGGATAATTCTACGCTACTGGGAAATAATTCCTGTAGGGCAACATCATGTGAAAACAGGCGACTATAACAACGTTAAAATTTTAGCTCACGACAACAACTGTAAAGGGATTTTTTTTAAGAAAATGTACCACATAAGCAGGGACCACAACTCAATCAATTATAAATCAGACACTAATCTTCGTAATATCTACAGCAACATAATCAATGCTTAGTAATCATTTACAATTACACAAATTAATAATTAAAATTTTGCCACCTCTTGGTATAAAATAAATAAAGACTTTTTCTATTGTTTTTCCGTTCATTTATAATTCACGTCCGTACATATGCACCGAGGCTATTTACTCTCAGTTTATGTAGAAAAATCGAGATGTTGAGTTTTGATTTCGAAGACTAACTCACATTTTCGTATGTTGTTTTATTTATGTATTTATTCGTTTGTTCATAGTTATTTGTTTTATATTTTAACATTTTAAGGCTTAGACTAAAATGTGTTTTTAGTAGATCTTTAATTGTAGTATATACTCTTGAAGAAGTTATCAAAAAATAAACGAAATATTAAGTACTAAAGAAAATAAATAGTTTTATTTACAGTCCAGATCGATTCCCGATGAACAAACACGCATCTAATTGACGTAAAGCCGATAACAGATTACCCAATTTTATATATAACACGTAGTTTTTGGTTCAGCTACTTAAACCACTTTTTTTTTGCAAAATTCGACTTTATACAGTCTCCTTTAAGAGGGATACAATCCGTCCAACGCTTTTCTAACATTTTTATACCTTTCTTGTAGAAGGATTTGTCTTTGCCTTCAAAATAGGCCTCGGTTTCGGCGATAACTTCTTCACTGGAGTCAAATTTCTTTCTCGCGAGCATTTTTTTGAGTTGTGCGAATAGATAATAGTCACTGGGGGTCAAATCTGGTGAATACGTTGGATAACAAAGCAATTCGAGCTTCAATTCATGCAATTTGGCTTCGTAACCATTGACTTTTAACACGGTGCATTGTCTTGATGAAAGAGCACTTTTTTCTTGTTCATTTGGGGCCGCCTTTTTGCGATTGCTGCTTTCAAACGCACCAGTAACTTTATATAATATTGGCTATTGATGGTTTTTTCCCTTCTCAGCAGAGTCAATGAAAACTATTCCATGCGCATCCCAAAATACAGAGGCCAAAACCTTCCCAGCCAACCGTTGTGTCTTGGTCGCTTCGGGCGGCTTTCACCGCTGCTGTGCGCTCAGCTGACTGCCGATTTGATTTTGGCGTGTAGTGGTGGATC
Source organism: Pachyrhynchus sulphureomaculatus (assembly GCA_019049505.1). Lineage (NCBI taxonomy): Eukaryota > Metazoa > Arthropoda > Insecta > Coleoptera > Curculionidae > Pachyrhynchus > Pachyrhynchus sulphureomaculatus. The sequence goes on along the minus strand of CM032447.1, from coordinate 227,324,350 downwards.
CATGTTTCATCTATTGTCACATATCGCATGAAAAAATCCTTTTTATTGCGCTGAAACAGGTCCAAGCAGCGCTCAGAATCATCAACACGTTACTGTTTTTGGTCCGCTGTGAGCAAACGCGGTACCCATTTCGAACAGAGCTTTCTCATGTCCAAATATTCATGCAAAATATAATCAACACGTTTTTTTGACATCTTTAGGGTGTCAGTTATCTCACGCAATTTCACTTTATGGTCATCCGAAACAATTTTGTGGATTTTTTTGATGTTTTCCCGGTGTAACCACCTCATTTGGGCGTCCAGAGCGTTCAGCATCCAGAGGCGGAGTCCCCTAACACTTATCAAGCAATTGCTTTGCTTGAACGGTATTTTTTTCCATCAAAAAACGGTGTTTAATCAACAGACGAAAATCGATTTTTTCCATTGTTTTGAAAATATAAAAAGTAGCGTCACTAAAACCACTGTTACTGGTAAACTAATAGTCGAAATGTCATGAAATTTTGACACGTATCGTTTGAAGGTTGGTCATCATAAAACAACCAGTCGCGTCCACTGCTGGTCACAGGCTTCCCTTAATCTTTGCAGCAGTCATCTAGCCTGGAACTATCCTCTTAATGTCATCGGCCCATCGTGTCGGGGGGCGCCCTCTGCTTCTAAATGCATTCTGTCTGGGTTTCCTCAATGATTCTTTTAGTCCATCGGTTATCTGTTCTTCTGGCCATATAGCCCGCCCAATTCCATTTCAAGCAGGCTATTCTCTCTACCGCATCCGACAGTCCCGTCATCCTACGCAAGGCTACATTTGTCACCCTGTCTGTTAGGGATAGACTAAGCATTGCTCTTTCCATTCTTGTCTGCATTATAAGGATTTTGCTTGTGGTAGCTTTTGTGCACTGCTCAAATACTTTCCTCTTTAAACTAATGGGAATTTCGGATTTGAAGACATGGTTAAGCTTGCCGAAGGCTGCCAGGTCAATCCTATTCTTCTGTTTAACTCACAGGTCTGGTTATCTCTCTCAATACGGATTTCGTATCCCAGGTATTTGTAGGTGCTAACCTGTTCATTCTTTTCACCATCAACGGACAATTTCTCACTCAGCATCAGCTTTGTCATGTACTGCGTTGTTAATTTGTTTATGTTTAAGCCTACTCTACTGGATGCTTTGTAAAGATCGTCAAGCATACTTTTGGCATCATCAATCCGGTCTGCTATTAGTGCGATGTCGTTTGCGAATCTAAAGTGATTAAATCTTTCACCATCTATGTTGATACCTTTATCGCCGAGTTCGATTTGCTTGAACATGTATTCCAGCAGACTAATGAACAGTTTCGGTGAGATGACATGACCTTGGCGTACTCCTCTTTCAATATTAAAATCCCTAGTGTTTTCATGAAATCTTACGCATGCTCTTGCATTTTCGTATATATGCTTGATGACTGTTATATATATCTGTGGTCTATTCTACAATCAGCCAAAGCTGTCAGATGGTTTATGGTTACCATAAACCAACACAAAATGAAGGTTGGTACTTCCTAAGAATCATATGGATTTTTTTGAAAATGGCATCTATGTGTCAGACCAAAAACTTTTCAGCCTACGTGTTTTATATATATTATATATATATATATATATATATATATATATATATATATATATATGTACATATATATATATATATATATATATATATATATATATATATATATATATATATGTACATATATATATATATATATATATATATATATATATATATATATATATATATATATATATATATATATGTATATATATATATATATATATATATATATATATATATATATATATATATATATATATATATATATAACAAATAAAGAAAGAAAGCAAAAGTTGCTATATCTAACAAAATTCTTAAATATGAAAGTTAGCGTTGTGTCAAATATGTCATACAAATTGCAAGTCACAGGTGGTTAATTAAAATTGAATTAATTTATAATTGATATTAGCATCCAGGGTTTTTAATGGCATCCCTTTTGTAAATGCCTTTTTACTGATTTAATATGTTAGTGTTTGGTGTAAGATTTACTTAATTGTTAGTCGCATTCATGTAATTGATTTTATGGCCATTTTTGTTATATTTATATCACACCTCTCATGTAAGTGATCTTTTCAGCTTTATTATATATATATATATATATATATATATATATATATATATATATATATATATTTTCTACAACATATTAAAATTAAAATAACTTATACTTTTGTTTATTTGCCTGTACTACTTCAATTGTCGCTTCGCTCTCTCTTTTTTTAGTTGGTGTCCTGATGAAGGTCCCAACCTAGAACCGAAATATTGGCTAAATGAACACGGTGTGAACACTTGTTGCGCCCTTTGCCGAATTCCCCAACTAATTTCATATTTAAGTATATATATATATATATATATATATATATATATATATATATATATATATATATATATAGATAGCAACCTACATATTGATTACCATATATACGTTTGAGTTAGGTAATTTTGATTACAGACGTGAGCATTTATCAAAAAAAACTACTAACATTCTAAAGTTTTAAAAGATGACAGTTGTTCATCGCTATTATTGATATCTGTTTTCTTATAATGCCACATATATATACACTCTGGTTCGTTTCAGTGGAGTTGGATGCATGTATTCCATTAATAATATTTATCTGAAATTAAGTAAAAGAATTATACTCGTATTTTCCTCGTCATCTTGGAAATTATTCAGATTTTAAATAACAAAAAATAGATTATGGCAAGAGATCAATCAAAAAAAGGGAACGTATGCTAATAAAATACGACTCTAAATATTAAAGCAATATATATATATTTATATATATATATATATATATATATATATATATATATATATATATATAGAATCTTTTGTTTTGATAGCATGTAAAAACACTGTCGATCGCCTTCCATTTTAATTTATTTGTAGTATAAACTTGCCTTCGGGAAGGCAATGGCAAACCACTCGTAGTCTCATGCCCACTAAAACTCTCCCACTTTGGCCTTTCAGAACCGACATTAAACTGTAGGTCCCCTTTGTCTGTGAAGGGTCGCCTACGTCCGTATCGGATATGGAACTACAAGAAGATAAACTTATTTAATGCCATTCATTTGATCTTATTGACAAATAAATGTACTTGAATTTTATATCTCCAGTATTATATAATTATAGCGGAAACACACAGATAAATAAACCGACTCGTTTTTTAGGAATCCTGAAGCATGAGGAAATGCAAAAATCTCAAAAGGTAATTTTTTTATTAGCAGAGAAAGCAAAAAAAAATTTTTAAATTTGTTTTGTTCACCAAAATTGATTAAGTAATATCGGAATCACTACAAGCACACTATCGACACTTTTTTTTGACAAACACTTCACTTTATTCATCTCTATGTCGTCGAACTTTCCAGTTTACGAGTACTAAGTGCTCCATTTTATCTCACCATCCCCTACATTACTTCGTATGTTCGACATGATAAAATTTTTAAGTTTCTAGATTAATCTAACAACTTTCGGGAAACTTTCCTAGTTGTGAAGTAAAAAGCGTCTATAAAGTTTGGGCTCCCGGATGTTATTATGGCACGAAAGCGGCAATATCGCTTGTACTGGGATCGATAGGAGTTTTGGTCAAGTAAATTTGAATATTTTAGCCACGTCATGTTTTAGGGTTGTAGAGTCAGTGACGTAAACAAGGTTTAAGTGGTATTAGTTGTCGTTATTCGAAGAATGTAGGATAATCGTCTGATGTGGGAGTTAAGTTTATAACATTTTGTGTAGGACGAAGCCCTTTTTAGAATCTAAGTTAATAAGGGATGCTAATTAGTGACTTTTGAACTTATGCTAGAGTCTGCAGCCTTTGAAATAGACCCTAATAACATAAATTACAGAAGCGGGGAGAGCATCCTTCATAAAAGTTACCATTACAAATTTTTTCAGTGCAACTTCATTGTGATAAAGGTACAGCTGAATTTATTCCATGCTGGTTGAAAGAGGAAGCATTCTCATTTAATTGTAAATTAGACAATTCCATTTGTAAATTAGACGAGATCAATATATTTTTAGGGTATTCTGCTTACTAAAAAGGTAATAAGAATACATTTATATAAAATTTGAGAATAATCTGTGGATAAATCAGGTAAACTGTACAGAATTTATAACTTTCTAGATCATTCTATGTGGCAGCAAGTTGAAATAAACAGTTTTTCTTAAGTTTTAAAATATTCTTAGCCATCTAAAAACTATGTTGCGTCCGTAAACAAAATATATTATAACCGAAAGCGTATAATTACTAAAATTTATTTAATTTATAAGCATGAGGCATGCTATGGAATTTGCTATCATTAGCAAGAAAATAGAATAGGCTTTCAAATGATACTAAAATCCGTAAAAATATATGAACACTAAATTCTAGGATTTGTGTTAAAGGAAGCCAAATAGTTTGAACTGATTTTTTTGCTGACCAGTGTGTATGTAACACATGGGCTGAAAAGTCCCAGGCCTAACAAAGAAAACACGGTTTTTTTGGTTCAAAATTAGCTTTATTCATCAACGTAATCTCCATCAAGAGCAACGCAATCATTCCAGCGCCGCTCTAACATTTCAATACCACTTTTGTAGAACGATTTATCTTTTGCCTCAAAATAGGCCTCAGTTTCAGCGATAACCTCTTCATTCGTGCGAAATTTCTTACCGGCGAGCATTTTTTTCAGGTCTGCGAACAGCCAGTAGTCGCTGGGAGCCAAATCTGGCGAATACGGTGGATGTGGGAGCAATTCGAAGTTCAATTCATGTAGTTTTGCCATTGTTTTGATTGACTTGTGACACGGTGCGTTGTCTTGATGAAACAAAATTTTTTTCTTTGCCATATGCGGTCGTTTCTTTGCAATTTCGGCCTTCAAACGCTCCAATAACGCTATATAATATTCACTGTTGATGGTATTTCCTTTCTCAAGATAGTCGATGAATATTACACCACGCACATCCCAAAATACCGAGGCCATAACCTTTCCAGCCGATTGTTGTGCTTTCGGGCGCTTTGGACGAGGTTCACCAGTTGCTGTCCACTCAGATGACGATCGTTTTGATTCCGGAGTAAAGTGATGGATCCATGTTTCATCCATTGTCACATATCGACGGAAAAATTCCGGTTTGTTACGTTTAAACATGGCCAAACACTGCTCAGAATCATCAACACGTTCTTGTTTTTGATCAACAGTGAGCAAACGCGGCACCCACTTTGAACAGAGCTTTCTCATAGTCAAATGCTCATGCAATATAAAGCCAACACGTTCTTTTGATATCTTTACGATGTCAGCTAACTCACGCAACTTCACTTTTCGATCATTCAAAACGATTTTATGGATTTTTTTGATGTTTTCTGGTGTTACCGCCTCATTTGGACGTCTACTGCGTTCTGCATCATCGGTGTCTCTACGACCACGTTTGAAGTCAGCAAACCAACGTTTTATTGTTGTTTCTGATGGAGCGGAGTCCCCATAACACTTTTCAAGCCATTGCTTCGCTTGAACGGTATTTTTTTTCCCATCAAGAAGCAGTGTAAAATTAAAACACGAAATTGTTTTTGATCCATTGTTTTGAAAATAACAAAAGTAGCGTCACTCTTAGCACAATAACTCACAAACTAATGAATAGAATATCATGAAATTTTAACAGCTGTCTTTTGAAGGTTAGTATTAACTGAAAAAAAGGTGACTGCAATAAAACTAGCGCCATCTATGTGTTAGGCCCGGGACTTTTCAGCCCATGTGTTATGTATGTATTATATATATATATATATATATATATATATATATATATATATATATATATATATATATATATATATATATATATATATATAGTGGCGAACAAAAGCATGGAAACATTTATATTCCCATCTTAACATTTAAACGGTTTACAATTACAATATTTATTTATTAATCATGTAGATGCTAACAAATTTGAAGACTAAAACAGTTATTGTTTACTAGAAATGTGCTTAGTTTTTAACGTAACACAATTATGCACAAACAAAACTATGGAATCATTTTTGTTATAAAATAAAAATTCCACTAAGGCGACTAAGATGTCAAAAATATTTAATATTTACTGGGATATCCTTTCGCGTCAATCACTGCTTGACATCTTCTGCCCATAGGTTCCACAGATTCAATAAGCCTAGCACAAAAATCGGGTGGTATTTCTTCTCATTCTTGTTTTAATGCGATCCAAAGTTCGTTCCGGTTTTTTATATTTCTTTTCCTAATTTGTTTATCCAGATAGTGCCAAAGATTCTCTATCGGGTTCAAATCAGGTGATTGTGAAGGCCAGCGCATCACCCGAATCCTTTGTTCAGAAAACCAATTCTTGGTCAAGCGAGATATGTGTTTTGGGTCATTGTCTTGTTGAAAAATCCATGACAGTGGCAAATCTTCTTCACAAGGAATCAAATTATTTTCCAATATCTCAAGAGATATTTGAGCATCCATTTTACCATTTATCTTTGCCAGTGGCCCAGTACCAGACCGTCGAAAACAACCCCATACCATGATATTTCCACCGCCATGTTTGACAGTAAGTACAAAGTACTTTGGGTCATATCTTAGACCAACTGGTCTTCTTACATAACCAGTAGAATCACTTTCAAAAAGATTGAACTTACTTTCGTCACTAAAGTTTACTAGAGACCACTGATTTTGAGTCCAGCCTTTATGTTCCTTAGCAAATTTCAATCTCTCTTTTCTGTGATGGAGTGGGTTTTTAACATCACGCCTACCATGAAGATTTTCAGATAACATACGACGCCTAATAGTCATGACTGACATCAGTACACCCTGATATTCCTACCTTAGTTCTTTATTAATATCAACAGCAGTTTTCTTGGGATCATTTTTCGCTTTTCGAATTATAATTTTGTCTACTCTCTTACTTGTTTTTCGAGGTCTACCACTTTTAAATGCCGGATGAACAGTGTCCCTTCTCGAGAACTTTTTAACAATTTTGCTGACAATGCTTCTATACATGTTTAAAGATTTTTTTATTTTAATGTGCTTCTTTCCACTTTGATACAGAGAAATAATTTTATGTTTCTGAACTGTAATATTTGCACTTTCGCATTTTGGCAAATATATATATATATATATATATATATATATATATATATATATACATATATATATATATATATATATATATACATATATATACATATATATATATATATATATATATATATATATATATATATATATATATATATATACATATATATACATATATATATATATATATATATATATATATATATATATATATATATGTATATATATATGTATATATATAAATATATATATATATATATATATATATATATATATATATATATATATATATATCTATATATATGTATATATATATATATATATATATATATATATATATATATATATATATATATATATATGTATATATATATATATATATATATATATATATATATATATATATATATATATATATATATATATATGTATATATATATATATATATATATATATATATATATATATATATATATATATATATATATATATATACACATATATGTATCAATCTGGCTCATAAAGTTTTAAAAGAAAATTGCGAACGAATTTCTTACTTTATTCAAATATAAATGATTAAATTTAAATTCCTGAGTTGTATAATTTACGTATGTAATGCGGGATTTTCCTGCAGCCGAGCAGTAGCAGGTATAACGTAAAATTAATTTTCCCACAGACGAATTCATGGCGCGGTCGGATCGGTATCTTACATGCGGTTTTCTATCAGACGGAAACGTGGCTCCAGGTAAAAAGACCTTAGCTTCATACTGTACGAAATTAAATTACACTATTAGACGTAAAACTAAAATATTATTTTTTATTATCAGAATGCATGCGAGAAAGACGGAAATGTTTTTCAATAGTACGTTTTTATGTTAGTGTTCCGTACGGAAGGAACACTTATAAGATGACTTCGGTGTCTGTTTGTCTGTCTGTCCGTCTGTCTGTCTGTCACACCCGATTTTCTCCAAAACTATTTCTCATAGAAAGTTGATATTTGGTAATAATATAGGAATTGATGGCCTCATCAAAGCTGTGTAGTTTTGAAAGTCAAATTTTGACTTAAGGGGTTAGTTTTGAGGGGTGGAATCGAAAGTGAAAAAAAAATTTTTTAGTAGGTCATCGAGTGTGGTGTCAAATGAAAGCTTGTGAAAACACGAGTAAAAAATATATATATAATAATACTTGCGCACACTTTTTTTTGTATTATTTTAACAAAATCACGTAAAATTGCTGTCCTTATCTCGAAAAGTACTGATCAAGAAATTTTGAAAAAATTCTGGAGTATTCTCCAGGGGGTGTAGATTGAACGAAAATTATCACTAGTGCATTACCTTTAATGATTTATCTGGTATATAAAAAAAACAAAAATTTCAAGGTCATCAATTTTCAGTAAAGATTGGAAACAAACTTTGTTGAAAACTCGTTTGGGGCGTGTTTTGTGAAGTCACTGATCATTTTATACCACCGTAACAACATTTTTTATTTTAGAAGCAATCAACGTACGGAACACTAATTGTGCAAGTTCAACTTGCAGTTGACCGTTTTTTTTTATCCGATGGGTCTTGAAGGATTTTAAACTCAGACGCGAAAAGAATAGACAAAACGTGTCATTCACAACATCCTATCTCGTTAAATTAACGATCCATAAGAAACTTCAGTGAGTGCGGTAAGGACAAGAAGAACACGCTGGACAGATTTCCAACCCTGTCTTATCGAAAAAAAACCATATCCCGTATACGTGCAGCGCCGTTAAAAATCGGAATGATGGCACGTGTTCTATTACTAAAATCGGCTGTGGATACGTACTGGTGTTGTCACTAATATTTGTTAATTTGAATAGCAGGTTATATGCAGTTATATATAACTTATTAGAATACAAATTTAAAATATATTCATCTGTTATTTACTTTCTTCTCGATAAGCCAAATTATGCACGATAATTTAATAGCGAAAGCCGATAAACCATTGAATATTTTAAAGTTTACAACCCTGTCAACATTTACATTCAACCAAATTGTAACTTATCATTTTACATCGCCTTCTCGCGAGTCCACTGTTAATCTTGAATCGTGTTTAGATGTAAGCAAGCGGAGCCTTGATATTAAGAATTTGGTCTACCTTTATGTTTCTGCGTAATTTTCGTAAAATCCGGCTACATCAGTTTGAAGTAGCTCTTATGATTTCTTTAAAGTAGTTATCGACAATTTAAATCTAAATAGGTATTAAGACAGCGTTTCTCAACCTTTCAGTATTTGCGACCCAATTTTCAAACATAATTTTCATCGCGCCTCCCCCATCTCATACAATAACAATGCATGCAATAATAATGTATTTTCAGTACTTTGATGCTAAAGCTAAACTATGACCTTAATTACAAACCTTACAAACTACCAAGAATAAGTAAATTTATTCATATTTGGCAACACATATCTGCTGCGTTGACAAAACTAGAATCGATGCCTCGCTATTGCTCTCTGACACGTCCACCATATCGGTAGCGGCTTCGTGAAAAGTTCCGAGTTGTCTCGAACATTCGGAAAGTTTGCCCAAAAGTGTATAAATGCTGCATCTCGTTTAATTACAGCCCGTCTCAGAGGGGTTGATCCTTCTACTACTATCGGATTTATTGTGAATGTGTATGTTTTAATTTACGTGTTAATTGAAATTCAAACCATTGAAAATCATCTAGCCATGTTGACAAAGAATTTTAAAAAGTATTTTCTTACTGACGACAACTTGGTAGCAAGTTACGAGTGGGTTAGGGATCCATTTCAAAATACTCCCGAAGGGCTCTCAACTTCCGAAGAAGAAATCTTCATAGACTTCACGGCAAGACAATTTAATAATAAATCACTCTTTGAATTTTGGGCAGGGGTGAATGATGAGTTTTCTGCACTGTAAACAAGAGCATCTCATATACTATTACCATTTTCAACATCCTACCTTTGCGAAATCGGATTTTCTGTTTGGAAAACAAAATAGAGATCTCAACTAAATATAGAAAAAGAACTCAGAGTGTCTATTCCTAATATTAAACCATCTTTCGAAAATCTTTGCTCTGCAAAAGTGGCCCAAGGGAGTCACTAATAATTATTAAACTTGTTTTTAATTTAGTATTGATATGTTAATTATTAAGTAAATACATTATGCAGTACTAATACAATCCTATTTATAGGTGTAGAATGTATTTTGTTTTGCTTTCCTTTCAATAAATTATATTAAAGGTTTTTAATGAATGTTTTTAATAATAATTTCTTTTCGATACGCTCGCGCCTCCCCCCAATAGTGTAATCACGCCCCTCTAGTGGGGCGCGCCCCACAGGTTGAGAAACGCTGTATTAAGATCTACTAAATTTATGTTTGTTAACAGTAAAGATTGTATTTATGTAACAATATCGTCTGGCTGTTTTGATCTGTTATTTTTTTAATATATTTTTTTAACCTGTTATTTATATGCAGTGTTTCTTGTTCCTATAATTGGCAGGGGGCATTTACGATAATTATTTTGGAGAAAATTGAAAGGAGAGAGACAAAATTGTTACTTTCTCCGGTGAAATGTTCTGTAAATCACTGTGCATTTTACCTCTTGGATACCCACAGGATATTATTAGGCAGCTCCCTGATTTGTCGGTGCGGTATCGTTTTTCTCGGTGTGCTCGGTACCGATTCGGTAACGAGAACATGCCAAACGCCTATATTTCAATGAAACCCACGGCTTCGCGCCCGAGCATCCCACGTAAATGAGGCACACCGAGAAAAACGCTACAGCACCGACAAATCAGGGAGTGACCTTATACTTTTTTTAGAATGTTTTCTACACAAACGAGAAATCAAAATTTGCAGACATCAATTTGCTGGTACTATAGTTTACGAAGGTTAGAACAATAAATCGAAATTTTTTTGTTAAACACAGTAAAATGTAGAATTTTTCCAATTCCAATTTTCTTTGGATCCACAAAACTAATTCATAGTTTTAAGCGAAAAAATATGATTTATGGTTTTAACCTTAGTTGACTATAAACCCCACTAACTGATAGGAACAAATCTTTTCTAATGGTTAGGAAGTATTCTAAAAGACTGTAATTCCTATGCCCTCAGTATTTCGAAAACCAAGTATATTATAGCTTCTAAAAAACAACGCATAACCGGGGGCTCTTGACAATTAACTATATAGTAGTAGAGCAGGTGATTCAATTATTTGAACACGTGGGACTATGGTGCAGAAATTAGATTAGGCCAGGATAGTATTCCTTCAAATGAGAAAAGAAAAAGTTGCAGACATATCTTTGAAAGATCTGTCTGTAACTGAAGGTCGAATGTTGCGCTGCTATGTCTTCTTTGCTCTTCTTTACGGAGTCTAATCGTGGACGATCAACGAAGCAGTAATGAGAAGAATAAATAGCTTCGAAATGGGGATGCCGACATATCCTGATAATTTCCTGGACACTACATGTAACTTATAACGAGGTGCTCAGGAGAACGGGAAAAGGTCTGGAACTGACCTGGATGCTGAAAACGCGCAAATTGGAATACCTTGGATATGTTACGAGGCACGACCGGTATACACTGTAGCAACTGATACTTCAGAGTAAGTTTGAAGCAAAAAGAGGACCAGGCAGAAGATGTGACTCTTTTTTTTTTATGGGTCTAGCACACGTGCTACAGGAAAGTCCTTAAAGCGCTCCACGTTGTTCTTGAATCGCTGTAAATTGTACTCGGTGGGACACACATCCCTGGGCAAATTATTCCAAAGGAATGATGTTCTCCACATAAAAGCCTGCTTGAAAAACGTTGTATGCGGAGTAACAAGCTGAACCTCATACGGATGTGAAGTATTGCACCGCTCTGGGAGGAATTAAACGGGAGAATAGACTCATGTCGCCAACCGTTCTTCGATGTTCCAGCGAATCAAGGCCGCCGGTCAGTTCCGGGTCTCCAATCAGATGAACAACTCTTCTCTGAATAGAATCCAACAAATGCAGTGTGTTTTTGAGACCGGAGCCCCAAACATGGAAGCAGTATTTCATAGTTGGTCGAATTTGAGCTTTGTAAAGAATTAACAGTTGTTGTGGACTGTGAAACTTTCTGGTTCGAAATAATATTCCCAACTTTTGAGAAGCTCTCCTTGGTATACCTGCAACATGTTCATGCCGGGACATATTTGCTCCCAAATTAACGCCCAACAAATTAAGTGACGATGCTAGCGGAATGGAGTGCCCGGACATGACTATGTCGGGTTCAGCAACGTTAAGTTTTTTAGAAAAAAATGCCGCCTGGGTTTTTGTAACGTTAAATTCCACTTGGTTACTGTCACCCCAAGATAGAATTTCTTCCAGGTCTTTGTTAAATTGAACGACCTCCTGCTGTCTGCGGATATTTGCCTGAGTAGCCGATGTCCGAGCGTTCACAGTGAATGAAGAGATAAGCGTACTGTCATCTGCAAAGCTGTAGATTGGATTCTCGGTCTTTTCCGTTATGTTTTGGTAATGTAAATAAGAAAGAGAGTAGGAGACAGTATGGAGCTTTGGGGCACACCGGCGTTGATAGTAAAACCGTCGACCGCCACTCGTAAAGAACGCTCTATGAGGAAACTTGAGAGCCACAGACCCAACTTTTCAGACATACGATAAGAACGTAGCTTAGCCAACAGTCCATTGTGCCAAACGCAGTCGAATGCCTTGGATATGTCAAGAGCAACCGCTCGAGATTCTCCTAAGGGTTCAATTGCGTTGTTTCTGGATGAAAAATCTACGAGACTGGTTCGATCTCAGTTTGATACAGCTTTTTCATATTGCTGTTAATAAAGTTAGAATAGCTCTGTTAATGGCTAATATCTGGAATGGATGAAGCACTGTTAGAAAAAGAATAATACCCTCAGAGCCTGTAACCGGTAAAGTCCCTTTAATTTAAAAAAAAAATTAAAAAATTTTTAACTGAAATATTTACTTAAAATTTATTATTATGTAAATAAATACTTATATTTGTTTATGCAATTGTTTTTTTGCTCTTCCGTTAGGCAGATAACCTACTTTTTAAATCAAACGGAAAGTACATCTCCCGAGCGTATTATAGGTAGGGTTACCAAATTACTTAGTCGTTCTTTACTTAAAAGATAATTTATAAATAATGCTTTTGTTCTTATTTTTATTGTAATATCAACTATATGCTAAAATTATACAACTTAACTGCTTGATTGACATGTGGCCTAGGTGCTATTTCCTTAATTTCATTTTAAATGTCATATTAACGGAAATATTTCCTTGATTTTTCGAACTGCTTTATTTAAAGCGATAATCTGCAAATAACCCTCTGCACTACAAGATTCTATGCTTCATAATAGGAAAAACGGATCCAAAATCCTTATTAGAATCGAAACAAAAGTAAAACTGGATTATTTTTCCTTCTCTCTCATACTGATAAACAGGTATTAGAGAAGAACTCCTGCCATGTATGACCTGAACGTTTCAATAAAAATATCTCTGAACCATGTTTTTAATGAATGAGAGTAAAAAATATTAGTTATGCTTCCGTAAGAGACCCTACGATAACTAGATCAAAATTCACCATAGCAGACGTCAGATACAATATCGCCTAATGTGAGAACGTCAAAATTTTTAAAATCTATGTCCGGTATATTTAGGTAATCCCGTACAAATAAATTTCATTTTCTAAAATTTAATTTCTACGTCATCGCCGATCTCCCACAATTATTAAATCTGTAAAAGACAATTGCACAACTGGATTTCAAGTTTCTAACTTTTGCATCTGAATTATTAATTTAAATTCCAGAGTTTACGTAATTTATAGCTGTAATATCGGCTTTTCTCACGCTAGGTATAACGTAAAATTTATTTTTCCTCTGATGAATTTATGGTGCAGACGTAGAGGAAAATCTTTCACGCGATTTACTACTAGATATCTATAATAAATTTCTCTTGGTTTTATGCTTTTTTTTTACAAAATCAATAATGCATTTTACTATAACTCTATACCTAGGGTAAATCCGGGATATATGCCCAACTTTTTGTATTTGACTCATACCTCATAACATACAAATAATACGCACATGATTTTCATATGTGCACTAACTTCGGTCCTTCATTTAATCACCTCGTACTGCTTTTTGTAGACTAGTCAATAAATACACCGTATATTTTAAGTTTAAAATAAAACTGCAAAACGGGATTGATGCCTCGTATGCGGTATATGTGTCCCAGACCTAATTTTTTGCAGGGGATAGATGCCCTTTGCAAGAAAACAAACATTTTGAATATATAAGTTTTAATCAACATTATTATTTATTAACTATATATATATATATATATATATATATATATATATATATATATATATATATATATATATATATATATATATATATTCTTTTTAGCTATTTTTTTCAATTATTTAAGATGATGTTACTAGTTTACTAAACATAGACAAAGATAAACATTTTAATTAAAAATACAATAGAGATCAATTATTTTAAGTACAAAAATATAATCATCTTAAAAACTGCAAAACTATTTTATCATGGGATGATGTTACTGCTTAACATAGACAAAAATAAGCATTTCAATTAAAATACTAAAGAGATCAATTATTTTAGGTACAAAAATATAATCATATCAAAAACTGCAAACATATTTAGCCATTTTGGCAGCAATAATCTTCATTCGCCCACATTTGTTGCAATAATTGCGATATAATGTGCATGTTTCGTGGAGCCACTTTTGGGACATAACACAACGGATCCAATCTACTTTGGATTTGGTGTTACTATCACAGTCAAGACATTCCACACAATAATCCTCATCTAGATTCTTATCATCTACTCCATCCTAACCTGAACTAACCTGAACTAACCTGAACTATATATTAAAGCAGGCTTGGCCTTTTTGAATGTTTCTTTGATTTTGGAATAAGTTTTGTCGTGTTTTTGTTTCTTTCTCTTTTGTTTTTTATTTCTTAAACTTCAAAACTACTGTTCTCATGCTCTTTATTATCATCTTCACTAGAACTGTAAAATTTAATAGCTGTTCGCTTCCTCAGTTTTCTTTTGATATTGTCTTTATCTTTTCTTTCTTTTTCAATGCTATTCTTTTTGTTGTTTTCTTTTTCATTTTTATCACTTTCGATACTATCCTCAGTAATATCTGTATCGCTTGACTTATAATCATGTGAATTATTTCTTTTTTGCGTCTTAGCTTTGGTTCTTTTCAATTCAACTTTTTCTTTATCTTCTTGCTGATCTTTTTTGCTTCTTTTCACCGGTATGCCTTTTGTAGCTTTCCCTTTTTTTTCTCCGTTATTTTAGAATCGGAATTCAGTACTGCAGCACCTTGTTTACCCCTTTTTGAAAAGGGCGTCGGAAGCGTAGGAATTGGTAATGATTCATAAAGCAATTTCAATGGAGTTTCTTTTTCCGTAAAAGTAGCAATATCACCAATAACTGACGGATTGTCTGCATCTACTGTATTATTTGTAACTGCCGAATTGTCTGCATCAACCAAATTATCTGTAGGTTCCGGATTGTTTTCATCTGCCAAATTTGCTGTGACTGTCGTGTTGTCTGTAACAACAATCACCTGCTACCTCAACTAGTTCTATTAAATCAATTTGTGGTCTCTGTAGACTCGTTCCTGACCGTCTTTCCATTCCAAGATTATAATCATCAATGGTACTCGGAGAGTCACAGTCATGGATATCTGGTATCGTATTTGAGGTGCTCGGAATTTCAGCTTGATGTTTATTTGTTGTATCTGCATTGTTTCCTGTCAAAAATTCACTTTCTGGTATAGCGTTATAATTAAGTGGATATATTCCACTGCCTCTAAACCCTGTTATAGCGTTGGCGGGAGTTGTCGCTCTAATCCATGCTCTTCCAATCAGTTTTCCGGACTGTTGACGGTTGATTCTTTTCTGTGGGTTTGTTCGCATATGGAGATTGGTTTCAGCAGTAAAGAAGGTTTTGAATGGCTTAAACACCGCTCTGTCTAGAGGTTGGAGTGCGGAACTTGTATGGCTGGGTAAGCAAAAAAGGATAATGTCATTATCCTTTACTATTTCTAACATATCAACGGCAGAAGAATGTGAGCTGTGGCCATCCAAAATAAGTAAAACTTTTCCCTGAGGTTTCATTGGGATAAAATTCTCCCTCAGCCATTTCAAAAATAACTCTGCGTTTATATAGGTAGTTTTTTTATTCATAAAGACTTTTGAACCAGGAGGTAGACCGTCCATAAATTCATCTTTTTTATGAACTACTTTGATTATCACAACTGGAGGGAGAAAATTACCCACTGCATTACAGCAAGCTACGACTATCAATGTTTCACCTTTTTCACTCGGAAGTTATAGAGTGAACGGATCTCGTTCCTTTAGTAGCTGGAACTTTACCAACTTTGTTGTTCATTTGAACACCAGTCTCGTCCATGTTAAAAATTCGATCTGGTTTATCCAAAAGGTCATTTTCTTTCAGAACTTTTGTCAGTAAGTCATAGAAGCCATTGATTTCTTCCATGCTTAGAGCCAATGCACGTGAGACTGAGAGACCTTCGGCCTGTCTAATAGATAAAATAGGATTCCTTTCTAAAAAGTTCTGAAGCCAATCAGTTCCAGCCAATTTTCTCTCTGTGTTAAAATTATGTTTTATTTTCAACTTTTCTGCAAATTGATAAGCTAAGGCACGAACGGTTTTTCTGTCAGGAGGAAACCCGAATCGTTCTAGCTTCTGAATATGAGTGACCAGCCGACGTTCATTTTCAAATCCAAGAGTTGGATATTTTCCTAAAAAAATTGTAGGTATTAGTTAGGTAAAATTTTAAAAAAATCCTACCTGCCCATAATTATACGAGGTAGGTAAGTATTCTCAATCCGAAGCAATATTATTATAAATGTGAAAGTGTAATCATAAAAGTAGGTACCTACCTAATGGTATTATTTTCTTATTTTGTGTAGCAAACCGGTGACGTAACGTCCTAAATGGTATTCTGTGTCTTTTTGCTATATCATTGACGCTAAGTCGCTTATCTTGCATTTCTACTATAGCTGCAGCCAATGTGTCCTCGGTCCAAGTAATGACACGCGGTTGGACGCCGGCTTTGCGTTTGTATTTACAGGGCATTTCCAATCTGAATCATATAACATACACTTAAATACGGCAAGGGATAGATGCCCTTAAAGCCAGCATACATTAAAGTAAAGTAGGGATAGATCCTCTTAGGGGCGACTACTCCAAAACATATCGGGCATATATCCCTTTTTACAGATAGATGCCTTAGAAAAAAAAAATGGTAAATACGTTTATTTTATCCTAAAAATGTAATTAATAATAAACTACATACCCTACTCCTTATTCAGATGTAAAAATAAAATAATCTTACATGTTAACTCCAAAGTTATAGAGGGCCGAAAATCATCCACAAAGTAAAATCTGAACTGTTTGGCTCTTCACTGCCATTAGCGCTCCTACGCACAACCGCACGCGCAAACGATTTGTGGCAGATTGAAGTGAGGGAGGGGTACGTTCGTATTATAAGGCATTCTTTTGTTTACGCGCCTTACATTTCACATAAATGTACTGAGGCGTCTATCCTGCTGGGGCGTATATCCCGGACTTACCCTATACAAATTGGATCTACTTATTTTAACGGTATTTTAATATATGTGACATACCTTCATCCTTATTAATATCTTACTTCCATTACCTCGGGTAAAGACACTCTTTTTAGTTTTTATCTCTAATCTTCGCAGCTCTGTGAACACAGATATTACTCTCCCGTATGGCGTCACGTTTACGGCGTATGTTCTTTAGTTGTACGTTAAGTGACGTATTAATCTAGAATTAAGAATGTCTAATCGACTAATTTGGTAGCTCTTCTTCCTCTTCTTTTTTTAGCAGCCTTTTGCCATCTACTCCTGGATGTAGGCCTCCTCCTGTCTTTTCCACTTCACTCTATCCTTGGCTATATGGTGCCAGTTCCTGCCGACCTGTTGTTTCACGTCATAGATCCATCTTTTTGTGGTCTTCCCACACTTCTCCTGTGTCTTCTAGGTCTCCACTGTGTTAAGTGTTTCGTCCACTTCTTATCGGCGTCCTGTCTAGCGACTTGTTCTACCCAAGTCTATTTTAGAGTTGCCACACGCTATTATGACATCCTCGACCTTGGTTCGTAGACGTATTTCCTCGTTACGCAAGTGGTCTCTAAGCGTTACTCCCAGCATAATTCGTTCTATAGCTCTCTGGGTAGCTTGAAGTTTATTAGCTGTTTTCACGTTTTTAGTTGACGCAAGTTTTTGTTGCGGTTTCTAATCCATATGTCATCACAGGGAGAATGCACTTTGGTTTTCAGATTGATCAGGATATCAAGACTTTTTAAGACGTGACCCAATTTTCCAGTGGCTGCCCATGTCATTCTAATTCTCCTACTCGATTCGGCTTTTTGGTTCTCTTTATCAAGTTTTATTTCATGACCTAGGTAAACATATTCTTGTACTTTTTCTATTTTACTGCCGCCAACATACACTGGTGTTTCGTCTGGAGTCAGGATTTTACTTTTTGTAAAATTCATAGTCAGCTCAACTTTTTCTAAAGCTGCCTTCAGATCTTGGACCATCTCCTGTAACTCCTGTAAATCGTTGCCGATCAAAAGTACATCGTCCGCAAAACGAAGGTGGCTCAAGTATCTTCCCTCAACATTTATTCCTCTCTGATTTTAACTTGTAGTATTGCCTTTTTGCATACGTATTTAAGAAGGTCTCGGTATCTTGAATCTATTCTAAAATTATTCATAGCTTGAAGTACGGTCCATAGCTCTACAGAATCGAAAGCTTTGTTGCAATCAATAAAAGCTAAATGAACTGGGACATTATACTTACTGCATTTTTCAATTAGAATTTTGATGCTTTGTATCCGCTCGATGGTACTGTAACCTTTTCGAAACCCCACCTGTTCTGGTGGTTGATAATCATCTAATTTGTTTGTGAGTCTGTTGGTTACTATCTTTGTTAGTAATTTATATAGATGTCGGAGGAGACTTATTGGACGATAGTTTTCTATATTTAGTTTGTCCCCTTTTTGTATAGAAGATTTACTTGAGCATTTAACCAATTTGGTACCTATAAACGTTTAACTATTATACAAGGAAATGATCTGTCTTAAGTTGAGTATGGCAGTAACCAAAGCAAAAGTCAAGGTAATGGATTTTATATAAATGTGGTAAAAATATAAGTAAGATATTTGAACTTAGGATATTTTATGAGTTATAAATTAAAAATTAGCTTAATATTAATTTAAAGCTAATCCTGAGGGAGTAGTCGGATGGTCTTGGGTAGTGATTTCTGGCGTTGGGTGGAGGCCCATAGACATTGCTGACTGTGAGATTGGGGTGGTGCGTGGTTTTATCCCGGGATTTCAGCTGAGAGTTGCTCCTAAATTCTCAGATTGTGGGCATTTGAAGATCACTATGAATTTGGGAGTTTCGGATAAACCATGGTGCTCTGGCGATGATCTTGAGGACCTTGTTTTGGATGGACTGGAGGGTGGTTCTGTGGGTATAAGGAAGATTATTTTATTAATTGTCAACTTGTTGCGTGTTGACAATTTACTTGATTTGTTTAGGAGAGTGTAGAGCTTACCGAGGAGCGGATTGGCTTTGGTGGTTGGGGTAATGATCTGGTCTTTTCATACTAGTTGCTTATCGTAATGGAGAAAAAGGTACTTGGTGCTGTTGGTCTATTGGAATCTAGTGCCATGGAAGGTGGGGCTGGCTGACACAGGGCTAAAAGATATGGTGAAGATGATGGCTTGGGTCTTTGATAGGTTGATCTGTATTCTCCAATGTTCGAACCAAGGTACTAACATATTTAGGTGGCGCTGAAGGCGAGTAGTGATGATCTTGGTAAATTTAGTGATGGCGTTGATGATGGTGTCATTGCCGTACATGACCAGGGAGATCTGGTTCGATTTGGGAATTTCCGCGGTGAAGACGTTGAATAAATGGGAGGAAAAGTCGGCGTCTTGAGGAACTCCGGCTCGTATGGTGTCGATTCCGAGTAAGTGTTAATAAAATTAGAGTATCACTTATAATCTTTAGTAACCTAACATACTAATCGATTTATTTTCGGACTTTCCATGAGACTAAGCTTAGAACCTTTACTTTGGATGTGTAATATTTTAAAACTATCGGTAAATATGTGATTTTTTCTAAAATATGATTAGCATATGTTGAAATGTTATTTTTAGTGTTCCGTACGGAACATTTGTAAGATCACTTCGGTATCTGCCAGTCTGTCCGTCTATCTGTCTGTCACATCTGATTCTCTCCGAAACTATTTGACGTAGAAAGTTAAAATTTGGCATTAATATAGAAATTGATGGTTTCATTAGAGGCGTGTAGTTTTGAAAGTTAAATTTTCACTTAAGAGGTTAGTTTTGGGGGATAAAATTAGAAGTGAAAAAAAAATTACCAGGTCATTGAGTGGGGTGTCAAATGAAAGCTTGTAAAAACACAAGTTCAATATATATAATGTTGGGCACACTTTTCTTTGTATTATTTGTAAAAAATTGCGAAAAATCTCTGTCCCCACCCTTATCTCGAAAAGTCCTGGTCAAAAAATTCTCCACAGGGTGTAGATTGAACGAAAATTATCACGAGTGCATTACCTTTAATAATTTATCTGATGAAAATTTCAAGGTCATCAGTTTCCAGTAAAGATCGGAAAAACACTTTGTTGAAAACTCATTTAGGGTGTGTTTTGTGAAGTCATCGATTATTTTATGCCTTCGTAACAAAAATTTATATTTTAAAAGCAATTAACATACGGAACACTAATTGCGCAAGTCCGACTTGCACTTGGCCGTTTATTATTCATAAAACTTGTCTCATGTTCTTTTACTCTATATTTGAAGGTCCTTTTTCCTTGTTCTATGTATGTTTTTGATACGAATCATATTGGTAAACACTCGAAAAATTATTATTATTATTTTTTATTATTAGATGTTTGATCTTTGAAATGTTCTCTGTTGAACGGCAAAACGCAATGAACTCGCACAAAATTTCGTTAAAGTATTTAAGATAGTGTTAGTAATTTGACAATCAAGGAATTTTTCTATATGATGTAATTTTTATTGCCACATAGATAATTTACAAAAAAAACTCCCTTGTGAAATCATATATTTTAGTGGGATATACAACCATAAAAATGCCACAGAAAACATACTGTTTAGACCTGTTGCTGGGATTAGAGGTACTGAGAATTACGGATTATGTATATTAACAAGAAGTCCCTGCCTCAAATCAAGGACTAGTTAAAACTATATATAGTGCAGTAAAAAAAGGTCAAGGTAATGATGAGATAGGCATAGTTTAGATACAGCAGTATTATGATTTTATCCTCTCTGGGGTATCACCAGGAGTTTTGTCCTAAGTTTTGGACTTCGAAGAACTTGTACTCTCTTGTTTATAAACAATTTAAATTTTCAAAACGCGTTTTTTGAGCTTAAAATGTGAATAATTCCGGATATATATGTCGGATCGAGAAAAAAAAAAAACAATGTCTTCGTAATGAAATTTCCAACAAATTCACGTTAGTTTTAAGTTTAACTACCGAGAAAAATGAAAAAAAATACGTTTTTTTCGTTTTTTTTCCATTTTTATAATCTACAATCATTTCTGCACAAAACAATCCAACCCCCACAATTATACGATGAGTATAAGTGCCTGAAATTTTTATATAAAGTAGTCAAGGTATGAGCCATCAGTCAGTATCACCAAGATATGAGTCCCGCTCAGCCTTCGCCTAGCTTCGCACCTTTCAATATACCACCCCATTCCACCCATTATGAAGTTATTATTATTTTCACTATTATTATTATTATCCCACTTTTTATTAACAATGCTTAGGAATAATTATATAACACTATTTACTATATACAAATAAAAAACTTTATTTTTACAATAATATTTTGAAAAGTAATAATAAGATTTTATTATTTTGTTATACTTTTTTTTAACTAAAATAACCCGCTTCATATGACGGGCCTTCTTTTTTTTCTAACTTCTTAAATTTTTCTTCTAAACTTTTTCTTGCTCTTGAAATTTTTTGCCTCGCATTTCGATACTTGTTGTAAGTCTTTCTCGGCTTTCACTATTCTCAGTTCATCTTCCTTCATCAGCCCAGCAATTGTAAATTTTCCAGGGTCAATGAAAAGTTTTTCAAGTACTCGGCAGCGGGAAATATTACCTTCATTGAAGCAGCATAGTGCATCATATGCACCTAATTCTAGTGTGCTTTTCTCTACAAAAATATTTTTTGGGCATCTAACCCACAATGCATTATTATAGCTTTCGTTTGTGTTTTGTGTCTTACCGTGAACACATTTTTCTAACAGGGCTGGATTCGCCAGGTCCCTGAAGACAGGTTTCAAAATTTCCATTACTACTTTTGTTAGATGAAAATGCTTTGAGTGCTCATATAATTTTTTTTCTGCCTGGGCCTTGAGGAACTTACACCAGTCCAAGCTGCATAAATTGTGTGCCGGATTCTCGTCGTTTGAGCCGAGATGAAAAAATTCTGCCCATACTGCTTTTTTCATCTCAGCCAAGCTGCCAACGTTTCTTCGTATGGCTAAGCCATAAAACTTTTGAATGTCGTTTATTGCCACATCCGTGAATCTGCCCTTTCCTCCTATCGGCTTTCCATCTTGCAGTTTTTTGGACGTGTAGGAAGTTTTTAGCTTTCTGAGTCTAGATCCCATCCTTTTTTGTACATGTCCTATACATTCTAACTTCTGAACTAAGAGACTATCTCCGTAAGGGTTTTGTTCTACAACCTTCAAGAAACCCTTTGAGTCTCCATCACCTAAGTAGTGAGAATATCTCACATTGTATTTGTCCATTGACCTCAGGAAAATTTGCTCTGCACCAGCTGCTTCCATAGCCCCACTGGTACCACTATGATTGGCTATGCAGAGTACCACAATATCCACTATTTTGCCTGAGTCAGTACTCGCAGCAGAGACCACGCCGTTCAAAGAAGTATGGCCCCTTTTTTGCCAACTGCCATCTAGTGAGATGGCCAAATCCCTGTTGCTACTATTTGAAATACAGGCTTCCTCTACGGCAGCCACCATTATATCTTTTCCAACTACTTCAAGAGCTGAACGAATAACATTTTGGTGCAAAAAGTGCTTGCTTTGTGGGGGAGGAATGTTCATCATAGCACAAAGAAGTTTAGCTCCAGCAAATCCTTTACCAGTACACCTAAGTGCATAAGTAAATCTAATATTTATTGTATCTAATTTCACAGATTTACGTTCGTGTTCATAATCCAGTTTCTTGGAGTTCCTTAGTTTATTTTAGGACTTGACAATTCTGACAAACAATCTTTATAGTGGATGCCAAACCGTTTCTCAAACAAACACTTAGGGTGATTTCACCACCACATTTTTTGCAGTCCACGGTTGAGTTCAGTGCTTTACTCAGCTCTCCAACATCCACCAAATCATACGCATGGTTGCTCATGAATGACTCAAATTTATTTTGATTACCTAGTTTTTTTTGAAGAAGAAGAAGGTGTACGATTTTCAGATGAGGTTGATGGTGTTGATTCAACAGATGGTAAGGACATGACCAATTTACGAGCAACAGAAATATGTGTCTCACTAAAAGGTTTATTCCTTTTCTTGCTCTTGAAGCTAGTCTTTGGCTTAGTCATTTTTCTTCACAAAACAATAATAAAAAACTATAATAAAATAACAATATAATAAAATTTAAAACAGCAATAGTAACAGAAAACAGGAAAAATATTTGTAACTATGTAAACAAAAACAATCTCTCACGTAAAATATAACCAAACAAAACAAAACTAAAAAAAAAAATTTGGAAAAAAACATATTTTGTTGTAAACAATCAGTGTTGCCAAACTTGTTTTTGCAAAAAAAAAGAAGACAAACACTCTAGAAATAAATTTAAAAAAGTTGATTATAACAAAAAAAGCAGTCAAAACTACAACTTTTTAGTTTTTCGGCTCTCCTGAAAAATTGACTTTTTTGTACATTTGCCCCATTATCTTCAAAACTATAAAAGTTATTGAGCTATTTTTTTTTTTAAATATCCATGGCAACACTGTCTACAGTTCGGACTAAGGAAATGTCAAACGAAACAGCTGGTAATTTACCGCGTCAATTCAAACATACAAATAAAATTCATGAACTTTCAAAATTTCTAGAAAATGTAATTGAAATTATTTCTTTAAACCCTTATTCCCATTAAATTATATAATAATAAATAATAAGTGTGCAAAGTTTCGTTGAAATAGGATGAACGGTTGCTGAGAAAATGAGTTTTACTTTTCAATGTAAATTGACCTCGGTAGTGACCCCCTTAAGTCGCTCAAGTGCGTATATAACCTATAAAATTGAAAAAACTGACAAAAAAACTGTTATTTTTTTTTTAATTGAAACTTGAAACTAGAATTTCAGAACACAAACGCAGTTTTCCTAATGACAAAAAAATTCTTCATACAGCAATCATTTAATAGAACAGAACCATCAATTTAATGACCAGTTAGAAATATTACATGTAGAAAACAAAGGAAAAAAGTTACACCTTTTGGAATGCCTAGAGATAAACTGTTTGAAAAACACAGGTTCCATTCTAAATGAACAAACATATGACCGATGGGAAATCCCCATTATTAAATTTATATACCTTATAAAGTTCAGTATGAATTCCAAGAATACCCTAATTAACTATTTTCAGGTTAACTGTAAAAGTAGAAAATAAGGTGGAATAAAACCTAAATGTTTGTTAGTTGCAAAAAGCATCAGAAGAAGTTACCATGTAACGAAACGCGTCATGCAATTTTGTAATAGAAAGTGGAAATTTTGACAAATTGTCTTTTATTATGTTTATTTTTTTTTTTAATTTTAGGATGAATAAGAGAACCGATCGGCTCGAAACTTTTAGGAAATATGCCTTTTGTTATAGCAAAAATGCCCTGAAATTTTGATTCAAAAATATTGAACCCAGTGGGCACAACTGAATTTGTTATTTAAAATTTGAATTGCCCGCCATTTTATACCATTTGATCCAAAATGGATCTATTTTCGTCAAAATTTAGGCCTCGACGTCAGGTTTCTAAAAAAATTTTTTTTGGAGTCATTTTAAACTTTTTTTACATTTCTTTATTAATCAAATAACTACAAAATATGTTATTATGAAAAAAAAAAATTGACAACGAAAATGATTTTTTTTTTAATAAAGGTCTCACGATTCTCTACCAGATATGATAAAAACTTTTATTTTTTTTTTAAATGACCGAAAGAACGCATTTGTTGTTATTTGATTAATAAACAAATGTAAAAAAAACGATTAAAATGACTTTAAAAAAAATTTGGCGTCGAGACCTACATTTTGAAAAAAAAGATCCATTTTGGACCAAACGGCATAAAATGGCGGGCAATTCAAACTTTAAATTACAAATTCAATTGTGTCCACTGGTTTCAATATTTTTCTACCAAAATTTCAGCGTATTTTTGCTATAACAAAAAGCATATTTTTTGAAAGTTTCAAGCCGACCGATTCACTTAGTCGACCTGTACAATAAAATGAAAAAAAAGGTTTTTTGTCTGTTTTTCAAGTTTGTAGGTTATGAGCGACTTAAACTAACGAGGATTTGTTGGAAATTTCATTACGAAGATTTTGGTTTTTTTTTTTGTCTCGATCCGACTTATATAACATATATATATATATATATATATATATATATATATATATATATATATATATATATATATATATATATATATAAACAAAACAGCACAAGTTTTTCGAGGTCCAATACTCCTGGTGATACTCCAGAGAGAACAAAATCATAATATTGCTTTACCTAGACTGTGCAATTTCAAATCCTTTTTTTACTGCCCTATTAGAGGTAAGTGGAGAAAAGTAAAATAATTTCATGAAACGTGCGTCTCTCAAGTCACGCAAACCTGAAAAAAAATTACTATATCCATCAATTTTATAGACATAAAAATATAAAAGCATGGGGTATGCTAAACTCTAAGTTGTTAAAGCGAACGATAGGAATCCCATTAGAGTAGCTCTATTGGTATAAAATATTCCGTGCTTATAAAAGACACAGAAAAAAAATTACCATTAGTTTCCTTATATAGCCAAGAAAATAGGCTATTTTCCTTAGGCAAAAATGGTTTTTCTGTATTAGCCTAAGTGATATCGACCGCTAATGTGTGTGTGCCGAGACATTACACAGACTGAAATGAATTCGTTTAGACTGTTTCCTGATAATATTGCACAGCGGACCCTTTTTATTATTTTTTTTATCTAATGTCGTGGCCGTTTTGAAATACTAAAAATAGTTACATAATAAATTCGAAAAGCGCTATTTTGTAGAAAGAGTAAGCAAGTTTTAGGAAGACGCGAAAGAGCTTACGAATATTCCTATAATAAATAGAATTTGTCAGAAAGTGGATTGCAGGTAAAATCGCAGAAAAAGTGAACAATCTGATAGTTATATTAGCCCAGTCGTTAGAGGCAAATTTTGACGAAAAGCTCTCGTTAAATGTTAATCGGCTGTATTTTGGCATACAGGTAGTTTTTTGGACGTAGAAAAGTTTGCTGCTCTAAAGTGTACGCTAAGTCTAGAAACTCGAAAATAAAATGAAAAATTCGTTTTTTTTTTTTTCGCAAATATCTCGAAAAATAAAAAATATATCGAAAAACTAATAGCACCACATGAAAGAATGGAAAATTTTACAAAAAAAAATAGTATATAGAATACTATGACAAATAGATGCTTATACTGCACTCTGTCGGTGCGGTCTTTTCAAGCAGAGCGGCACAGCACGGCTGGCACTTATTGCAGAAACGCACCTTCTCGAGCTTACCGCTCGAAGGCATTGATGGCGTTGGTATAACAACTAAAGACGAATCGAAAGATTCGAAGATGGGATGGTTCAGCAAATACCAAGAACACTTTAGGTGACTTCTAAAAACCCGATAAAAAATAAAAACATTTAAAACATATTTAAAAAAAAATTTTTCTTACAATTTAAAGTACAGGGTGAGTCAACGACAGAGTAAAGTTCATTATCCCATTTGTTTCGGGAATGGCGAAAAAATGTCCAATACAATAGTTTTAGAGAATGTTAAGATGCACAGTTTAAAATTATTTTTGAGTATACAGGGTACTTCGAAAAAGTGTGGCCGATATAATATGTTTTTTTAAATGGAACATCCTATTTTCTAATTTATTTTTAAATTCTGCGTAAAATTTTATAACTTTTTTATTAATAATGTTATATACCTAAGCCTAGTAGTTTCTCTAATATTTCATTTTTTTTTAAAAACACTAGTTTTCAGCTTTGTAAAAATTGCCAGTAGCGTCATTGTTTCTGAAGGTGGAATACTCATAATTGGTAAGAGCATTCTATAGAGATGAAAAAAAGATATATCTAAAGAAATTTGAGTTAGATGCTACAGGGTGTTCAAAATAAATTTATGCATTTCGACTATTTTAAATTGAAAAATCTCAAGTTTTTTAAATAACACACCCTGTATATTATTATTTTTTTCTGATAGATTTTACAAAACTCAGTAAGCGACCAATGGTTTTGATTTTGAACCTCCCGGACTCAAAGTGGATTAACTGTTAAATAATAATGCATGTTATGGCTGTTAGCTGCTCTATTACTGCGAAAAGTAGCTTCATTAAAAAACATTATTTTGGATAAAAAATTTGGGTCGACCATTATTGCTTCATTCATGGTGGTACAAAAGTTTACTCGTCGTTCAAAATCACGGTCTTGAAGTTCTTAGTGTAATTCCATATGAAAGAGATGATACCTGTATTTTCTCGTGATGCGATTAACCGTAGACTGTTGTGTAGATGTATCAGATATCTTCGACATGAAGTAAAATCTCCATTTTTTTTCCTCATTGGTAGCATTCTGGCTTACTACTTTCCGTTTCATATACTCAAGGCTACCACTACTATCAAACCGTTTCATTAAGCACTGAAAAAAGATTTTCTAGATGGTATACGTCTATTAGGGTACCTCGCTTCGTAAAGCCTTACTGTCAAAAGACAATTTTTTCCCGCCTCACCCAGTATATAAACCATATCAATTAATTCATTTTTAGGAAAATCCATAACTATTACCTTTATACGTCACTTACTTCAACAAATTAAATTATTTTTACTTGCTTAATAGACATGTCAAAATTTGACAATTCTTGTTTTGTCTTGGCAACTGTGATGTTATAGCGTAAGTAAATTAAAAACAAGGGTAAAAATTAAAAAATTCAAAATAAATAGAAAACTATTAGAAATAGGTATATGATATACTTAATAAAAGTTGAAGGGTTTTGTAAAATCTGAGATTTTTCAATTTAAAATAGTCGAAATGCATAAATTTATTTTGAACACCCTGTAGTATCTAACTCAAATTTCCCTACAAATATATTTTATTTTTCATCTCTATAGAATGCTCGTACCAATTATGAGTATTCCACCTTCAGAAACAATGGCGCTACTGGCAGTTTTTTACAAAACTGAAAACTAGTATTTTTTCAAAAATATTGAAAGATTAGAAAAACTACTAGGCCTAGGTATACAACATTATTAATGAAAAAGTTATAACATTTTACGCTGGATTTAAAAATAAATTCGAAAATAGGATGTTCCATTTAAAAAAAACATAATATATTATATCGGCCACACTTTTTTGAAGTACGCTGTATACTCAAAAATAAATTTAAACTGTGCACCTTAACATTCCCTAAAACTATTGTATTTATCATTTTTTCGTCATTCCCGAAACAAATGAGATAATGAACTTTACTCTATCGTTGATTCACCCTGTACAATAAAAATATGTAATCGTCATTCTTTTGTATTATTCACTAAATAACTTTTAAAATATTTTTTTAATATACATACTTTTTGCAGCGCCCAGGTGTATGTAACGTATGACAAGAAGAAGCATTTATTTCTCAACATAATCTCCATTAAGCTCAATATATTTGGCCCCGCAAGTTCCCAATTTTTTTATTATCTTAGAAAAAAAAATGTTTCGAACTGTGCGTAATACTTATATGCTCAGCGTCTGTGAAGCAATAGCCAGTATAAATTTTTTCTCTGTTTAATTTTACAACTTTACTTTTTATTATTTTGTTATTTTAAAATAAACATTCAATTTTATGGTTCGCTTTAATTCCCCATTAAATAACAAGAAGATATTCTGAAAAATAAAAATTTTATTTAAGAACTTTTGCCTGTTTAGATATTTCACATAAAATGGGCTTTACTATCTAGAGAAGTAAAAAGACAGTTTCTAGCCATCTTTTATTGTAATTTTGGACCTTAATCTCAAGTTTTCTTCGTTTTATTTGTTCATTAGTAAGATGCTACTGGGTCTGTTTTATTAGTCGTTTTGTTTTGTAGTTGTAAAAAAAGCCAAAACAAAATACATATATACTGTAGAAAAAAGGACAATATAAGCAAAATAAGAAATATAAAAAAGTTTTTTTTTTTATACTTCTTTGTTTATTTTTCCATGAGTACGTTCTTTTTCTTCTATTCACAGTAAATTATTTTATGCATCCAGAGAGTTTTTGAATTTTTTTTTAAACTGCATCAACACCACACAACTAATGATGTTTTCTATGTGAGCATTTTCACGTTGACGTTGCAGGCGATATACAGTCCCACTGTGCAAATCAAAATTTTAGTTGCTTTTCAATTTTTAGGATATTGCATTAAATTTTTTTTTTCAAATACGCATCAGACAGAGAGCTTTAATTTGTACCTGCAACTTTTCTGTTTTTTTTTTTTTAAATTTGGCTGGACGATGAAGAACGTTTCATTTTTTTTTTTTTAATATTACTCTTTTGTGCGATGAACTTTTTACTGTATACATTGAAATCTCGATAATTTGGTTACGGCAATATATGTCTCTGAGGTCGCTGATATCTATAAAAATAGTCATTTTAGCAAACATTTTGAGGATTTTAAGTTATTGGCCAATTTTGGTTATTTTCCGCTGTTTTTTATAGTTTTTTTTTTTTTTTTTTTTTTCAGCCGATAAAAAAAGAACGGGAAATTTCTGTTTCAACAATGTTATTTTAAGGTACTAAGTACCAGATACTGTAATAATTTTGGCAAATATTAATCAAGTTTTCAATAAATGACCAATTTTCAATTTATTTAAAAAATTTTATTTCTTTGTTTTCAACTGAAATTTATCAAGTGGGAATTATTTGTTCCCTATCATACCAACAATATGGCTGCCAGCGCGGTATCGGATTGTGTTTACATATAGATTTAAAGGATAACCTTCTTATAATGTGCTCTGAAATTCATTAAAATTATTTTCCAATAAGTAAATGACTCGCTTCACGTTATAATTATAAAAAAAAATGTCAAGAGAAAGTTTTTGTTGTGCGGTTAGTGCTTGTAAAAATATATGTGATATCTCCAAAGGAGTTAGTTTTTTTAGATGTCCCAAAGATCCTAAAAGGCAATTTATTCATAATTCTTTATTTCTATTATGCAGTATACGAGGCTGGTTTGAAAAGTCCGTGCAAAAATAAAAACTACTTATGTGTTTGGGGTAAACCTTTTTTATTTTTCGACATAGTCTCCTTTTAGGCTTATACACTTCGTCCAACGATGTTCTAGTTTGTTGATCCCTTCCGAATAATAGGATTTGTCCAAGTCTGCAAAATATCCATTAGTGTCTGCAATCACCTCCTCGTTTGAATAAAATCTTTGTCCCGCCAGCCATTTCTTCAAATTGGGGAACAAATAGTAGTCCGAGGGAGCCAAGTCTGGAGAATAGGGGGGATGTGAAACGAGTTGGAATCCTATTTCCATTAATTTTGCGACCACAACTGCTGAGGTGTGTGCTGGTGCGTTGTCGTGATGGAAAAGGACTTTCTTGTGGGCCAATCGCGGGCGTTTTTTCTTGCAGCTCGGTTTTCAAACGGTCCAATAACGATGAATAATATTCACCTGTAATAGTTTTACCCTTTTCCAGATAGTCGATGAGGATTATCCCTTACGAATCCCAAAAGACAGTCGCCATAACCTTTCCGGCCCAAGGAACGGTCTTCGTCTTTTTTGGTGCAGATTCCCCTTTGGTAACCCATTGTTTAGATTGTTGTTTGGTCTCAGGAGTATAGTAATGTATCCATGTTTCATCCACAGTGACGAAACGACGCTTAAAGTCCTCCGGATTCTTCTGGAACAGCTGCAAACCATCCTTGCAACACTTCACACGATTCCGTTTTTGGTCAAGCGTGAGCAATCGCGGCACCCATCTTGCGGATAGCTTTCTCATGTCCAAATGTTTATGCAAAATATTATGTACCCGTTCAGTCGAGATGCCCACAGCACTAGCAATCTCACGCGCCTTAACTCTTCTGTCATTCATCACCATATCATGGATTTGATCAATGATTTCTGGAGTCGTAACCTCCACAGGCCGTCCAAAACGTTCAGCGTCACTTGTGCCCATATGGCCAGTCCGAAAATTTTGAAACCACTTATAAACTGTTCTAATCGAAGGTGCAGAGTCACCATAATGTTTATCAAGCTTCTCTTTAGTCTCCTGAGGCATTTTGCCTTTCATAAAGTAATGTTTAATCACCACACGAAATTCTTTTTCGTCCATTTCTTGAAAATCACTCGACTTCCTTGATTCACACGAATGCCAAACACAAAGAAATAAACCAATATGGCTGAAACTTGGTGTGCGTTCATTCAAGAGATGCTACTAACTAAACATGACCATGTTAGCTTCATCAGGAGCGATTGACTAAAGCTAAACTATAAACCTACCCTATTTATACTTAGCCTAACAGCTGAATTACTCAGGCGGAACTAATGACATGGGCGACGCCATCAGTTCCGGTCCTCTGTCTTTATTTAAACTACTTTTACATTTTATAATTTCTATACTTTCGTATGTGTTCAACAATCTCCTATCAGATACATTTTTAATTAATCTTAGATGATCTAATTGCATAAATTTCACTTTTCCCTCGCAATTAGGAATCTTATCTTTGGGATTTCCTAAAATATTCCTCAGATTGTCTGATCTCTTATAGACTAAGGTGAGGCCTACCTTATTAAGTACCTTATTGAGTCCCCTGCTATATTTCGGATTATATGGTATGGAAACATAATTGATCTTATTTTCTTCGCATATAAAAAAGGTGGAATTCTGAATATTTAATCTGAACTTATGTTTATTTATTAACTTGTTGCATAAGTCATCGTCATAACCATTAACTCTAGTTATATTTCTAATACGATTTCTTTCATTATTGAAGTTTACTCTATTCAGAGGAAAAGTAACCAAACGATGAACGAAAAAATGTAATGCCTAATTTGTTTTGTTTGCAATGAAATCAATCATTAGGAATATATCTTTCTCTTACTGTGTATTTTCTATAGAAATCAAATTCTAACCTATTATTGTTTTTAATAATTAAAATATCTAGAAAAGGCAGTTGTTCTCAATTTCGTAAGTGAATTTAATGAAATTATATTGGCTATTTAATTCGGAAACAAAATCGTCTATGTTTGCTTTGCTTGTATCAAAAATCGCGAAAACATCATCCGCATACCTATACCATACCCTTGGGAAATACTCGAAATCTTGGCTTCGGTTTCAAACATATTCATGAATAAATTGGCTGTGAAAGGTGATAAGCAATTACCCATAATGAAAGGAATTGTATTAGAAATATAACTAGAGTTAATGGTTATGACGATGACTTAGTAAACAAGTTAATAAACAGACATAGGTTCAGGGTAAATATTCAGAATTCCATCTTTTTTACACGCGAAGAAAATAAGACCAAGTATGCCTCCATACCATATAATCCGAAATATAGCAGGGGCTCAATAAGGTATTTAATAAGGTAGGACTTACCTTAGTCTATAAGTCATCAGAAAATCTGCGGAATATCTTAGGAAATCTGAAAGTGTGTAAGAAAAGTGGAATTTATGAAATTAGTCGTAATAATTGCGACAAAAAGTATGTTGGGCAAACAAAAAGGTCAATTAAAACACGATTTAAAGAATATATAGCACACTTAAAATACAGTAGAACAGAAAAGTCTAGCATTACCGAACATGCTCTTGACGCTGATCATACTGTAACATTAGATAACACAGGTCAACATTTGATCTAAAAAAAGAACACTCGAAGCGATATGGTCCTTATAGGGTTTTTGGGGTCGCTGATTACGATGAGTAGGTTAGTTAACCTTCATCACATCAGATTCAAGGTCATTTCAAGGTCAAATAGAGAAAAAACCGTAGGAAAAATCTGACAAAATTCATGCGTATGTTTTTGAGTTCCCTGAGTCCGAATCCGTAGTTTGTTTGACCTTACGCCTTTTCCCAGAGGTCATTTGAAGGTCAAATAGAAAAAAAACCGTAGGAAAAATCTGAAAAATTTCATGCGTATGTTTTTGAGGTCCCTGAGTCCGAATCCGTAGTTTATTTGACCTTATGCCTTTTCCCAGAGGTCATTTGAAGGTCATTTGAAGGTCCAATAGAGAAAAAATCGTGGAAAAAATCTGAAAAAATTCATCTATTATTTTTTCAGATCATTCAATTCAAATCCTGCATGATCTTATGCTCAAAAGATAAACGGTGGTCATTTTAAGTATCTTCGTATATATATTTGGAGTTTTACTTTGACAATAAAATGCTTTTTCATTCCTCGCGAAATTATTTATTCTCTTCTTTTTTATAAATTTAGCTCAGTCTCACTTTAAACTCCAGTATTAAGGTGTAGTTGCACCCAGGGCACCTCCACTTGGTGACGGTGGGCAACGGAGTTGTCTCACTATCCGGCGAAGTCCCTGGGTTACGGCGTTTATGCCGTCATGGCAACTACTCCTAAAAAAATTACGAGACAGAGTCCCGGAAACCCAGAATCGGCGGCTGGTCAGGGTGGGAAAGCGGGCCCGCAGGCGTCGTCATCATGCGACCGTAGCTCTACATTGGTGGAAAACTTGGCCTCTGTAGAGTCAAATGCTACAAGAAATTCGTTATGTTCCATTAAACTCGACAATTTTTGTGTTGTTTGTAGGGAGTATATTCCACAAAAGAAATTCATGTTTTCAGATTCGTTAAAAGTAAAATATCACCAAATTTATCATATTGATACAAGCTCATTGGATAACTCTTACACACCAAAATCTATATGTCATAAATGCCGCAATGTTCTATATAGAATTAACAACCAGGTATTTTCTCGGCCAATGACCCCCAACAGACCATACCACCGACTGTTACTTCTGCTTAACAAACTTGAAAGGGTACAAACGAAAGAATTAGGATTCTATTTCATATGCACGTGTAACATCTGTGACTTTACCAGTTCTTATTGAAATAAATTCTGATCATATCACGGAAATTAATGAATTGGGACAAGAAGTGGTAACTGATGAAGATATGCCAGATGAAACATTCGAACACGAAGAAAGAGAAAATTTCAGCACAGAAGAATCAGATTTGAGGAAAATTATATATCGGAAGCCGAAACATTTAATCAAAACGAATTAAGTGATCTGTGTAGAGACTTGGGACTCTCGAAAGATAGATCAGAGCTTTTAGCATCTGGGCTATCCACCGGAACAAAAATTTCTGTCTATCGTACGAGAGAACGTCCATTCAGAAAATATTTTACTAAAATGAATAATCTAGTCTATTGCCATAATATTGAAGGGTTAGTGCAAGAATACGGTATAGAATACACAGCAAGTGATTGGCAACTGTTTATAGATTCTTCAAAAAGAAGCTTAAAAGCTATCTTGTTACATAATGGAAATATTTATGCCCCTTTACCAGTCGCTCATTCTGTTGTATTAGATGAAGAATACCATAATTTTGAGTTGCTATTGCAAAAATTGAATTACGATCAAAACCAGTGGGAACTTTGTGGGGACTTAAAGATATTTACAATATTACTGATACAGCAATCTGGAAACACTTCTTATTCGTGCTTTATTTGTGAGTGGAATAGTCGGGCTCGAGATGAGCATTATGTGAGGAAAGACTGGCCGTTGAGACAAGAATTAATTCCAGGTGAAAAAAACATCATAGGTCCAAGTTTGATATCGACCAATAAGGTCCTACTTCCACCTTTGCATATCAAATTAGGTATTGCAAAGCAACTTGTCAAGGCCATGAGCCGAAACGAAAGTCCTGCTTTCATGCATATTTTTAAAGTGCTACCTAATCTTTCTGAAGCTAAAATAAAAGAGGGTACATTTACTGGACCACAAATAAGAGACCTCCTAAAAAATGATGCATTTGAGAGGAAAATGAATGCCAGAGAAAAAGCAGCATGGCAAAGTTTTAGAGAGGTGACGACTAAATTTCTTGGAAATCATAAAGACCCTAATTACAAAAATATTGTTGGAAATTTAGTACAAAATTATAAAGAAATGGGGTGTTTAATGAGTCTGAAACTGCATTTTCTCCATTCACACCTTGATTGGTTCCCTGAAAATCTCGGAGATTTTAGCGAAAAACATGGAGAAAGGATGCACCAAGACTTGAATGAATTTGAAAAAAGGTATCAAGGTGTTTGGGGGATAAACATGTTGGCAGATTATTGCTGGAGCCTTAAGCGAGAATCAAATAAATCTCATAAAAGAAAAGCAAGTCGAGGATCATTTCACGAGAAACGAAAGCGTTCTCGTTTAGAGTAGTACTTCAAACATGCTTTGATAAATACTAAAAGAAGCAAACTCTTATGCTTAATTCATATTAAATACTGACTGCGCGATTTCGAAAATCTACTTGGACACTCGAGACTCTTTACGAAGTATGAGCCGAATCATTTTTAGTAGTTAACTTACGCATTGAGGTATTATATAAGACAATATGAGAGTATAAGTAGATATAAGGATTACTGTACAAGTAAGTTATTGGGTTCAAAGGTATTGGGTATTAGAGTTTCTTTGTCGACAAGGATTAAGTATTGAAGTATACAGATTAAGGGTTACTTGATAACAAGGTTGTTCGACATTAGAATTATTAATTTGAAATGTATTGGGAATTGAGTTATAAAACGAAATTTAAACATAACATAACGCACAATGTTTCATTTATACCTCAAGAAACACAGTCGGGTTGGACTTTAAATTTACTAGATATAAGGAACGAACATCGAGAGGACAAAAATTAGGTCAAATTTTTTTTAGATTTTAAAAGTCTATTTCACAGTCACAAAACTAGTCAAAATATTTGTATAGTCTATTTTTGATATGAACAATATTTTAAGTTTTACTAATAAAGTACCTTTAAACAGTATTAAAACATTTGCTTGCATCAGTCTACCTGCCATTATTTAGCTTATATTTCACATATTAATTCCCTTGTAATGACCGAGCAGCATAAAAGACATTTTTGATTGTGATATATTAACGTAAATGTAAAATGATATGTATAAGATATAATCAATAAAAATGTACCGTATGTTTCGCAAGTGTACGATAAAAACAAAATTAAATTTAACAACGCAAAATGACCATACATATTTTTCAAATAAACATAAACTGATGATGAAATGACCTATAATGACCTCTCCACGATTTTTTCTCTATTTGACCTCCAAATGACCTTCAAATGACCTCTGGGAAAAGGCGTAAGGACAAACAAACTACGGGTTCGGACTCAGGGACCTCAAAAACATACGCATGAATTTTTTCAGATTTTTTTCCACGATTTTTTCTCTATTTGACCTTCAAATGACCTCTGGGAAAAGGCGTAAGGTCAAACAAACTACCGATTCGGACTCAGGGCCTCAAAAACATACGCATAAATTTTTTCAGATTTTTCCTACGGTTTTTTCTCTATTTGACCTTCAAAAGACCTTCAAATGTCCTCTGGGAAAAGGCGTAAGGTCAAACAAACTACGGTTTCGGACTCAAGGACCTCAAAAACATATGCATGAAATTTTTCAGATTTTTTCTACGGTTTTTTCTCTATTTGACCTTTAAATGACCTTGAATCTGATGTGATGAAGGTTAACCAACCCGCTCATCGTAATCAGCGACCCCAAAAACCCCATAAGGATCATACCGCTCCGAGTGATTTTTTTTAGATCAAATGTTGACCTGTGTAATCTAAGATTAATTAAAAATGTATCTGATAGGAGAGTGTTGAACGCATACGAAAGTATGGAAATTATAAAATGTAAAAGTAGTTTAAATAAAGACAGAGGGCCTATTCCTTATAGTCCCCTCTACTGGTTACTTGACCGGAACTGATGCCCTCGCCTATGTCATTAGTTCCGCCTGAGTAATTCAGGTGTTAAGCTAAGTATAAATAGGGTAGATTTGTAGTTTAGCTTTAGTCAATCATCGCTCCTGATGAAGCGAACATGGTTAGCGAAACACGCGTCGATTGCAAAAATAAAGTGTTTGGTGTAGTGGTGATAGATGATAATTGTATTTTTCATATTAGAGATACATTTTACAGTTCATGTTTTATTATTTTTAAGTATTAGTTTATGTTATTCCACTTGTACTTTCTGCCCTGAATTCAGGGCAGAATTATGGTTATCGGCTTGTTACTGACCCGGTGTCAATTTGGATACTGAAAAACTATATAACACATATAGAGTATGTAGAACTTGATAAAAAAGTGTTTCTAAAAAAAGCTTTTCTTGTTTTTTTCTTCTTCTACATACATACATACATTTTTATTCTACAGAATAGGATTTTTCTGGAAAGAAGGAATTTGAATATTTCAAAAACTCGCATCATACCAGCAATATGGCGACAGGTAATGTGATCATTACAAACTCGAACCCCTTGAGATCAAAGGTGCCGAGTTATAAAGAAACATGAATTAGCAAAGTACGAAATTGTAGAATGTCGTGGAATTTAAGCCTAACTTCACTTGGGCTTTTCTGCATATATGCTAGCGACTACTCCGCTTGAAGTTTTTGATACGCCTGTTTAGTAGAGCAGACCCGTTGCCTTTGTTAGAGTATCCACCGCCATCCATAGATTTGGATCGCACCAATTTCTATATGGTTTTTTCGGAATTATACGACGTAGTCGTATAGTCAGACTGCCTATCAAAAAGTTTATCTTTTATTAGATCCATAACTCTTGTGTGCCTAAGTTGTTGTTCCTATCACCCATTTGTCCTCATTCTATAGGCTATGTATATATCTGAGGTTATTAGTCCTAGAATTGTTGCCATATCTGTGGTGGGGTACGCCTTCTAACCCCGGCAGAACATAAGCAAGCCAACCTCTGCAGTCGATTTACCACCGTAGTTGTCGTTCACTGTTCTGTTTTCGTCCGTCATACTGCAGCTCCGCATGTAACCATGGGTTTAATGATAATGACGTATAGGCAAAGCACCATCTTTGGTTCTAGGCCCCAAGTTTTCTCAAATAAGCTCCATCGGACACATTCTTGCTTTAGTAAGTTTTTTTGCAATTTGTTTGTTCCACGTTAATTTCGTGTCTAGTGTCAAGCCTAGATATTTGTACTCATTAACGATTTTTCTTCGTTCTCCAACGACACTCTTCTTCTTCTTCTTCTTCTTCCTCTAGCCATTCTCTATCTTTTGGATATATTCCTCTCTCATGTGCTTCCATATGTCCCTGTTTTAAGCAATTTCATAACAATTGAGACCCGCCGATTTTTTAATATAGTCATACCAACCTTGTTGAGGTCTGCCAATACTTCTTTTTCCTCCCCATGGTCTCGATCTGGTCACTTATCAGTATTTCTGGCCACATGGCCAGCCCAGTTCCACTTGAGGGAAGATATCCTTTCAATTAGGTCGCGGATTCCTGTTTTTTTTTCCTGATTCAATCGTTTGGTTTGCAGTCTCTAAGTGACATACCTAGAATTTTCCTTTCAATTGTTCTCTGGTGAACTTGCAATTTTCTAATAATTTTCTCTGGTTATTGGTAGAATGCATTCGTTATATACTTTACTTCTAAGTTTTAAAGGCAGTTTGGACTAAAAGACAGATTCATTTTGCCGTAAGCCGCCTATCCCAGGCGTAGCCTTCGATTGACTTCTAGTTCTCGAGTCACTTTTCCGATTGTAACTTCCTGTCCCAAATATACTTATGAATCCGGTGTGTTGCCAGTGTATGGATATTGCATCATTAATGGTTGGTTGTTCGTTCATCATAAATTTGGTTTCTGTGATGTTCATCTCCAAACTGACCTTTTTTGCCTCAGTTTGTTATTCTTGGAGCATTTCTTTCAATTCGATTTCTTTTTCGACAAAAAGTACGATGTCATCAGCAAATCTTAAGTGGTTGAGTCTTTTTCTGAATATGTTAAGTCCCCTATTTTCCCAGTGAAGGCTCCTGAAGATATCTTCTAGAGCCAAGGTAAAAATTTTGGGTGATATGATATCACCCTGTCTAACACCTTTATTTTTACTTCCTTGGCATTCTCGTGTAATCTCACTTTCAATTTTGATTGTTCATTGATTTTTGTCAGTATGTTAATATTCCTTTGATCGACTCTTGCGTTTTGCATCGCTTTCTCCACTGTGTCAAAAGCTTTTCGGAAGTCGACATGTGCCATCCCGGCTGTGGTATTGTATTCAGCCTGCTTGTTTTTTGGGTTGGTAATTTTCACATTTATTGTCTAATCGATTTATGATTACACAGCCCCACAAAAAAAAAAAGTGGGGTATACTTTTAATGCGATATATCAGATCCGTAGTATTTTTGCCCGCTGATCACGAATCTGACGTCAGAATATCGCCATCGCATCTAAATTTTTTTCTAACCTCAAAAAATAGGTAAAAATTAGTAAAAATTAAGAAAAATATACTCCTAAAAAATTGCTTCAAGCTTATTCATGAATCCAAAGATGTATTAATATGTATTCGGACACGCTAAGCTAATATTTATCGGTTGGATTGAGCCATACAGTTCTGTTTTCTTTCTAACCTCAATAAATCAGACAGATATAGTGCTTCTCGAATGCAAAAACGAATTCAAATTAAAATTCAACCGATCCTTACCAAATTTGGTACACGGGGATTTTTTGGGTTGCTGATCACGAATCTGAGGTTGGATTTGCAAAATTCAAGATGGCAGATGTTTTCGCGCCATTTTGAAAGCCGAGAAAATTCATCGGTCGATTTTTATTCTTCTACCTGCATCCAGGGCACCTCCACGTGGTGACGGTGGGCAACGGTGTTACTCCACTAGCCGGCAGAGTCGCTGGATAACGGCCTAGATGCCGTCATGGCAGGTAGAAGAAAGAGAATTACGATGCAGGGACTCGGAAACCCAGTATCAGCGGTTGGTCAGGGTGGGAAAGCGGGCCCGCAGCCGTCGTCATCCAGCGACCGCAGCTCTTCATGTGTGGGTGACTTGGCTCATGTAGAGTATAATGCTACAAGAAAACGGTCTCACGGTACAAGGACTTTTCATAAGTGCGATAAAAACAGTGATTCATTTTGTTATATTTGCTGTCAACACGTATTGAGTAAAATGGGGTCACCGATAACGGATAAGATTAAAACCTTATATAAGGATTGTTTTAACATTGAAATACAGCACCAGGATACAGATTGGGTTCCCCACATCATTTAGAGTTCTTGCAAAATAATGTTGTACATCAATAAGAAGGCGATTAAATATTCCAGACCAGCAATATGGAATAGGCCATACAGTGAAAATGATTGCTACTTTTGTATGAATGTTGTATCTAGGCATAACCGAAAAAATAAAAGCACTATTACTTATAACGATGTTTCGACAGTAACAAGACCAACTAAACTAATTCCGCCTCCTGAACCACTTGATGCTGATGTTATGGAAACAAATGATTTCACCTTATCAGTTCATGCCGAAAACATTTAGACTGTCGAAAAAGATTCAAACACTGTTACAAATGAATGTTCTAGTGACAACC
Source organism: Pachyrhynchus sulphureomaculatus (assembly GCA_019049505.1). Taxonomy (NCBI): domain Eukaryota; kingdom Metazoa; phylum Arthropoda; class Insecta; order Coleoptera; family Curculionidae; genus Pachyrhynchus; species Pachyrhynchus sulphureomaculatus. The sequence continues at coordinate 227,283,239 of CM032447.1, read as the reverse complement.
TATCACATACTAGTGACACAGATAAAGAATTTCTACCATACAACCGTAAACCAGAACCAATACTCGTATCACAGTCAGAACTTAGCATCTTGCTTCCTTTTTAAAGAAAATACATTTACTTAAGCCAGAAGCTACGATTTCTTATTATAGAAACAGAGATGAAGAATTTCGAAAATATTTCACAATGGACGAGGAATTGTCACTTTCATATTGTACGGATGTAAAAGGTCTAATGGATGAATTTCAAAATAACTCATACGAGCCTGAAGAATGGAGACTGTTCATTGATTCTTCTAAACAGAGCATTAAGGCAGTTTTGCTGCATAATACCAACGTTTACGCTCCCATTCCGATTGCTCATTCCACAGTTATGGAAGAGCAATATGAAAAAATGAACCAGCTTTTGATAAAAATAAAATATGCTGATCATAACTGGAAAATTTGTGGAGATCTGAAAATTGTAACAATATTGCTTGGCCAACAGTCAGGGTTTACACTTTATCCCTGTTATAAATGTCTGTGGAATAGCAGAGACAGGGAACGTCATTATAAGAAAAAAATTTGGCCAACAAGAGAATCGTTCATTCCTGGTGAAAATAATGTATTGTTTCCACCATTGGTAGATCCAGGAAAAGTTCTTATTCCCCCGCTTCACATTAAGCTTGGACTTATGAAGCAATTCACGAGAGCATTAGATACAAACGGCCCATGTTTCAAAGATTTGCATAAAAAATTTCCGAAATTTTCTGAAGCTAAAATTAAGGCAGGCGTATTTGACGGGCCACAAATAGGAAAATTGTTTCAAGATTCATTATTTGTTACTAAAATGAATAAAGTTGAAAAAGCTGCTTGGCTTAGTTTTAAAGAAGTCGCAACAAACTTTTTGGGAAATAATAAAAGTCCTAAGTACAAAGAAATAGTCGAGAAAATGGTAAAAAATTTTCAAACATTAGGTTGCTTAATGAATCTAAAATTACATTTCCTGGACTTCCACATCGATGATTTCCCAGATAATCTTGGTGACTACAGTGAGGAGCAAGGGGAACGTTTTCACCAAGATCTGAAAATCATAGAAAATTGGTATCAAGGACGATGGGATGACCATATGCTAGCGGACTATTGCTGGTCGCTAAAAAGAGAAACAAGTCCTCAAAAGCGTTTGGGCAGAAAGCCTTTGAATAGGTCATTCGCGGAAAAAAGAACAAGATACAGCCAAAAAAAGGAAAGTTAGGCGCGGGTCTAACCTTCGCAATTCTAGGGCTTAAGGGTCTACTATTTGATAGTATATGGTTTAAAAGTCCTGGTTTTGAGTTTATTGGGTCTCATTTTTAAAGTTACAGGGTTATTGAGGTCTATTTTTTGAGGTTACAGGGTGTGGGAGTCTAAGGTTTCAGGGTTTAGGGTTTAAGAGTATCAGGTAAGGGTGCAGCTCATCCATCACTACGTGCTGGAGCCCCTATGGGAATCCTTGTGTTGTGGCAAGTGCTTTAGAACCTTACTGATTTTTTTTTAAGCCGATATCATTTAATATTGCAACTAATCAAGTTACGAATACTTCTTAGTGTCATTTACATCTTTTTATATCAGATTTTTAAAAAGTAGATTAGAAACTTTCAGAATGGATTATAATTATGAAATGAACAATTTATCTTACTGACAGCTTAGAAAATTTTGTTTGCAGTCTTTAGCGAAGTCATCTAACAAAATTTGTCGTAGGACATTGAAGATACATTAACATGTCTGTTCACGTACATATATTATACCAAGTCTCTTAAATAAATATTTTACTTTCAAAACTATGTAAGCTTGTAACACCTTTTTGCGTTCCCTCACATACCGAATTAATAAATGATCCCCAGTTAGCAACGTCACAATTTTACTCTCCGGCATTTAATTAATTACAAAACAATAATTAATTTACCTTTCTTGCGAAAGAGGGAGCTTCACCTAACTATTTGGCCAATTTTGGCTTGAGACTGAGGCACGTAGTATTTGAATTATGGTTCTAGAAGAAAGATCATTTGTTTTGTGCGATATAAATTATTGAGCAGTTAAAATGCCTTTAAAAGTATTTCAAGGAGTTGGAAAAGGACATATTTTCGCGGACTGACATTTATCATTACATATATATTAGATAACACAATTTTTATAATAAAATTTGAGGGATTATTTGATGCTGACAATAAATGCTGATTTATCCTATACGGACTTGCCACATCTCAGTTCGTTATCATTAAATGTAAAAAGTTCCAGAGACTAGGTATTACTACTATTAAGGTACATCATCAGACAGTATTTTTTACACTTAAGACCATGGTTCAGACATTTTATTATTCAAATATTATACATATCAGGAATACGTGTTTATCAGGTAAGAGTATGTGAGAGAAAGGAAAAAATTCCAATTTTACTTTTGTTTCGAGCCTGATAAGAGTTTTGGTTCGGTTTTTCCTTTTATGACAACTTTCAGACATAGCATCGCAGTGTAAGTTAGCCAACAATCCAAGACCAAACACGGTCGAATACCTTAGATATTGAAACATTCATTGTTTCCTAGATTTTAAGATCATGTTACGACACTGTCTTTCTCCTTATAATTTATATTTTTTTTTTTCTCCATTTTTATATTTATTGCAGTGATTTCAACTTTTGAGCAGTGTAGCTTAAAACAGTGTTTTAAATTTTTGAGCGATTTAATTTAAATTTTACAGTGTGCATTGCGGGTTGACTGCTGGACTCTTTAATTTGCATTGAATGCGTCTGATTGGCTAAAGATTTGCCATTTTAAAGACGTTACTTTAAGGAAGGGAGAAAAATATTTAAGCGTGCGGATGGCATTGTTAAAGGCTTTTTTCCAGCCAAGATGCATTAACGGTATTTTTCTATCAGGTAACCGTAGTGGACTTTTTCCTCCAGCAAGTCGCAGCAGGCTTTTTCCATCGTCAAGCCGAGTGAGTTTTTTTGATGAAGCAGTAACGGCTTTGTTCCGCCAGTAGGCCGAAGTAGTTTTTTTCTCCAGCACGAGAGAGAGAGGGTTTTTTTTATGATGTAGTAGTGCAGTAACGGTTTCTAGTTCCCAAGTTCAAGGTATTTTTCCTTGAAATATCCTGCTCATCCTCAGACATTTCGGGTCAAAAAGTGTTTAGCAGCCCAAAAGAAACTGAGGTGGTAATGGTTGAGACAATATTTTTATGAAGATCTCACCGGGACAGGCCAAAAAACTTATAGAAAATTCACGAGGAGTGGAGTCATAAGCACGCCAGTCTAAAAATCTCACTTCCTGTCGACTAGTGCGTTTCCAACGACTATTCAACACGTGTAACTCGCGGAGTAAATTTCACAAACTTTTAATATCGTGTTTTGTTAAGCCTTTAATTAAAAACCTAGTAATCCTGATTTAAAGACTCTATCTAATAGTACAATTTTCTAGTTTAAGGAACTTTACTTAGTAACAGTAATTTTAAGAGTGCAACGAAGTTAGAAATTTTTATTTTGTTATTAATAAACCCTTTTCTTTATTTAAATGTAGCGTTTCACTGAATCACCCGTTTTATTTTTCAGGACGCAACGGTTGTACCATATTAATTAATTTTTTTTTTAACTACATAACCCTTCAGTATTTTTTCATTTTTTGAGCTAAAGTTATATTCTTTTTTATTTTAAAATGAATGATGCCCAAAATCTCTACAACCAAAATTTTAAACAACTATAGAGATTATTTTCAAAAGACGTACAAAAATGATCTCCTGTCCATAATCTCTCCAAACAAACTGAGCTAGTTTATGTCTAATTTCTTTAGTTCTTTCAGTATTAATATCCACTCAATCCATACTCAGAAATTAAGATATACATAAGGGTCAAATAACGACTTCTATATAATAAATAATATATCTATTAAAAGCAAAGAAGTTAAGACGTTACAAAATTGCGCCTTAACGTGCGGGCATTCTATAAAAACGTTTCAAAATTGCTCCCAAACTGGAGGGCCTTTTTTTAAGACGCTACAATATGTCAGGTGCAACTACTCGAGATTCTTCAAAATGTTCAACTGCGTTGTTCCAAATATGTACTACATAAGTTAGACGATCTCCTGTAGATATGTAAGTATATATACGAGGCTGGTTTGAAAAATCCGTGCAAAAATAAAAACTACTTATGTGTTTGGGGTAAACCTTTTTTATTTTTCGACATAGTCTCCTTTTAGGCTTATACACTTTCGTCCAACGATGTTCTAGTTTGTTGATCCCTTTCGAATAATAGGATTTGTCCAAGTCTGCAAAATATCCATTAGTGTCTGCAATCACCTCCTCGTTTGAATAAAATCTTTGTCCCGCCAGCCATTTCTTCAAATTGGGGAACAAATAGTAGTCCGAGGGAGCCAAGTCTGGAGAATAGGGGGGATGTGAAACGAGTTGGAATCCTATTTCCATTAATTTTGCGACCACAACTGCTGAGGTGTGTGCTGGTGCGTTGTCGTGATGGAAAAGGACTTTCTTGTGGGCCAATCGCGGGCGTTTTTCTTGCAGCTCGGTTTTCAAACGGTCCAATAACGATGAATAATATTCAGCTGTAATAGTTTTACCCTTTTCCAGATAGTCGATGAGGATTATCCCTTGCGAATCCCAAAAGACAGTCGCCATAACCTTTCCGGCCGAAGGAACGGTCTTCGCCTTTTTTGGTGCAGATTCCGCCTTGGTAACCCATTGTTTAGATTGTTGTTTGGTCTCAGGAGTATAGTAATGTATCCATGTTTCATCCACAGTGACGAAACGACGCTTAAAGTCCTCCGGATTCTTCTGGAACAGCTGCAAACCATCCTTGCAACACTTCAAACGATTCCGTTTTTGGTCAAGCGTGAGCAATCTCGGTACCCATCTTGCGGATAGCTTTTTCATGTCCAAATGTTTATGCAAAATGTTATGTACCCGTTCAGTCGAGATGCCCACAGCACTAGCAATCTCACGCACCTTAACTCTTCTGTCATCCATCACCATATCATGGATTTGATCAATGATTTCTGGAGTCGTAACCTCCACAGGCTGTCCAGAACGTTCAGCGTCACTTGTGCCCATATGGCCAGTCCGAAAATTTTGAAACCACTTATAAACTGTTCTAATCGAAGGTGCAGAGTCACCATAATGTTTATCAAGCTTCTCTTTAGTCTCCTGAGGCGTTTTTGCCTTTCATAAAGTAATGTTTAATCACCACACGAAATTCTTTTTCGTCCATTTCTTGAAAATCACTCGACTTCCTTGATTCACACGAATGCCAAACACAAAGAAATAGACCAATATGGCTGAAACTTGGTGTGCGTGCATTCAAGAGATGCTACTAACTAAACATGACCTCGATACGCGCCGGTGGTGCCATCTCTCGGACTTTGCACGGACTTTTCAAACCAGCCTCGTACATATATATATATATATATATATATATATATATATATATATATATATATATATATATATATATATATATATATATACATGGATTTTACCACCAAATCAACTCACAACCTACAACTTAAAGGCCGCCATTGTATCAACTAGCTCAGGTGCAGGCGCAATGCTGTGGTGCCTATAATGCTCCTGCGCTCACTTAAATCCCAGCAAGACTGTAAATCTCACGTTCTGGTTAACAATCGGCCATATAGTTTAATTCTTTTGTTTACCAGTGGCGAAGCGAAATCAGTATCTTCATTACAACATTTCTTTAGGGTCGACTTTTTACTTTGTAATCGGGCTTGCTACAAAGAGGTGCCAGTTCCAATATATGCAGTGATTTCCATAATAATTATCGACACTTCTCAGCAGGTAGCACGATTTTTCGAGTGATTCTCCTCAGGCATATGTGATTTAATATAAAACAACTGAAAACGGACGAAGGTCCATACTTCAGCAGTCTACCAATGGTTTTCTTCCATCCCTGGACGAGTTTCGACGTGTCATCAGTCGGGCGAGGATCGACAAACAAGTGAACAGAATTTCCTAGTAATTAAATCAGTACTTACGGCCAATAATAAGATATAACTCATACCTCGTAGTTGGTAGTTCATCGGAGGCCGACTCGCGGCAGCCATACGTTCGGATTTGACGAATAAGAGAACAATGGGTGGACTGCTGAAGTATATATATATATATATATATATATATATATATATATATATATATATATATATATATATATATATATATATAAACTCTTGGACAAAATTAACGCAACAATCTGAAAATTAATTTATCTTTTTCTTATGTCAGTTTTAAAGTTTATCGAGTATTTGAATAGTAGGCTATGCATATTTTGTTTCGTTGTTCATGACAGAAATCAAAACAACTCTTTTAGATTTACAGTTTTAAAGAATTTTTTAGAAGATAAGCAATTTTTCTGTAATAATGCGATAAATTTTCTTTAGAAGTAAGCTTATAAATTGTTCCCTTTTTCAAAGTAATACGTTTTTGTGGTATTTTTGACCCCGAATAATTAGAAAAATGAATCAAACAAGGAATTTAACTGAATAAGAGGTAGTGTGAGCCTCAGTTTTATTGGACGAGGGATATTGTCAGAGTTATGTTGCCAATTTGTTAGACAAACATCGTTCCATTGTAACGTTTGAAATTTGGATGCCCCAGGCTTGGGCGCAATTTTGTAAGATGGGCACTTGCCCGCACTTTGAGGCGTCTTTTTGTAAGGTGTTAACTTGCCCGCTTTTTGAGGCGTCACTTTGTACCCTGTGAAAATTGTTTTTTCCCACGCTTGGGCGCAATTTTCTTGCAACCTCTTTTTAATTTCTGATAATGAATTGAGTGAATCCTGATTTTAAAAGAACTAAAGAAATTAAACACACACTAGCTCAGTTTTCCTTGGTAGAGAAATATGGGTAAGAGATAATTGTTATACGTCTTTTTGGAATTATTTTCTATTTTTAAAAAGCTTCAGTTGTACAAATTTTGGGCACCATTCATTTTAAAATAGAAAGGATCTAACTTCAGTTAAAAAAATGAAAAAATACTGAAGTGTTTTACGGTTATTACTAAAAAGAATTAGTCTAGTACAACTTTTCTTATCCTGAAAAGAAAAATAGGTATTCAGTGAGACACTAGCTTTAATCAACAAAAAGAAAATTTATTCATGATTTTAAATAAAAGTTCTAACCTTTGCAGTTTTAAGAAATTACAAAATTCTAGCCTAAAAGTAGTTCTTATAAATTAGAGTCCCTAAATCAGACATTTTACTTCTAAAACTTGACTACACCCGAAATCGAAGAGTCGTGATTTTCACTTCACGATTTATCAGTTCAAATTGCTGTTAAAACACTTATTTGCGGGGAATAGATCTATTGATGTATGTTCTGGTAACTTACGGTTTTCCTACGGGCTTCTAGGCCTTCAATGGAACACAAAACCGATTTCACACTTTTGAGAAGAGCCTACTTTGGCTACTCCATTTAGAAAACACACAAAGCCCACTACGGCTTTACGTTAAAAAAACTCGTGCTTAACTTGGCTCTCGTAGATATTGTCGTAAGCCTCTACTGCGGCTCGGTGGAAAATCGCCCCTTGGCGGCTCGGTGGAAATTAGCCTGGCTGCGGCTTGATAGTACTAAGCCAGGCTGCGGCTTGATGGTACTAAGCCAAGATTCGCGTTCTCCGGACCCTTAAATAAGCCGTGGGCACTCTGTCTGTAAAATGGCGACGCCGGAACCAAACTCCGGATACAAACATTTGACCAATCCCGGCGTATCGATAGATTCGGTCGGGAACCCGCACTGCACACTATATAACGAGCGGCTTAGAATTTCTGATTAATATACCGCTCGATACAAAAATGAAAAGAAGTACATTATAAAGCGAAAAATCAGTAACATTACATGGTCTTAAAATCTAGGAAAAAATGAATGTTACATTACCCCCTTCCAAAAAGAAATAGACTACACTAGTCTATTAAACTAAGGCTACTTATGAAAAGGTACAAAGTGGTACACTATCACTTAATACTAAGGTCAGAACTTAAAACAAAATTACAAACTTCGGACCTTACTACTAGACTTAATTCAATTAAGCACTAATATTAAGTACAATGAAAACCAAATGAAAATCTTTGCATGTACACAAGAATCTTATAACTAGACTTAACTTAATTAAGCACTAAGGTTAAGTACATCAAAAAGTAAATAAAAATCCTTGCATGAACATAAGAAATACCTTTCTAAAGTAACAATCGCGGTCTTCTTATATAAAAGAATCAGCTCTGTTATTGTTACCAAAACAAAAAAAATATAACTTTGTCTAGACTCTTGTCTAAATCAAAAAAGTGAACTGAAACAAAATATGAACACCCCCCTTAAAATAGTTTAAGGATTGTCAGAAAATTTTCTATTTCAGCAAAAGAAATTTAGAAAAATTCTTAAATAAAGAAAAATAAAAAAATAAATGATTCTAGTGCAAACACTAACACTAAAAGGAGAAAGTCTTGTAAGACCATTTAGCACAAGGCTAAGAAAAAAAATATCTGGATAAATATCCAGACAAACGCTCGGGAAAAATCGCCATCAATGCTCTAGCTCACCGCTAAGAGAACATTCTAAATCTAGTATCACTACTAGTCGCATCAGAAAATAATCGCACTCTATCGCGCAATGTCGACGTCCTAAGACATCTAGACATGCTAAAATCGCCAGGGAAAACGCTCTGGTTGATCGCCAGAAAACACGTCAGCTCATCGCCAACAAAACACTCTGGTATCGCCAGAAAAAACCTCGGCTCCTCGCCAAGAAAACACTCTGGTATATCGCCAGAAAAAAGCCTTGGCTCCTCGCCAAGAAAACACTCTGTAAATAGTCCTCGACTACACAAAGTCTGCGTTCTTAAAGAACAATCTCGCCATTAACATAGTGAGCAGCTATAAAAGCTAACAATAACACTATAGGCACAGTGAATAGCTATAAAAGCTAAAATTCACTCTAAACACAGTGAGTAGCTATAAAAGCTAAAATTCACTAAACTGAATGATCCTGCTTCAAAAAGCAATGTTCACTAAGAACAGAATGATTAGTCCACGCGCAACTAACATTCAAGGAAACATTCCTAACATAACTATGTGAGACAGCAAGTCTCGAAATAGGACCTCCCTAAAGTCATAATCCTATATATAGGAGTCCATAAGCAAAACGACTCAAAATCACACATTTTGAGCACATGCCCTCAGGCAACCAACATACACCGAAATATATACAGAAATATATACAGAAATACATACAGGAGTTCAAATCCCAAACCCTTGGTTATGATAACTCCATACTGAGCTTGGTGAAAGCTCTTAGCAAAAGCTAAACAAATCTTCGGCACATCGCACCAAAGTGACAAATCTGCCTAGAAACATGAGCCAGAAGAAACGCCCTCCATCATTCTTCAGGGTGGCTACACAGAGATATAAAATTTAACCAGCATTGCGCCTCTTCAAGTTGCATGAAGAACCCTCGTGTACTGGTCTCGCCCTAGAACAACAACGAAAAACATTCAATCCATCCCACATAACAGGAGACAAACACCTCACCACGATATACTGAAAGGTGGAGACAATAAAATACGGAAATGGTGACCCTGGTGTCCACCAACAAAAAGGAGTAGATTATAGCATCCACTAAACTAAAACGGTGTTTACCACACCACCATAAGTCAAAAAAAATTAATCAATAGGGTGTTCCGAAACACACTACTGCCAACAGCCTGTCACCACTAATAGGCTAATTGGAGCTGAGGTCGACTACAGTAGCTAGGCTCTCCTTTGGCTCAAATAGGAATAACCATTGGGTAACAAAACCTCTAAAGGTCCCAAAGGTCAAACGTTCACCCCCCATAGACTACCCTTCCAATCAGTCTGTTCCTCAGGAAGACTAACTCCCTGCCAAACGTCGTAACGGCATCTGTTAGCACCCGGTGCATCACAGCCTGTAAAAACAGATAACTCATGGGATACAACCTAAAAGGTTTACAAGGTTGACTTAACCAAGCTTCTAACGGAAATTTCCAAAAAACGAAAATGAGCTTAAAAAGCTACATGAAGCGAAAATTTCTCAATTTTTCGGTGGCAACGCAACAAAACTTTTGAAGACGACAAGAGCTTTTCCAGCTTAATCAGAAACAAGAAGAAAACATCGTTGACAGCTAAAATATTCGATCATGGTGTTAATCGTCTCCCTAGACAATAGCCTCTAGAAGAAACTGCTACAGGTATCAGGCATAACCGTTTTCTGTCAGCCCAAACTTCTAGATTACCTCTTGGAAATCTAAAAATTCGGTTAGGAATCTTCCTTCACTGCGCTTAGCCACTCTTGACAAGGTTCTCATCTCGGTATCAGATTTTGATCATTTCTTTGTGAAACGACTGTCTTACTCTGCTCTCATCTCCTGTAAATGATCAGCCTTTAGTTCTCCTGCAGGACTTTAATTTCCTATCAATCTGATAGTAAACCGAAAAAACTCAACATATGCCTATGAGTCCATGCAAAAATTTTTTTAAAAAAATTAGTGACTCAAAGGTAACGTTTAAACGGCCCTGAAAGGAATAGAGTATACCCTCAGTTTGTCAATTCAGAAGAAGATCTAAATCAAAATAATCCAAGTCTTAGACTTACTGGATAAACCAAAATCAATTTACTCTTAATTGCACCCTACATATACCACTAAGGTAATAGAAATCCACCCACTCGGGTAACAAACTTTGAAATTGCTCATAAAAATTTTGACTCTACATCACACTACACGAGCTACATCTTGCGCTTGTCCTAACTCAAGATCCCCTTGGATTGCCTCTAATCAAAATTTCGCTTCCAAGTGTCAAGAACTGGACATTATTTGGGGTCATAGGCAAATCAAATCCCGCGACCACCGACATACCAGTCTTATGATATATCCTGAGTGTGACTCCTTCGCAAGCTCGCTAAAACTGAGTCGATGCTAAACATCAACCGCAATCAACCTAAGTTTGGGATATGGCCAATACCCAAAACCTTAGCATTAAACAATAAAAGTAAGCTATTCTCTGCTCAACTTTTATAACAGTCAAAAAAAAACGAGGTCGTCACCTCTACAGAGCAACATCAAAAAAAATAAAGTAAAGCAATTAAGATAATGTAAATATAAATTATTCTTCTTCTGACAAACTTTCATTAGGGTTAGGTCCATTGAATGGTTTTAAGTCTTTAATATGCCATCGTCCTATGCTAGTCCCATCTAAATTAACCAAATCGTAAACTAAATCTGAAATCTTTTCTCTTATCACGCAATGCACATACTTAGGTACCAACTTAGATGTGAATTTATCAGCTGCACTGGAAAGAATTTTATTTTTTCGCCAAACGTGATCGCCTATATTAAAGGCAAAATCCCTTTTTCTAAGGTTGTAAGACTTACTGTTCCGTTCATAAGCCTTATGTATCCTACTACGCACGTCGGTGAAAATATCTTTTAAACCCTTTAAATTTTCGGCGTACGCACCCCTGTTACCCGGAATTGCTTCGCTGTCAACATTGACATCCAAATCTAAATTTTTATAATACGATCCGGATAGAGGTATATGTCTGCCGTAAACTAAGAAAGACGGTGTGAACCCTGTTACTTCGTGTCTTGCGGTATTTATTGCTTGTTGAATTTTGGAAATATTGCCATCCCAAGTGTCATGTGAATCAACGTAACTTCTTAAAGCGGTCCCGACTGTTCGGTTATTACGTTCAACAAAATTACATTGTGGAGAGTACACGGGATTAAAACGGATGTTAAAACCATAAGTTTCACTTAAGCTCTTAAAACTCTTAGAGGTAAACTGAGTACCGTTATCGCATATTAAGAGCGATGGAACACCGTGGATTAGAAAGACATTATTTTCCAAAATTCTCTCTATATATCCAGCTTTAGAGCTTTTCAAAGGAAATAGCATGGTATACTTTGTAAACCAGCAAGAAACCACGAGAAGCCATTTATTTCCCCTTTTTGAACGTGGGAATGGGCCTACTAGATCAGCTGCTATGACTTGAAAAGGGTAATTAACCGTTTTCTCTTTTCCCATCAGTCCCATAGGTAGTGTATTTGGAGATTTCTGCGCTCCACATACTTCACAAGTCCTCACAAACTTTAAGATATCAAAACGCATTTTTGGCCAATAATACTGTTCCTGAACCCTGTGAAGAGTTTTATAAAAACCAAAATGACCAGAAGTAGGAGGAGTGTGACACATGTCTATAATTTCCTCTCTCTGTGGTTTAGGAACTAGTATTTTCCACTCGGGTACATTAACTTTTAAAGGCAACTGGTTTGGGATAAACTTGTACACGAAATCATTTTCCACCTTCCACTGCGGAAAATTTTGAGGAAATTCCTTAATTTGCTGCCGTAAATTATCGTACCATGGATCTATACGATCTATGTCTACTGTATCAATTCTTACGCCAATCTCTGCATTAAGACTGTTTTCGTCCACTGTATGATCTGGGATTCTTGACAAAGCGTCAGGAATAACATTGTGGACTCCTTTTCTATGAATTAAATTAAACGTATGTTGTCTCAACCTAATCGCCCAACGCGCTAGTTTGCCACTAGGGTTTTTAATAGAATTAAGCCACAATAAACTATAATGATCTGTTATGACCGTGAAAGGAACACCTTCTATGTAAGGTCTAAACTTTTCGATATTAAAGAGTACCGCTAAACATTCTTTTTCAACAACCGAATAGTTACGTTCAGCCCTTGATAAAGTTCTACTGGCATACGCTATCACTCTTTCCTCATCATTGATTTTCTGTGTTAGGACGCCCCCTAAACCGGTATTAGAAGCATCACTAGAAATATAAAACTGTTGGGAAAAATCTGGTTGGGATAAAATGGGAGCTGAAACCAATAGCTCTTTAATCTTTATAAAAGATTCTTCGGCTGCCTTTGTCCAATCTATCGATTGTCCTTTTTTTCGTCCTTTCAAAAGATCATTAATAGGCGACAACAGGGTAGAAAAATTCTCATTAAAACGTCTATACCATGAACACATTCCAACGAAGCGCTTAACTTCCGTAGTATTAGTAGGTCTCGCATAATTAACCATGCTTGCCACTTTATCCGGATCGGTACGCAAGGAATTTGAGCCTACAATATAGCCTAAAAACTTTAGAGAAGTTTTGAAAAAATCACATTTGCTCAAATTTATCGTCAGTCCGGCCTCTTTCAATTTATCTTTTACTTCTTTAAGTAAGCGAATATGCGATTCGAAGTCTTCCGATGTTACTAAAATATCATCGAGATAGGTAAAAATATGTGGCTCATATTTCGGACCAAATATAGCGTCCACTAAACGTTGCTGAGTTTGAGCAGCGTTCTTTAGACCAAACGGCATAGTGACGAACTGAAATAGACCTCGGCCTACTATTGCAAAAGCGGTCTTTTCCTTAGAGGATATGTCCAAAGGAATTTGCCCGAAAGCCTTTCTAAGGTCTATCGAGGATACATACTTAGCATTCCTGAGTGATGTCAAAATTCTGTCGATGTTCGGTAATGGATAGTTGTCAAATTTGCTGACCTCGTTGAGCTTTCTTCCGTCAAAGCATAGACGATATCACTCCGAGTTTTAACATTTCGTCTAACTCCTTATTTAATACTTTTGACATGTTCGGAGACATGGCGAAGGGCCTTGTCTTTACAGGACTGACATCAGCCGTATCTATAGACATGGTGATTTTATTCGTTCGGTCTAACCTATCTTTACTACTTATTTCATTGAAAGAGCTTATTACTTTTTCTGCTTTTAAGCGTTCCGTCTGCGAGATATCATCTAGGGTACATAGACGCGAGAAAAGGTATTCTAAAGAACTTTCTGAATAACAATCTTTAAAACTTGTTTGAGAATTGACTTCTAGGGACTGTGGATACCACGAATTATCTTTAAAATTCACTAAAATTCCGAATTTTTGTGCAAAATCACATCCTAAAACCAAAGTATGTGATAGAGAAGGTGCTACTAGAGCTGAGATTACTAAACAAAGACCATTGCAGACTAGCGGCAACTCAACCGTACTTAAAACTTTTAGACGGCTGCCATCTGCAGTGGTAACACTTCTATTTTTGACATGGCATATTTTTATACTTAAACGACTTAAAATTTTAATACCATTCTGACCTACAACGGAGGCATTTGCACGAGAGTCAAATAAAGCCGAGAAATTGACACCTAATAGATTTATCTTTATATGCGGTCTATTATGTAAATATTTATGCACGAATAAAGGAGACATGTGACCATTTGGAGAAGCAGAAGTTTTAACTTGAGAAGGAGAACTTTTATTAGACTTAAAAAAAATCTGAAACTTTTTGTAACTATTTAGTCCAATCTGATCTATTGGAATATTTCTTTATTTAAGATCCTTGTTAGAATCTTTCTTTTATCCGCGACCGGACGTTCTGAGAAAGCACGACGGATTTTCAGTTCATAGTCTAATTCATTTTCCAGTAGGTGATTGACTTTAAAATTGAAGGCTTCCATGATAAATGAATAAAATTTAAAAGAATTGTTTAAAAAGTCGTGAAAATATTTCTCCTGTGCTCCCAATAGTCAAAAATAAAAAATATGTAAAGGCACTTAAAATATGTAAACTTCTTTACCAAACATTTAAAAAATCTTCAACAATTTCAAAAAAAAATTTCTAAGTATTGCCTTGTATTAAAATTCTTTTACCAAATATGTTAAGAATTTTCAACAAAAAATCTCCAAATACCGTTTCGTATCAGCAAAGTATTTTTAATATTCATGCAAAACATCGGTGAGAAAAAAAGTACAGTTTTTTTCTTCGGTTAACCGCAAAATAAATCTAACACTGCAAAAATTAAAGTAAACCAGCACATCTGCTAATCTGAACTGTAAAGCTAGCTTTTAAGAAAAAAGTAGGAATCACTTATCTTAGAGTCGATTAACAAAATTCAAATATCTATACCACCATCAGATAAATTGAAATATATAATTCTACAAATTTCCTGCTTTTGTCTTATTGCTATAGTGTAGTTTCGTTTAATAAATATTATGAAATAAGAATATCTGAGAAGTTAGAGCTTTTACTTTGTTCGAAAGCTAGTACACTGAACCCTTTAAAAAATAAAATTCCAAAAGCCCCACGTTGGGCGCCATTTTGTAACGTTTGAAATTTGGATGCCCCAGGCTTGGGCGCAATTTTGTAAGATGGGCACTTGCCCGCACTTTGAGGCGTCTTTTTGTAAGGTGTTAACTTGCCCGCTTTTTGAGGCGTCACTTTGTACCCTGTGAAAATTGTTTTTCCCCACGCTTGGGCGCAATTTTCTTGCAACCTCTTTTTAATTTCTGATAATGAATTGAGTGAATCCTGATTTTAAAAGAACTAAAGAAATTAAACACACACTAGCTCAGTTTTCCTTGGTAGAGAAATATGGGTAAGAGATAATTGTTATACGTCTTTTTGGAATTATTTTCTATTTTTAAAAAGCTTCAGTTGTACAAATTTTGGGCACCATTCATTTTAAAATAGAAAGGATCTAACTTCAGTTAAAAAAATGAAAAAATACTGAAGTGTTTTACGGTTATTACTAAAAAGAATTAGTCTAGTACAACTTTTCTTATCCTGAAAAGAAAAATAGGTATTCAGTGAGACACTAGCTTTAATCAACAAAAAGAAAATTTATTCATGATTTTAAATAAAAGTTCTAACCTTTGCAGTTTTAAGAAATTACAAAATTCTAGCCTAAAAGTAGTTCTTATAAATTAGAGTCCCTAAATCAGACATTTTACTTCTAAAACTTGATTACACCCGAAATCGAAGAGTCGTGATTTTCACTTCACGATTTATCAGTTCAAATTGCTGTTAAAACACTTATTTGCGGGGAAAAGATCTATTGATGTATGTTCTGGTAACTTACGGTTTTCCTACGGGCTTCTAGGCCTTCAATGGAACACAAAACCGATTTAACACTTTTGAGAAGAGCCTACTTTGGCTACTCCATTTAGAAAACACACA
The DNA here is from genome assembly GCA_019049505.1 of Pachyrhynchus sulphureomaculatus. Classification (NCBI taxonomy): domain Eukaryota; kingdom Metazoa; phylum Arthropoda; class Insecta; order Coleoptera; family Curculionidae; genus Pachyrhynchus; species Pachyrhynchus sulphureomaculatus. The sequence continues at coordinate 227,267,221 of CM032447.1, read as the reverse complement.
AAGCCCACTACGGCTTTACGTTAAAAAAAACTCGTGCTTAACTTGGCTCTCGTAGATATTGTCGTAAGCCTCTACTGCGGCTCGGTGGAAAATCGCCCCTTGGCGGCTCGGTGGAAATTAGCCTGGCTGCGGCTTGATGGTACTAAGCCTGGCTGCGGCTTGATGGTACTAAGCCAAGATTCGCGTTTTCCGGACCCTTAAATAAGCCGTGGGCACTCTGTCTGTAAAATGGCGACGCCGGAACCAAACTCCGGATACAAACATTTGACCAATCCCGGCGTATCGATAGATTCGGTCGGGAACCCGCACTGCACACTATATAACGAGCGGCTTAGAATTTCTGATTAATATACCGCTCGATACAAAAATGAAAAGAAGTACATTATAAAGCGAAAAATCAGTAACATTACATGGTCTTAAAATCTAGGAAAAAATGAATGTTACACCATAATAAGTCGTATGGTAAGACGCTTGAATGAAGTAGGAACTTATTCTAGAAGGCTAGGGCAAGGGCGAAAACGATGCACTAGCGACCTAGATGGACGTTTTATAAGACAATATGCTTTAAGAAACAGGACTGTCACTAGTTCTGTAATAAGAAACGAACTCGAAGCTGTTCGCAATGTCACAATTTCTTCTAAAACAGTTAGAAGACGGTTAAATGAAGCTGGATTAAACAGTAGGAGACCAGCCACTGCACCCTTGCTTACTAGAGAGAACAGAGTTGCCAGGTTACGTTTTGCTCGAAATCACGAAAACTGGTCTGTGGATGATTGGAAACAAGTTTTTTTCACAGATGAAACTAGGGTTAGTCTAAAACATCTGGATGGTCCTGAGCGAGTATGGCGAAGACCAGGAGAGAGGTTTGCTCCTTGCAATATCTCTGCAAGGATTCTATTCGGCGGTGGCTCTGTTATGTTCTGTGGTGGCATCTGCTTTGATGCTCACACAGAGTTAGTTCCTGTCCGTACGAGATCCATGAATGCTGACTACTATCTTGAGAATATTGTAATAGAACATGTGATGCCCTTCGGTCATTTTGTGGGGCCCAATTTCCTGTTTATGCAAGACAACGCTCGACCTCACGTGGCTAGGGAGGTACTCGATTATCTTAATCAAGTTGATATACCGATTATGCAATTGCCACCAAAAAGTCCGGATCTGAATCCGATAGAACATGTATGGGATCACCTTAAGAAAAATGTGAAAAGTCATATACCAGCACCTAGAATCCTGAAGGAACTTGAAAATGCAGTTTTCACAGAATGGGAGCAAATTCCTCAAGATTTTATCCAAAATTTAATTAGAAGCATGCCTAAGCGCATAAACGCTGTCATCCGAAGTAGAGGAGGCAACCCACGCTACTAATGTCCCAGTTACACCATTAATTTTACTACTAGTGTCCCAGTTTATTTTTTTCATTATTACATAATTTCAACGATTTATTTTGTTATTAGGTCTTAAGAATAATTTTAATTCGAATCTTATAGAGAAATTTGGTAGCTAATTCAGTTTTAAAGTATCCGAATAAGTTTTTTCTAACTTCTAGTGTAACCAATGTTCATAAAAAATTATTAAAATTAATTCATTATAGAGATTTGTATGGTTTAATATATTGTTGCGTTAATTTTGTCCAGGAGTGTATATATATATATATATATATATATATATATATATATATATATATATATATATATATATATATATATATATATATGAAGAAATTTCTAGAATGTAAGTATAAATGCATTATATGTTATATCAAATTCAAAAGATAACATAGAGAATATTTAGACCAATAAAAAGCATTCAGAACCTCAATTTATCGTTAATGTGGGATAAATATTTCAGTGAGCTAATATATCATGACGTTATAACTTTTATGAATGGCAAAATGGAACAATTAGAATAGAAACAACAAATATAATAAAGATTGTAGAAGGATAATAATTATTAATAATCTAAACCGTACAATTAAACTCTGCAAAAACGATATATTTCTAAATTCCATTTATTCGTTCGCCGATAAGAATAAATAAATTTTAACTTTGTTTGCTTTCACAGTAAGACCTGAAAATAGCTAAGTGGTGTTTGTTTAATCTTTATCTGCCATATTTATTTGCAGTTAATAGGACTTTTGCGTGATACAAAAAATATTTATGGATTTAAGCAGTCTATTATTGGTGTTTTGTTTGCATTGAGGAGATTGACCATGAATTAATTCATATATTTCTAGAAACAATACTAAGTGGCCGTGTGAACGGACCTATTTTCAATAACGTGTTTTATATTACAAGAGGGTGAAATTATTACAGTTTTATAAAAAAAATTCGAAAGTTTTAAGGTTCGTTGACACTAAGAACTCTGTTAATGACGTTTAATATACTTTGGTGACCAAAAAAAATCGACTCAAACGATTTTGCTTCATTTAACACTAATCATTGAATTTAATTTTCAAATAGTGGTATTATTTTTGTTATCATTAGAATGCTGATGTTCTACTCTCTCCAATAATACCAAAAACTTTTGGATTTTCAAAAAGTTTTACTGATTAAAACGGTTTTACTCAATAGAACGGTTCTTGCTTGCTCAGCAACGTACTCGTTGCGCGCTGTTCATCCCTATAAAAACACATGCAATTGCATTTTCCCATCTTTATCGAAACTTGAACCGTCAACATCTTTGCTATACCTGTTCACTACTTACGTCTTCGGAAAATGGATACCACCCCAGAGAAAACGGCACAAGTCATCGCCCTATTACAAGAAGGGCATAGTCAACGTGTAGTCGCTGCGCAACTGCACCTAAGTCAATCAGCCGTCTCCAGAGTCTACAGACGTTACCAAAAGACTGGCGCCTTTACACGGAGACCAGGTTAAGGAAGAAGTAAGTGTACCTCGGAAGGAGACAACTGCTTCATTGTCAACACAACTCTAAGAAGTCGTCTCTTGATCAACGTTGAGGTCCAGCACGAGCTCCGACAAGTTCGTGGTTGGGCTGTCAGTCATTAGACAGTCAGAAGAAGACTTAAAAAAGCTAACCTAACTCCGAAGACACCAGCTAACGGACCTAAATTAACAGCAGCTCATCGACAAGCGTGACTTAGATTTGCCCGAGAACACGTCGACTGGACCTTAGAGCAATGGTGGTCCGTTTTATTCTCTCTCTCTACATGGCAATGATGCATTAATGAAACGGTCGTCTGCGAAGGAGGTTTTGCCATGGTGTGGGGAGGCACTGGATGCCAAAACCGATTTGGTTGTAGTGACTGATAAAGACCCGTAGCGGTGGATTAACTACTCATAGGTATATCGAGGAGATCTTGCAAAAACACGCCGTTCCTTACGCTGGGTTTTTGGCGATAGCTTCGTGCTAACGCACGACAATGCAAGGCCACATGCTGCTGCATCGGTGCGGTAATATCTGGCGGAAGTAGGAATACCCACATTAGACTAGCCTGACCTCAGTCCAATCGAGAACATGTGGGATGAGCTCAAAAGAAAGGTTCGAGCCAGAAATTTAGCCCCTGCATCGCTGAGGAACTTAAAGGTTGTGATGGTGAAAGAGGAAGGAAGAATCCCATAGATAGTGGTGAAAAACCTCAGCCGCTCCATGAAAAACCGGCTGGAAGCAGTAATAAGGGCTAGGAGAGTAATACAATATATTGATTTGGGTTTTTATGAATAAATTTAATTGTTAAAGTTAAAATTGGTTTAATTTTTCCTTTCTCTTACCCCTATTTTCAATCCTTGTTCTCCTTATTTCTCCCTTTTAATCATTTTAGTCAGTGAAAAGCATGAAGTATGCTATGGAATCTGGTATTATTAGAAAGAGCATAGAATGGGCTTCCAAATCCGTAAAAATATATGAACACTAAATTCTAGGATATGAGTTAAATGAAGCCAAATATTTCGAATCGATTTTTTTTGCACACCAGCTCGAAGCAATACCCTTTTAATGACTATAAAGAATTATGCTTAAATTTTTTTTCATTATGACAACCAAAAATTAGAAAAGATTCTCATATTACTATTGAAACAACATGAAATTTATTGATCTATTGTGAACTTAATTGTTGCTTATAATTATTATTTTTTTTTAGTAAAACAAAAAGTAATACTTTGAAATTTTCTAATATTATGAAAAGTTGGCGCAATTTCAAAAGCTGACTCTATAAATAAAATCCATTACACTTTTTCAGTGCTAAGTTGTTTCTGAAATAAGAATAAATAAAAATATCATAGCTTAGATTTAGATATCTAATGAAAATTAAGGGGCAAATATGCGGATGTTTCAATTTTGTCCTGATTTAAAGAAAATCTGAATGTCACACTACATATTTTTTGTTAGGTTGTGGTTGTGCTCTTTCTAACTTTTACGATTTATTTTTTACTATGATTTTTTATATATATATTGCTAATGGGATATGTACATCAGAACAATTAATTAATTGAATATTAAATTTCACTTTCTTTTAGGAGAGCTGAACTAATGAATTCGGCTTATTCGTACTTCTATCCATTATTATTTGAAGATAAATTTAGTACTGAAAAAGTGAATGTGATTTAATTTATGGAGTCAATTTTAGCACTGAATCAAATATCATAAAATTGTAAACTGTTATTTGTGCTTTTATTAATATAAGTCATTGCTAGCAACTTTAAGGAAACAATGAGTTGAGGTAACCGGCAAAAAATAGTTTCTTTACGGGCAGAATATTTTCTATTTTTAGAAATTTGGCAGATATTAAATAATAAATGTGTATCTTGATTGGCAAAGGAAAAACTTTTCACTGTACGAAAATTTTTAATAATCAAGGACAATCATAATCGAAAGTACATTTAAACTACAGACTGTGGGTGTCAATGGTATTCAGTCATAATATCAACATGACAAGAAATTAAATCATAAAACTTAACTTAGACGATGACGCAATATAAGTCATATGATATATATATATATATATATATATATATATATATATATATATATATATATACATATATATATATATATATATATATATATATATATATATATATATATTTGACATGGAAAGTTAAAATTTGTCACAAATACAATATTTTATAGTTTTTCTTAGTCCTAGTTTCGATATGGATAGTTTATCATATTGACTTATATTGTGTCATTAGTACCAATTGTGCGTCATCGTCTAAGTTAAGTTTTATGATTTAATTTCTTGTCATATTGATATTATGACTGAATATCATTGGCACCCACAGTCTGTAGTTTAAATGTACTTTCGATTATGATTGTCCTTGATTGATAAAAATCTTTGTACAGTCGTAAGTTTTTCCTTTGCCAATCAAGATACACATTTATTATTTAATAACTGCCAAATTTCTAAAAATAGAAAATATTCTGTCCGTGAAGAAACTATTTTTTGCCGGTTACCTCAAGTCATTGTTTCCTTAAAGTTGCTAGCAATGACTTATATTAATAAAAGCACAAATAACAGTTTACAGTTTTATTATATTTAATTCAGTGCTAAAATTGACTCCATAAATTAAATAAAATTTACTTTTTCAGTACTAAATTTATCTTCAAATAATAATGGATAAAAGTACCAATAAACCGAATTATGTACCTAGTTCATTAGTTGAACTTTCATAAAAGAAAGTAACAATGAAATTTATTATTCAATTAATTAATTGCTCATTTTCATATCGCATTATCAATATATATATAAAATCATAGTAAGAAATAAATCGTAAAAGTTAGAGAGAGCACAACCACATACTATCAAAAACTATGTAGTGTGACATTCAGATTTTCTTTAAATCAGGAATAAATTGAAACATCCGTATAATTGACCCTTAATTTTCATTAGATATCTAAATCAAAGCTATGATATTTTTAGTTATTCTTATTTTAGAAACAGCTTAGCACCGAAAAAGTGTAATGGATTTTATTTATGGAGTCAACTTTTCATAATATAAAAGAGAATTTAAAAGTATTAGTTTTTGTTTTATTAAAAAAAATTAATTATAAGCAACATTTAAGTTAATAGATCAATAAATTTCATGTTGTTTCAATAGTGTTCGAAGGATGTAGCCCGCTTAATTCCTCCCAAAGCGGTGCATGTTAGAAATACACGTCGCGCTGGTGCTTCGCATCCGTATGAGGTTCAGCTTGTTACTCCGCGTACAACGCTTTTCAAGCAATCTTTTATATGGAGAACGTCATCCTTTTGGAATAATTTGCCCAGCGCTGTGTTTCCCACCGAGTACAATTTACAGCGATTCAAGAACAACGTGAATCGCTTTTTCCGCACTCGTGCCGCTCCTGGAGCACTTTAGGGACTTCCCTGCAGCACGTGTGCTAGACCAATAAAAAAAAAAAGTAATATGAGAATCTTTTCTAAATTTTGGTTAAGGATAATTCTTTATAGTCATATATGCAGGAGAGTAAAAGAGTGTTGCTTTGAGCTGGTGAGCAAAAAAATCGACTCGAACTATTTGGCTTCATTTAACACATATCCTAGAATTTAGTGTTCATATATATTTTTACAGATTTTAGTATCATTTGAAAGCCCATTCTATTCTCTTTCTAATGATACCAAATTCCATAGCATACCTCATGCTTTTTACTGATTAAAATGATTAAAAGGGAGAAACAAGGAGAACAAGGATTGAAAATAGGGGTAAGAGAAAGGAAAAATTTAACAAACGTTAACTTTAAAAATCAAATTTATCTATAGAAACTCAAATCAATATTTTGTATTTCTCCCTTAGCCCTTATTATTATTACTGCTGCTGAATTAAAAATATTGAACGAATGGGAGAACATGCCAGCAGAAGTTACTAGAAAGCTGGTTGCAAGCATTACAAAAAGGTTACAGGAGATTATCAAGTCCAACGACAGTCCCACTAAATATTAGTTTAAACGAAGTTGTTATTTTCCGTTATACTCCGTCAAACTATTAATGGTAATTGTCCATTAATAAATGGAGACTTTTTTGACATTAATTTTGTTTACATTTTCATAATAATGATTTAACTATTAAATAAAATGTTCCGTAATTGTTTTTAATACTAATCCTCGTTGGTTAAGTTTCAAATATTAATTTAAAACATGTTTTTTCATAGTTCCAATTAATTAGTTAAACATAATAGAAAAATAGTATAGAAAGCAGGTGGTATATGGAGACTTTTTGGACTGACTATATATATATATATATATATATATATATATATATATATATATATATATATATACAGGGTGTTTTTTATAGAGGTATAGAACTTTGAAATGGAATAAAACAAAGATGAATTTTTTAAATTGACATGAAATTTACTTTATTCGAAAGATAATCTTCTGGCATTATAATTTAAATATGACTTCTGGCATATGACCGCCACGGCTGGCTCGGACGTAGTCTAATCTGGAGGTCCAATTTTCGATGACTTTTTCCAACATTTGTGGCCGTATATCGGCAATAACGCGGCGAATGTTGTCCTCCAAGTGGTCAATCGTTTCGGGCTTATCGGCGTAGACTAGCGACTTCACATATCCCCACAGAAAATAGTCTAGCGGCGTTAAATCGCACGATCTTGGAGGCCAATTCACGGGTCCGAAACGTGAAACTATGCGGTTACCAAACGTTTCCTTCAATAAATCAATTGTGGCACGAGCTGTGTGACATGTTGCGCCGTCTTGTTGAAACCACAGCTCCTGCACATCATGGTTGTTCAATTGATGAACGAAAAAGTCAGTAATCATGGCTCTATAGCGGTCACCATTGACTGTAACGTTCTGACCAGCATCGTTTTTAAAGAAGTACGGACCAATGATTCCACCAGCCCATAAAGCACACCAAACAGTCAGTTTTTCTGGATGTAACGGTGTCTCAACATACACTTGAGGATTATCATCACTCCAAATACGGCATACGGGTTTATTGACGTATCCATTCAAACAAAAGTGAGCTTCATCGCTAAACAAAATTCGCTTATGAAAATCGGGATCAACGGCAATCTTGTTTTGGGCCCATTCACCGAATCTACGCCTTGCTAGGTGATCGTGTGGCTTCAATTGTTGCACGAGTTGGATTTTGTAAGCACGCAAACCAAGATCTTTCCGCAAAATCTTCCATAAAGTGGATGGACACATATCCAATTCCTGTGCACGATGGCGGATAGACTGATTCGGGTCTTCCTCTACGCTACGCTCTACAGCAGCAATGACTTCTTCTGTACGCACTATACGACGTCTCTGTGGATGCGTATTATCATTTAGAGTAAACGTGGTGCGAGAACGTTCCATAGTTAATCGAATTAATTGCTCTGATGGACGATTATGTTGACCGTAAAATGGACGTAGTGCGCGATACGTATTTCGAACAGAACCATGATTTTCAAAATAAATTTGCACAATTTGGAAGCGTTGTTCAGGCGTCAGTCTATTCATGTTGAAATGCCAAACCAAACTAAACATAAATCACTTGACAGCTGACAAAATGGCCGCCAGTTAAAAAAGTGTTGCCAACTTAAAGTTTTATACCTCTATAAAAAAACACCCTTTATATATATATATATATATATATATATATATATATATATATATATATATATATAGTAAGAGAGAGAAAAAGAGAGGGGGTGTTATGAAAATGACTCATTCTATTGAAACCGGTATACCCTGGTACGAAAAGCAAACTTTTAGTTTGAAATCAACTCTGTCGTAACATCTATTTTACCTAATTAACCAGTGCATTTAAATGATTTTTTACTTGTATATCGAAATAAGTAAAACGAGGTATTTCCCAGCAGTAATAATAAATTTCGTATTAATAAAATTACACATTACATATCACATATAGGTTATGGAAACACACCACAGAAAATCTTTACAATTTTGTTCAACTTAGCCAACATACCAATAACACAGTGGTCACTAAACTTTGTCAACATCAATACCTAAAACACTTTTTGCAATATTTTACGAAACAATATTTCCTTCAATTTGCATTAAAACTAATAAAACAACTGAAAATAGGCAAAAAGCCCATATTTCAGCAGTCTACCCACTGTTCTCTTATTCGTCCATCCATAGCGAGATGCGTTTCGCCGTATCACGGCTCATCAATCGGGCTAGGATCGACGAAGAAGAGAACAGAATTTTAAGTACTTTATTCCGGCACTTACGGAACACAACGGTAAGATACAACGAATTGTACCAAATACGCACACCTAGTACTCAATCGGAGGCTGACACAGCAGCCACAAGCCGACAGAGTGGTTGGCACAGCCAACACTAAAGGCAGGCTAGCCCGACTGATGAGCCGTGATACGGCGAAATGCGTCTCGGGATGGACGAATAAGAGAACAGTGGGTAGACTCCTGAAATATGCACTTTTTGCCTATTTTCAGTTGTTTTACGATAAACCACGTAAGGTCTGAGGTTGATTCCTCGCAAATCTCGCTGCCTGCCTTTAGTGTTGGCTGTGCCAACCACTATGTCGGCTTGTGGCTGCTGTGTCAGCCTACGATTGAGTACTAGGTATGCGTATTTGGTACAATTCGTTGTATTTTACCGTTGTGTTCCGTAAGTGCCGGAATAAGTACTTAAAATTCTGTTTTCTTCGTCGGTCCTAGCCCGACTGATGAGCCGTGATACGGCGAAACGCGTCACGGGATAGATGGACGAATAAGAGAACAGTGGGTAGACTGCTGAAATATGGGCTTTTTGCCTATTTTCAGTTGTTTTACGAAAAACCACATAAGGTCTGATGTTGATTCCTCGCAAATCTCGCTGCCTGCCTTTAGTGTTGGCTGCGCCAACCACTCTGTCGGCTTGTGGCTGCTGTGTCAGCCTACGATTGAGTACTAGGTATGCGTATTTGGTACAATTCGTTGTATTTTACCGTCGTGTTCCGTAAGTGCCGGAATAAAGTACTTAAAATTTTATTCTCTTCTTCGTCGATCCTAGCCCGATTGATGAGCCGTGATACGGCGAAACGCGTCTCGGGATGGATAGACGAATAAGAGAACAGTGGGTAGAGTGCTGAAATATGGGCTTTTTGCCTATTTTCAGTTGTTTTACGATAAACCACAAAACGTAACCTGGCAACTCCGTTCTCTCTAGTAAGCAAGGGCGCAGTGGCTGGTCTCCTACTGTTTAATCCAGCTTCATTTAACCGTCTTCTAACCGTTTTAGAAGAAATTGTGACATTGCGAACAGCTTCGAGTTAGTTTCTTATTATAGAACTAGTGACAGTCCTGTTTCTTAAAGCATATTGTCTTATAAAACGTTCATCTAGGTCGCTAGTGCATCGTTTTCGCCTTTGCCCTAGCCTTCTAGAATAAGTTCCTACTTCATTCAAGCGTCTTACCATACGACTTATTGTGGAACGATGTTTGCCTAACAAATTGGCGACATAACTCTGACAATATCCCTCGTCCAATAAAACTGAGGCTCGCACTACCTCGTGTTCAGTTAAATTCCTTGTTCGATTCATTTTTCTAATTCATCGGGGACAAAAATAAAATAGTCTACCACAAAAACGTATTGCTTTGAAAAAGGGAACAATTTATAAGCTTACTTTTAAAGAAAATCTATCGCATTATTACAAAAAAATTGTTTATCTTCTAAAAAATTCTTTAAAAGTGTAAATCTAAACGAATTGTTTTGATTTCTGTCATGAACAACGAAACAAAATATGCATAGCCTACTATTCAAAACTGACATAAGAAAAAGATAAATTAATTTTCAGATTGTTGCGTTTTTATTTTTAAGCTAGATTTTTACAAGCTTTCATTTGACACCTTTCTCGATAACTTTGAGCAAAATTTTTCTCACCCTCTAAACCTATTCTTTTAAGTCACATGAAATCATATATTTGTGACAAATTTCAACTTTCCATGTCAAATAATTTCAAAGAAAATCGACTGTGATAGACAGACAGACTCCGAAGTGATTCCTAAGTGTTCCGTTTTTCAATTTTAGTACTACAACTACAAAATAAAAATATTAGCGGAAGTTTCCACATTTTTACTACCATAAATGCTATACTGTACTTGTCGCTGTCATTTTTCTTTAAAAATAACAAACCAGAATTAGTTAGACCTGATGTAATGACATATGATAGACCGGTCCATCATCTTGGAGAAAAACGCCTTGGAAAAACTACAGATAATGTTTTAGATTGCGTAGGTCAGCTGGTTCAAAAATTTTCCATTTTAACCAAAAACATTTCTTTTTGAATCTTTATTTAAAAAAAACTGAAAGCCTCACTCTTATCCACTTAGGCAATTACTTCCGCTAAGAGAATTTCTAAAAGCACTTTCTTTCAAGCTTAAGTGTTTTATAAAAGATGATAAATGAGCATATACTTTTTTTAACAAGACTTAAATTCATCTTTGCAAGTGGTAAGGGTTGGACAACACTTTAAGTGCGATAACATTGAAATAAAATTGTTTGTATCTTAGAACAATTTTAATTAAAATATTAAAATAAAAGAGTTATAAAGTACAATTATTTTTAAACAATTAATAGCCTTTTTTAAAATATTTATCTAGTTTTTAATTTTCTTAGGTCTGCCAATTTGTTACTGCGAGTATTGTCAAACGTAACAATTTCTCAATTTCAAATCAGGTAAAATTATATAAAAACAACACTATGTTTTAATTTCCAATATATTTAAAGTCACTTGACAATTGCTTTACCATACAATGGCTTCTTCAGAAGTAAATAAGAAAGAAAAATATTTGGTAGTAATCCTGGTTATGTAGTGCTTAAAACTATCATTAATTACCTAAGATTATGCTAATCATTTTATTATATTATTTACAGACAGAATTATTTTAAGAATGGAAATCTGTGGTACTATTTCAGAGAACTAATGAAGATTAAGTAACGGTGAATGGTTTAAGTCTACCTCTTCGTTTAAAAATAGATTTTCCGTTTGTTAATTTCAAGACATTCAAGCAAATTTAATTTTTTAGATTTATTCTCTACATGTAGGATTTTTAACGTATCATCAACATTATGGGATTTGTTTATTATATGGGTTGCGTAATGTGAATTGTTCTTATTTTTTAAATAACTATGTTTATGTTCTTTAATGCGAGTTCCAAAAGATCTACCAGTTTGTCCTACGTAGGTTTTAGTACAAGATTCACAATTTAATAAATAAACTCCTGATTTTGAAGATTTCTTAGATTTGGTTTTGCTATTCAAAATTATATTCCCTAAGGTATTACTGGTTTTGAATCCTATTTTATTGTTCTTTTTTATTAAATATTTGGAAATTGTTCTAGTTACTTTCCCTGTGTATGTGAGTATACTAATTTTTCCTTTTTTGTCATTAATTGTGGGATTAATTAGAGAGATTGCTTGTTTAAAGGATTTATTATTCAAGATATTATCTATAATGTTGGGCTCATATCCATTATTAATTGCTATTTGTTTGATTATGTTGAATTCTTTGCTAAAATTAGTTTTAGTCATAGGAATATGTAACAATCTATGCATGAAAGAGTTAAAAGCTGCCATTTTGTGAGTATAAGGGTGGGATGAACTATTGTGTATGACTGTGTCAGTATGTGAAGGTTTGTGAAAAATCGAGAAAACGTGTTTATTGTTCACTTTTGATATATATATATATATATATATATATATATATATATATATATTTTTTTTTTTTTTTTTTTATTGGTCTAGCACACGTGCTGCAGGGAAGTCCCTAAAGCGCTCCAGGAGCGGCACGAGTGCGGAAAAAGCGATTCACGTTGTTCTTGAATCGCTGTAAATTGTACTCGGTGGGAAACACAGCGCTGGGCAAATTATTCCAAAGGGATGACGTTCTCCATATAAAAGATTGCTTGAAAAGCGTCGTACGCGGAGTAACAAGCTGAACCTCATACGGATGCGATGCACCAGCGCGACGTGTATTTCTAACATGCACCGCTTTGGGAGGAATTAAGCGGGCTACATCCTTCGAACACTTTCCATGAAAATACTTGTAGAACAGACTCAAGTCGCCAACCGTTCTTTGATGTTCCAGCGAATCAAGGCCGCCGGTCAATTCCGGGTCCCCAATCAGAGAGACCGCTCTTCTCTGAACAGAATCCAACAAATGCAGTGTATGTTTGGGAGCGGAGCCCCAAACGTGGAGCAGTATTCCATAGTTGGTCGAATTTGGGCTTTGTAAAGAATTAACAGTTGCTGTGGGGTGTAAAGCTTTCTGGTTCTAAATAATATTCCCAATTTTTGAGAAGCTCTCCTTGCTATGCCTGCAACATGTTCATGCCAAGACATATTTGCTCCCAAACTAACGCCCAACAAATTGAGCGACGATGCTAGGGGAATGGAGTGCCCCGACATAGCTATGTCGGGTTCAGCAACGTTAACTTTTTTAGAAAAAACTGCCGCTTGGGTTTTTGTAGCGTTAAATTCCACTTGGTTACTGTCACCCCCAAGATAGAATTTCTTTCAGGTCTTTGTTAAGTTGAACGACCTCCTGCTGTCTGCGGATATTCGCCTGAGCAGCCGATGTCCGAGCGTTCAAGGTGAATGAAGAGACAAGCGTACTGTCATCTGCAAAGCTATAGATTGGATTCCCGGTCTTTTCCAGCAGATCGTTAATGTAAATGAGAAAGAGAGTAGGAGACAGTATGGAGCCCTGGGGCACACCGGCGTTGATAGTGAGGGTGTTAGAAAGAAATCCGTCGACCGCCTCTCGTAAAGAACGCTCTCTGAGGAAACATGAGAGCCACAAACAGAACCTTTCAGACATACCATAAGAGCGCAACTTAGCCAACAGTCCATCGTGCCAAACACGGTCGAATGCCTTGGATATGTCAAGAGCAACCGCTCGAGATTCTCCAAAGTGTTCGATTGCGTTGTTCCAAACATGTGTTACATAAGTCAGAAGATCTCCTGTTGATCTATGTTTACGAAAACCATATTGGTGATCGCTAATAATATTGAATCGTTCAAGATATTTTAGAAGATGCTCATTGATAACCTTTTCCATGACTTTCGATATTATTGAAAGCAGTGCAACTGGTCGGTAGTTATTTGGCAAGGTCTTCTTACCTTTTTTAGGTATCGGCTGAACCGTGGCACATTTCCAGCAGGACGGAAATATTCCCTTTCTGTAGGATAGGTTAAAAAGTCTACAGAAAACTGGTGTTAGTTCCCTTGCACAGTTTTTTGAGAACTATGGCAGGTATTCCGTCAGCGCCAGAAGCCTTCTTGGTGTCTAGCTTCATTAAAATACTCTTTATGATGCGCTGTCTGAAGACAACATCGGGCATCCTTGACTGCAATATGGGAATAGTAGGTGGTGTTTTTCCTTGGAAATCGACCGTAGAATGTGAAGCAAAGAGTTCAGCCAACAAGTTCGCTCTCTCAACAGGTGTGGTTGCAATGGAATTATCTGGCCGTGTGAGTGGTGGTATGGTGGATTTGGTAAAGTTTTGACTAACTGCCTTAGCGACTGCCCAAAAGGACCTGGAATTGTTGGGACAAGCGAGAAGTTTGTTTCTAATTCGTTGATTGTGTGCCTCCTTGGTTTCGTCGATAATTCCCTTGCATCTGTTCCGGGCATGAACAAAGATGTTTCGATTTAAGGTATATATATATATATATATATATATATATATATATATATATATATATATATATATATATATATATATATATATATATATATATATATATGTCTAAGAAATTTATAGAGTTATTGGTTTCTAAATTATTAAAATTCTAGAATTATCTCATTTGATGTAAAAAACTTGTTTCCTAGTGTCCTACCATATGAAGTCATAGAATTAGTAGATAAGCTCTTAATCAAGAATAAAGTAAACAAAATTATTAAACGGGATATTTTAGATTTACTTACGACGTGCTTGGATCAAAACTATTTTGAATTCAACGATAACTTTTATACATCTAAAGAAGATCTAATAATGGGTAATCCTTTAAGCCCTTTACTAGCGGAAATTTTCATGGATCATTTAGTACTAAAAATTAATCAAAACGCGGTAAGCAAAAATATTGTTTACTGGTATAGATATGTTGACGATATCATTTCCTGTTTTACGGGAACAGATAGACAACTAACAATCCTCTTTAACTTCCTAAATAATTTGCATCTTAATATTAAATTCACCTTTGAATAACTCTATAAATTTCTTAGACATTTTTATATCAAAAATGAACAATAAACACGATTTCTCGATTTTTCACAAACCTTCACATACTGACAGTCATACACAATAGTTCATCCCACCCTTATACTCACAAAATGGCAGCTTTTAACTCTTTCATACATAGATTGTTTATATATCCCTATGACTAAAACTAATTTTAACAAAGAATTCAACATAATCAAACAAATAGCAATTAATAATGGATATGACCCCAGCATTATAGATAATATCTTGAATAAAAAATCCTTTAAACAAGCAATCTCTCTAATTTATCCCACAATTAATGACAAAAAAGGAAAATTTAGTACACTCACATACACAGGGAAAGTAACTAGAACAATTTCCAAACATTTAATAAAAAAGAACAATAAAATAGGATTCAAAACCAGTAAAACCTTAGGGAATATAATTTTGAATAACAAAACCAAAACTAAGAAATCTTCAAAATTAAGAGTTTATTTATTAAATTGTGGATCTTGTACTACGTAGGACAAACTGGTAGATCTTTTGAAACTCGCATTAAAGAACATAAAACATAGTTATTTAAAAAATAAGAACAATTCACATTACGCAACCCATATAATAAACGAATTCCATAATTTTGATGATACTTTAAAAATCCTACATGTAGAAAATAAATCTAAAAAATTAAATTTGCTTGAATGTCTTGAAATTAACAAACGGAAAAACTCCAGTCTATTATTAAACGAACAGGTAAACTTAAACCATTCACCCTTACTTAATCTTTATTAGTTCTCTGAAATAGTACCACAGATTTGCATTCTTAAAATAATTCTGTCTGTAAATAATATAATAAAATGATTAGCATGGTCCTAGGTAATTAAGGATAGTTTTAAAGCACTACCTAACCAAATATTTTTCTTTCTTATTTACTTCTGGAGAAGCCATTGTCAAGTGACTTTAAATATATTGGAAATTAAAACATAGTGTTGTTTTTATATAATTTTATTATGAATTTCCAACAAGTATCGGCTAACACAATCAAAGATTCAAATCAGGTATTTATTCGAAAGAGGAAAGAGATTTGTAATTTTCAAGCGATATAGCCAAAAAGAAAGGGATTGAAAGGGATGAGGATCAATAACTTTGTAGAGTTTTAATAGCACAATATTATTTTTTCCACATATTTAATCAACTATGTAATTTCCATAACAAAACATGTAATTCAAGATATCAGTGTACCAGGTGGTCCAAATTGGACACTTTTAAAGGTTTTTTTATCTAAAGGCGAAAAGTGATGTCGGTGTCTGAGGCTCAATTTTTATGATAAACTCAACGGTGAAAACCGCATATCGATATCTAGTACCGTTTTAGATATACAGGGTGTTTTTCAAAAATCTGCATTTTGGAAAAATGTTTGTAATTCTTTTCCTATTGAAAATGCTTGATTTCTGTAAAAACATTCTCAAAGCACTTTTTCACGTGGATTTCAACAGTGTAAGTTACAACTAATATTTTAATAGTTATTAACGCAAAAATATATTTTTTAAATGGGATACCCTGTATATTTTTCCTTATCCGAAAAGAGTTTCAAATTACCATTCTAAAAATATAGCACACTTTATATTTAGCTTAAATCTACTTGAAAATATAAAGGTTTTCAGTTTTTACGCCAGTTTTAAATGCACATTTTGTGAAGTAGGCTTTGGCCGGAGCGACCATATGGTTTAATTCAATTGTTTACTCGTAGTTGTCAAATTTTACTTCAGGATCAGTTATTGAATTGTTAAATAAATCGCAATGAAGTTTGAAAATTAGGAAAAATGGGATATGATAGTGTGTTTCATACAAACCGGAGAAAATTCGGAAGCGGCAAGTAATTTGTACCACGAATGGTATCCAGAGAGGCGTCAACCCTTCAAGGATATATTAGCTCGATTGCGACATAACCTAGTTAATATTGGCCAGTTTGAAAAGAAACGAACCAAAAATTATGCATCAAACAGGGATAAGGTGTTAAAAGGATAGTAGTTTTAGGAACTATCGTAAATAATCCCAACACTTCAACCAGACAGTTAAAAGAATCCACTGGACTACCAAGAACTAACGTAAGTCGTGCTTTGAAGAAGCACAAATTCAGGACATATAGGACAAGAAATTCCATCATCTTAGAGAGGGAGACTTTCAACGGCGTATGGATTTTTACCAATGGTTTCTGGAGAATTGAAACCATGTTCCGAATTTTTCATTAAATTGCATTTGGACAGACGAAGCTTATGTAAGCAATGCAGGTATTTCTAACCGTTCTTATATGTGGGCACAACAAAATCCTCATTTAATTGTGGAGCAAAGAAATCAAGGCAGATTTGAATTTAATGTGTGGGTAGAAATTTTTAGAGGAAGGGTCCATTTATTTACGAAGGAACACTCAGCTCTCAGAGATATTTAGAAATTTTAAGACACAAATAGAACCTCTTGTTGATGAACTGCCGTTAATGGACCTTAGAAATATATTTTTTTAACACGACGGGGCACCCCCTCATAATGCTGCAGTTATCAGTAATTTTTTATCGGCCTACTTCGACAATAACTGGATAGCCAACCAAGGTCCGAACCGTTGGCCGTCAAGGTTACCGGATTTAATACCCATGGACTTCTATCTCTGGGTAAGATTGAAAGACCTAATTTTTAAATTGCCGACAAACACTAGGCAAGAGTTAGAAGTCGCAGTGATACAAAGTTTTGCAGCTCTCACTCCTCTTGAACTAATCAACTCGTGCAAAAACTGAAAACCTTTATTTTTTGAAGTAGATTTAAGTAAAATATAAAGTGTGCTATATTTTTGGAATGGTAATTTAAAGGTCTATTTGGATAAGGAAAAATATACAGGGTACCATATTTAAAAATATATTTTTTGCGTTAATAACTATTAAAATTTTGTAATAATAATGTACACAACTCATTCAAAATATCAAGTGATCATAGACTAACAAGAGCTAAAATTAAGATAGGTGAAAATATAAAACCATTTAAAAACCATAAAAGACAAACAACAATCGATGCAAAAACATTGAGTAACAATGGCGAAGCATACAGAACAGAATTAAAACAAAGACTGAGGCAACATGAAAACGGAACGAAAAATATGCCCCTAGAAGTATAACAGACAACTTACCAACACTGATAAGAGAAGAAACAAAAAAAAAACAGAACCAAAGAGAACGAACAAACTCAGTGCAGAAACAAGAGAAATGATAAATTAGAGGAATTAGTTATCTAAAGACAATAACTAATAAGAAATTCAGGGAAACCTTTAAGGGAGTAAGAAGATAAATCATAAGAGATTTGCATAAATATTACGATGCTGAAGTGTAAGGACCAATAGAACAAAATAAGAACCTAAGTTCTAAGGAGGAGGAACGAGACAAATCATTAGTCTAAGGGACAAGGAAGGAATAGAAACAAGAGAAGTATAGGAAATAATAACAATCTCAGAAACATTCTTTTTTTTTTTGTGGGTCTAGCACACGTGTTGCAGGGAAGTCCCTAATGCGCTCCAGCACGACTTGTATTTCTAAACAGCACCGCTTTGGGAGGAATTAAGCGGGATATATCCTTCGAACACTTTCCATGAAAATACTTGTAGAACAGACTCAAGTCGCCAACCGTTCTTCGATGTTCCAGCGAATCAAGGCCGCCGGTCAGTTCCGGGTCTCCAATCAGACGAACAGCTCTTCTCTAAACAGAATCCAACAAATGCAGTGTATGTTTGGGAGCTTTGTAAAGAAGTAACAGTTGTTATGGAGTGTAAAGCTTTCTGGCTCTAAATAATATTCCCAACTTTTGAGAAGCTCTCCTTGCGATGCCTGCAACATGTTCATGCCAGGACATATTTGCTCCCAAACCAACGCCCAACAAATTGAGCGACGATGCTAGGGGAAAGGAGTGCCCCGACATAACTATGTCGGGTTCAGCAACGTTAACTTTTTTAGAAAAAAACTGCCGCCTGGGTTTTTATAGTGTTAAATTCCACTTGGTTACTGTTACCCCAAGATAGAATTTCTTCCAGGTCTTTGTTAAGTTTGAACGACCTCCTGCTGTCTGCGGATATTCGCCTGAGCAGCCGATGTCGAGCGTTCAAAGTGAATGAAGAGACAAGGGTACTGTCATCTGCAAAGCTGTAGATTGAATTCCCGGTCTTTTCCAGCAGATCGTTAATGTAAATGGGAAAGGGAGTAGGAGACAGTATGGAGCCTTAGGGCACACCGGCGTTGATAGTGAAGGTGTTAGAAAGAAATCTGTCGACCTCTACTCGTAAAGAACGCTCTGAGGAAACATGAGAGCCACAAACAGAACTTTTCAGACACACTACAAGAGCGTAGCTTAGCCAACAGCCCATCGTGTCAAACACGGTCGAATGCCTTGGATATGTCAAGAGCAAATATAGAGCAAAGCTATAAGGATGTATATACTTCACAACTTGATGAAGGTTCAGAATATAAAACAACCACAAGGAAGATAACGAACTTCGGATCTAAAGGAGGTGGCGAACTGTTATCTAAACTGTACCATTTATTCAACGAATGCTTAAAAACAGGAAGAATACCCTATACGTGAAAAAATGCGGTAGTTGTTTTCCTGCACACCAATAGGAGTATCGGTGACACTATGCAGTTGCTGCCTCAACAGGCATTCTCCAGGCATCTCGATACTGCGCGATCTGACTTGCCTAGTGCATACCCATACCAAGAAGAAATTTTATTTGTTGGTCGGACCATCTTGTTGAAACCCGACCCCTGGACATTCCACCTTCTACCTTCTCCGTTACTACAAGCATTTCCATGGCATCCACTTTCCTTATAATGTGATCAAAATATTTCAGGTACTATGTATTAATTCTATTTGAAAGCCACACATTGATACACGGTATATGATACTCTGAGGATTTTTCGATATGCCCACATCTCAAGCACATCGATTCTTCTTTTGCCAGATTGTTTAATGGTCTATGTTTTCAATACGTAAGTTGCTATGGAGGCAATCTTAACTTTGTGTTTTTTTTTGTGACAGCTGGACCTTTCTAGACCTTAGTGAGTTTGATCGTCAACTTTCTAGCAATAGCGAAACGTCTTCTTACTTCCGTTTCACAGCCACCATTGTTAGTTATGAGCGATTCCAAATAGTTGAAATGGTCTACAACAGTGAACCAGCAATTTCATTTATGTGTGACAGATCTTTATTACGATTAACAATCATTTGTTTTGGTTTTCGCTTTATAAATTGTCAGTCCATAGTTTTTGTTAGTGATTTCAAGGCTTTCCATAATTGATTCTAGGTCTTGTATTGACGTTGCAAGTATATTATCAACAACAACAGATTACCTAAGTTGGGAATGTGGAATCTTTGGCACAATGATACTACTCAGTATATATCACCACTACACCAAATACCTTATTTTTGCACTTGACGCGCGTTTCGCTAACCATGTTAGCTTCATCAGGAGCAATGATTGACTAAAGCTAAACTACAAATCTACACTATTTATACTTAGAATTATTCAGGCGGAACTAATGGCATAGGCAAGGCCATCAGTTCCGGTCAAGTAACCAGTAGAGGGGACTATAAGGAGTAGGCCCTCTGTCTTTATTTAAACTACTTTTACATTTTATAATTTCCATACATTCGTATGCGTTTAACAATCTCCTATCAGATACATTTTTTATTAGTCTTAGATTATCTAATGTTACAATATGATCAGCTTCAAGGGCATGTTCGGCAATGCTAGACTTTTCTGTTCTACTGTATTTTAAGTGTGCTAAATGTTCTTTAAATCGTGTTTTAATTGACCTTTTAGTTTGCCCAACATACTTTTTGTCACAATCATTACAACTAATTTCATAAATTCCACTTTTCTCACAATTAGGAATCTTATCTTTGGGATTTCCTAAGATATTCCTCAGATTGTCTGATGACGTATAGACTAAGGTGAGGCCTACCTTATTAAATACCTTATTGAGTCCCTTACTATATTTCGGATTATATGGTATGGAGACATACTTGGTGTTATTTTCTTCGCGTGTAAAAAAGGTGGAATTCTGAATATTAAACCTAAACTTATGTCTATTTATTAGCTTATTTACTAAGTCATCGTCATAACCATTAACTCTAGTTATATTTTCAATACGATTTCTTTCTTTATTAAAGTTTACTCTATTCAGAGGAAAAGTGACTAAACGATGAACTAAAAAATGTAATGAGGCTAATTTGTGTTGTTTGCAATGAAAAGAATCATTAGGAATATATCTATCTGTTACTGGGTCCTTCCTATAGATATCAAATTCATTCTAATCTATTATTATTTTTAATAATAAAAAAAAATATCTAGAAAAGGCAATTGTCCTTTGTTCTCAACTTCGTAAGTGATATGTGAATTCACTTACGAAGTTGAGAACAAAGGACAATTGTCTTTTCTAGATATTTTAATTATTAAAAATAATAATAGATTAGAATTTGATATCTATAGGAAGGACACAATAACAGATAGATAACATATATTCCTAATGATTCATTTCATTGCAAACAACACAAATTAACCTCATTACATTTTTTAGTTCATCGTTTAGTCACTTTCCCTCTGAATAGAGTAAACTTTAATAAAGAAAGGAATCGTATTAGAAAATATAACTACAGTTAATGGTTATGACGATGACTTAGTAAATAAGCTAATAAATAGACATAAGTTTAGGTTTAATATTCAGAATTCCACCTTTTTTACACGCGAAGAAAATAACACCAAGTATGTCTCCATACCATATAATCCGAAATATTGTAAGGGACTCAATAAGGTATTTAATAAGGTAGGCCTCACCTCAGTCTATAAGTCATCAGACAATCTGAGGAATATCTTAGGAAATCCCAAAGATAAGATTCCTAATTGTGAGAAAAGTGGAATTTATGAAATTAGTTGTAATGATTGTGACAAAAAGTATGTAGTCAAACTAAAAGGTCAATTAAAACACGATTTAAAGAACATTTAGCACACTTAAAATACAGTAGAACAGAAAAGTCTAGGATTGCCGAACATGCCCTTGAAGCTGATCATATTGTAACATTAGATAATCTAAGATTAATAAAAAATGTATCTGATAGGAGATTGTTAAATGCATACGAAAGTATGGAAATTATAATATGTAAAAGTAGTTTAAATAAAGACTGAGGGCCTATTCCTTATAGTTACTGGTTATTTGACCGAAACTGGTGGCCTTGCCTATGCCATTAGTTCCGCCTGAGTAATTCTAAGTATAAATAGGGTAGATTTGTAGTCGCTCCTGATGAAGCTAACATGGTTAGCGAAATGCACGTCGAGTGCAAAAATAAAGTGTTTGGTGTAGTGGTGATATATACTGAGCAGGAACAATAGATTAGAATCGACCGGAATTTGTTCCATTGCAGTTTACTTTCATAAGTGTATAAACTTTTCTTGAAAACCATAACAAACAGAATATCAAAAAAGTTAGATAAATATCGATCTGTGGAGTAGGCTGCATTTAGGAACAATTTTGACGCTTTTGACTATCTCTTAACAATGCGAATACTACTAATAGAGAAGTTAGTTAAATATAACTTAAATATCTGCTACCTTTGTTGATTTCTAAAAAGCGTTTGATACCATCGAACATTGAGTAATTATAAATAGTTTGAAAAGCAAAAGAATTAACTATAGGTATATAGAAATAATAAAAAATATATATAAAAAGGTAACATGAACTCTCAATTTACATAAAGATACGGATAAAATTAAGATTTGCAGAGGAATTAGACAAGGAGACTCTATTTCACCAGAATTATTCAGTTCAGCACTAAAAGAGGTATTTCAATAACTAAAATGACAAGACAAGAGTATTCTAATAAACGGCAACAGACTGACTAACTTGAAATTCGCTGACGATGTTATCATCATAGAAACGAATAGAAATTAAATAAAGTAGACTTAAAAATGAATTTGAAAAAAACCAAATTATGTGTAACGAGGACCCACACATGACATTTACCTGGGCCACCAAATACAACTAGGAAGAGAAAACCAAATGAGCAAAATATATAAAAGGAGAATGTTGGCATGGTCTGTACTCGGAAAACTAACACATATATTTAACAATAAGAGCATTGCCTTAAAACTTAGACCAATAGTGTTCGACTAATGTATTTTCTCAGGGCTTATGTGTCAGACTTGGACAAAACAAACAATAAAAAATATCTGTTACACAAAGGAATATGGAAAGGCAAATGATTGGCATATCTCCGAAGGACAGGAGGACCAATAAGTGGATTAGACGAAGAACAGAGATAAAAGACGTAGTTGAAACAATTACCACTTTGAATTGTGCAGGACATATAGCAAGATGTAGTGATTTTAGATGTAAAAACACCATCCTTTACTGGAGACCTTACACGGAGAAAAGAAAGAGGGGTCGCCGACCAACACGTGCGACGAATGACCTGAAACTGACTGCGGAGCTGAATTGGACGAGAGAAGCACAGAAAAGAAAGCTTGTAAAAACACGAGTTCAAAAATATATATAATGTAATACTTGCGCACACTTTGTAATAGTTTTAAAAAATTGCGAAACATCGTTGTCTTTATCTTGAAAAGTACTGATCAAAAAATTTTGAAAATATTCTGAAATATTCTCCCCAGGGTTTAAATTGTATGAAAATTATCACCTTTAATAATCTATCTGGTATAAAATTCAGGGTCATCAGTTTTCAGTAAAGATCGGAAAAAATTTTTGTTGAAAATTTATTCGGGATGTGTTTTGTGAAATCACTGATCATTTTATACCCCTGTAACAAAAATTATTATTTTAAAAGCAATCAACGTACCGAACACTAATTGCGAAATTTTAACTTGTACTTGACCGGTTATTTTTATTTACATATTTCAAAATTAACTAAAACTCCATAAATAAGACTTGTGTAAGTTTAATTTTATATATTACTCAACTGCGTTAAAAAAGGTATATCCAACACTCCTCATTAAAGGTAT
The DNA here is from genome assembly GCA_019049505.1 of Pachyrhynchus sulphureomaculatus. Classification (NCBI taxonomy): domain Eukaryota; kingdom Metazoa; phylum Arthropoda; class Insecta; order Coleoptera; family Curculionidae; genus Pachyrhynchus; species Pachyrhynchus sulphureomaculatus. The sequence goes on along the minus strand of CM032447.1, from coordinate 227,243,035 downwards.
TAAATAATGTTCCTTTCAACGGGTCCGTCCGATACTTTGTGCGGTCTTTTATTGTAAACGTGATAGACGCGACGAGCCCTAAAAAGTCAGAGGTGAGGTGACGTTCTGTCATCGATTTACCATTAAGTCTAACACAACACAATGGGGCTACCGAAGCAATTTTCTGAAAGAAAGAAAATGGATGAAAACAGTGCCGTTTACTTAAAAATATTATTATCTGTTGATTTATTTTAATAACGATCTTTAAAAATATAATAATTTAACAGAACCTTGTCAATTTCAATCTGGTTACTGGGTTCCATGCTGTAACGAAGTTAAATAATTTTATTTGTGGAGGAATGTTTACTATTTCTAATTCTCCTTTGTTCTTGTAGTTATTATTATAAAACCACAAAACCGCGCTTCGAATGGAGCAGTCGGTGTACCAACTGCTAGTAGCTTAGATCAGCTCGAGGACCAGACCGAGAAGTCGATCAAATTAAGAGTTTAGTTATTCTAATCAAGGTTTTCTCCCTTTTATTTCATTCCGCTTGTCTCGAGCCTGTAATGCAGAATTCAGTCATGTCAGTTTTTGACACGTATAATTGACAATAGGTTAGAACTGTCGACGGCAGCTCTGATTAGTGTTGTCAGTCGACCTATAGAAAACCGTTGTCTACTGCGTCAACATGGAAATACTGTTACAATGAAATCTAACCGATTATTTTATTAATTTTAGACAATTAACTACCTCCTCTTTTAGCTCATTTGAACCATTTAGGGTTATAATTTCACGCGAAAAGGTAAACCAATAAAAACTCTACTTTATTCTCTGCAGGAACTTTATATTTCGCACACTACATATATAAAATAAAGTAAATCATTTTTCTTAATATGTGATACTTTTCATTTTTATTCCAGATTTTTTAGTATTTCTCAACAGTTAATTTTACATATTTTCATACTGTAACTAAATCAATTCGGTAGTTTGTGTGTTATACTGGGAGTGGTCAACGGACCTTCGCAGTCATCAGCAGATAATTCATGAAAAGGAAAGAGAAAAGTGGGAGGCAAAAAGAAGTCCTCGGCTACACTGGCGTTGACGTTGGAAAGAAATTCATCAATTGCCTTTGCACAGAACTTCGTCTGAGGAATTTGAGACTCAGACAAACAGAACCTTTCAGACATGAGAGCGTAGCTTATCCAACAATCTCAACAGTTATATATCTTGTAACTGGCTGGTTTTTAGGGGTTGTGATAGAACAATTACAGGAATTTAAATTTGGAAAACCGTTATTGCACTTATAAATTAAAATGACAACAGTGAGTTTGTTATAATCAGTCATAAAAATACAACTGGCTAATTATTGTTTTTTTGTTTAAAAATTTTAAGTTAGTACGCTTGCAGACGGTATCAGCCTTGATGCGCAAGTAGGAAATGTGAGCATTTGTAATTAAGAAAAATACCATTTTACAACATTGTAATTGGAAGGGCGCGGGGAAGATGTTTATAGCAACCAGAATTTGACGGGATTAACAATACTAAGCAAAATAGACAATCGAATCTGGCGGGATTAATTCTCTGTTTTGATTGGTATTGTTAAATTTCCTCTAAAACCTGGTAACTATAAACATCTTCCATGCGCTCATTTCTTGTTAAAGGAACGAATTCTATTCGTGACAAAATCACATTTCGAGATTTCTGCTGTTATTTAGGGTTTCTAAATCACGACAAACATAGTCACTCATTTCGGTTAGTGTGTCTGTCTATTTGTCTATAGGTTGTCGGCAGAATAACTTTCGAATGAAATGATATATTATTTGAAAACTTGGTACATAGATGCAGTCGGTCAAGTAAGAACGTGTCCGCAATAATTTCTTTTTTGGTAGATGCAATTCTAGTGATTCAACAAATAATCGGGTAGAGCGAACCTTTATAGACGATGCATTTTAGTAAAAGTATCAGTCGATTCCTAGGTTTCGTCGAAATCACGTGAAATCCAAAATGAGTCACTTGTTTGCGCGTCGCGTCGGTACAAGGAGTGTCTTCCTTTGTTCCCATTCAGGGTCCTAAAATGCCACATTCCGCGGCGCTAAATGCATTAAAAAGTTGGTGTCGTTTGTGAAGAAGTGGGTAAATCGTAAACGAGATGAAAAACGTCGATGACTTGCTAAAACGTGGCTCGGTAGGCAAAGTCAAAAACGAATGGTGTCTTTGTTTTCACCGGAACCGAAATTGATGCTGCTGGAGCGGCAAAATTAAGAAGATCGGGTTTGAATGTGTTTAATGAGACCATTCGATAACATCCTCGTGTTCATGATATCAAATTCCGAAGAACGTTGAAGAAACCTTTGCTGGACGAAAATCACGTCGTGAAACGGCTCGCTTGGTCCCACGATAAGATACTAGAGTGGCTCTCACAATCGCCGGACGCCAAACCTATTGAAAACGTTTGGTCTCTTGTAAAGGGAAAGCTCAGAGCAAATATTTTGAGGACTTTGACTCAGTTGTCTTGCGAGATTTGAAAAATTTGAAGATTATTGCAGAAAATCTCGTCGACAGCATGCATTGAAGATAGCAGGCGATTATTCATGCAGGAAGCGATTGGACAACTTACTAAAGTAATTGCACCATTGTTAGCATACCAAAGAATACATTAATGGCAAACAATCTTTTTGAAACACATTCTTTCAAGAATACTAGTGGTCACGGTCTTACTTGATCGACTGTCTTATCGAACGAGGGTATAAAACCTATAGTTTTTGAACGATATGGGTTCAGGCCACAGTGTGAAAGGGAAGAGGATAAATTTTATATGGTTTTAATAGTAATATGCAACTTTCGGCGTTTCTTTGTGGAAATAATAAATACATTTTATGCCTATATATTTAACGTATATAAGGGACGAAGGGGTAGGGGAGAAAATTAGAGAGGGTGATTCGTATACATCGTGTTATATAATCTTTCCACGGTTTTTGGTTGTTTTTTCATTGCATTCAATTATCACCTAGGAAGAGGCTGAAAGGGGCTAGAGTTGTTTAATATTGTTTAATTTAAACAGAATTCTGAAATATTTATAGGTTTTTTTTGGAAAATTTTTTAAGCAATCTATAGCAAAATATGTAAGAGGTTAAGGAGGTGGGGTAAGGGGTGCAATGAATTGCTTCTTATACTGGTATATGGTGTTATAACACATGGGCTGAAAAGTTTTTAGTCTAGCTACTTAAAAAACATTTTTTTGTAAAATTCGACTTTATTCAACAACATAGTTTCCTTCAAGAGCGATACAATCAGTCTAACGCTTTTCTAATATTTCTATACCTTTCTTGTAGGATTTGTCTTTGCTTTCAAAATAGGTCTCAGTTTCGGCGATAACTTCTTTATTGGAGCCAAATCTCTTTCCCGTGAGCATTTCTTTGAAGTTTGCCAATAGATAATAGTCGCTGGGGGCCAAATCTGGAGAATACAGGAGGCAATTCGAACTTCACTTCATGCAATTTTGCCATCGTAACCACTGAGTTATGACATGGTGCATTGTCTTGATAAAAGAGTACTTTTTTCTTGTTCATTTAGGGCCGTTTTTTGCGATTTCTGCCTTCAAACGCACCAATAACTTTATATAATATTTGTTATTAATGGTTTTTCGCTTCTCAGTATAATCGATGAAAATTATTCCATATGCAACTCAAAATACAGAGGCTAAAGCCTTCCCAGCTGACTATTGTGTCTTTGGTCACTTCGGGCGGCTTTCACCGTCTGCTGTCCACTCAGCTGACTGCCGATTTGATTCCGGTGTGTAGTGGTGGATCCATGTTTCATCTATTGTTACATATCGCATGAAAAAATCATTTTAATTGTGCTTAAACGGCGCTCAGAATCATCCACACGTTGTTTTTGGTCCACTGTGAGGATTTTTTTGATGTCTTCCGGTGTAACCACCTTATTTGGGCGTCCAGAGCGTTCAGCATCATTTGTGTCCGTACAACCGCGTTTAAATTCAGCATACCAGTAAATGATAAGTGATTTTCCAGGGGCAGAGTCCCCGTAACACTTGTTAAGCCATTGCTTTGCTTGAAAGGTATTTTTTTTCCCATCAAAAAACAGTGTTTAATCAACACACGGAATTCCATTTTTTCTCATTGTTTTGAAAATGTCAAAAGTAGCGTCACTAAAACCACTGTAACTTGCAAACTAATCGTTGAAATGTCATCAAATTTTGATACGTATCGTTTGAAGGTGGTAAAAATCATATGGATTTTTTGAAAAGGGCGACATCTATGCGTCAGACCAAAAACTTTTCAGCCTACATGTTATGTCTTTGTCAGTGTTTTCGAAGTAGAGAAATCTGAAAATTAATTTATTTTAACATTACTTTTAATTTTAATGGGGAAAGGGTGTAAAAGAGATGGAGTGATCAAATAGGATGATGGAGTATTAGGTATGCGTACTTAATACAATTCGTTATATCCTACCTTCGTGTCCCGTAACTGTAATTTCTGTTCTCTTGTTTGTCAATCCTAGTCCGACTGACGAGCCGTGTTACAGCGAAACGCGTCTCGGGATGGATTTGAGGAAGAAGAGAACAGTGGGTAAACTGCTGAAAAATGGGCCTTGTCCGTTTTCAGCTATTTTAAGTATGAAGCTTTTATAAAATTAGGGGAATTTTTCCAGATTTTTTGTGGCGGTACAAATTTTAAGTACAATTATTATTTACTATAAATAATTATGCAACTTATAAGTGGTGAAGAAGGCAGTTAGAGGGATACTCTCGTATTTATTGTATTGTAAGTCTTTTTTAGGATTTTTTAAGTTCAGAGGTCGAAACGTTATTTTTCCGTCGGAATCATTAAATATTGTATGGTTTTAATATTATTATGAGAACCTTTCCGGGATGTTTTACAATTTTAGCTAATTATGTATAGTAAAAGATATATCAAGTGAAAGGAATGTGGTAGGGGGTTAGGAGGGTGGTTGCATATATATCATATTATATTTCTATTTCTTTGCTTTTTCATATTAAAAGAAATAGCATGTAAAAGGGATTGAGATTTAGTTACAGAATAACCTAAAAAAATATTCAGCTGAATATAAAACAAATTATTGTTTTTACTTAATTTGGGAGGTATTGTATTCGTTAAAAAATTTTACTTTTCTTTACGTTTTACAATTCTTAGATCACGAAAAACATATTTTCCCCTTTCCACCGGAGTGTCTATCTATCAGTTTGTCGGTCCGTCGGTGATATGTGGTTTCTTTTTTCCATGTTTCCAAGTATAATAATACATTTCCTCAGATAATAACTTCTAAATTCCTTTCATTCCTTATAATGAAAAATCCGGCCGGCAAGGGTCCCATTTTCTTTACAAAATATAAAATTGGCAAAAAAGTTAGGCTCCAAAAAGTTTGATGGCTTTATAATTCTGTAAAACTTTTTGTGAATATCTAAGCATGTCAGTATATTTTGGAATTAAAATTTCCGGTCAACTCAGATACATTTAACTCTACATGTCTACGAGATATTTCTTATATACAATGTGACCCATTCTGATAGTGCTAATACGCCAGATTATAAGCGATGATATAATGGTTTAACGGGGAAGTTTAGAGAATTACGAGTAGATGTTCAATAAAACTAATCTAATAAATTTCCATATTTATTCGTAAAAACCCTTATTACTAAATAATAGTATGCAGGTCTACAAACAATATTTTCATTATTAACATCATCATTATTCTTTTATATTTAGCAAAAATGTATTAAATTATTTTTTTATATTTATCAAAATAACCAATGATCTTAACGATTCAAAAGTAGCTTTTAGATCCAATATTTTTCTCGAAACGTCGATTCGTACACACTACTACATGCGATGAATAGTCCCGAAATTTTTTTTAAAAAAAACACTGTTTTTGCCAAAAATCGCTTTTATTTTTCAACACAGATTTCTTCAAGGGCGATACACTTATTGCAGCGATCTTACAACATTTAGTTAGCTTTCATATAGTGCTATTGGTCGATGCTTCCAAAATAAGCCTCAGTTTCCAATTCGACTTCTACATTTGAGCCAAATTTCCTTCCCTGGAGCAAGTGGCTCCAGGGAAAAAGATTCGCTAAATGGTCCAATAACCCAACGTAATAGTCTTCGGTGATTGTTTGCGTTCTCTCAAGATAGTCGATCAGTATTATTCCATGTGTATCCCAAAAAATACTTGCCCTGATCTTTCCAGTTGATGTTTGTGTTTTTGGACGCTTCGGTCGGCTTTCATGAGATTCGGCCACTCTACAGATCGCCTGTTGGACTCAGGCGTGTAACGGTGAATCCATGTTTAGTCCATTGTTACACGACGCAAAAACTCATTTAGATTACACAGAAACAGTGCATTCATGCAAAATATGCCTCACGCGCTCTGTTGATATCACGATGTCAACTACCCGTCTGACTTCCACCTCGCAGTCAGTAAGAGCAATATGATGGATTTTTTTGTATATTTTGGAGTGACTACCTTATTTGGACGTCCGGAACATGGTGCATCATCAGTATTTGTACGACCGTATTTAAGTTCACTAAACCAAACAAAAGTAGCCTCACTCAAATAGCTGTAACTAGCAAACTAATGGACAAAATGTTATGAAAATTTGACACGCATCTTCTGAGAGTTGATGCTAACTGAAAATCATGTTTTTCTTGTTTGTGCTGCGATCTCTCATAAAGTCTTGGGACTTTTCACTCCGTGTAGTAAATTTAGAGCGTTGTTTCCCAACGTAAAGAATAGTGCCCGGTATAAATATTGTTATTTCTTCTTACTAAAGAATTGTATTCGTGATAATCCCCCCTTGAAGTTCTTGCATTGCTTCATTTCCCATTTCCATCAGGTTATTGGTCTGTTGGGCTCCTGATACCTGACTCGACTGAATTGAGGAATTGATTTAAAATTTGGTATACGTATAAAAAAAAGCAAAAATTTCAGGGGGTAATACTTTTTCTTTAGTAAGGGGCGTAAAAACAATAATTTACCTACTGCACCAAAGGTAAGTAAGTTCCGGTCAATGTAACTGTTTGTATTTTCAAAACTTTTTTTACAATCAACTTAACATTTTTAGGTTACTCTGTAGGAATTAGATAGACTTCATTCTTATTAACCAGAGATATCGAAGCTTCTAGAAGTTGGGCGGAGTAATCTAAATGTTAACAGCGAACAAAGAAAGAAGAAAACACAAAGGTGAAAACACGCTGAAGTAGAAACAGATAAATAGAATAAATAAAGTGAAAAATAACAGAACCAAGCAAAATTAGGCTTTTATGGATAAAAGATGTAAAGAAATAAAAGAGCTAGAAGAGAAATAATGATACATTTGGGGTCCATAAACAGATTAAAGAACTGACAGGAGCAGGCAGAAAGAAAAGTTATACCGTAATTAAAGATAAAGGAGGAAAATGGATTCTAGATACCACACAGAAAATTAGAAGAGGGAAAGAATACATCAAAGAATTGTTTAAAGACAGACGTACAGAGATTAAAAACAAGACATAAGCGTGGAAGTTAACACCAAAAGTGAAATTTTCTACTCCATTAAATGTACAAAAGATAAAGAAATACCCGGTCCTGATGTATTCCTGTTGAATTGCTAAAACTAATAGAATATGAACAACTACATATTCGTATAGATTTGTATAACATCATTTATAATATAGGAATAATATCATCAGAATGGCTTCAATCAGCTTTCATCATGCTCCCAAAGAAAACTAATGCGAAAGAGTGCTCAAATCACAGAACCGTATGTTTGATGTTTTGAAGGTTTTCTTAAGAAAATTCATAATCATATCCATTATAAACTGGAGGCTGAAATGAGTGAAAGTCAATTTTAATTCCGTATCGGATTGGGAACTAGAGAAGGATTGTTTGCAGTAAATATTTTAATTCAAAAATGCTTAGAAGTGAATAAAGAGATCTGCCGAGGATTCATAGATTATGAGAAGGCATTTGATAGGATGAGACATGATAAACTATTTAATTTTTTAGACAATAGTCAATTTGAGAGCAAAGATATAAGAATCATTAAAAATCTGTACTGGAACCAAACTGCAGTAATCAATACTGAAGGGAAGACATCGGAAAACATAAAAATAATTAGAGGCGTTAGACAAGAATGTATCCTGTCTCCGCTTCTCTCCAACCAAGAGGTGGGCATTAAGATTAATGGAAAAATAATGAACAACATCTGATACGCCGACGATACCTTAGTTGTGGCAGACAGTGCAGAGGATCTTCAGACAATCCTTCAAGAAATAAATAGAATCAGCAATGAATATGGACTCAAAATGAATTTTAAAAAGACAAAATACATGATAACAAGTAAAACTTTTTCGGTCCACACAAATATCAATATAGAATCAACACCAATAGAAAAAGTCTCTAAATACCAATATCTGGGAATATGGATGAACGAGAAACACGACCAGATACAAGAAACTAACTCGAAATACTTCCCCACCTACCCTATTTTCCAGATTTGGTCCTAAGAGACTTTTTTGTTTTCTAACCTCAAAAATAGGCTTGGGAAGAAAAAAAAATGTCTAATGAAGATGTTATTTGTGCTGTAAAAGAGTGTTATACAAAGTTGGAAACAAGTTTTTTTGAGAAAATAAAAAGATCTCGCCAGACCAAATGGATTGAGTTTAATAGAGATGATGTAGAGAAATAATCTTTTTTTACAAAACAAAGAATATTTACCTTCTTTTTTACAAGACCTCTGTATTATGAGGGGCCCAGACACATTAAGTTTTTTTTCAAAGGTCTACAAGACCTAGTAAATACCATATGAGACACAATGAGTAAAAGAGAGATAAAGAAACAGAAAGAGATAACCTAGATAAGTCAAGTGCGCCACATGAATATATTCCGAAGTTAAATAGTTCTTGACAAATACACTAAATAACTTGGATCTGAATCTATAATAAGGCAGAGTTCTTTAAACACAAAAAAGTAAAAGATATTTAACGCAATTCTAGGCCAAACGACAGCAGCAGTTTTTTTCTAAGAAAATTGACAACATACGTATGCCAAGAAACTCTCTAACTTGCGAGGCGTTGAATCAAGAAGCAAAATGTTTTGGCATGATTATATTGCATACAAAGAAAACTTTTAAAAAGCTATTTAGAATGCTCTATTTTCCACGAAAGTTCATAATCACAAAAACTTAATCTCCACCACTAATATTGTTCCCATGTTTCAAGCTCTCCTTCCAAATATCGCTTGCACTGGAACAGTTGATTCTATCCAGAAGAGGGCAGTTTAGAGACTTTAGAACTCCCCAGAAATCTTGGTCCTCTGGTGAAGTTAGTATTTCCCACAAATACTTTCACTTTTCTTTACGTTTTACAGTTCTTAGATCACGAAAAATATATTTTCCCCTTTCCACTGGTGGGTCTACAGACTGGGGACTTTAGAACTCACCAGAAATCTTAGTCCTTTGGTGAAGTTAGTATTTCGTACAAATACTTTCAGGGAAAGAGTTCGACGAATATAAGCCTTTTGATTACCTTCAGAGCGATGCGTGCTAAAAATACACATGACGTAAATCATTACATCTGTATACTCGTAAGGTTCCACTGGCCACCCTGCCTTCTATCCTCTTCCAGAACTCTTTGATATGGAGAACGTCATCTCTTTAGAATAAAATGCCGTGTTTTTTACCCAACACAACCTGCAGCGATTCCAAACTTCCGGGTATGTTTCGCTATTGTAAGGATTTAATGTTTTTCCTGGGGTTCGTGAGCTGTGTTAATAAAGAAAATACGAAAAAGAGTTTATATGTTTTAAATAAGAATTTTGTTATAAGGCCGCCACTGTCTTAAAAAGACTAAAAGATCGTCTTGTTTCCACATTTTATTGGATCGGTCCTAATTGATTTTTTGTTCGTTATATTGCCGTTAAGTTGGCAGTTACAAATGCGTTATGGCGGTCGGCAGAAACGGCGAAGCTTCGCACCACGTTGCGCTACATTCGGATTATTTAATTTAGCTTAGGTCTAGATGAACGTGGAAATTAGAAAGTATTCTAGTTATTTGTATTGCTTTCAGTAAAAATTGTAGAGCTGCCTGTACCTAAAGATCAAAGGGACGATCAGGCGAATTTTCTAAAATATTTGAGAAAATTGTATTGTATCTAATCATATGTATCAGTAGCTCCAAGAATGGTATTTTGGCACATATTTGATCCGACATTTACGTAGTAGGTGGAGAGGTGACCGTAAAATTACTATGCTCATTTATGACAAGATGAAACTTTTAAGTAGTATATGATGTAAATATTGTCACAAAAACAAACACTACGGTTACTTTTTAGAGTTTTGATTAGAAAGAAGAGGCGGAACTGGGCAGCTTTTATTTCGATAAAATATAACATACTTATTTGTACTTCGTGATATGTCATATTGGAGCCAAATTTTAGAGATTTTCCACAGAATAACAATTTTTTATACACGTATATACATCACTTGAAAACATGAAATTATAGTAAATTTATAACTATTCACGTTCTTTAAATTTGTCAAATGGGTTGCTGCCTTTAAAATTTGTATCACTGGCAACCCACTTTACCATGGAACCAGTGGTCAAGCATAGAAAATATGCCCTCCCGAAATAGTTTTATATTGGTACTGGGGCTTCTTTTTTAAAAAATGTTCATCCTTTGGATCATCGATTTTCACTTTACTGTATTGGAAGGGGTGTACAGTTTATATATATATATATATATATATATATATATATACATATATATATATATATATATATATATATATATATATATATATATATATATATATATATATATATATATATATATATATATATATATATATACGTGAGATCAAAAGTTTTCGGTCTGACACATAGATGTCGCCCTTTTCAAAAGATCTATATAATTTTTAGGAAGTACCAACCTTCAAACGATATATGTCAAAATTTCATGACATTTCGACGATTAGTTTGATTAGTTTACAAGTTCCAGTGGTTTTAGTGACGCTACTTTTGATATTTTCAAAACAATGGAAAAAATCGAATTTCATGTGTTGATTAAACACTGTCTTTCGATGGGAAAAAATATCGTTCAAGCAAAGCAATGGCTTGATAAGTGTTACGGGGACTCTACTCCTGGAAAATCACTCATCATTTATTGGTAAGCTTAATTTAAACACAGTCGCACAGATAAAAATGATGTTGAACTCCTTGGACGCCCAAATAAAGTGGTTACACCGGAAAACATGAAAAAAATCCACAAAATTGTTTTGGAAGACCGTAAAGTGAAATTGTGTGGGATAGCATATACCCTAATGATATCAAAAGAACGTGTTAGTTATATTTTACATGAACATTTAGGCATGAGAAAGCTCTGTTCGAAATGGGTACCGCCTTTCCTCACAGTGAACCAAAAACAATAATGTGTTGATGATTCTGAATCCTGTTTGGACCTGTTTAAGCGCAATAAAAAGGATTTTTTTTCATGCGACATGTGACAATAGATGAAACATGGATCCATCACTACCCTCCGGAATCAAATCGGCAGTCAGTCGAGTGGACAGCAGTCGGTGAAACCCGCCCGAAGCAGCCAAAGACATAACATCGTCTGGGAAGGTTTCGACCTCTTCATTTTGAGATACGCATGCTGAGAAGGTAAAAACCATCAAAAGCGAATATTATATAAAGTTATTGGTGCGTTTGAAAGTAGAAATTGCAAGGAAACGGCCCTAAATGAACAAGAAAAAAGTGTTCTTTCATCAAGACAATGCACCGTGTCACAAGTCAATGGTTACCATGGCAAAATTGCATGAATTGAAGTTCGAATTGCTTCCTCATCCTCTATATTCTCCAGATTTGACCCCCAGTGACTATTATCTATTCGTAGGCCTCAAAAAATGCTAGCGGGAAAGAGATTTGGCTCCAATGAAGCAGTTGTCGCTAAAACTGAGGCCTATTTTGAAGGCAAAAACAGTTTCAGTAGTTCAATGTAAAACAACTGAAAACGGACGAAGGCTCATAGTTCAGCAGTTTATCTACTGTTCTTGTATTCATCCATTTCTTCATATCACGACTCATCAGTCGGGTTAGGATCGACAATTAAGAGAACATAATTTCCTAGTACCAATATTGGCCATAAGTACTGGTATATGTACTAGAAAATTATGTTCTCTTGTTTGTCGATCCTAGCCCAACTGATGAGCCGTGAAACGACGAAACGCGTCTCGGGATGGACTTCACAAATAAGAGAATAGTTCATATCACAGCAGTCTACAGATTGTTCTCTCATTTGTGAATCGATCTCGGGACGCGCTTCACCGTATCATGGCTTATCAGTCAAGCTAGGATTGACAAATGAGAGAACAGAACTTCGAGTACGTATTCCCCTACTGCGTAACATCCTGGTAAGATTTAATAAATTGTATTTAAAACTGCTCACAATCGGCGGCTGTCTACGGCCACACGCTGACAAAGAAATGGTCACCGCATGTAGCGTGATTCGACAAGCGTTCCACCCCAAGCATATGTGATTCAATGTAAAAACCATTGAAAATGAACAAAGCTTTTAATGAAAGAAAATCATGTCGGTTTAAAGAACTGTGAACAATGCCCCTCGTCCGGTCTCGATATGTTTATACAAAAGGTACAAAAAATCTTAATCTTATAAAATCCACAGCGGACACCATTAATTCAGCGACGAATTTAAAACTCACAATCCCTATGCATATACAACAAAGTTAGTAGCCCAACCTCAAAAAAACCTCGTTCATACAAACATTTTCGTACACCGGATTTTAAAAATTTTTTCCAGGCACTTACAGTGGCCGTAATGTCGACCATAAAAATCCCAGTCGTTTCAAATTAAAAACCACCGAAGCACGAAAGAGCTCATTTTATCCCTTTAATGAGGTCACAAAGCAAAATTTTCTTTTTCAATTAATTTTGTTAATTTTTCTGGGTTTTTATGTGAATCGTTTGCGGTTTCGAATTAAGGGCTCTTTTGGGACAGACAAAGCATTGTTTACAAACCTAACACAGGGGTAAAGTAAGTATTTTTGTTGGAAAAACACAGTTTATAAACAAGGGTTTTACTAAATAGGCGTTTAATATTTTTTTTCTAAAATCAAATAAAATCAAATCAAATCAGTCCTCCACAGATGTAACAAGTTTTGGTATTGATTTTTATTTTCCTTGCTAAAGTAAAGTATTCTATTCGACAAAAATTTACACTCCGAGATTTTTGATTTTTTTCACGTTTTAGGGTTTCTAGATCACGAAAAATAATTTCTGTCGGTCCATCTGTCTGTCAGCTTGGGAGGGAATGAAGCCTATAGTTTCTAAACGATACCGCTTAAGGACGTTCCCAAGAAAATAAATTTTCTTACGATTATCTAGAAAATTTAAATATACATATTTATTAGTGTCTGTTATACGTAGAAAAAATTTCAATACTCCTTACGGCACTAAATTTGTAAATACTGTCTGTTAAAATTTGCAATTTTAACATATGAACCCTACCCCGATCTATGTTGAAACGGATGTTTTATTATATAACAATGGTAATTTTCTTACGATTGTTCTGAAAATCATTAATTAAAAATATAACCAATATTTTTCTGTAAAGAAAATTATAGCAAGCGGTATTCATTTTTTTTATAAAAAATGTTGAAAGTGAGCTACTTTTGATCGTTTTCAGTTTTCCTGGAATAATTTGAAAATAAAAGTTCGCGACTTGGCCACGTCGCACTGTACAGTTGCCACATTTTATATTGAACTTTGAATAAGCCCTTCCATTTTGAAATTACTCAATTTTTCCATATCTAACACGTAGGCTGAAAAGTTTTTGGTCTGGCACATAGATGTTGCCCCTTTCAAAAAATCCATATGATTTTTATAAAGTACCAACATTCAAACGATACGTGTCAAAATTTCATGACATTTCGAAGATTAGTTTAGTGGTTTTAGTGACGCTACTTTTGATATTTTCAACACAATGGAAAAAATCGAATTTCATGTGTTGATTACAGACTGTTCTTTGATGGGAAAAAATATCGTTCAAGCAAAGCAATGGCTTGATAAGTGTTCCGGGGACTCTACTCCTGGAAAATGACTTATCATTTACTGGTAAGCTTAATTTAAACACATCGCACAGACACAAATGATGTTGAATTCCTTGGACGCCCAAATAAAGTGTTTACACCGGAAAACATGAAAAAAAACCACAAAATTGTTTTGGAAGACCGTAAAGTAAAATTGTGTGGGATAGCTGACACTCTAATGATATCAAAAGAACGTGTTAGTCATATTTTGCATGAACATTTAGGCATGAGAAAGCTCTGTTCGAAATGGGTACCGCGTTTCCTCACAGTGGATCAAAAACAATAACGTGTTGATGATTCTGAATCCTGTTTGGACCTGTTCAAGCGCAATAAAAAGGATTTTTTCATGCGACATGTGACAATAGAAGAAACATGGATCCACCACTACCCTCCGGAATCAAATTGGCAGTCAGCTGAGTGGACAGCAGTCGGTGAAAGCCGCCCGAAGCAGCCAAAGACACAAGAGTCGTCTGAGAAGGTTTTGACCTCTGCATTTTGAGATACGCATGCTGAGAAGGTAAAAACCATCAACAGCGAATATTATATAAAGTTATTGTTGCGTTTGAAAGTAGAAATCGCGAGGAAACGGCCCTAAATGAACAAAAAAAAAGTGCTCTTTCATCAAGACAATGCACCGTGTCACAAGTCAATGGTTACCATGGTAAAATTGCATGAATTGAAGTTCGAATTGCTTCCTCATCCACTATATTCTCCAGATTTAGCCCCCAGTGACTATTATCTATTCGTAGGCCTCAAAAAATACTAGCGGGAAAGAGATTTGGCTCCAATGAAGCAGTTGTCGTTAAACTGAGGCCTATTTTGAAGTCAAAAACAGTTTCAGTAGTTCAATGTAAAACAACTGAAAACGGACGAAAGCTCATAGTTCAGCAGTTTATCTACTGTTCTCGTATTCGTGCATTTCTTCATATCATGACTCATCAGTCGGGTTAGGACCGACAATTAAGAGAACATAATTTCCTAGTACCAATATTGGCCATAAGTACTGGTATATGTACTAGAAAATTATGTTCTCTTGTTTGTCGATCCTAGCCCGACTGATGAGCAGTGAAACGACGAAATGCGACTCGGGATGGACTTCACAAATAAGAGAATAGTTCATATCACAGCAGTCTACAGAGTGTTCTCTCATTTGTGAATCGATCTCGGGACGCGCTTCACCGTATGACGGCTTATCAGTCAAGCTAGGATTGACAAATGAGAGAACAGAACTTCGAGTACGTATTCCTCTACTGCGTAAAATCCTGGAAAGATTCAATAAATTGTATTTAAAACTGCTCGCAATCGGAGGCTGTCCACGGCCACAGGCTGCCAAAGAAATGGTCACCGCACGTAGCGTGATTCGACAAGAGTTCCACCCCAAGCATATGTGATTCAATGTAGAAACCATTGAAAATGGACAAAGCCCTTCCATTTTGAAATTACTCAATTTTTCGATATCTAACACGTAGGCTGAAAAGTTTTTGGTTTGGCACATAGATGTTGCCCCTTTCAAAAAATCCATATGATTTTTATAAAGTACCAACATTGAAACGATACGTGTCAAAATTTCATGACATCTCGACGATTAGTTTACAAGTTACAGTGGTTTTAGTGACGCTACTTTTGATATTTTCAAAACAATGGAAAAATTCGAATTTCGTGTGGTGAATAAACACACAAAATTGTTTTGGATGACCGTAAAGTGAAATTGCGTGATACTGCTAACATTGTAAAGATATCAAAAGAACGTGTTGGTCATATTTTGAATGAACGTTTAGATATGAGAAAGCTTTATTCGAAATGGGTACCGCGTTTGCTAATAGTGGACCAAAAACAATACCGTGTTAATGATTCTGAACGCTGTTTGGACCTGTTTAAGCGCAGTAAAAAGCGTGCGATATGAGACATGGATCCACCACTACACACTGGAATCAAATCGGCAGTCAGCTGAGTAGACAGCAGCCGGTGAAAGCCGCCCGAAGCGACCAAAGACACAACAGTCGGCTGGGAAGGTTTTGGCCTCTGTACTTTGGGATGCACATGGAATAATTTTCATCGACTATGCTGAGAAGCGAAAAACCATTAATAACGAATATTATATAAAGTTATTGGTGCAGAAATCGCAAAGAAACGGCCCCAAATGAACAAAAAAAAAGTGCCCTTTCGTCAAGCCAATGCACCGTGTCACAAGTCAATAGTTACGACGGCAAAATTGCATGAATTGAAGTTCGAATTGCTTCCTTATCCACCGTATTCTCCAGATTTGGTCCCCAGCGACTGTTATCTATTCGCAGATCTCAAAAAAATGCTCGCGAGAAAGAGATTTGGCTCCAATGACGAAGTTATCGCCGAAACTGACGTCTATTTTGAAGGCAAAGACAAATCCTTCTACAAGAAATATATATTATATTAGAAAAGTGTTGGACTGATTGTATCGCTCTTGAAGGAGACTATATTGATGAATAAAGTCGAATTTTGGAAAAAAGTAAGTAGCTAGATCAAAAATTTTTCAACTTACGTGTTATGTTCGTATCTATATGGTATATGTATTTTTGGATTTTCAAAATAATGTTATCGTTTACAATTTATAACAGAGAAATTTTGCAACGCTTATTTTGGCAGGCCACTGTTTTTATCTTTATTTGAAGCATACGCGTCAAGGGAAGAATGGTAAGATACAACGAATTGTACCAAACACCCATAGTTAGTACTCAATCGGAGGCATACACCAGCCATAAGTCGACAGAGTGGTTGGCATAGCCATCACTAAAGGTAGGCAAGACAGCGCGGTTTGTAAGGGATCAACTTCAGACCTTATGTGGTTTATTGTAAAACAACTGAAAATAGGCAAAACCCGTATTTCAGCAGTCTACTCACTGTTCTCTTAATGCGTTCCGCCGTATCACGGGTCATCGGTCGAGCTAGGATCGACAAACAAGAGAACAGAATTTCTAGTACTTATTCCGATACTTACGGAACATAGTGGTCAAGGGAAGAATGGTAAGATACAACCAATTGTACCAAATACGCATACCTAGTTCTCAATTGGAGGCTGACTCAGCAGCCACAAGCCGACAGAGTGGTCGACACAGCTAACACTAAAGGCAAGCAGTGCGGTTTGCGAGCCTCCGATTGAGTACTAAGTATGCATATTTGGTACAATTCGTTATATCTTACATTGTGTTCCGCAAATATCGGAATAAGTACTAGAAACTCTGTTCTCTTGTTTGTCGATTCTAGCCCGACTGATGAGCCTAATATGGTTGGAGCCCTAAAAGTATTTTCATGGGAAGTGTTCGATGGATGTAGCCCGCTTAATTCCTCCCAGAGCAGTGCATGCTATTAATTCACGTCGCGCCAAATCATCACATCTGTATGAGCTTGTTACTTCTCGTCCAACACTTCTCAAGAAGTCTTTTATATGGAGAACATTATCCCTTTGATATGATTTGTCCAGGACTATGTTTCCCACCGAGTACAACTTACAGCGATTCAAGACCAACGTGAGTCACTTTTTCTGCACACACATCGCTTCTGAAGTACTTTAGAGATTAGAGGTTACGTAAAAGCTATTATTATTATTAAAGTTTAAAATCTCTAGTCTAGCAACAATAATAATTAAAATTTTCTATTTCATTTAACTTTAGCCTTTACTTTCTTGAGCTTCATTTAAAACATTCACAAGTTTCAGTTGAAAATCCCTGGGGCGACAAAAAACTGTTTACAGTCTAAACGCACGACTTGTTTGGATACGTTAAAAGTTTGATTCTTTGTCCAGAAAAGAGTAGAGTATACAAAAAATGTTTTGAAATTCAGAAGTTCTTGAAAAGTTGGGATTTATTGTGTCGCAAGGGTCGATTTTTAAACTTTCAAGACAGTTATAATATATTGATATTTAGTTAGTCTCTAGAAACATGGAATCTATTATTGATATTGGGAAATATGTCAAATTTCTGAACTTGGAGAACTAAATCAGTAAGGCAGATACGAAGTTACGGGTGGAGAATATGGGTACATACTGAAAATATCTACTTGATGCATACATTTTTCAGAAAATACTCTTGATGAAAGATTGCGTATGATAATAATTTTATATTATAGGTCAGTCAATAAGTCTTGAAAGCGGAAATGAAATAAGATGAATTAAAGAGTTGAAATACAGTATAATCTCCCTTAAGCTCAATATAATTTTTCTAGCGATTTTCCAATTCATTTACCTCATCTCTGAAGTGGTTTTCCGGAAGACCTTCAAAAAACCCATCTACGGATGCTATCGCCTCATTATTTGTTGAAAAACGTTTTCAATGTAGACATCTTTTGAGGTTTGGGATCAGATGGAAGTCAGACGGAGCCAGATGTGGCAATTAGGGTGGATGTTCCAACAATTCGTACTTTAATCCGACCAGTTTTGCCGCTGCCAAAGCACCTCTGTGAGCAGGTGCATTGTCATGTTGAAAGATGCTTTTTCCTTCCGCAAATCGGGTCTTTTCTCAAAAATTTTCTCATGTGGCTGGTCCAAAAGGTTGCAATAATACTCTCCTGTGATTGTTTTATCGGTTTGAAGGTAATCAATTAACAAAATTCCTTTTGCATCTCAGAAAACTGATGCCATAATTTTTTTGGACGACTTTGACCATTTCGGCTACTTTGGAGCTGAACAACCGGACTCGGTCCACTGTGCGGTTTATTGTCGCAGTTCAGTGGGGTGTTAAATGAAAGCTTGTAAAAACACGGGTTCAAAAATATGTATAATGTAATATTTGCGCACACTTTTCTTTGTTCTGTTTTTAAAAAATTGTGAAAAATCGCTGTCTGTCTTTGAAAAAATTCTGGAATATTCTCCACAGGGTGTAGACTGAACGAAAATTATCACGTTAATAATAATAATTTATCTGGAATATCAGTTTTATGAAGACCTTACCAAAACCATGAGTAGCATCAATCCCTCTTATGACGTGATAATCGCAGGGGACCTAAATGCGAGAGTTAAAAGCCAAACAAATAACGTAACAGTAGAAAACTATGCAGAAGACGTAGAAAATGATAATGGGGAGAGGGTCCTAGAACTGTGTAATCAATTTGATCTGAAATTAACAAATACTTTCTTCCCCCACAAGGATATTCATCGCTTTACTTGGGAGAGACCATCATTAAATCAGAAATCCATAATAGATTATATTATAACTAAAGTTCAATCCACATTCAAGATATACGACACCAGAGTTAAGAGAGGAGCCAACTGTGACACAGATCACCACCTATTGACTACTAAAATAGTGTACCCTTTTTCATCAAAAAATAATAAAAATTTACAAACTTATCCCACAGACAAAGACAAGATAGAAATAAAAATGAAAAGATACAAAACTTATCTATTTCAACACGAAAGTACGAGGCTGGTTTGAAAAGTCCGTGCAAAGTCCGAGAGATGGCACCACCGGCGCGTATCGAGGTCATGTTTAGTTAGTAGCATCTCTTGAATGAACGCACACCAAGTTTCAGCCATATTGGTCTATTTATTTGTGTTTGGCATTCGTGTGAATTAAGGAAGTCGAGTGATTTTCAAGAAATGGACGAAAAAGAATTTCGTGTGGTGATTAAACATTACTTTATGAAAGGCAAAACGCCTCAGGAGACTAAAGAGAAGCTTGGTAAACATTATGGTGACTCTGCACCTTCGATTAGAACAGTTTATAAGTGGTTTCAAAATTTTCGGACTGGCCATATGGCACAAGTGACGCTGAACGTTCTGGACGGCCTGTGGAGGTTATGACTCCAGAAATCATTGATCAAATCCATGATGTGGTGATCTATGACAGAAGAGTTAAGGTGCGTGAGATTGCTAGTGCTGTGGGCATCTCGACTGAACGGGTACATAATATTTTGCATAAACATTTGGACATGAGAAAGCTATCCGCAAGAAAAAAAAAAAAAAAAAAAAAAAAAGTGGGTGCCGCGATTGCTCACGCTTGACCAAAAACGGAATCGTGTGAAGTGTTGCAAGGATGGTTTGCAGCTATTCCAGAAGAATCCGGAGAACTTTAAGCGTCGTTTCGTCACTGTGGATGAAACATGGATACATTACTATACTCCTGAGACCAAACAACAATCTAAACAATGGGTTACCAAGGGGGAATCTGCACCAAAAAAGGCGAAGACCGTTCCTTCGGCCGGAAAGGTTATGGCGACTGTCTTTTGGGATTCGCAAGGGATAATCCTCATCGACTATCTGGAAAAGGGTAAAACTATTACAGGTGAATATTATTCATCGTTATTGGACCGTTTGAAAACCGAGCTGCAAGAAAAACGCCCGCGATTGGCCCACAAGAAAGTCCTTTTCCATCACGACAACGTACCAGCACACACCTCAGCAGTTGTGGTCGCAAAATTAATGGAAATAGGATTCCAACTCGTTTCACATCCCCCCTATTCTCCAGACTTGGCTCCCTCGGACTACTATTTGTTCCCCAATTTGAAGGAATGGCTGGCGGGACAAAGATTTTATTCAAACGAGGAGGTGATTGCAGACACTAATGGATATTTTGCAGACTTGGACAAATCCTATTATTCGGAAGGGATCAACAGACTAGAACATCGTTGGACGAAGTGTATAAGCCTAAAAGGAGACTATGTCGAAAAATAAAACAGGTTTATCCCAAACACATAAGTAGTTTTTATTTTTGCACGGACTTTTCAAACCAGCCTCGTATTAAAGAGCTTTATTAAAGACACAATGAATCACTTACACTGGAACCAACCGAAGATATAGAGCAAGAATATGAACGCATTAAAGAAGTGATCCACAAGGTGGCACAAGAAACTTTAGGAGAGTATAAGTGGGAAGAAAAAAAAACATGCAGATATTAGATAACAGAAGAATTAAAAGAACTAATAGAGGAAAAAAATAGAATACACCAAAAATATTTAACATACAAGTCAGAAGCTACCCGGGCAGAAAACAAAGAAAAAAATAGAGAGGTACGTAGGGAAATGAAAAAATAAAAAAATGAATACTGGGAACGGAAATGTGCACAGATTAACACGTATATGAAAACGAACAACAAAGAGGGGGCCGTAAATTTAACCCCTGGAAGAATGGAAAAATTATTACGAAATATTACTAACTGAAAACAGACAAGAATTCCTTAGTATAGAGGACAATAAATCAGAAGACACAGAGGGAAAGGACTGGGACGAAATAACCATAGAGGAAGTACAAGCAAATCTAAAAACGATGAAGAATGGAAGAGCGGCCGGACCAGGTGATATCTCTGTAGAAATGATTAAAAATGGAGGTACAACCATGTGGAGAACAATAACTAGCTTAATTAATAATTGTATATCACAAGGAAGAACACCTACCGAATGAAAAAAAAAAATACATTTCATCAATCTATAAGAAAGGAAAAAAACCCTAATAATTATAGAGGTATATGCGTTACAAGCACTATGAGCAGACTGTAAGGTAAAATATGGCAGAATAGAATAAGAGAAACAATTAAAGGAAAGATATCCGAAAACCAAAGCCGATTTACTCCGGGCCGGTCGTGTATAGACAACTTCTTTACTTTACAATAATTGATAGAAAAGAAGATCTAAAAAGATGACGAAATACATATGACTTTATAGATCTTAAGGAGGCATACGATAGTGTACCGAGAAATAAATTTTGGCATATCTTGAGAACAGTAAGGATAAAAGAAAGGATGATAACAACAATAAAAGAGTTATATAATGAAAATATAGGATATGTGAAACAAGGACGCTATCTCTCGGAAGCTATCCACATTACAAAAGGTCTAAGACAAGGGTGTTGCCTTTCGCCAATCTTATTTAATGTATTTGTAGACAATGCTCTAAAGAAATGGAACCGCACTTGCCAAAGCATGGGCATCCCCATTAGTGATAAACACCTGTTATCGTTAAACTTTACAGGCGACCAAGTAATAATGACACAAGATGCATTCGATATGGAATATGTATTGAAGAGATTATACACAGACTACAAGGAATGGGGACTGGAGGTGAGCCTTGAAAAGATGGAGTATATGGTTGTGAACTCGGAAACAGAATTTGATGTCTTAATTAACAACGATACACATGTCAAACAAGTCAAGGAATTTAAATATCTAGGAGTATTGATTGACAACAAAAATAGTATAGGTAAAAAGGAAATACAGAATAAAATACAAAAAGCTAGGAATATCATATGAGCTCTTAACTCAATATGATAGTATCAAAACATAACTACACAAAACAAAAAGAGAATTGGAAGAACAATGGTAGAATCGGTTTTAAGCTATGGTAGTGAACTATGGGTAATGAAAGGAGAGAATAAAAGAAAAATAACGACGATAGAGATGGATTACCTGAGAAGAAGCGCCGGAGTGTCCAAATTCCAACACATAACAAACCAAGAACTACGCAACAGAACAGCAGCAACAGAAACAATTATACAAAGAATTGAAAATAGAGGATTAAAATGGTTTGGACACCTACTCAGAATGAACGATACAAGATGGCCCAAAAGGCTCTTGACATGGAAACCACCGGGAAGAAATAAAAAAGGACGACCACGTAGATCCTGGAATGAAGATATGGGACAGGCCATGAGGTCAAGAGGAATGGACGAAGAAATGGCGGACGATAGAGAGGTTTGGAGAAAGAGAATGGGAACACAACACTTAGTTGTATAATTGTTATATATTACTTGTGTATATGTACAGTTAAACCCAAATATATATATCTGGAATATAGAAAAAAACAACAAGTTCAAGGTTATTAGTTTTCAGTAAAGATCGGAAGAGAACTTTATTGAAAACTCATTTGGGGTGTGTTTTGTGAAGTCAAACAACTTTTATTTTAAACGCAATCAACGTAGGGAATACTAATTGCGAAAGTCCAAGTAGCACTTTTCCGCTTATTATGCCTTATTTACCTTCAAACTTAACAAAAAAAGTATACAAAATGTGATTACATAGTGACCCAAAAAAAAATAGAACTTGTTATCCTAAGGAGGGTAATATCTTTATCATATTTTTAATTTATACAATATACGCTTTGAATGCAGATCCGCTATAAGAGCTGCGTAAGCTCGGAGGATGATTCATGTTGGCCTTGAACCATTCTAGATTGTACTTGATGTGAAATACAGTCCTGGCTGTCAAAGCGATGAGGTTCTCCATATATAAGAGTTATGGAAGACGGTATTATCGAAAGTGATACGCTAAATTTCATACCGATATGCTATATAGACAAGGCGAAATCGGCGCCATCGTTGGAAAAAATTTTCTAATTGAATTTTTTTTCATAACCTTCTCCAGGAGATGCCCCTGAAAGAGGATCAACATGTTGCCGGGCGGTAACCTGGTCCGAATTTGTTTAAACAAATTTTTTTTAAACAAAGTCCAAAAATTGAAATTTTCGCCCCGGAACAAAAACAAATTCGATACCAGATTCGTTAATTAGGCAATGTAAATGTACAAAAAATTGTAAAACTAATGCATGTAATTGCAAAAGCAACAACGTAAGTTGTATACTCATGTGTGGGTGTAATTTAAATATTTGCGAAAATTCTATTAAATATATATAAGTTATATTTCATAAAATTGTTTTAATTCTTCTACCATCCTAATCGAATATTGAATTTTTATTTATATTCATTTGTTATAATAATTAAATTTGATATAACAATTACTCTTTAATAAATAAATATTTTTTACATACTTTTCAAATATATTAATTTTAATAAGAAATCAAGAAACAAAGCTTTATAGAGCATCGCAGTGCGTATACAGTTCCGTGCGCCTACGTACGGGCGTTGCGTATATATCTATGTATACAGTTTCGATGCGGCCGCGGGCGCTCGAACGCAATTTGTTAACTGTTAAAAAACAATGTTTAAAAATAAAGATATTGCAATATTTCCTACGGTAATTTGTAGAAGAGATCTCAAACTTTAATTTGGACACTTGGCAACATTGAAAATTTTAATTTTTGACCCCAATATTGGGAGGTGAAAGTGGCCATTTTCGCGTTTTCTCGCACCTAAAATCGCCGATATCTCGAAAACGGCGCATTTTAGAGAAAATTCACAAGAGACATTTTTTGTTCAAAATGGTCCAATTTACCTATTTCCGGGGCGAAAATTTCAATTTTTGGACTTTGTTTAAAAAAAATTTGTTTAAACAAATTCGGACCAGGTTACCGCCCGGCAACATGTTGATCCTCTTTCAGGGGCATCTCCTGGAGAAGGTTATGAAAAAAAATTCAATTAGAAAATTTTTTCCAACGATGGCGCCGATTTCGCCTTGTCTATATATTAACTCGACGTGTTTTCTAGCATACACTGCCGTAAGAGGAAACAAGTTGTAACCTTTTAAAAAAATGGCTTTTTATAACGCCCCTCGTTGACGGCGTCATTTTCTAACTTGTGAAAATTATCGCCCGTACGTTGTGGCGCAATTTTTGTAGCCCTCGCCTTTTCTTTTAATTTCCTGAGAATGGATTGAGTGGATCTTAATATTAAAAGAACTAAAGAAATTAAACATACACTAGCTCAGTTTTTCTTGGTATAGTGATATGGGTAAGAGATAATTTTTGTACGTCTTTTGGAAATAGTCTCTATAGTTGTTTAAAATTTTTGGTTGTACGGATTTTGGGCACCATTCATTTTAAAATAAAAAGGACCTAATTTCAGCTAAAAAAATGAAAAAACACTGAAGGGTTATGTAGTTGTTAAGGATAATTTTGATATGGTACAACCCTTTTGTCCTGAAAAGTAAAATAGGTGGTAGAGCAAAACACCCGCCTTAAGTAAAAGACAAAAGGTTTATTAATGACTAAATTAACAGTTCTAACTTTGCGATTCTGTTATTACGTACGGCAATTTGTTAGTGAAAGCCTACTGTGCGGCTTTCTGAAAAAAGAAGCTCTTACTTTGGCTGCACAAAATATCAGCCCGACTTCATCTCAGCTGAGAAAAAAAAGAACCCGCTACGGCTACATGCTGTAAAGAGCATACTACGGCTACTTGTTGGAAAAAGCCCACTACGGCTTCATATTGAAAAAAAGCCCAATACGACTGCATGTTGAAAAAAACCGGTCAAGTGCAAGTTGAACTTGCACAATTAGTGTTCCGTACGCTGATTGTTTTTAAAATAAAAATTTTTTGTTAGGGTGGTATTAAATGATCAGTGACTTCACAAAACACACCCCAAATGAGTTTTCAACAAAGTTTGTTTCTAATCTTTACTGAAAACTGGTGACCTTGAAATTTTGTTTTTTTTGTATACCAAATAAATTATTAAAGGTAGTGCACTCGTGATAATTTTCGTTCAATCTATACCCCGTGGAGAATATTCCAGAATTTTTTCCAAATTTTTTGATCAATACTTTTCGAGATAAGGTAGGGGACAGCGATTTTTTAAAAGTAATACGAAGAAAAGTGTGCGCAAGTATTACATTATATATATATATATATATATATATATATATATATATATATATATATATATATATATATATATATACATATATATATATATATATATATATATATATATATATATATATATATATATATATATATATATATATTGTAACATTCATTTTTTCTTAGATTTTAAGACCATGTAATGTTACTGATTTTTCACTTTAAATTGTACTTCTTTTCATTTTTGTATCGAACGGTATATTAATCAGAAATTCCAAGCCGTTCGGTATATAGTGTGCAGTGCGGGTTGCCGACCGAATCCATCGAATTTGTGGTACGCCGGGATTGGTGAAAAATTTGTATCCGGTTTTGGTTCCGGCGTCGCCATATTACAGGCAGAGTTCGCACGGTTTATTTAAGAGTCCGGTGAACGAAAATCTTGGCTAATTTCCATCCAGCCACCGAGTAGGCGAGGCTAATTTCCACCGAGCCGCAGTAGAGGCTCATAGCAACATTTATGAGAGCTAAGTAAAGCACAAGTTTTTTTCTAACGTAAAGCCGTAGTGGGTTCTAAGTGTTTCCTACAAAGTGTGAAATCGGTTGTGTTCCATCGAAGGCCTAGAAGCCGAAATAAAAACCGTAAGTTACCAGAACTACATCAATAAATATATTCCCCGCAAATAAGTGTTTCAACAGCAATTTGAACTGAAAGATCGCGAAGTGAAAATCACGACTTTTCGATTTCGGGTGTAGTCAAAAATTAGAAGTAAAATCTCTGATTTAGGGACTCTAATTTATAAAAACTACATTTAGGCTAGAACTTTTATAATTTTTATAACAGCAAAGGTTAGAACTTTTTATTTTTAAAAACTTGAATAAATTTTCTTTTTGTTGATTAAAGCTAGTGTCTCACTGAATACCTATCTTACTTTTCAGGATAAGAACGGCTGTACCAAACTGATTTTTTTATTTACCAACGGTACACCCTTTCAGTATTTTTTCATTTTTTTAGCTGAAGTTAGATTCTTTCTATTTTAAAATGACTGGTGCCCAAAAAGTCGTACAGCTGAGGTTTCCTTAAAAATAGAATATAATTCCAAAAAAGACGTACAAAAATTATCTCTTACCCATATCTCTCTACCAAAGAAAACTGAGCTAGTGTGTGTTTAATTTCTTTAGTTCTTTTAAAATCAGGATTCACTCAATTCATTATCAGAAAGTAAAGTGGGGCGCAATTAAAAATGACGCCTCAAAAAGCGGGTAAGTTCACACCTTACAGTATATATATATTTTACTCGTGTTTTCACAAACTTTCATTTGACACCACACTCGATGACCTAGTAAAAAAAAATTTTTTTCACTTCCGATTTCACCCCTCAAAACGAACCCCTTAAGTCAAAATTTATGTTACGGTGGTATAAAATGATTAGTGACTTCACAAAACACACCCCAAATGAGTTTTCAACAAAGTTTCTTTCCAATCTTTACTGAAATCTGATGACCTTGAAATTTTTGTTTTTTTTATATACTATATAAATTATTAAAGGTAATGCACTCGTGATAATTTTCGTTCAATCTACACCCCGTGGAGAATATTCCAGAATTTTTTCGAAATTTTTTGATAAGTACTTTTCGAGATAAGGCCCGGGACAGCGATTTTTCGCGAATTTTTAAAAATAATACAAAGATAAGTGCTCGGAAGTATAATATTATATATATATTTTTTACTCGTGTTTTCACAAGCTTTCATTTGACACCACACTCGATGACCTAGTAAAAAAAATTTTTTTTCACTTCCGACTTCACCCCCCAAAACTAACCCCTTAAGTCAAAATTTAATTCTCAAAACTACATGGCTCTGATGATGACAAATATCTAGCCAATCGACGCATTAGAAACGAATTTAATATATCCAGCAGACAATCCGCACTGCAGTACACTGTAATATAACCGGTTCAAAAAAAATGTAAATTATAAGGAGAAAAACAGTAACATAACATGATCTTAAAATCTAGGAAAAAATGAATGTTACAAAGTAAGCTACATCAGTTGAGCACTTTCCATTAAATTATTCTTAAAAGCGGACAATCAAATTTTCTTTTATTTGATTAAGGTTTATGGTGAGTTCTAGGTCTCTAATTAGGTGAATAGCTCTCTTCGAGATAAAATTTAGTACATATTTGAGAGCAGAGACCCAAATATGAAAACAGCATTTCATCGATGGTTCAATTTGAGCTTTGAATATGACTAATAGTGGAGGCAAAAGTTTTCATGATCTTTGGAAATTTTTGGGTACAGCTAGGAAACTGATTTAACTACTTTGAAACAGTATGTAAACAAGTTTTCGCAGCCTAATTTTAACCGTGAGGCCATTTTTTTCCTATTTTAGTGCATTTTTTCACATTTTTGGCTCACTATTTCTTCAATATCTCAGCTTCTGTTTGTTGTTACGTGACAAAAAAAACTCATTTTTCTCATCATACTATAAAATTGCCTAAAAAAGAGCATTAAAAAATATTAAGCACATAACATTAAAAAAAAGGATTTACTATGGCAAATTGAAAAATGTTTTTTTTACGGATAACTTCCGTTCAATTCGATATTACGTCTTTAATTATATTAATAAAAAACTGTGCCAAATTTTATTAAAAACTATTAAGAGGATTGGTCAAAATTCGTATTTTAGTCCAAATCTTATTACGGATTTTTCTCGTGGGTAAAAGGTAGTAGGAAGCTTTTTTTAAATATACGAAATTTTATGCTCTTCAAGATGGTTAGAAGGAAAAATAAACAATATACAAAAAATTATCTTATTTTGCAATTTTTTCGTTACGAAAAATTTAATTTTTTTCGTTTTTGCTCTAGAAAAGGTTCATTCTCTTTATTTCTGTTCAATATTTTATCTTAAATAAAACATGAAAAAGTGATTTTAAAATAAATACTACCTATTTTACAATAAAATTATGATTTAGAGAACAGAAACCATTAATAGATTAATATATTTATTAAAATTATCACAGATAAAATATTTATAATTTAAAAAATCACTCTTTTTTTGTATATTCATTATTTTTCCTTCTAACTATCTTGAAGACCGTAACACTTCGCATATTTTTTTAAAAATAACCTTCCAACTACCTTTAGCCCACAAGAAAAATCCATAATAAGATTTGGACTAAGATGCGAATTTTGACCAATCTTCTTAATATTTTTTAATAAATTTTGGCACACTTTTTTGTTAATATAAAAATTATATTTTCCTATAATTTGAAGCCGTAACATCGAATTGAACGGAAGTTATCCGTAAAAAAACATTTTTCAATTTGTAGTAGTAAATACTTTTTTTTAGATTATGTACTTAATATTTTTTAATGCAATCTACGCAGTTTTTTAGATCATTTTATGACGCTTAACAATGAACAGAGGCTGAGATATTTAAGAAATAGTGAGCCGAAAGCATTACAATGTGAAACATTGCACTAAAATAGAAGAAAGTGGCTTTGCGGTCAAAATTAGGCTGAGAAAACTCGTTTACTTTATGTTGGTACTGTTTCAAAGTACAGTAGAACCCCGATTAACCGAGTCGTGATTATCCGAGCTCCGGATTAATCGAGCCAATCTAAGAACCTGATTATCCGAGGTACGGGCGTCTATGCTGCGTGTTAACCGAGCTTCTAAAATATGTATGTACATATTTCCATTTAAAATCGTCGGGGCCTTCGGGGAATCCCCCTGGCCCGTGCGAGGGGTTCCCCTATTTATGTTTTTGGACTCTTTCAACATGTAAATTTGCGTGAATGCAGTGCGTTATAGCGTTTACTACGGAGAAGTACGAGTATACTCACATAATTTATTTGGTTGGAGTTCTGGTAGTGTAATTAATACGAACTGCTTTGTTTGAATTTTTGTTTGTCGTATTATAATGGAGCAAAACAAGCGTAAAAGAATCGTCGTTCCTATTGAAGAAAAATTAAAAGCCATCAGAAGAATTGAAGCAGGAGAGACAATTAAAGTTGTTGCACGAGAATATGGAGTAGATGAGGTAACAGTTGGAGATTGGAAAAGAAACCGCACAAAAATAGAAGAGTGGTGTATAAATCAAGCCTCCTCATCCTCAGGAAGAAAATCAATGAAAACCGGCGACTATGAAAAGGTTAACGAAGCTTTATTTATGTGCTTTAACCAACAGAGATCAAAAGGTGTGCCTCTGTCAGGTCCAATTTTACAACAGAAAGCAATAATGATTAGTAGGCAATTCCCAGAGATAGATCAGTTTACCGCCAGTTCTGGATGGCTTGACCGCTGGAAAAAAACGGTATGGTGTACGACAACTGACTGTATGTGGTGAAAAACTTTCTGCTGATATGTCATCAATTGAGAAGTTTAAGCAGAAGTTTAAAAAGCAAATCGAAGATGGTGGATACACATGTGATAAAATTTACAACTGTGACAAAACTGGTCTGAATTATAAAATGCTTCTATCTAAAACATTGGCATCTCGACAGGAAAAATCAGCTCCTGGGTACAAATGAAGTAAGGAAAGATTAACTATAATGGTATGTTCCAATGCATCTGGCAAGCACAAAATATCACTGATGGTGATTGGCAAGTCTACACGTCCAAGAGCTTTAAAAGACATCTCACCCAAAGCCCTACCAGTCTATTACAAAAGTCAGAAGAGCGCATGGATGGATGCGACCTTATTTACTAACTGGTCTGAAGAAGAGTTCGTGCCATCTGTGACTAAATTTTTGAACAGAAACCGTCTTCCTATTAAAGCAATTTTGTTAATGAATAATGCCCCCTCTCACTCTCAGGACTTCATGTGGGCGAAATTGTTGTAAAATTTTTTCCTCCAAATGTAACCAGCATAATGCAATCAACGGATCAAGGCATCCTCGAAAACATTAAAAAAAATTATAGGCGTTTATATCTTGAACATCTGTTAGAATACACAGAAAAGGAGGATATTATCAAGGGGATGAGAAAGGTTACACTGAAAAATGTTATTTACTGGGTAAGTCAAGCTTGGGATTCTGTGCGTACTACAACTATTTAAAAATCTTGGTCAAAAGTTATTGATTTTGAGGACTATGACAGTGAAGATGATACCCCATTAAATGAATTAGCTTTGAAATTGAGAAGCCATGGGGAAATGTCCTGTTCAAATTTTGACAGCAAGATAGAAGAAAAAGATAAAAGTTTATTTGAATTAATGCAAAAATTTAAAGGTTGCGAAAACGTGTATTGAAGAAATAACGAATGCCTTTCAGGAAACCGAAAAATTAGACGACAATGACGATGACGAAGTGGCGGTGGATGAACAGCCTCCCACTAAGATCTCTCATCAAGAAGGTTTTACTTCTTTGGAAAAAGCTTTGAGGTATATCGAATAACAACCAGAGGCAACCCCAGCGGATTTGCTTTTTCTTAATAGATGGAGAAACATTGCAGCGAGAAAAAGAAGATGTAATATGAAACAGAAGCGCATAGATACCTATTTCACTGTTTTATAATGTATGTACCTATTCATATGTTAAAAACGTTAATACATCGGTTTAAAGTATTGGTGTTTATTTTTTGAATGAATAAAAAACAAACTCGGATTATCCGAGTTTTCAGTTATTCGAGGAGGGTGTCCCCCCACGTTACCTCGGATAACCGGGGTTCTACTGTAGGTAAATCGATTTCCAAGCTGTAGTCAAAAATTTTCAAAAATCATTAAAATTTTACGGCATTTGCCTCCACAAGTTATTGTAGGTTATATAGCTTACTAGTAGGCAATAAAAAGTCGATTTTTAGTGTTCCGTACGGAACACTTATAAGATCACTTCGGTGTCTGTCCGTCTGTCTGTCTGCCCGTCTGTCACATCCGGTTTTCTCCGAAACTATTTGATATAGAACGTTGAAATTTAATACTAATGCAGGAGTTGATGGCCTCATTAGAGCCGTGTAGTTTTGAAAGTTAAATTTTAATTTATGGGGTTAGTTTTGGGGGGTGAAAACGGAAGTGAAAATTTTTTTTTATTAGGACATCGAGTGGGATGTCAAATGAAAGCTTGTAAAAACATGAGTTCAAATATATGTATAATGTAATACTTGCGCGCACTTTTATTTGCATTATTTTTAAAAATCGTCCCCCCTTTATCTCGAAAAGTACGGATCAAAAAATTTTGAAAAAATTCTGAAATATTCTCCACGGAGTGTAGAATGAACGAAAATTATCACGAGTGCATTACCTCTAATAATTTATCTGGTATATAAAAAAAAAACAAAAATTTCAAGGTTATCAGTTTTCATTAAAGATCGGAAACAAACCTTGTTGAAAACTCATTTGGGGTTTGTTTTCTGAAGTCATTGATCATTTTATACTTCCGTTACAATTTTTTTTATTTTAGAAGCAATCAACGTTTTTAGTGTTCCGTACGGAAGACAAGATCACTTTGTCACTGTCACACCAGATTTTCTCAAAAACTATTTGACATAGAAAGTTGAAATTTGGTACTAATATAGGAATTGATGGCCTCATCAGAGCCGTGTAGTTTTAAAAGTTAAATTTTGACTTAAGGGGTTAGTTTTGAGGGGTGAAATCGGAAGTGAAAAAAAAAATTTTTACTTGGTCATCGAGTGTGGTGTCAAATGAAAGCCTGTGAAAACACGAGTAAAATATATATATATATATATATATATATATATATATATATATATATATATATGCACACTTTTCTTTGTATTATTTTTAAAAAATCGCGAAAAATCGCTGTCCCCCTACCTTATCTCGAAAAGTACTGATCAAAAAATTTTGAAAAAATTCTGGAATATTCTCCACGGGGTATAGATTGAACGAAAATTGTCATGCATAACCTTAAATAATTTATCTGGTATATAAAAAAAAAAAAAAATTTCAAGGTCATCAGTTTTCAGTAAAGATTGGAAACAAACTTTGTTGAAAACTCATTTGGGGTGTGTTTTCTGAAGTCACTGATATATACCTATTATACCTCCGTTACAATTTTTTTTTATTTTAGAAGCAATCAACGTACGGAATACTAATTGCGCAAGTTCAACTTGCACTTGACCGGTTTTTAGTGTTCCGTACGGAACACTTATAAGATCATTTCGGTGTCTGTCCGTCTGTCTGTCCGTCTGTCCGTCTGTCACACCCGATTTTCTCCGAAACTACTGGTCATAGAAAGTTGAAATTTGGTAGCAATATAGGAATTGATGGCCTCATCAGAGCCATATAATTTTGAAAATTAAATTTTGACTTAAGGGCTTAGTTTTTGGGGGGTGAAATTGGAAATGAAAAAAAATTTTTTTTACTAGGTAATCGAGTATGGTGTCAAATGAAAGCTTGTGAAAACACGAGTAAAAAATATGTATATAATGTAATACTTGCGCTCACTTTTCTTTGTATTATTTTTAAAAAATCGCGAAAAATCGCTGTCCACCCGCCTTATCTCGGAAAGTACTTATCAAAAAATTTTAAAAAAATTCTGGAATATTCTCCACGGGGTGTAGATGGAACGAAAATTATCACGAGTGCATTACCTGTAATAATTTATCTGTAATATAAAAAAACAGAAATTTCAAGGTCATCAATTTTCAGTAAAGATTGGAATAAACTTTGTTGAAAACTTATTTGGGGTGTGTTTTGTGAAGTCACTGATTATTTTATATCACCGTAACATAAATTTTGACTTAAGGGATTCGTTTTGAAGGGTAAAATCGGAAGAGAAAAAAAAATTTTTTTACTAGGTCATCGAGTGTGGTGTCAAATGAAAGCTTGTGAAAACACGAGTAAAAAATATGTATATAATGTAATACTTGCGCACACTTTTCTTCGTATTACTTTTAAAAAATCGTGAAAAATCGCTGTCCCCTACCTTATCTCGAAAAGTACTGATCAAAAAATTTTGAAAAAATCCTGGAACATTCTCCACGGGGTATAGATTGAACGAAAATTATCGTTACCTTTAATAATCTATCTGGTATATAAAAAACAAAATTTCAAGGTCACCAGTTTTCGGTAAAGATTGGAAACAAACTTTGTTGAAAACTCATTTGGGGTGTGTTTTGTGAATTCACTGATCATTTTATACCACCCTAGCAAAACTTTTTATTTCAAAACAATCAACGTACGGAACACTAATTGTGCAAGTTCAACTTGCACTTGACCGGTTTTATTTTATTTGATAACCGTTCTTTTCTAAACCTGGAAATACTTATATTGTCGGTTAAAAGTCCTGACTTTAGCACTTGTAAGGTCCATTGGCTTTAAGAAAAGTTAAATAAATATTAGTTTTATTCCTTCTTTTTGTATTGAACGTATTCTCTAACACGTTGTAAACATACATTTTTCCACAATTTATATTTTCCACACAGTCATTAAATTATCATTAGTTCGTGTAATATCGTATTTTTCACCCAATATCTTCCGTATAACCACCAACATATTGCTTAGTTGAAGTTTTACGGCACAAGGGGGAAAAACGAAGGCTTATCGAACTTATTTACGACATTAAATTGTTTCCTCAAAAACGTGGTTAAAAATGCTTTATTGAGGATTCGAGGTTGTAAAATTCCATATGTAGGTTAGGGTGAAAAATAGGGTGGTAAGAGAAATATGTACTTATTTTACTGAAACTGTTTATCTTAAAAGAAATTTTTTTTACCATGTTTAAAACTCTTATAACGGTTTTAAAGTACTTATAGGCCCTTAAAAAAAATATTTCTTCTTGATTTGTATGAAAGTGTCTTTTGAACAGGTAATAATTCGAGAGAGCTAAATCAGGGGAAGGAAAAGGATGGTCAATCAGTTCAAAGCTTAATTTATGTAAGTTTTTACAAAACTAGGAGCGATTTGTGGGCAGGCGTATTGTCTTGCTAAGACTTAGGATACTTTTCCTCGGCATTTTTTCACATTTCTTTCGCGATATTTAGTTTATAATAAATAATATTCTGTAGTTACCGTTTTGTATTGTTGCAAGTAACTTTACACTCCACAACAACTGTTAATTCTTTACGAAGTTCAAATTCGACCAACTATGGAATACTGCTCCCATGTTTGGGGTTCTGCTCCCAAACATACACTGCATTTGTTGGATTCTATTCAGAGAAGTGCTGTTCGTCTGATTGGAGACCCGGAACTGACTGGCGGCCTTGATTCGCTGGAACATCGAAGAACGGTTGGCGACTTGAGCCTATTCTACAAATATTTTCATGGAAAGCATTCCCGTTTAATTCCTCCCAGAGCGGTGCATGTTAGATATATACGTCGCGCTGATACTTTACATCCGTATGAGGTTCAGCTTGTTACTCCTCGTACAACGCTTTTCAAGCAGTCTTTTATATGGAGAACATCATCCCTTTGGAATAATTTGCCCAGGACTGTGTTTCCCACCGAGTACAATTTACAGCGATTCAAGAACAACGTGAATTGCTTTTTCCGCACACGTGTCGCTCCTGTAGTGCTTTAGGGACCTCCCTGCAGCACGTGTGCTAAACTCTTAAAAAAAAACTTGTAAGAAATATTCCACCCTTGCTTCAAAAAATGAAAGCAAGCTGCTGATTTCTGTAAATAACATTTTTCGGTTTTTAGATCATAATGATGGACCCAAGTTTTAGCCACCATTCGATCCAAAAACTTAAATGAATTCTCTTCAAAACGTATACTCGACTATCAGTCGTTTTTGGTCGGCGTTCAAGCATTTAGGGATTAATTATGCTGATAATTTTCTCATACTTAAAATAGAATGGAGAATGTGAAAAACAAGGTCAGATCTCTGCTATTCGGTTCAGCCTAATTCGCCTGTTCTCCAAAATCATTTCATGCACAGCCTCAACATTCTCTCAAATAGGTATAGAAGCGGGTCTTTCAGCACGATGTTCATCAGTGATATCAGGTCTTTCTCTCTTGAAACTAAAACTGAATTTTTAATAGTGACGTAGGAAAGACATTATTCCTTTAATGTAGTCAGCATGTCGTAAATTTTTTTTAAAGGGGCTACCTTAACACCGATGAATATTACTAAAAAAAGTTAAGAAAGTCTTACTCTAAATATCGGTAAGGTTATTTTTGCTTGTAAAGAGTATATATATATATCTGAGAACTAACATGGGTACAGACGATAGAACGGAAATGAAGTGGAGAGTAGAATAAGTAAATGAAAGGCGGTCATAAGACACCTAAACTCTGTTCTGTGGTTAAAGAACATAACATCACAGAGAAAGCACATCTTTTATAATTTAAGAGCATCGTGTTATACTGTTGTGAAATTTGGCAACTGACGAAACGATTGGAACAGAAACTAATGGTACTCGAAATGGATTACTGGCGAAGATCGGCTAGAATGACAAGAATGGTTAGAGTTAGAAATGAAATAATAAGGGATGTAATAAAAGTAAAAACCACAATTATTGAGGAAATTCAACAACGTTAACTTATATGATACGGATACATGGAAAGAACGGAAGCACACCGAATACCAAAGATCTTTCTAAAAAGGGGAATCAATCAAAAAGAGGAGCAGAGGGAGGCCAAGAGTAACATAGTTTAGAGGTGTTCAGAGGGCAATGTCAGAAAGAAATATAAGACCCGGAGATTGGGAAGATCGAAGAGGATGGAAACAGGGAACCGGAAGGCGAAGAAAGCTATTAAAAAAAACCAGATTGACGATGATGACTAAAAAAAGTTATATCTGTCATACCTTCTTCAAAAATTCACTATAGACAACACAATAAAATTTGGACCTCCAAACCCTGTCTAGATATTTGCTAAATGCCAAATTAGTATCCATAGTAATCGTTTTTGTCAATGGGAAATGGCTTAGACCAACTAGTGATTAATACTCGTAGCTTAAAAAGACGACCGAGACTAGTTATCACAATTCTAACATATATGCCGTTTTTGTTATTATTTGGGAACCATTTGTATGAAATTTGGTACTGTTTTGAACTTTTATGTTTCTGCAGTACTTAAAATTATGAAATTTATATCACAATGAAACACACAATGATTATCCTCAGATCGCGACCTGACTACAGGCTAAAGGGTAAGATACGCGATCCTAAGTTTCTACTAGAACTGTGAGACAGCATAAGGTAGACAGACATGTTTTTTCCTCTTTCACATTCACATACATTAGACTACTGTTAGATTCATATTATCAGTAGTCCTCCCCTCTCTCTGTCTCTCTTTCTCTCGCTCTCTTAGACACACAGTTTTTCTTTCTTACATTGATACATACCAAAGTCAAAGTCAAATATTTTTTTATTATTCATAAATCAGCACAATAATAGATTTACTTGTTAACTTAATGTATGGCAAATATAATATACAATTACATGCATATTCATTTGTTGCTTTTAGCCTTTCGGTAGGCTTGATGATAGGCCATTTTTGATAAGTTTACCTAGTGTTTATTCTATTTCTCTAATCATTTCCGAACGTATCTTTATTGATTTTTATATATCTGTTTGTTTGAAAAAAAGTATATTAGTTTTTCATTCGTTTCTTGATGATATTTTATTTACTTGTTTTTACTGGGAAAATTGTACAAAAAAAAACAGTTTGATTTTGTCAGGTATAAGGTCTGGTTAGTTGATATGACTTTATTATTAACTAATCTATATTATCATATCATTCATTCTACCGTTCGTATTCATTCCTTTCACTCTTTCTGTCTCATTCCTATATACAACCAGTTACTCATTTGTTTACATTATTTACAATGTATATTATCATGCTATAGATATTTCGTATTTAGATTATTACTAATTTTATTTTATTATTTAGTTATTGTTATTATTTTATTTATTTTTATTATTATTATTTTTGTTCTTCTTTCTCATATTTGGACAATGTGGTTCCATGTTCGGCTGACGGACCTAAGCCAAGTCAGCACAAACGCTATTACCAGTCTGTGTTAAGGAATGATCTGACAATGTTACATGTTTTCAAAATCACTAACTTCTGAATGTTTTTGTGTATGTTTGTGTTTAGTCTTGGGGGGAGCCCCCAAACTTTGATGTTATGTGGTTAAAAATAACGACTCAACAAACCACAAGGTTCATCTGTATCCTGTATCGACCACCAAGTGATACCAATTTTCGAACACTTTTCGCTTCTCTTGCAGACACCATCGATCATTTACAAAGTAACTATCCAAGTGCCGAAATTGCCATCCTGGGCGACTTTAATGTCCACAATATCAACTTGCTCAAATATTCAAATACTACCGACGAACAAGGTCGTGAAGCTGAATCATTCTCAATCAGTTATGGCTTAACTCAGCTTATTGACGAACCAACACGGATCCCTGATCGAGACGGGGAGTTCGCCAGTCTTCTTGATCTGTTTTTAACCACCAATCCGGAGATTTACACGGTCACCGTAAATCCGCCGTTAGGTTCTTCCGACCATAAACTGCTTTCGACATCGAGTATCCTGCCAATCAGTGACAGAGAGGCGCCTGGGCCGCGCAAGATTTGGCACTACAAATCTGCTAAATGGGAAGATCTCATGGAATACTTTCCCTTGGATGGACGTTTGTTTTCGATCCGATAACCCATCTGACTGCGCCAGGGAGGTCTCCGATGTTATTTTGGCTGGTATGGAAGCTTACATCCCTTTTTCGAAGAAATGCTCCTCCAACGGCCAGCCTTGGTTCGACCGAAAATGTAAAGAAGCTGTTGCTTCTAAACATATTGCCTACCGACAATGGCGTGAAAATCCTAACACCGTAAATCGAAACATCTTTGTTCATGCCCGGAACAGATGCAAGGGAATTATCGACGAAACCAAGGAGGCACACAATCAACGAATTAGAAACAAACTTCTCGCTTGTTCCAACAATTCCAGGTCCTTTTGGGCAGTCGCTAAGGCAGTTAGTCAAAATTTTACCAAATCCACCATACCACCACTCACACGGCGAGATAATTCCATTGCAACCACACCTGTTGAGAGAGCGAACTTGTTGGCTGAACTCTTTGCTTCACATTCTACTGTCGATTTCCAAGGAAAAACACCACCTACTATTCCCATATTGCAGTCAAGGATGCCCGATGTTGTCTTCAGACAGCGCATCATAAAGCGTATTTTAATGAAGCTAGACACCAAGAAGGCTTCTGGCGCTGACGGAATACCTGCCATAGTTCTCAAAAACTGTGCAAGGGAACTAACACCAGTTTTCTGTAGACTTTTTAACCTATCCTACAGAAAGGGAATATTTCCGTCCTGCTGGAAATGTGCCACGGTTCAGCCGATACCTAAAAAAGGTAAGAAGACCTTGCCAGATAACTACCGACCAGTTGCACTGCTTTCAATAATATCGAAAGTCATGGAAAAGGTTATCAATGAGCATCTTCTAAAATATCTTGAACGATTCGATATTATTAGCGATCACCAATATGGTTTTCGTAAACATAGATCAACAGGAGATCTTCTGACTTATGTAACACATGTTTGGAACAACGCAATTGAACACTTTGGAGAATCTCGAGCGGTTGCTCTTGACATATCCAAGGCATTCGACCGTGTTTGGCACGATGGACTGTTGGCTAAGTTGCGCTCTTATGGTATGTCTGAAAGGTTCTGTTTGTGGTTCTCGTGTTTCCTCAGAGAGCGTTCTTTACGAGTGGCGGTCGACGGATTTCTTTCTAACACCCTCACTATTAACGTCGGTGTGCCCCAGGGCTCCATGCTGTCTCCTACTCTCTCATTTACATTAACGATCTGCTGGAAAAGACCGGGAATCCAATCTATAGCTTTGCAGATGACAGTACGCTTGTCTCTTCATTCACCTTGAACGCTCGGACATCGGCTGCTCAGGCGAATATCCGCAGACAGCAGGAGGTCGTTCAACTTAACAAAGACCTGGAAGAGGTTCTATCTTGGGGTGACAGTAACCAAGTGGAATTTAACGCTACAAAA
This sequence comes from Pachyrhynchus sulphureomaculatus, assembly GCA_019049505.1. Classification (NCBI taxonomy): domain Eukaryota; kingdom Metazoa; phylum Arthropoda; class Insecta; order Coleoptera; family Curculionidae; genus Pachyrhynchus; species Pachyrhynchus sulphureomaculatus. Next base: position 227,203,566 of record CM032447.1, on the reverse strand, counting down.
ACCCAAGCGGCAGTTTTTTCTAAAAAAGTTAACGTTGCTGAACCCGACATAGTTATGTCGGGGCACTCCATTCCCCTAGCATCGTCGCTCAATTTGTTGGGCGTTAGTTTGGGAGCAAATATGTCTTGGCATGAACATGTTGCAGGCATAGCAAGGAGAGCTTCTCAAAAGTTGGGAATATTATTTAGAACCAGAAAGCTTTACACCCCACAACAACTGTTAATTCTTTACAAAGCCCAAATTCGACCAACTATGGAATACTGCTCCAACGTTTGGGGCTCCGCTCCCAAACATACACTGCATTTGTTGGATTCTGTTCAGAGAAGAGTGGTCCGTCTGATTGGGGACCCGGAATTGACCGGCGGCCTTGATTCGCTGGAACATCGGAGAACGGTTGGCGACTTGAGTCTGTTCTACAAGTATTTTCATGGAAAGTGTTCGAAAGATGTAGCCCGCTTAATTCCTCCCAAAGCGGTGCATGTTAGAAATACACGTCGCGCTGGTGCTTCGCATCCGTATGAGGTTCAGCTTGTTACTCTGCGTACAATACTTTTCAAGCAATCTTTTATATGGAGTACGTCATCCCTTTGGAATAATTTGCCCAGCGCTGTGTTTTCCACCGAGTACAATTTACAGTGATTCAAGAACAACGTGAATCGCTTTTTCCGCACTCGTGCCGCTCCTGGAGCGCTTTAGGGACTTCCCTGCAGCACGTGTGCTATACCAATAAAAAAAAAAAAAAAAGTCTTAATTGTACTAAGTGTGGTGTGAATTTTGTTGGTGTAAGGCCTGTGACTATATGACCAGGGGAGCAATTGGTGGCGGTGTAGTAACATCGCATCACTGTTCTGTTCATTTCATCTGTCCACTTTAACCGCTGTCTTGGTTTGTCAGCCTTGGTAGTTGCATGTTGTCCTCGCAAAAGATGCGTGGCTGGTTTGGCTTTGGCGGTTGTGTTTGTCCCGCATCTGTGTCGGTTGTGTTTGAGATTGATTTCTTTGTGTCCATGCGGCGAGTAATTTTTTCCTTAGTAATTTCTTTGTCATGTTTTGTGATTTTATTAGAGCAACGCATGACGTGTTCCTTGATTTCGGTGGTGCAACTCATGCGTTGCTTTGATTTCCCCGCCTTGGTGGGTGTCGGTTTACTCGCCGGCACAGCACTTTTGGCAGGTCCATTTTCTTTTGCCCGGTCATCAAAGTTTTGGTCGAGCTGCCATTTCCCGCGACCTCCTCGACGTTGTTTGGAGTGTTTTCAGTGTTCTGTGGTGTAAGAAGCTGAAAGCGTCCCAACATTAGGTTGCCTGTTCGTAGAAGGTAAATAGTTGCGGTGTGTTTTCCTGTGCTTATTATTGTTGGTCTGTCCCTAAAAGTTATTTTAGTATCTCTTGTTCTTCGTTGTTTTGAGAAGATATGTAAGTTGATATTTTGGGTTTCCGAGAGGGCGAGTCTCTCTATGCTGGTTCCATAGGTGCCGTTTTTCCTCTCAAATAATCTGTACAACACAAGACAGCATAACATTACTCAGGTATCTCGGGATCGTCAGTGCCCGTACTAGGAGAATCCTGGGATTCCCCTAGCCCCTGACGGCTTATTATTATTTTATTATTATTATTATTATTTTGGTTTATTATTTACTTACATTGTACATTGCACTTTACTATTTATTTAATTTAGACTCTGTTTAACACTTAACAATTTATTAACAATTTCCAATAGATTATGTTACCTAATTTTACCTTGATGAACTGTTCAATTTATATAATTGTTGCTGATGATTTATTGCTCTTATTCAGATGTTTATATTTATATTTACATGTTATGGACCCTTGAAATAAATTGGTAATCTGTGGTACAACGGTTGGGATAATCTAGTTGTCTAGTTTGTGCAATATTACGTGCTAGGGTGGATATTTGTGTTTTATATTTATAAAATTTGTTAGATATTTCTTCTACCCACTTCTTATGGTTTGCATGTTAGTCATTTGGTGCAGTTCCACTGGTTGATATAAAACATATGGTGTCATGCTAACAAACTTTAATTCCACTTTATCGTCCTTATTGTATTTAAGATTAAATAACTGGTAATTTTAAAATATTGTACGCTTAAAAAAGAATAGTGAACTTTATGACACTTATTTTAAGTAGAAAGCGATTTCATTTTCCTTTTTTTTATAATTCACATCATGTTTTATGTTCTACCGGATTTAGGAGTCATAAAAAGGTCTTTTTACACGGTATCGTGCTCTTAATGAAATTGTAATAAAAGTTAAACACAGTTTTTTAATAGACATAAAGTAATTCATGTCATTACTAAAAAATTCAGCTTTGAATAGAAAATTACTTGTGTAGGTTAGATGGTTGCTATTTTTATTAAGTTCTTTAGTTAAAACACTGTATATCAAATGTTGTTTGTTTCTACAGTTTTAGAAGCTTTTCTAAGCTGAAATAGATAAAGTTTTATTCATTAATTAGAGCACGCAATAATAATTAAAAATATATTAAGCATGGCAACACTGTGACAGTACAGGTTATAATTAAAATAGTAGTCTCTTGTTTCTGATATAAAATCTTTGACGTAGCTGCTGAGAAACCATAAAACTTCAGGGTCTATTTTCTCATTAGTTCTGGAGAAGCGATATTTTTAAATATTTTTGTGCAGTTGCTTCTGATGCAATTTGATTTGCCTGCCTAAATATATTAAACGATTTCGAAAACATGCTGTATATCTGATTGAAGCGTCATGGAGGATGAAGATCTTCCACTATTACTGAAAGATATGTATAGGATTCAATTAATGATAAAAACAAAATTGAAATAAAATGCTAAATTTCAAACTCTACAGTTTCAATTATGGTGCTGTTCCATCTATTTATTTTAAAAATAAACGTTGACGTAACGAGTTCATAAGTTGGTTCATGTAATGGTTGTGCAAATAATGCTAACAATGTAAATAGTAATAACTAGAAAACATATTTGCTTATTTTCTATATACTTTTTGGTTTATTTTTTATTTATTTTTATAAGTTTAAATAAAAAAAATCGGTAAACTGATTTATTCAGTAGTTTCTTTGCAAACAGGTAGTTTTAAAACAAGAATTGAATTTGACTTCCTCAAATGAGGAGCAAGCAAACTTCCATAATATGAATAAAATCATACAACATATTAGCATTCACTCCCTTTCCTTGAAACGATATCGCTCAAAATCACTATTTTAAATATTATAATATCATTTCGTTTGAGCATTATCATGTCAACATTCCTGAGAGTCGGATAGGTAGATCGATGGAAATGAGAATACATATTTTTCGCGATCTTAGAACACTAAAACGTAAAGAAAAACAAAAATTGCAGGTACTACTTCCTTCCTTTTGGAACAGACGTAAAAACAATAATTTACCCACTATGCCAAGGTTAACATTTTTAGGCTACTCTGTAACTAGATCTCAATCCCTTCCACATACTATTTCTGTTAAAACTGGGAATAATGGAAAAGCAATAGAGAGAAATAGAAGCATATTATGATATTGCCCAACTACCCTTCTAACCCTCTACCCCTTTTGTTTCACCTTATCTGGGGGCCAAGTCGAGCAGAAAGCACAGCCGTACCATCCTTTTCTCGAAGCCACTCACGGCACTGTCAATCCCCCTGTAACTTCGTTGTGGATAAAGCTAGAAGTCAGAATTTTCAGTGACCAAGAGGACATACTATACTAGCTATATTCCTAAATTATCTACTATTTATACCTTATAGTTTACGAACTATCGCCAGTCGAAGTTCTTTAATTTTGTCACTGACACACTCACAGATCATCAAAATTCTAAGGTACTTCTAGCAGACACACAAACTTCAAATTTTGAATTTAGTTAGTGTTTAGCCTATAAAGGAAGGAAAAACTGAAACATCCCGAAATTTCAGTCCCGTTTTCTAAATGGTACAGTCACTTAAGCCAAAAAAGAGGGTCAACCTCGGAATGAGAGATAATAAGCTGTAAACTTGTATAAACCTTTATTTTGGCATTCTAAAAGTTGTCCCAAAAGTCTCATAAAATCACGTGTCCGCGTCTTAAAATATTCAAGGCCAAAGGTCATAAAAATCGGTTTTTCGCAAATATCTCGCTTCCTATGGTTTCAATGATATTTGCATTTATTATAAAAATTGTAGAGCATAAAATTCTCTACAAATTTTGTTTTAAACATTTTATTATACTCTTAACCGTTTTTGAGATAGAGCGTGGAGAACGCGTAGCGCTCAGCCATATGTACATAGCATAATGCAAGGTCAACCATGAGTCCCGGTAAATAATACGTCGTATAAAGTTAATTAATCACTAAAAAATCCATAATTATGAATAATTTGTATTATTTATTAATTAATATATTATATTTAATAATATTTTTCATTTATCAAATATATTCGTTTAATAATACTTACCTACTTCGTGTAATTAAAAAATTGTTAAGTGAAATACTTTAAGTATATTTTAATTATAAAAAAGTATGAAGCTGATGCTTCCATGACAGCAGGGATAGAAGAGAATATAGTTATTAAAATAGGAGCAAAAGTCACGTTAAGACGAAATATCGACGTGAGTCTTGGCTTAGTCAACGGTTTTATCGGTATAATACAAGGAGTAAAAGTTGATCCTAAAAATACAAATAAAATAAAAAAATACATATTACATTTAATAATGAACATCTTTACGAGCTTGTTCCAGTCAAAACTAAATATGAAATTATTAATAGAGCTTATGTTCATCGCGAACAGTTTCCGATATGTATAGCCTATGCTGTTATCATACACAAAAGTCAGGGGCTAAGTCTAAACAGTGCGCTGATGGACATCGGTTCTTCAGTGTTCACATGCGGTCAAGCATACGTGGCACTTTCGAGAGTGACAAGTCTGGGCAGATTACATCTAATTAATGTCGACTTCGGTAGTATCAAAGCTCAGGAGTCCGCAATCGTTGAATATAATCGTCTTAGAAGCACTTATCGTCCAGACTTGTCAAAAATCATAGCCTTTGAGAAAAACTAATAGAGACAGGGAGTGGGTTTTAAGAAGAAAATCCATAGCTGACGTACAAGAAATATTACCCGAGAAGAAAAAAAAGAGGACTACCTACAAAAAGAAATGAGATCCCATCAAAAACATAAAATGTAACAAAATGCCAAGTCAACAACTTTGTCATAAATTGTTATAATACTTTATTCTTAAGTGCACTGTTTAGACTTACTTAGCAATCGAAATAGTAGATTATTCTTATGTGATTATGTTGCCGTGCGATTGCCAAGTCATCATATTTATTATAGAAATAAAGATGCCTAATATTGATACGGTCACAATAAATGTTGGTAGGTAACTAAATAGATAACAATTTATGGCAAAGTTGTTGAATAGGTGCTTCCATAGATACTAACTAAAATAACTGACTTGGTTTTACATGAGATCTCATAACTTTTTGTGGTGGAAGGACTGCGTTGCGAGACTTGGCATTTTTTATACATTTTATGTTTTTGATGGGATCTATCTTTTACTATAAATGATTAGCTAAAAGTTTTTAAAATATCCCAACCAAAAACCAGATAAAATTCCTACAATAATACTGAAACTATACAATATATAATGAATTTCCACCCCTTTCACCCTCTACCTTTATTAATATTGCAAATAGCAAAAAAAAAATGTAATGTTTCGTTCCCTTGACTCAAAGAATAACACAGGGGAACAGCGGTTTTGGTGTCGAGGTTTTTTGAGCTGATTCTATATCAATTTGATGTCCTGAATTCAAATAACGTATTCATTTGTACCTAGGAGCTCAAATTTTTAAGATATACAATTTTAGAGAAATATAAGTTACATTATTGTAACTCAAATCCGTAAGTGTAGTAAACAAAAGTAGATACGAAATTTTTATTTTAGTTATACAAAATACAATATTATGTCGTACTTACAAACAAAAAAAAAAACATTGAAGAAATGAAATAGTCACTCAACACTTGGAAAGCTTCTTTTCCGCGATATTCTTGAATGTTTTTTTAAATAGTCCCTTTTTAAACTCCAGCAGTAATCTGCCATCATGTGCATGTCCCATCTTCCTTGGTAGCGGTCCTCCATAACTTTAATATCTTGGTGAAATCTTTCACCTTGTTCCTCACTCATGTCTCCTAAATTTTCTGGAAAACGGTCTAAGTGGCTGTGTAAATAGTGTATTTTAATACTCATATTACACCCTAAGGATTTGAAACTATTAAGCATCTTGTTAACCATTTCAACATAGTTTTGAGCTTTATGTTTGCCTAGAAAATTTTCTACAACTGCAACAAATGATGTCCAAGCTTCTCGTTCAACTTGATTCATTGAATTTATGAAGGCAGGATCCTTAATTAATTGTCTTATTTGTGGGCCGTCAAATATCCCTGCTTTGAGTTTTTCTGTGCTCAACTGATGCATTTTTACCCCTATATATGCAAAACAAGACCCATTCTTATCAAGAGCCTTTACAAATTGCTTCATTAAGCCCAACTTTATATGTAACGGAGGAAGTATGATTTTTTCTCTTTCAACCAAAGCGTCGTTAATTACATTCTTTTCCCCAACGTCCATGTTTTCTAACCCAGTGGTGTGTTTTGTCCCTACTATCCCAGAGGCACAAGAAACACGGATATTTCGTGTAACCACTTTGCTGCCCAAGAAGAAAGTTTACCATTTTTAAGTCTACACAAATCATCCATTGATGTTCGTAATACTTTATCTTCTGCAAGACCAAAGCTATGGTATTATATTCTTCTTTCAGTTTCGTTGAGTGAGCTAGTGGTATTGAACCATATTTATTCCCATTATGTAGAAGGACACATTTTAAACTTCGCTTTGAACTGTCAATAAATAGGCGCCAATCATCTGGAATATATTCAGAAAGTCCCATTTCTTTCATGAGTCCCCTAATTTCGTGACAAAATACAAGATTGTCTTCTTGAGAAAAGAATGGTAGCAGATCTTTTTCTCTTGTACGGTAAAAGGTAATTTTGGTTTCTTGTTCCAGTAAATTTTTGTCGTTCAACCTAGAAGCCAGTACTTCAGAAGCTTTTTTCGATAAATTGAGATCCCTGGTGAGATCATTTAAGTCATTTTGATTGAAGCGTTGAGGAACTGATGACGTCCCCTCATAGTCACTGTTAGTTTCATTAGCATCAGAACTTTTATTAGAATCAGAAGAGCGATCAGAGGGAAAATATTCGTCATCAGAGATATGTGGTAGCTGATGAGATGTTGGAATCGGTATTTCATCTGAGTGCGGGATAGAGCGTATTGCCTAGTCTAAATTGGGATAAGTCCACTTACTGCGGTTATTTCGATTGATTCCATTAGTATTTACTAAACAGAAATAACAATCATTGAAGTGGTTTTTTTGGTTCTCTCCAAACCATTGGTACGCCGAATTTTAGACATTTTCTTTTCCCGGTAGTCCACTGCCGTAAATGCTCTGTACAAGTTTTACATACGAGATGCGGGGCCCACGTTTTGTCCTGATCACCAAGCTTAACTCCAAAGTATCCAAGATACGCTCGCTTTACAAAGTCAGTAATAGTTTGTCTGTTTTGTTGAAACATGTATTCTCCGCATATATAGCAAAACACATCAGGTTGATTTACACAACTTCTTCTTGAACTGGAACCTGAACTCATTTTAATTCTGTTCAATAACACAAAAACACTCTTTTCTTAACATAAAATAACACGCCGAATTCGATCTACTCTCATTAGTAAGAACGCACAAACTGACGAGACTTACCCGAGTTAGGTGATTAAAAGGGTCAGTTCAGGTACCTGATAGGCAATGGTTCCACTATTTATAGATTTACCTGGAATTTACTCAATTACAGACTGACAATAAAACCATTGTACCTACATTAATGAATATATAATAATTTTAGAACTCTCATAAATGAATATACTGAATAAAAACCACATTGGTAGATAAGTTGATGTATCTAAAAAAGTAGAGCTGATAGAGAAAAACGGATTGCATGTATAGATTTAGCGTCCCAAATATAGTCAAAATCAGCTCTAAAATCCTAGGCACCAAAACAAAAATATTTTTTTGTTGCCTTGTGTAATATATATAGTAGAATAAATACGAAATCACCCTTCTAACCTCTTCCTCACATCTTATACCTTGTATAATGACATATAGTTAATTAACTAAATTAAATTAAATTATATTTAAAATTAATTTATTATCGCCGCTAGCAACCTGGAAAAATTCCCATAGTACTATTGAAACCATACAATATTTGACAACTCCACTTCTTTCCCCATTAAAATTGAAAGCGATGTAAAAATAACTTAATTTTCAGACATGGTAAACCCTGAAAAAGAACTGTAACACCATATATAGGAAGCAACCCCATTAATCTTCTACTTCACCCGTCAGCCCCTTATATACTCGTATTTTACTATAATTAATATATCTAAAATCTATCCAGTACATTATGTAAAAAATCTGTACATCTCTCAAAATGCTATTGAAATTATAAAATATTAAACTACTTCCGCTCTCTTCAGTCCCTTCCGGGGTTAAACTTGGAAGCAATACTCAGTATATATCACCACTACACCAAATACTTTATTTTTGCACTTGACGTGCGACTAAAGCTAAACTACAAATCTACCTTATTTATACTTTATACTTCTGACTTACTCCAGCGGAACTAATTACATGGGCAATCAGTTCTGGTCAAGTAACCAGTAGAGTGGACTATAAGGAATAGGACCTCTGTCTTTATTTAACCTACTTTTACCTTTTATAATTTCCATGCGTTCAACAGTCTCCTATCAGATACATCTTTAATTAATCTTAGATTATATAATGTTACAGTATGATCAGGTTCAAGGGCATGTTCGTCAATGCTAGACTTTTCTGTTCTACTGTATTTTAAATAGGCTACATGTTCTTTAAATTGTGTTTTAATTGACCTTCTAGTTTGCCCAACATACTTTTTGTCGCAATCATTACAACTATTTCCATAAATTCCACTTTTCTCGCAATTAGGAATCTTGTCTTTGGGATTTGCTAATATATTTCTCAAATTGTCTAATGACTTATAAACTAAGGTGAGGCCTACCTTATTAAATATCTTATAGTCCCCTCTACTGTTTACTAGACCAGAACTGATGGCCTTACCCATGTAATTAGTTCTACTTGAGTAATTCAGATGTTAGGCTAAGTATAAATAAGGTAGATTTGTAGTTTAGCTTTAGTCAATCATCGCTCCTGATGAAGTTAACATGGCTTGTGAAACATGCGTCGAGTGCAAAAATAAAATGTTTAGTGTAGTGGTGATATATACTAAGTAGTGTAGTAGATTTCACATTCCCAATAGAGTTGAAAGCAATGGCAAAATAACCTAATTTTGAACTCCTAGACTTCAAAATCCAGACAAAGTTATAGAGTCAGTCCAAAAAGTCTCCATACGCCACCTGCTTTCTATACTATTTTTCTGTTATATTGAACTAATTAATTGGAACTATGAGAAAACATGTTTAAAAATTAATATTTGAAATTTAACCAACGAGGATTAGTAATAAAAACAACTACGGAACATTTTATTTAGAAGTTACATCATTGTTATAAAAATGTAAACAAAATTAATGTCAAAAAAGTTCCCATACACTCAAGAACTGCATTTAAAAAAAACACCTTGTAATCAGCCGCATTTTATCAAGCTATCTATTGCTCGCTAAACTGAACTTTATAATCTGTCACTTGTTGCGAGTAATTTTATAGTGGGTTTTCAAAATGGTATTAAAAATGAGCTAGAGAAATTGTGAAGTTCCATTTCAAGTTCGAAAGAACATAACTGATTTGTGGAAAGATGGAAAATCGTACAGAAATATAGGAAAAATTGTTAAAAAGTCGCATGCTACTGTTTAGTACATTGTAAACCACTATAAATCAACGGGTTCCTATAAAATTCGACCACGCTCCGGTCGTCCCAAGAAACTGACTCCATGTGAAGAGGTATTGTTAAACAAGTCATTATAGACCCAAGAAAAGTGCACCAAAATTAAAAGAAGAAGTACGGGAACTATTTTCGAACAATGTTTGTTCACAAACAGTGAGAAATTGTTTACACAGGGCAGGCTATAAGGGATGTGCAGCCAAGAAGAAGCCTTTAATTTCGGAAGCTAATCGCAAAAAGCGGTTAGCTCTTGCTAGGGAATACGTTACTAAACCTCCTGAATTTTGAGAATCCGTAATCTTTAGTGATGAAACTAAAATTAACCTTTTTGGGTCTGACGGCAGAATTAAAGTTTAGAAGACGAAGAATACCGCATTCGATATTAAAAACCATTTGATCCACGGTGAGACAAGGGGGTGGCAGTGTTCTGCTTTGGGGACGCATGTCCACTGGGGAGGGTTGGAAATTTACATTTTATTAATGGTGCCATGGATCAGCATGTTTATCTGAACATTGTGAGAAACAGGATAATGATCCGAAATATACCGCAAACTTGCGAGAATGGATGATCCATAATGTGCGACAGCAGCTTCATATACCTCCGCAATGACCCGATGTTAACCCCATCGAACATTTATGGGAGGAACTTAAACGGCGCGTTCGCAATAATGTTTCAAATGGAGAATAATTTAAAAAACAGAATATTGAACGAATGGGAGAACATGCCAGCAGAAGTCGCTAGAAAGCTGGTTACAAGCATGACAAAAAGTTTACAGGAGATTATCATGGCCAATGGCGGACCCACTAAATATTAGTTTAAACGAAGTTGTTATTTTCCGTTAAACTCCGTCAAACTATTATTGGTAATTGTTAAGTGTATGGAGACATTTTTGACATTAATTTTGTTTACATTTGTATAATAACATTTAAATAAAATGTTCCCTAGTTGTTTTTAATACTAATCTTCGTGGGTTAAGTTTCAAATATTAATTTAAACATGTTTTCTCATAGTTCCAATTAATAGAAAAATAGTACAGAAAGCAGGTGGTGTATGGAGACTTTTTGGACTGAGTGTAAAACACGATATACAGGAAGCAACCTCTTCTAATCTTCTCTCTCATCCTTTGCTCCACTTAGCTGTTTTACTATAAATATTTATGCATAAAATTTATTTATTACACAGGGCAACAAAAAAATATTTTTGTTTTGGTGCCTGGGATTTTAGAGCTGATTTTAACTATATTTGGGACGCTAAATCTATACATGCAATCCGCTTTTCTCTATCAGCTCTACTTTTTTAGATACATCAACTTATCTACCAATGTGGTTTTTATTCAGTATATTCATTTATGAGAGTTCTAAAATTATTATATATTCATTAATGTAGGTACAATGGTTTTATTGTCAGTCTGTAATTGAGTAAATTCCAGGTAAATCTATAAATAGTGGAACCATTGCCTATCAGGTACCTGAACTGACCCTTTTAATCACCTAACTCGGGTAAGTCTCGTCAGTTTGTGCGTTCTTACTAATGAGAGTAGATCGAATTCGGCGTGTTATTTTATGTTAAGAAAAGAGTGTTTTTGTGTTATTGAACAGAATTAAAATGAGTTCAGGTTCCAGTTCAAGAAGAAGTTGTGTAAATCAACCTGATGTGTTTTGCTATATATGAGGAGAATACATGTTTCAACAAAACAGACAAACTATTACTGACTTTGTAAAGCGAGCGTATCTTGGATACTTTGGAGTTAAGCTTGGTGATCAGGACAAAACGTGGGCCCCGCATCTCGTATGTAAAACTTGTACAGAGCATTTACGGCAGTGGACTACCGGGAAAAGAAAATGTCTAAAATTCGGCGTACCAATGGTTTGGAGAGAACCAAAAAACCACTTCAATGATTGTTATTTTTGTTTAGTAAATACTAATGGAATCAATCGAAATAACCGCAGTAAGTGGACTTATCCCAATTTAGACTCGGCAATACGCCCTATCCCGCACTCAGATGAAATACCGATTCCAACATTTCATCAGCTACCACATATCTCTGATGACGAATATTTTCCCTCTGATCGTTCTTCTGATGCTAATAAAAGTTCTGATGCTAATGAAACTAACAGTGACTATGAGGGGACGTCATCAGTTCCTCAACGCTTCAATCAAAATGAATTAAATGATCTCACCAGGGATCTCAATTTATCGAAAAAAGCTTCTGAAGTACTGGCTTCTAGGTTGAACGACAAAAATTTACTGGAACAAGGAACCAAAATTACCTTTTACCGTACAAGAGAAAAAGATCTGCTACCATTCTTTTCTCAAGAAGACAATCTTGTATTTTGTCACGAAATTAGGGGACTCATGAAAGAAATGGGACTTTCTGAATATATTCCAGATGATTAGCGCCTATTTATTGACAGTTCAAAGCGAAGTTTTGTCAGCTTGTTTAATGGTCTATGTTTAAGATGTGTCCTTCCACATAATGGGAATAAATATGGTTCAATACCACTAGCTCACTCAACGAAACTGAAAGAAGAATATAATACCATAGCTTTGGTCTTGCAGAAGATAAAGTATTACGAACATCAATGGATGATTTGTGTAGACTTAAAAATGGTAAACTTTCTTCTTGGGCAGCAAAGTGGTTACACGAAATATCCGTGTTTCTTGTGCCTCTGGGATAGTAGGGACAAAACACACCACTGGGTTAGAAAAGATTGGCCTCAGAGAGAAAACATGGACGTTGGCGAAAAGAATGTCATTAACGACGCTTTGGTTGAAAGAGAAAAAATCATACTTCCTCCGTTACATATAAAGTTGGGCTTAATGAAGCAATTTGTAAAGGCTGTTGATAAGAATGGGTCTTGCTTTGCATATATAGGGGTAAAAATGCGTCAGTTGAGCACAGAAAAACTCAAAGCAGGGATATTTGACGGCCCACAAATAAGACAATTAATTAAGGATCCTGCCTTCATAAATTCAATGAATCAAGTTGAACGAGAAGCTTGGACATCATTTGTCGCAGTTGTAGAAAATTTTCTAGGCAAACATAAAGCTCAAAACTATGTTGAAATGGTTAACAAGATGCTTAATAGTTTCAAATCCTTAGGGTGCAATATGAGTATTAAAATACACTATTTACACAGCCACTTAGACCGTTTTCCAGAAAATTTAGGAGACATGAGTGAGGAATAAGGTGAAAGATTTCACCAAGATATTAAAGTTATGGAGGACTGCTACCAAGGAAGATGGGACATGCACATGATGGCAGATTACTGCTGGAGTTTAAAAAGGGACTGTTTAAAAAAACATTCAAGAATGTCGCGGAAAAGAAGCTTTACAAGTGTTGAGTGACTATTTCATTTCTTCAATGTTTTTTTTTTGTTTGTAAGTACGACATAATATTGTATTTTGTATAACTAAAATAAAAATTTCGTATCTACTTTTGTTTACTACACTTACGGATTTGAGTTACAATAATGTAACTTATATTTCTCTAAAATTGTATATCTTAAAAATTTGAGCTCCTAGGTACAAATGAATACGTTATTTGAATTCAGGACATCAAATTGATATAGAATCAGCTCAAAAAACCTCGACACCAAAACAGCTGTTCCCCTGTGTTATAATTGATTTGTGGAAACATGGAAAATCATTCAAAAAACGAGTTCCTATAAAATTCGACCATGCTCCGATCGTCCCAAGAAACTGACTCCACGTGAAGAGGCCAGTATTGTTAGACAAATAATTATAGATCCCAAGAAAAGTGCACCAAAATTAAAAGAAAAAGTACGGGAACTACTTTCGAAAAATGTTTGCTTACAAACAGTGAGTAATTGTTTACAGAGGGTAGGTTATAAGGGGTGTGCGGCCAGGAAGAAGCCGTTAATTTCGGAAGCTAATCGCAAAAAGCGTTTAGCTTTTGCTAGGGAATACGTTACTAAACCTCCTAAATTTTGGGAATCCGTAATCTTTAGTGATGAAACTAAAATTAACCTTTTTGGGTCTGATGGCAGAACTAAAGTTTGGAGAAAGAAGAATACCGCATTCGATATTAAAAACATTTGATCCACGGCGAGACAAGGGGGTGACAGTGTTCTGCTTTGGGGACGCATGTCTACTGGAGGGGTTGGAAATTTACATTTTATTAATGGTGCCATGGATCAGCATGTTTATCTGAACATTGTGAGAGACAATTTAAGAGAAAGTGCCCATAAATTAGTACTCGAAAAAAGATACTTTTTCCAACAGGATAATGATCCGAAACATACCGCAAACTTAGTGCGAGAATGGATGATCCATAATGTGCGACAGCAGCTTCATACATCTCCACAATCACCCGATGTTAACCCCATCGAACATTTATGAGAGGAACTTAAACGGCGCGTTCGCACACATAATGTTTCAAATGGAGAAGGATTCAAAAATAGGATATTGAACGAACGGGAGAACATGCCAGCAGAAGTTGCTAGAAAGCTGGTTACAAGCATGACAAAAAGGTTACAGGAGATTATCGTGGCCAACGGCGGACTCACTACATATTAGTTTACACGAGGTTGTTATTTTCCGTTAAACTCCGTCAAACTATTATTGGTAATTGTTAAGTGTATGGAGACTTTTTTGACATTAATTTTGTTTACATTTTTATAACAATGAAGTAACTTCTAAATAAAATTTTCCGTACTACTCAGTATATATCACCACTACACCAAACACTTTATTTTTGCACTCGACGCGCGTTTCGCTAACCATGTTAGCTTCATCAGGAGCGATGATTGACTAAAGCTAAACTACAAATCTACCCTATTTATACTTAGCCTAAACCTTGAATTACTCAAGCGAAACTAAAGACATAGGCAAGGCCCTCAGTTCCGGTCAAGTAACCAGTAGAGGGGACTATAAGGAATAGGCCCTCTGTCTTTATTTAAACTACTTTTACATTTTATGATTTCCATACTTTCGTATATATATATATATATATATATATATATATATATATATATATATATATATATATATATATATATATATAACAACATAAATTAGCCTCATTACATTTCTAATACGATTCCTTTCTTTATTGAAGTTTACTCTGTTCAGAGGGAAAGTGACCAAACGATGAACTAAAAAATGTAATGAGGCTAATTTATGTTGTTATATATATATATATATATATATATATATATATAACAACATAAATTAGCCTCATTACATTTTTTAGTTCATCGTTTGGTCACTTTCCCTCTGAACAGAGTAAACTTCAATAAAGAAAGGAATCGTATTAGAAATATAACTAGAGTTAATGGTTACGACGATGACTTAGTAAATAAGCTAATAAATAGACATAAATTTAGGTTTAATATTCAGAGTTCCACCTTTTTTACACGCGAAGAAAATAACACCAAATATGTCTCCATACCATATAATCCGAAATATAGCAAGGGACTCAATAAGGTATTTAATAAGGTAGGCCTCACCTTAGTCTATAAGTCATCAGACAATCTGAGGAATATCTTAGGAAATCCCAAAGATAAGATTCCTAATTGTGAGAAAAGTGGAATTTATGAAATTAGTTGTAATGATTGTGACAAAAAGTATGTTGGGCAAACTAAAAGGTCAATTAAAAGACGATTTAAAGAACATTTAGTACACTTAAGATACAATAGAACAGAAAATTTTAGCATTGCCGAACATGCCCTTGAAGCTGATCATACTGTAACATTAGATAATCTAAGGTTAATAAGGAATGTATCTGAGGAGATTGTTGAACGCATATGAAAGTATGGAAATCATAAAATGTAAAAGTAGTTTAAATAAAGACAGAAGGCCTATTCCTTATAGTCCCCTCTACTGGTTACTTGACCGGAACTGAGGGCCTTGCCTATGTCATTAGTTCCGCTTGAGTAATTCAAGGTTTAGGCTAAGTATAAATAGGGTAGATTTGTAGTTTAGCCTTAGTCAATTATCGCTCCTGACGAAGCTAACATGGTTAGCGAAACGCGCGTCGAGTGCAAAAATAAAGTGATTTGGTGTAGTGGTGATATATACTGAGTAGTATCATTGTGCCAAAGATTCCACATTCCCAACTTAGTTAAAATTTTCCGTAGTTGTTTTTAATACTAATCCTCGTTGGTTAAGTTTCAAATATTAATTTAAACATGTTTTTTCATAGTTCCAATTAATTAGTTAAACATAACAGAAAAATAGTATAGAAAGCAGGTTGTGTATGGAGACTTTTTGGACTGAGTGTAAGACACGATATACAGGAAGCAACCTCTTCTAATCTTCTCTATCATCCTTTGCTTCACTTATCTGTTTTACTATAAATATTGATGCATAAAATTTATTTATTATTTATCAAAAAACCAGGAATTAAAATTAAAACCTTTTAAAATTTATTGACCTTTCACCCCCTTTGGCCTGACGCGATATCGTTCAAAAATTATCGGCTTCACCTCCTTATTACACGTTATCTACGTACTAAGTTTAAAATTGATCAGACAGATAGAGAGATCGACGGAAATGAAATGTTTTTCGTGATCTAGGTACCCTAACACATGAAGAAAAGAAAAAATCTCGAAGTGTGATTTTTTCACAAACACAATATTTTCCTTTAGCAAGAAAAGTAAAAAAAACTGAACAAATATTATCGAATGTGATTTTGACAGAAATTTTAAAAAATTACATGCATTTTTAAATAGTTAAAGAAATATATTATTCCTTATTTTGAAACGTCTTCATATATACGTTCAAACATCTTCTCTCTTGCCGAACCTATTATAATTTACAGCATACGATATACTCAATACTCTAGTTTCATACACTGTAATCTAGTGTAACTTATTGCAATTTCACAGACACAATATGCGTCCCGGGCCAGGCAGCGGCAAGATCACGTGCTCTATTAGCTCTTCCTGCAGCGCAAACTTACACCCTGCAACGCCTGTTGAGAATTTATAATAAAAACTAATTATTATAGCAAAGTGTAGGAGAAAAACACTCTATTAAACTTGCAATCAGGGTATAATAGATGAGCGAACACACTTGTTAACGACTCTAAAATATAATAACGCAATTTAAAGGGGAATTTTCAGCTCTTTCGGCTTTAAAACTACAGACTTATTTCTCACCTCAAGTAGTATACGTGTATCAGATTTAAAATCTATATTTGATTTAGTTACTAGCTATCGAGGCAACATTCTGACAGATAAACAAAGACTCTCTCTCTTTCAATCCTTTCACTCCAATAGGAGTAGCGGTGACACTATGCAGTTGCTGCCTCAACAGTCATTCTCCAGGTATCTTGAATCTGCACGACCTGACTCGATTCTTGCATACTCATACCAAGAAGAGATCTTGGTGGGACCATCTTGTTGGAGGCCATCCCTTTGATCTTCTATTTTCTAGCTACCTCGTTACTACAAGCCTCTCCATGGCATCCACTTTCCTCATAATATGACCAAAATAATTCAAGTACTGTCTATTAATTTTATTTGAAAGTCGGTCATTTATATTAAGCTCTTCAAGAATATATACATCAGTATATGTTATTCTGAGGAATCTTCAATATGCCCACATCTCAAACGCATCGATTCGTCTTTTGTCAGCTTCTTTAATGGTCCATGTTTAAGATGTGTAACTTGCTGTGGGGAATATAGGGCTGGATAGCAATCTTAAGTTTGTGTTTTTTGTGACAGCTGGATTTTCCCAGACCTTAGTGAGTTTGATCGTCGAACAATAGCTAAACGTCTTCTTACGTCCGCTTCACAGCCACCATTGTTAGTTATGAGGGATCCCAAATAGTTGAAACGGTCTACAACAGTGAAACGAGCAATTTTATTTATTTGTGACAGATCGTCCTTACGACTAACAATCATTACTTTGGTTTTCGCTTTATTAATTGTCAATCCATAGTTTTTGCTAGTGATTTCCAGGTGCTCCATAACTGGTTCTGGGTCTTCTATTGATCGCTGTAAATTGTATTCGGTGGGATACACAGTCCTGGGCAAATTATTCTAAAGGGATGATGCTCTCCATATAAAAGACTGCTTGAAAAGCGTTGTACGAGGAGTAACAAGCTGAACCTCATACAGATGTGAAGTATTAGCGCGACGTATATTTTTGACATGCACCGCTCTGGAAAGAATTAAGCGGTCTACATCCTTCGAACACTTTGCATGAAAATACTTGTAGAATAGGCTCAAATCGCCAACCGTTCTTCGATGTTCCAGCGAATCAAGGCCGCCGGTCAGTTCCGGGTCTCCAATCAGACGAACAGCTCTTCTCTGAATAGAATCCAACAAATGCAATGTATGTTTGGGAGTGGAGCCCCAAACATGGGAGTAGTAAAGAATTAACACTTGTTGTGGAGTGTAAAGCTTTCTGGTTCGAAATAATATTTCCAACTTTTGAGAAGCTCTCTTTGCTATGCCTGCGACATGTTCATGCCAGGACATATCTACTCCCAAATTAACGCCCAACAAGTTGAGTGACGATGTTAGAGGAATGGAGTGCTCCGCCATAACTATGTCGGGTTCAGCAACGTTAACTTTTTTTAGAAAAAACTGCCGCCTGGGTTTTTGTAGAGTTAAATTCCACTTGGTTACTGTCACCCCAAGATAGAATTTCTTCCAGGTCTTTCTTAAGTTGAACGACTTCCCGCTGTCTGCGGATATTTGTCTCAGTAGCCGATGTCCGGGCGTTCAAAGTGAATGAAGAGATAAGCGTACTGTCATCTGCAAAACTGTAGATTGGGTTTTCGGTCTTTTCCAGCAGATCATTAATGTAAATGAGATAGTATGGAGCCTTGGGGCACACCGGAATTGATAGTGAAGGTGTTAGAAAGAAATCCGTCGACTGCCACTCGTAAAGAACGCTCTCTGAGGAAACATGGGAGCCACAAACAGAATTTTTCAGACATACCATAAGAGCGCAGCTTATAAATAAACAATGTTGAAATATGTTGAAATTATTTTTATAATTGAAACAAATAGCAAACAATAACCTATATTGTAGCAAAATAATTCTGTAACGAGTTTAATGAAGTAGCCAAAATTTCACACAATAAACAGACAAATAGGAGCCAAAAGTTGTCCACAATCTAACTTTTTAAATTCAACTTTTTCGCTTTGAATAAAGTATATTAAGCGTGAAGTTACGCAGGAGAGGCATGAAATAAATGTCACCTCGAAACAAAATGTCCCGGTGAAAATAATAAATTCATTTTGAAAAAAAATCGTGTTTAGGTGTAAATGATACCTTTTGTTTAACTTTTAAGCGGATTGGCCCAGGCTTTTTTTAATACCTTGTTTTCATTTGTGAAATTTAGTATTTTTATTACGGTTTCTCCATGACAATCTTTTTATAAATATACAAGGATAGATAATGACAAAAGAAAGAAGTTTTTTGATCAGATTTACTAGCATTGCATGCTTAAATATTCTAGGACCGTTTCAAACATATCTTTTTAAATAAATTTAAAAAAATAGGAAAATATTCATTAAGCATGCAGCAAACTGCTTAATATTTTACTTAAAGATAAACTACATATAAGCATCGTTATTAATGAACGTGAGATAAATAAAACTAAAATTTAAAAGAAAAAACTTACCAACTTCAAAAAAGTGATAAAAAGTACAAAATACAATTTTCGCTTAATCTGAAAAAAAAATTGGTCAAGTGCAAGTTCAATTTGAGCAATTAGTGTTCCGTACGTTGATTGCTTGTAAAATAAAAAAATTTGTTATGGAGGTATAAGAGGATCAATGACTTCACAAGACACACCCCAAAGTTGTTTTCAACAAAGTTGTTTTCCGATCTTTACTGAAAACTTATGACCTTGAAATTTTTTTTTTATATACCACATAAATTATTAAAGGCTCTTGATAATTTTCGTTCAATCTACACCATGTGAAGAATATTCCAGAATATTGCATGTCGAGGTTATTGGTAACAAATTATAAAACTAGAAAACGAAAAATATAAGCTTGGTAGAATTCATTATTATGTTTTGTTTATCTAAATCATACAGGAAGGATTGAATATATCCGAAAGCTTTCACTAAGTAAAAAGAGTATTATTTTTTGTAAATATATTATAATCTGGCTGCAACCCTGCGACAATCACAGTTTTATTTAAATATACAGCCGTGAAGTTGATAACTCTTATATATATATATATATATATATATATATATATATATATATATATATATATATATATATATATATATTCTCCTTTTTCTCTAATCTTCACCGATTTATTGCTGAACATAGGCCTTCCTCACATCTTGCTACTTTTGACGGTCCCGTGCCTCTCATCCACACAAACCCGACCGTTCGTTTGATGTCATCAGTCCAATGTTTGGGAGGCCTCCTACCCATTGATCAAAACAAATATATTTTAAAAACACTTTCTGGTACAATTTTAATTCCTATGTTAGTCCTTGTACTGATTGGTTCAATGTTTCAACATAATTTTTAAATTTCTTGACTTACGAAACACCGAAGAAAAAATTTTAAATGAAAACTTATCTCTTTTACCACCACCTAAACGTTTTGTTTTAAAATATATTGGAATAAAAATAATTAGGCTTAAAATTATCTTCTTGCAACCAACAATGAGAATAAAGTCGAAACATGGTATTATCTTTTTAAATCACTGTTAATTACAACTTAGTAACCTTTATATACAATTTTTCTTCAAATTAGAAACAACGAGAAAACAACATAATTTTCAGATTTTCCACGTCTATGTGTGTACGATGCTGGTTTGAAAAGTCCGTGCAAAGTCCGAGAGATGGCACCACCGGCGCGTATCGAGGTCATGTTTAGTTAGTAGCATCTCTTGAATGAACGCACACCAAGTTTCAGCCATATTGGTCTATTTCTTTGTGTTTGGCATTCGTGTGAATCAAGGAAGTCGACTGATTTTCAAGAAATGGACGAAAAAGAATTTCGTGTGGTGATTAAACATTACTTTATGAAAGGCAAAACGCCTCAGGAGACTAAAGAGAAGCTTGATAAACATTATGGTGACTCTGCACCTTCGATTAGAACAGTTTATAAGTGGTTTCAAAATGTTCGGACTGGCCATATGGGCACAAGTGACGCTGAACGTTCTGGGCGGCCTGTGGAGGTTACGACTCCAGAAATCATTGATCAAATCCATGATATGGTGATGGATGACAGAAGAGTTAAGGTGCATGAGATTGCTAGTGCTGTGGGCATCTCGACTGAACGGGTACATAATATTTTGCATAAACATTTGGACATGAGAAAGCTATCCGCAAGATGGGTGCTGCGATTGCTCACGCTTGACCAAAAACGGAATCGTGTGAAGTGTTGCAAGGATGGTTTGCAGCTGTTCCAGAAGAATCCGGAGGACTTTAAGAGTCGTGTCGTCACTGTGGATGAAATATGGATACATTACTATACTCCTGAGACCAAACAACAATCTAAACAATGGGTTACCAAGGGGGAATCTGCACCAAAAAAGGCGAAGACCGTTCCTTCGGCCGGAAAGGTTATGGCGACTGTCTTTTGGGATTCGCAAGGGATAATCGTCATCGACTATCTGGAAAAGGGTAAAACTATTACAGGTGAATATTATTCATCGTTATTGGACCGTTTGAAAACCGAGCTGCAAGAAAAACGCCCGCGATTGGCCCACAAGAAAGTCCTTTTCCATCACGACAACGCACCAGCACACACCTCAGCAGTTGTGGTCGCAAAGCTAATGGAAATAGGATTCCAACTCGTTTCACATCCCCCCTATTCTCCAGACTTGGCTCCCTCGGACTACTATTTGTTCCCCAATTTGAAGAAATGGCTGGCGGGACAAAGATTTTATTCAAACGAGGAGGTGATTGCAGACACTAATGGATATTTTGCAGACTTGGACAAATCCTATTATTCGGAAGGGATCAACAAACTAGAACATCGTTGGACGAAGTTTTTTTTTTTTTTTTATGGGTCTAGCACACGTGCTACAGGGAAGTCCCTAAAGCGCTACAGGAGCGACACGTGTGCGGAGAAAGCGATTCACGTTGTTCTTGAATCGCTGTAGATTGTACTCGATGAGAAACACAGTCCTGGGTAAACCATTCCAAAGGTATGATGTTCTCCATATAAAAGACTGCTTGAAAAGCGTTGTACGAGGAGTAACAAGCTGAACCTCATACGGATGTGAAGCATTAGCGCGACGCGTACCTCTAATATGCACCGCTCTGGGAGGAATTAAACGGGCCACATCCTTCGAACACTTTCCATGAAAGTACTTGTAGAATAGGCTCAAGTCGCCAACCGTTCTTCGATGCTCCAGCGAATCAAGGCCGTCGGTCAGTTCCGGGTGTCCAATCAGACGAACAGCTCTTCTCTGGATAGAATCCAACAAATGCAGTGTATGTTTGGGAGCGGAGCTCCAAACATGGGAGCAGTATTCCATAGTTGGTCGAATTTGAGCTTTGTAAAGAATTAACAGTTGTTGTGGAGTGTAAAGCTTTCTGGTTCGAAACAATATTCCCAACTTTTGAGAAGCTCTTCTTGCTATGCCTGCAACATGTTCATGCCAGGACATATTTGCTCCCAAATTAACGCCTAACAGATTGAGTGACGATGTTAGAGAGATGGAGCGCCCCGACATAACTATGTCGGGTTCTGCAACGTTAACTTTTTTAGAAAAAACTGCCGCCTGGGTTTTTGTAGCGTTAAATTCCACTTGGTTACTGTCACCCCAAGATAGAATTTCTTCCAGGTCTTTGTTAAGTTGAATGACTTCCTGCTGTCTGCGGATATTCGTCTGAGTAGTCGATGTCCGAGCGTTCAAAGTGAATGAAGAGATAAGTGTACTGTCATCTGCAAAGCTGTAGATTGGATTCTCGGTCTTTTCCAGCAGATCGTTAATATAAATGAGGAAGAGAGTAGGAGACAGTATGGAACCTTGGGGCACACCGGCGTTGATAGTGAAGGTGTTAGAAAGAAATCCGTCAACTGCCACTCGTAAAGAACGCTCTCTGAGGAAACATGAGAGCCACAAACAGAACCTTTCAGACATACCACAAGAACGTAGCTTAGCCAACAGCCCATCGTGCCAAACACGGTCAAATGCCTTGGATATGTCAAGAGCAACCGCTCGAGATTCTCCAAAGTGTTCAATTGCGTTGTTCCAAACATGTGTTACATAAGTCAGAAGATCTCCGGTTGATCTATTTTTACGAAAGCCATATTGGTGATCACTAATAATGTTGAATCCTTCAAGATATTTTAGAAGATGCTGATTGATAGCCTTTTCCATGACTTTCGATATTATTGAGAGTAGTGCGATTGGTCGGTAGTTATTTGGCAAGGTCTTCTTGCCTTTTTTTAGGTATCGGCTGAACTGTGGCACATTTCCAGCAGGAAGGAAATATTCCCTTTCTGTAGGATAGGTTGAAAAGTCTACAGAAAACTGGTGTTAGTTCCCTCGCACAGTTCTTGAGAACTATGGCAGGTATTCCGTCAGCGCCTGAAGCCTTTTTGGTGTCTAGCTTCATCAAAATACGTTTTATGATACGCTGTCTGAAGACAATATCGGGCATCCTTGACTGCACTATGGGAATAGTAGGTGGTGTTTTTCCTTGGAAATCGACAGTAGAATGTGAAGCAAAGAGTTCAGCCAACAAGTTCGCTTTCTCAACAGGTGTCGTTGCAATAGAATTATCTGGCCGTGTGAGTGGTGGTATGGTGGATTTGGTGAAATTTTGACTAACTGCCTTAGCGAAGTGTATAAGCCTAAAAGGAGACTATGTCGAAAAATAAAAAAGGTTTACCCCAAACACATAAGTAGTTTTTATTTTTGCACGGACTTTTCAAACCAGCCTCGTATATACTGTAATGTTTGGGTTTTTGGTCGACCTGCTGACGACATAGACTACCAACAATATCCGGTTCAGACTCAAATATTACTAAAAAAGTACTAAATACGATGTCAAAAAATTTAAAATGGAGTACCATTTCAATATCATGGTCTTTTTTACAGTTGTTTCTGTCTCAAAAAATGTTTTTAAATAATGTTATTGACAATGTTTTATTTTCTGATGTTTTTTGTGATTATACTTGATACCTGGCCAACAAAATGCAAATTTTATTGTATTCACCAGAGATGAATTAACTGCTGAATTTTGTGAGAAATTTCTCATACAAATTAATAAATTTATAAATCACATATCATAACGAGTGTCTTAACTTTATTTTTCTGTACCTTGTTTTCATTTTAGTATCCAGAAGAAGCTACCAAATAGGTAGCGAAAGCTTGATAACAAAAATAAAAAAGTAGCTACTCCAGCCTATAGATCTTTGATTGTTCATCTCTTCTCCTCATAAGGGCGTTTCCCAGTAGTTAAACTTTCGATTGTTTGTTACCAGTGTTCTGTTACTGTCCTTCCTCTTTCTTATATATTATATATAATATATATATATATATATATATATATATATATATATATATATATATATATAATATGACATAATTAAATCTAGTGTTTGTAAATATCTCCTTGACCTTTCAAAACCTTGACTGATAATAAAATCATTTTTTAGAATTTGTTCATTTTTCCAACCAAAGACTAGCAAATATTTTTATAATACTAGTGGGATTCTATTAAATTCATAGAATATAGATTCCCACCCCACTTCAGGTATTACTTGTATGTTTCATTACAATCGAAAGCTACGGCAACAGACAAACCAATCGACCAACAGATTAGCAGATATTGGCTAGTACATTTTTTAGTGATCTAAGGACATTGACACCTAAAGATATTGTTTGTTTGTTTGTTTGTTTCTGTTGGGCAGGGCGTCACCTAAAGATATGAGAAAATTTTTGAATGCCCTTAATGACGGAAGTAAAAATAGAAGTGACACCAATAAAAATAAGTTATGTTACAGTTAATTTAAATTTCTATTTTAATGTAAAATTAATTATAACAAGACAAGAAACCACAGTGTTCTGCCACTCTCGTATTTATTTCAGTATTGTATTTAACCAAGAATTATTTTCAATCAATGAAAAATATTTAAAGCATTGACAATCCTACAAATAAGTATTTGATAAATTACTGCTCTAAATCGGGTTTTTCAAATAATATACTTTGTAATATTACTATGAATAAATAATAAACATAATAAATATTAAGTCAATATTTTTGATATAATGTAATGTGAAAAGCCATTCCTTTAATGTCCACAATTTCTTCTAATATGATTCTAATTTAAGCCGATATTCTTCTGATATAAAAAGGCTGATTTCTTTAATATTTTATAATTTCTTATACTATGATTTCATTTGTATATATGTATATATATATATATATATATATATATATATATATATATATATATATTAATTTGTGTTCCTTTTTTAAAGCTTATTATTTTTATTAATTACGTGATTTTTCTATTATTGGGTATTTAGGTTCGGTAATGAAACGATTATTTTTTTTTTGACGTTTGCCCAATTTTTTGAGCATTTTCAAAACCTCATACTTTATAGTTCTAAAAATAAACAGAATTGTCTAATACATTTTAAAATTTTTCCTATCACTATAAACGTCACTTTTTAAAAACATATAATTACAACTAAAACATATTTTCAGGATACGCACCTTAAATTGTACCCGTCAGAGTGTTACTCAATCTGTTACAAATTTTTGTGTGTATACTGGGTGTTAAAATATATCATTTACATTTATTTTTATTTTAGTAAGTTTGTATACACATGGCTGATTCCCTTTTGTATCAGTTCTGTCATTTACAGCGGTTTTTTTTTTTATCTTGTATTAATTTGTAATTTTGTATAATGTGAGTTTTTGCTTATGATATTGGTCTCTTTATGATTAAACTCATGTTTATTTTCGGTTATATGTTTGTTTAGTGCTGTAGCATTATTTGTGTATTTGTGTCCGTTTATTCACACACTTTAATACTACTCAGTATATATCACCAGTCAATCATCGCTCCTGATGAAGCTAACATGGTTAGCGAAACGCTCGTCGAGTGCAAAAATAAAGTGTTTGGAGTAGTGGTGATATATACTGAGTAGTATCATTGTGCCAAAGATTCCACATTCACATTCCCAACTTAGCACACACTTTAATGTTGTGATTTTTTAATGTATTTTTTAGTTGTTCTGCTAGTTCCTTGGTGTATGGGAGTGGTAGATATTTTTCTTTTTTTTTTGTTCTTTTGTGGCTATGTTGGTTTTTACATTTTTATTGTGCGGTTGATGCCTCTTTTTTGAAAGCCATTTTGTATCATGACATTTTTTACTTTTTTTTGGTATATCTGGTTCTGGGGTAGTTAAGATTATTGCTCCATCTATTAAACCTACAATAACACTGATCTTTTGTGTCGCTGCATGGCTCGAATAAAAGTTCAAATATCTTCCTGACCATGTCAGTTTTGGGTACCATTCTGTCTGAATCATACTATTTTTTCTTGTGTTAGGTGTATATATATATATATATATATATATATATATATATATATATACATATATATATATATATATATATATATATATATATATATACATATATATACATATATATATATATATATATATATATATATATATATATAAATACATATACATATATATATATATATATATATATATATATATATATATATATATATATATATATATATATATATATATAAATAAATACATATACATATACATATATATATATATATATATATATATATATATATATATATATATATATATATAAATACATATATATATATATATATATATATATATATATATATATATATATATATATATATATATATAATATACATATACATATATATATATATATATATATATATATATATATATATATATATATATATATATATATATATATATATATATAACAATAGAGGTTTTCACGGATGGTGGAATGTAATACATTAAAACTCCCGGTTTCAATCCGTTCGTCTAACAATGAATTTGCATGACATTTCGCCAAAATCTCATTTGGCATTTTCAAGTGCTCCTGCTGCTGCTGTTGCTAGATACTGTGATTTTGCTGTTGCTGCCGTTCGAAGCTAACTGAGAAACCGATGTGTGGTCGCCGTCTTTTATAGGTCGGCGTCTACGCAGATTGTAGGTGGGGGGTCGGAAGGGTTCATCCGAGCATCGGTGTTTGCCGGCGCTATGCTGACTGTTGCCTTCTCGATGTTTTGGTTATATATATATATATATATATATATATATATATATATATATATATATATATATATATGTATATATATGTATATATATATATATATATATATATATATACATATATATATATATATATATATATATATATATATATATATATATATATATATATATATATATATATATGTATATATATAAAGGGTGATTCATTTAGAGGTACTTTTTGTGATGGGGATTTAATTGCAGATTGCGCATGCGTCGTGTCAACTGAAGTGGCATTCCTGTTCAGTAGTGTTTGACAATTCATAATGGAAAGACTTAGCCCGGCACAGCGTCTACAAATTGTTCAACTTTATTACGAAAATGGGCGTTCTACGAGGAATGTGTATCGGGCGCTTAGAGCAACTTATGGTCCACATAATCGGCCTACCGAACGCACAATTCGCTCTACCATCAATAAGTTTGAGACCCAATTTTTATTATTGGATAATGCTCGACCGAATAGACCACATCCAGCACGTAGTGAAGAAAATATAGGGGCGGTAGCGGAGAGTGTACGCGAAGACCGTCAAGTGTCGATTCGTCGCCATTCTCAACAGCTTGGCCTGTCATATTCAACAACTTGGCGTATTTTACGTAATGATATTTCTTTAAAAGCATACAAAATTCAACTAGTGCAACAACTGAAGCCGACCGACCTTCCGAATCGTTTCCGTTTTAGTCGTTGGGCTCTTGACAAGCTTGCAGAAGATCCACTGTTTTCGAGAAAAATTTTGTTCACCGATGAGGCCCATTTTTGGCTTAATGGGTTCGTGAATAAACAAAATGCCCGTATTTGGGGTGATGAACAACCTGAAGAGGTTCAAGAGCTGCCATTAAATCCAGAAAAAAACAACAGTTTGGTGTGGTTTATGGGCCGGTGGAATAATCGGTCCATATTTCTTCAAAACAGAGGCCGGCCGGAATGTTACTGTGAATGGTGACCGTTATCGCGCCATGATAACAGACTATTTGATGCCAGAAATTGAAGCTCGTGGTCTCGACGAAATTTGGTTCCAACAAGATGGCGCCATTTGCAGTACAGCCCGTGAAACCACGGCTTTACTGCGAGAGCAATTCGGCGAACAGATCATTTCACGCTTTGGACCAGTGAATTGGCCGGCTAGATCATGTGACATCACACCTCTTGACTTTTTCCTTTGGGGCTATGTAAAGTCCAAAGTCTACATGGATAAGCCAGCTACAATTGAGGCATTGGAGGCCAATATTACTCGAGTCATTGGCCAAATACCACTCGAAATACTCACACGCGTCATTGAAAATTGGAGCTTCAGAATGGACGTTGTTAACCGTAGTCGCGGACAACATTTGAAAGAAATTATTTTTAAGAAATAATTGTAAAGAATGGTTCTTTTATATGATAATAAAGATTATAAAATAAAATTGTTTTTATTCATTTTTTTTTATTTAAAATAAAGTACCTCTAAATGAATCACCCTTTATATATATATATATATAGCCACAAAAGAACAAAAAAAAGATAAATATCTACCACTCCCATACACCAAGGAACTACCAGAAAAACTAAAAAATACATTAAAAAATCACAACATTAAAGTGTGCCATAAAACTGATAATAAATTAAGTTCATTGTTCACAAATTTCAAAAGTCCTACTAGCATCATGAACCAGACAAATGTAGTCTACTCGATTCCATGTATGGATTGTCCTAAAAAATATATCGAAATGGCTAGCCAATTACTTAAAAACAGAATAAACGGACACAAATACACAAATAATATATATATATATATATATATATATATATATATATATATATATATATATATATATATATATATATATATATATATATATACATATACATATATATATATATATATATATATATATATATATATATATATAACATATATATGTATACATAGATATATATATATATATATATATATATATATATATATATATATATATATATATATATATATATATATATATACAATATATATATATATATATATATATATATATATATATATATATATATATATATATATATATACAATATATATATATATATATATATATATATATATATATATATATATATATATATATATATATGTATATCCTCTTCAGTCCCAAAGTACTTGTATGTGTACAAAACTTTATATATATATATATATATATATATATATATATATATATATATATATATACAATATATATATATATATATATATATATATATATATATATATATATATATATATATATATATATATATATACAATATATATATATATATATATATATATATATATATATATATATATATATATATATATATATATATATATATATATATATATATATATATATGTATATCCTCTTCAGTCCCAAAGTACTTGTATGTGTACAAAACTTGTTTACATTGTTTTGACTACATAGAAATTTGAATTTTCTTCTTAAAGTGTGTTTTAAAAACTCTCTAACGCCAGGATCACATAAATAAATCATTTGGTACACCTGCGACTTGATAACAACTGGCAAATCAAAAATTAAACATAACGACCAGACTATATTAAATTTAGAGTTTTTTTTATAAAATATGGAGTTAAATTGTCAGCTCCTGTACACTTTTTAGGATCCAAATTATCAATTAATTTTAACATAAATTAACAACAAATTCCGTCAGTCTTTCCATCCATATTTCAAATTTAAAAACGTTTTCTGAAAAATACATTAAAAAATTTTAAAACCTTATACAGTTGTACAAAATAACCTCTGTTTAGGTTATTTATCGATTACGAAAGTATCTTTTGAACCCAAATTTTAGCAGTTCCGCTAACAATACTTTTTAAGAATATCCCACAGTCTGCAATCAAGTGGGTTTAAATTTGAGCTACCAGAAGGCCAGTCTTTAGTTTTAATAAATGCTGTAACGTGGTTTTCTCGCCAGCGTTGTTTTGGTTATACTTAGGTTGTCATATTTTTTATTTTTTTCTTTTCATAAATGATTAGTAATTCTTGTATATGATCTGATGTCTGAATTTTATCTTTAATAATTTGTCTTTACTCTTCCATTCATTTCTGTCGGGATGGGAACGAAACGCTTCTATAACTTCTTTTAAACTTATCAAAGCTAGCGTTTAGAGCCAGCCTACTAACAGCATTTGGGGTTTGGTTGTACCTTGCAGTTGTACAGGGTGAGTCAACGATAGAGTAAAGTTCATTATCTTACTTGTTTCAGGAATGACGAAAAAATGTGAAATACAATAGCTCTAGGGAATATTAAGGTGCACGGTTTTAAAATTATTTTTGAGTATACAGGGTACTTCAAAAAAGTGTGGCCGATATAACATATGTTTTTTTTAAATGGAACTTCCTATTTTCTAATTTATTTTTAAATCTTGTGTAAAATTTTACAACTTTTTTATTAATAATGTTATATACCTAAACCTAGTAATTTGTCTAATATTTCAATTTTTTTAAAAAAATACTAGCTTTCAGTTTTGTAAAAAATTGCCAGCAGCGCCATTGTTCCTGGAGGTGGAACACTCATAATTAACACGAGCGTTCTATAGAGATGAGAAAAAAGATATATATAAAGAAATTTGAGTTAGATGCTACAGGGTGTGCAAAATAAAAATTATGCATTTCGACTATTTTAAATTGAAATATCTCAAATTTTTTAAATGGCACGCCCTGTATATTATTATTTTTTTTGATAGATTTTACAAAACCCTCTAACTTTTATTAGGTATGTCATATACCTATTTCTAATAGTTTTCGATTTATTTTGAATTTTTCAATTTTTACCCTTGACAAACCCAAGACAAAACAAAAATGTAGGCATTTTGACATGTCTATTATGCAAGTAAAAATAGTTTAAATTGTTGCAGTAAGTGATGTATAAAGGTAATAGTTATGGATTTTCCTAAAAATGAATTAATTGATATGGTTTATATACTGGGCGTGGCGGGAAAAAATTGTCTTTTGGAGGTAAGGCTTTATGGAGCGAAGTACCCTAACAGACGTATACCATCTAGAAAATCTTTTCAGTCCTTAATGGAACGGTTTGATGGTAGTGGTAGCGTTGAGTGTACGAAACGGAAAGTAGTAAACCAGAATGCTACTAATGAGGAAAAAGAAATGGAGATTTTACTTCATGTTTTAGATAATCCCCAGGTCAGCAGCCGTCAACTAGCTGACTTATCTGATACATCCCAATCTACGAGAAAATACAAGTAACATCCCTTTTATATGGAACTACACCAAGAACTTGAAGACCGTGATCTTGAACGACGAGTAAACTTTTGTACCACCATGAATGGAGCAATATAGGCCGATCCAAATTTTTTATCCAAAATAATGTTTTCTGATGAAGCGACTTTTTGCAGTAATGGAGCAGTTAACAGCCATAACATGCATTATTATTTAACAGTTAACCCATTTTGGGTCCGGGAAGTTCAAAACCAAAACCACTTTGGTTTTGAACTTCCCATTATCGATCATGGTATTACCCACGTGGACGTGATCGATAACGGCGCCTGTCGGCAGCATAAGGAGAACCACGGACTGGTTCTCCTTATGCTGTTCTGTTCTCCAATAGCTTAATGTACTAGGCTGGTTTGAAAAGTCCGTGTAAAGTCCGAGAGATGGCACCACCGGCGCGTATCGAGGTCATGTTTAGTTAGTAGCATCTCTTGAATGAACACACACCAAGATTCAGCCACATTGGTCTATTTCTTTGTGTTTGGCATTCGTGTGAATCAAGGAAGTCGAGTGATTTTCAAGAAATGGACGAAAAAGAATTTCGTGTGGTGATTAAACATTACTTTATGAAAGGCAAAACGCCTCAGGAGACTAAAGAGAAGCTTGATAAACATTGTGGTGACTCTGCACCTTCGATTAGAACAGTTTATAAGTGGTTTCAAAATTTTCGGACTGGCCATATGGGCACAAGTGACGCTGAACGTTCTGGACGGCCAGTGGAGGTTACGACTCCAGAAATCATTGATCAAAGCCATGATATGGTGATGGATGACAGAAGAGTTAAGGTGCGTGAGATTGCTAGTGCTGTGGGCATCTCGACTGAACGGGTACATAATATTTTGCATAAACATTTGTACATGAGAAAGCTATCCGCAAGATGGGTGCCGCGATTGCTCACGCTTGACCAAAAAAGGAATCGTGTGAAGTGTTGCAAGGATGGTTTGCAGCTGTTCCAGAAGAATCCGGAGGACTTTAAGCGTCGTTTCGTCACTGTGGATGAAACATGGATACATTACTATACTCCTGAGACCAAACAACAATCTAAACAATGGGCTACCAAGGGGGAATCTGCACCAAAAAAGGCGAAGACCGTTCCTTCGGCCGGAAAGGTTATGGCGACTGTCTTTTGGGATTCGCAAGGGATAATCCTCATCGACTATCTGAAAAAGGGTAAAACTATTACAGGTGAATATTATTCATTGTTATTGGACCGTTTGAAAACCGAGCTGCAAGAAAAACGCCCGCGATTGGCCCACAAGAAAGTCCTTTTCCATCACGACAACGCACCAGCACACACCTCAGCAGTTGTGGTCGCAAAATTAATGGAAATAGGATTCCAACTCGTTTCTCATCCCCCCTATTCTCCAGACTTGGCTCCCTCGGACTACTATTTGTTCTCCAATTTGAAGAAATGGCAGGCGGGACAAAGATTTTATTCAAACGAGGAGGTGATTGCAGACACTAATGGATATTTTGTAGACTTGGACAAATCCTATTATTCGGAAGGGATCAACAAACTAGAACTCGTTGGACGAAGTGTATAAGCCTAAAAGGAGACTATGTCGAAAAATAAAAAAGGTTTACCCCAAACACATAACTAGTTTTTATTTTTGCACGGACTTTTCAAACCAGCCTCGTATGGTGTGGAATATTAAATTTTCGAATTATTGGTCCATGTTTTTTCTGTGAACCGCTGAACGGGCCTAGACATCTAAATTTTTTTGCAAAACGAATTACCCCAGTGGTAGAAGTTGATAACTTTGAAAGGGAACAAATGTGGATTCAACAAGACGGAGCTCCTGCTCATTACCACCGGGAAGTTCGGGAAATTTTAAACGATCGTTACCCACAAAATGGGTCGGTAGGGATGGATTCATTCAGTGGCCCCGTCGATCATGTGACTTAACACCTTTAGACTTCTTTTTGTGGGGCTACATTAAATATCGTGTTTATGTGAATCCCCTACAACACCAGTATATATGGAAAATAGGATACGGGAAGCATGCAGGACAATATCGCCCTTTATGCTAAGGAAAGTAAAGGAAAATGTAGTAAAACGACTAAACATGTGTATTCAAGTAGACGGGCATATTTTTGAACATTTATTACGTCATAATAATTTATCATTAGATAAGTTAAACTATATTAAAATTATTATTAACTATTTGTTTATGTTTTCACAATAGCGTAAGTGTATTAAAAACAAGAGTAAAAATTGAAAAATTCAAATTAAATTGAAAACTATTAAAAATAGGTATATGACATATTTAATAAAAGTTGAAGGGTTTTCTAAAATCTATCAGAAAAAATAATAATATACATGGTGTGCCATTTAAAAAATTTGAGATTTTTCAATTCAAAATAGTCGAAATGCATAAATTTATTTTGAACACCCTCTAGCGTCTAGCTCAAATTTCTTTACATATATCTTTTTTTCATCTCTAGAGAACGCTCGTACCAAGTATGAGTATTCTACCTTCAGAAACAATGGCGCTACTGGCAATTTTTTACTAAACTGAAAACTAGTATTTTTTCAAAAAAATTGAAATATTTGAAAAACTATTAGGTTTAGGTATATAACATTATTAATAAAAAAGTTATAAAATTTTACGCAGAATTTAAAAATAAATTAAAAAATAGGACGTTTCGTTTAAAAAAACATATGTTATATCGGCCACACTTTTTTGAAGTACCCTGTACATTCAAAAATAATTTTAAACTGTGCACCTTAATATTCCTTAAAACTATTGTATTTAACATTTTTTCATCATTCCCGAAACAAATGAACTTTACTCTATCGTTGACTCACCCTGTACTCTCGATAAATCTTTGAATCAGTATTAACGATTTCAACAACAAAAAATCTCCACCACTCTTGTTCCCACTTTAAACAAAGCTATAAATAATGGTCAAATAACACGCCTACAGTGATACCACTAGTTTGTGGAAAATTCCCAATCGTAGAGCGCAACTGACAGAACTTAGCACTAAAGTATTAGAAACAGTGAAGCTTCGCCACAAAAACAATGACAGTAGGATCACTCGTACATTATTTAAACTAAATAAAAATACAGTAAAAAGTTTTTCCGGTACTTAATGTCTTCAATATAAAACAAATTTCCTACAACGTTCCCGTAAACATGCACATAGAACATATATAAAAGCGGAGCATAAAGCAAGTTAAGTACTTGCTGTTTTTAACAGCGCCAACTTAATTTAAAACTGGAAAGTCTGCCATGTCAGCCGGTATCAGAATGTAAAATGCAGCCGCATTCTAAAAGCTCTCTGTACAAATTATGGGGAAAGATTTGTCTTTTGCTGGATGTATAGCCGTTGTTTGGAGATCTAGGTTACGTGTAACATACCTATTTAATTTCTAATCGTGATATCAAAGAAAATACTGCTTTTCAACTATTTTAATTATGTTTGAGATTTATTGGAAACTTACGCCTTCCTTTAGACTTGTTACTGTTACTGCCATACTTCGCTCGGATGATTTATAGCATACACACAAAATATAGAGTTTCATAGGTACTGTGTCATCACTGCAGAATATTGGGTATTGGCTTGTATGTATCTAGGTTATGAGATCCAATAAATCTGCGTGTGTCTAGATGATATTTGTCTCCTTTTATTAGTTTACGAACGTAAGCATACTTCTACTTTTTTAATTGTCTAGCTAAATGAAGTATTCATGAAGAAATCACTTTCTTTAAGGTTCAGATACCCTGGATGGCGTATTCTCGTTCCCAATTCTTGCCGAATCATTACACATAGTACGTTTTAGTAAACACTTTTCCCTACTTTAAAACGAAATTTCACTGTTTCAACCGGAGAGACACAATTAAATCTTTACGTTAGCGTATCGGCTCGAGTCAATATTATTTTGTGTTCTTAATGTATAATCCAGGAACTTTTGGATTTCACTAGGTTTATATATATATATATATATATATATATATATATATATATATATATATATATATATATATATATATATAATAAATAAATGTAGATTTCAAGACTAGAGCGAAAAATCACGTTTGTCAAGCAGGAGGTCAGAGGGATGATCCCTACTAATATTTTTACAAATTATGACCACCGGCAAAAGAGTAAATATAACTGGTTGTTTGGAGTAACAAAAAAGAAAAATATAATCAAGTTGAATAAGTTGTCTGACAGGTACGCATCCACTGATGTCTTATTTTACAACAATGACAGTTGGTTTAGAAACGTATCTACTACAGAAATTCCGCATGATATAGCTAATTTTTTATCGTTAGGACCTAAATTTGGTATTCCAATAAAAAAAGAACATTTAAGAATGGACGTGTTCTTAGCACAGGTAGAAAATACCTTAGAAGAAATTCCTGACATGTCTAAGGATATCTTGAGAGCTAGAGTAACAAATTTGGTTACAAATTACCTACACAACTCTCATAAGAATAAAATATCACAACTTAACTGTATTTACGAAAAAACAAAAAAAATATCTAAAGAATCATCCAGACATATATCTCCTACAGGCTGACAAGGGCGGTTGTACCGTGGTAATGGATAAAACTGAATATATTGCCAATACAGAGTTATTATTAAGCGATTCATCAACATACACACAACTAAGTACAGATCCAATCACAACAATACAGGCTTCATATAACAACTCAATAAAGGAACTTAAAACAAACAACCAAATAAGTGTGGGGGTCGCAAAACACCTGTCGGTTTATAATTCACATTTCCCCAAATTGTACTGTCTTCCAAAAGTACATAAACCCGACATACCTTTAAGATCAATTGTAAGCTCAATTAATGCCACTACTTATAACACTTCAAAATTCTTGTCTAACATATTAAGAAATGCTCTATCAGACATTACAGATTATAATATAAAAGATACTTTCTCTTTTGTAAACATGATAGATGGGTTGCGATTACCACAAGGTCATGTGTTGATATCGTTGGACGTGGTCTCCTTATTTACCAACATTCCTGTTGATCTGGTTTTAAAAATCCTGGAAGGCAAGTGGTTGTTGATTGAAGCGCACACTCCGTTGTCAAGAATCAATTTCATGAGACTCATAAGATTTATTTTTGAACACACATATTTTGGGTTCAACAATGGATTTTATAAACAAATATTTGGAACCCCAATGGGATCTTCCATAAGTCCCGTGTTGGCCAATATTGTTTTAGATCATTTGCTTGATGTGGTATTGGCACAACTTCAGTTTGATGTCCCATTCATTTATAAATACGTGGACGATATCATTTGCTCGGTACCTGCGAATTGTACTAAAAAAATGTTAGATACTTTTAACTCTTTCAACAGTCATTTGCAATTTACAATCGAGCATGAGAATAATGGTAGCATCCCTTTTTTGGATACACAAGTCATAGAACTGAGGGTAATGTGTTAATTTGAATTGGTATCAGAAACCTACAGCTTCCAACAGGTTTATTAATTATTTTTCAAATCACCCTATGAACAAAAAATTTAATAGCGTAATAGCAATGAAGAACAGAATAACACACATATTAGCCACGAGAGTTACCTGCCTGCCAATTTGACCAAGTTATATAAAATTTTTTCCAACAACGGGTATCCAAAACACGTTTTGAAAAAAATTATTTACAATTCTAACAATTTTGATGGCCCTACAGAGGAAACTCACAATGTTTCTCAGATATAAAAAGTTACAGTTTGTGCGCGAATTGACAGATTCAATGGTTTCCATCTTCAAAGATTTCCCACATATTAAAATAGTTAAATATAACAGTCTCAGTAGCCGTACCTTGTTTACCCAACTCAAACAGAGACCCCCTCTACTTTATAACACCAATGTAGTTTACAAGTTGTCCTGTTTGGGTTGTGTTTCATGTTATATCGGACAGACAATATAAAACAAATTTCCTACAACGTTCCCGTAAACATGCACATAGAACATATATAAAAGCGGAGCATAAAGCAAGTTAAGTGCTTGCTGTTTTTAAACAGCACCAACTTAATTTAAAACTGGAAAGTCTGCCATGTCAGCCGGTATCAGAATGTAAAATGCAGCCGCATTCTAAAAGCTCTCTGTACAAATTATGGGGAAAGATTTGTCTTTTGCTGGATGTATAGCCGTTGTTTGGAGATCTAGGTTACGTGTAACATACCTATTTAATTTCTAATCGTGATATCAAAGAAAATACTGCTTTTCAACTATTTTAATTATGTTTGAGATTTATTGGAAACTTACGCCTTCCTTTAGACTTGTTACTGTTACTGCCATACTTCGCTCGGATGATTTATAGCATACACACAAAATATAGAGTTTCATAGGTACTGTGTCATCACTGCAGAATA
This sequence comes from Pachyrhynchus sulphureomaculatus, assembly GCA_019049505.1. Classification (NCBI taxonomy): domain Eukaryota; kingdom Metazoa; phylum Arthropoda; class Insecta; order Coleoptera; family Curculionidae; genus Pachyrhynchus; species Pachyrhynchus sulphureomaculatus. The sequence continues at coordinate 227,165,744 of CM032447.1, read as the reverse complement.
TTGGGTATTGGCTTGTATGTATCTAGGTTATGAGATCCAATAAATCTGCGTGTGTCTAGATGATATTTGTCTCCTTTTATTAGTTTACGAACGTAAGCATACTTCTACTTTTTTAATTGTCTAGCTAAATGAAGTATTCATGAAGAAATCACTTTCTTTAAGGTTCAGATACCCTGGATGGCGTATTCTCGTTCCCAATTCTTGCCGAATCATTACACATAGTACGTTTTAGTAAAACACTTTTCCCTACTTTAAAACGAAATTTCACTGTTTCAACCGGAGAGACACAATTAATCTTTACGTTAGCGTATCGGCTCGAGTCAATATTATTTTGTGTTCTTAATGTATAATCCAGGAACTTTTGGATTTCACTAGGTTTATATATATATATATATATATATATATATATATATATATATATTATATATATATATATATATATATAATAAATAAATGTAGATTTCAAGACTAGAGCGAAAAATCACGTTTGTCAAGCAGGAGGTCAGAGGGATGATCCCTACTAATATTTTTACAAATTATGACCACCGGCAAAAGAGTAAATATAACTGGTTGTTTGGAGTAACAAAAAAGAAAAATATAATCAAGTTGAATAAGTTGTCTGACAGGTACGCATCCACTGATGTCTTATTTTACAACAATGACAGTTGGTTTAGAAACGTATCTACTACAGAAATTCCGCATGATATAGCTAATTTTTTATCGTTAGGACCTAAATTTGGTATTCCAATAAAAAAAGAACATTTAAGAATGGACGTGTTCTTAGCACAGGTAGAAAATACCTTAGAAGAAATTCCTGACATGTCTAAGGATATCTTGAGAGCTAGAGTAACAAATTTGGTTACAAATTACCTACACAACTCTCATAAGAATAAAATATCACAACTTAACTGTATTTACGAAAAAACAAAAAAATATCTAAAGAATCATCCAGACATATATCTCCTACAGGCTGACAAGGGCGGTTGTACCGTGGTAATGGATAAAACTGAATATATTGCCAATACAGAGTTATTATTAAGCGATTCATCAACATACACACAACTAAGTACAGATCCAATCACAACAATACAGGCTTCATATAACAACTCAATAAAGGAACTTAAAACAAACAACCAAATAAGTGTGGGGGTCGCAAAACACCTGTCGGTTTATAATTCACATTTCCCCAAATTGTACTGTCTTCCAAAAGTACATAAACCCGACATACCTTTAAGATCAATTGTAAGCTCAATTAATGCCACTACTTATAACACTTCAAAATTCTTGTCTAACATATTAAGAAATGCTCTATCAGACATTACAGATTATAATATAAAAGATACTTTCTCTTTTGTAAACATGATAGATGGGTTGCGATTACCACAAGGTCATGTGTTGATATCGTTGGACGTGGTCTCCTTATTTACCAACATTCCTGTTGATCTGGTTTTAAAAATCCTGGAAGGCAAGTGGTTGTTGATTGAAGCGCACACTCCGTTGTCAAGAATCAATTTCATGAGACTCATAAGATTTATTTTTGAACACACATATTTTGGGTTCAACAATGGATTTTATAAAAAATATTTGGAACCCAAATGGGATCTTCCATAAGTCCCGTGTTGGCCAATATTGTTTTAGATCATTTGCTTGATGTGGTATTGGCACAACTTCAGTTTGATGTCCCATTCATTTATAAATACGTGGACGATATCATTTGCTCGGTACCTGCGAATTGTACTAAAAAAATGTTAGATACTTTTAACTCTTTCAACAGTTCATTTGCAATTTACAATCGAGCATGAGAATAATGGTAGCATCCCTTTTTTGGATACACAAGTCATAGAACTGAGGGTAATGTGTTAATTTTGAATTGGTATCAGAAACCTACAGCTTCCAACAGGTTTATTAATTATTTTTCAAATCACCCTATGAACAAAAAATTTTAATAGCGTAATAGCAATGAAGAACAGAATAACACATATTAGCCACGAGAGTTACCTGCCTGCCAATTTGACCAAGTTATATAAAATTTTTTCCAACAACGGGTATCCAAAACACGTTTTGAAAAAACTTATTTACAATTCTAACAATTTTGATGGCCCTACAGAGGAAACTCACAATGTTCTCAGATATAAAAAGTTACAGTTTGTGCGCGAATTGACAGATTCAATGGTTTCCATCTTCAAAGATTTCCCACATATTAAAATAGTTAAATATAACAGTCTCAGTAGCCGTACCTTGTTTACCCAACTCAAACAGAGACCCCCTCTACTTTATAACACCAATGTAGTTTACAAGTTGTCCTGTTTGGGTTGTGTTTCATGTTATATCGGACAGACAATATAAAACAAATTTCCTACAACGTTCCCGTAAACATGCACATAGAACATATATAAAAGCGGAGCATAAAGCAAGTTAAGTGCTTGCTGTTTTTAACAGCACCAACTTAATTTAAAACTGGAAAGTCTGCCATGTCAGCCGTATCAGAATGTAAAATGCAGCCGCATTCTAAAAGCTCTCTGTACAAATTATGGGGAAAGATTTGTCTTTTGCTGGATGTATAGCCGTTGTTTGGAGATCTAGGTTACGTGTAACATACCTATTTAATTTCTAATCGTGATATCAAAGAAAATACTGCTTTTCAACTATTTAATTATGTTTGAGATTTATTGGAAACTTACGCCTTCCTTTAGACTTGTTACTGTTACTGCCATACTTCGCTCGGATGACTTATAGCATACACACAAAATATAGAGTTTCATAGGTACTGTGTCATCACTGCAGAATATTCGGTATTGGCTTGTATGTATCTAGGTTATAAGATCCAATAAATCGGCGTGTGTCTAGATGACATTTCTCTCCTTTTATTAGTTTACGAACGTAAGCATACTTCTACTTTTTTAATCGTCTAGCTAAATGAAGTATTCATGAAGAAATATATATATATATATATATATATATATATACATATATATATATATATATATATATATATATATATATATATATATATATATACATACATACATATATATATATGTATATATATATATATATATATATATTATATATATATATATATATATCAGAGGTTCCCAAACTTTTTTTTCTCGTAGACTGGTTTCGGTGGACCCCCTACTGCTACATTTCTACCATATTCCCAAAACTCGTCAAAAAATGTGAAGATTAGATCTAACGATGGAAGTTTGCGTCGTGGCTGAGTTCCAACCCTAAATTCGGAGTGGTAAAAATAAAAAGAAAAATAATATATTTTCTTGTGTTCTATTTATTAAAATAATATGAATACAGACTTAATACAATTAAAATTAAACATTAATAACGTACCGTAACTTCAACAATGCAAATCAACAATTAAAAAAAAATAGTCATAATTTTAATGGGAGGGATGTACTTGATGAATTGACAGCAAATTATCAATATTTGGCTTCAGTTTTGTAAGGAATAACCGCAAATCTCCCCGTTCTGTGATCTTCAATCTGCTCCGTTTTTTTTGTTAATAGGTTTGTAACGACACTAAAACTTTTTTCGAGAAGGTATGACGAGGGAAACGCTATCAAAAGTTTTCTCGCAATTTCCCATAGCCCAGGATATTTCTCGGGTATTTCTGCCTGCAGCCAAAATGTTTGATAGCCTTTTTTAAATTTCACCTTTAGCTCCTCATTGATGCTAAACTCGAGTAGCTCTTTTTATAATACCACATTCGCCACTTCCGTTTCATCAAATGGATTTATGATCCATGGTGGTATTTCCATCGTCAGAATATCTTCAAATCTATTTTTGAAGTCATCATGCAGGGCATTTAAATGTTGAACGTATGTCTGAATATCCTCATCAAGACATTCTGCCTGTGACAAGTTTGGAAACTGGGAGAATTCGCGCCGATTAATATTTTGCTTCATAAATTTCAATTTTCCAAGAAAAGCCGAAATTACGCCCTTTGTTTTCATTAAATTTAGGCTGTCCCCTTGTAACTGCAAGTTAATGTCATTAAATTTTTTGAACAAATCTGTCAAATACGGGATGTCTGCTTTCAATTTGATCAGGTTTTCTTTTAAATCTGGATCTTTACTTTCCAGAAACTCTAAAAACTGATTCAAAAAGTGAGTAAAATGTTGTTAAACATGCACCTTTCGACAACAACAGCGTATGTAAGAGCAATCGTTGGAAGTCTTCATCATTTTCGTCGCACAATTGTGCAAATAAACGGGTATTCAACGCATTGCTTCTTATTTTGTTAACTGCTTTAATCACAAATTGAAGCGATTGGTGCAATCTATCACTCAAATGTTTCGCTACCAGGTGTTGTCGGTGGATGACACAGTGAATTGCAGTTACTCCTGGTATAATTTTTTAAGATGGCTTATAAACCCACGATATCGCCCGAAGATGGCAGGAGCTCCATCTGCTGCCACCGAAATAATGTTTGTAAATGGAATCGATTTTTCCTTAAAAAAATCACTCAGGACATTAAATATTGATTCGCCTTTAGTGTCCGTCTCCAAAGTTTTCGCGGCAGCTCTTCATGGATTTCTTCGTCTATAACAAATCGAACATATGCCAATAATAATGCTTCATTACCAGGTAAAGTTGACTAGTCCAGTTGAATAGAAAAATGAGTTGTTTGCATATAATTACACAAGAAGCTTTGAATATCAGAGCTCATTTCATCAATACGTCTTTGTACAGTGTTGTTACTCAAAGGAATTCTTTTGAGTACGTCAAATGGAGGTTTGTGCAGAACAGTTTTTAAAACCTCTTCAACAGCGGGTAAAATTAACTGTTCTCCGATGGTGTGCGGTTTTCCAGATTTCGCTATAAGCAATGAGATATTGTAAGATGCCCGCAAGCCATCATCGTTACTTTGAGACGTTGAAGCGAACATACTGTGCACGGTGGGTCTCTTTTCATATTTTTCCTTCAATGGTTGAAAATATTTTAAATCTTTACCTATTTTATCAGGATGACACCTTCTTAGATGATCTTCGAGCTTCGATGGTTTCATAGAGTCATTGCTCAAAACTTTATAGCATAAAAGGCATATTGGCAATCGTTTGTCTGCCTTTGATGGAAGAAAACCAAATTTCAAATAATCAACACTATACTGACGACATTTCTTCTTAGATTCAGCCATGTTTCGTATCAGTTACCTACCTGTAAAGAAAAAAATGTTTGTTTTAGTAATCATAACACGACTTTAATAGGATATGGCTATTTTAACAAAATAAAATAGGATTAATTAATTATTGCAATGAAAAAACCAAAATGCCGGCGGCAAAAACTGATTTTAATTATTAAGAGCAATAAACTGTTAAGACCCATATAGAGGTTTTCACAAAACGGCTGAACCTATTTTAATGTAATATAAAATATTTTTTGATTAATTATATTTTGATATATTTCTGTAAATTCGATTAAAGAATATTTTGACATTAAAACTCCGCGATTTTAATGATTTATTTATTACTTTCATGTACGTTACGAGTGGTACATAAAGACACGTACAATTTATGAAAATATTTTTAGTCATTTAGCATTAGCATCTACGAGGGCACTGAAATATGTACAAACATGCAGGTCAATCATATATATCTCCTTTAGTGATTCACCACAGTCGGGTAAATAAATAATTTTATAATAAAAAGTACTAAAAGTTCAATCTTTCTCGGCTTTCTGTTCTTTTATAGAAGTATCGAATAATGGCCCTGTTCAGTATTTAATTTTTATTATGTACCTACTACAAGCAAACATAACAAATATAATATTATTACAATATAAAAGTATGAATAACAGGCAGGTACTTACTTTTTCCGGCAATGGCAAACACTGACATCGATTCACTCACACTTTTCTTTTCAAAATTCCGGAAACAAAATGAGTTACGTTTGTCCTTGGCATTCGTATTTATATTGGTGAAGAATCAAACAAATTCATGCAAGATTGCAAGTACAGCACAAGTCGTATTTTCGTCCCTTTGCACGTCTGAACGGGTTGGGTTGCGGGCGGGCGGGCGGCGCTTTGCAAGTCTCGACGCGCGTTGTACTGAATATCGAATATGCAAGTGCTTACAAGTAACAGTCGCTGACCTTCTTAAAATACACTACTCAAAAAAATTAAGGGAGGTTTTAAAACAAGGAAATTAATGCTAAATAAACAGGCTATCTGATCCATTTGCCGGCCTAACTGAAAGATTTTTTTCAAGCCCGTGAACCAAAAAAAAAGCAAAATATTTGCAATATTATTTTTTCGCGCTATCTGTTAGGATTGCATGAGAACCGTAGCTCCTAAAAAATTTTAACCTAAAAATCTGAAAATTAGAATCTTAAAGCTTCAAAATGCCTTTTTTTTAAAGTTTCAATACGACCATTTTTTCACCGAAATACAGCCTGTCAAAAATCACCACTTTGGGAATCACTGATATAATCAAGTTGAATAAGTTGTCTGACAGGTACGCATCCACTGATGTCTTATTTTACAACAATGACAGTTGGTTTAGAAACATATCTAATACAGAAATTCCGCATGATATATAATTATTTTTTATCGTTAGGACCTAAATTTTGTATTCCAATAAAAAAAGAACATTTAAGAATGGATGTGTTCTTAGCACAGGTAGAAAATATCTTAGAAGAAATTCCTGACATGTCTAAGGATATTTTGAGAGCTAGAGTAACAAATTTGGTTACAAATTACCTACACAACTCTCAAAACAATAAAATATCACAACTTAGCTGTATTTACGAAAAAACAAAAAAATATCTAGTGGTAATAGATAAAAGTTAATATATTGCCAAGACAGAGTTATTATTAAGCGATTCATCAACATACACACAACTAAGTACAGATCCAACCACAACAATACAGGCTTCATATAACAACTTAATAAAGGAACTTAAAACAAACAACCAAATAAGTGTGGGGATCGCAAAACACCTGTCGGTTTATAATTCACATTTCCCCAAATTGTACTGTCTTTCAAAAGTACATAAACCCGACATACCTTTAAGATCAATTGTAAGCTCAATTAATGCCACTACTTATAACATTTCAAAATTCTTGTCTAATATATTAATATATTAGATTATAATATAAAAGATACTTTCTCTTTTGTAAACATGATAGATGGGTTGCGATTACCACAAGGTCATGTGTTGATATCGTTGGACGTGGTCTCCTTATTTACCAACATTCCTGTTGATCTGGTTTTAAAAATCCTGGAAGGCAAGTGGTTGTTGATTGAAGCGCACACTACGTTTGTCAAGAATCAATTTCATGAGACTCATAAGATTTATTTTTGAACACACATATTTCGGGTTCAACAATGGATTTTATAAACAAATATTTGGAACCCCAATGGGATCTTCCATAAGTCCCCGTGTTGGCCAATATTGTTTTAGATCATTTGCTTGATGTGGTATTGGCACAACTTCAGTTTAATATCCCATTTATTTATAAATACGTGGACGATATCATTTGCTCGGTACCTGCGAATTGTACTAAAAAAATGTTAGATACTTTTAACTCTTTCAACAGTCATTTGCAATTTACAATCGAGCATGAGAATAATGGTAGCATCCCTTTTTTGGATACACAAGTCATTAGAACTGAGGGCAATGTGTTAATTTTGAATTGGTATCAAAAACCTACAGCTTCCAACAGGTTTATTAATTATTTTTCAAATCACCCTATGAACAAACAATTTTAATAGCGTAGTAGCAATGAAGAACAGAATAACACATATTAGCCACGAGAGTTACCTGCCTGCCAATTTGACCAAGTTATATAAAATTTTTTCCAACAACGGGTATCCAAAACACGTTTTGAAAAAACTTATTTACAATTCTAACAATTTTGATGGCCCTACAGAGGAAACTCACAATGTTTTCAGATATAAAAAGTTACAGTTTGTGCACGGATTGACAGATTCAATGGTTTCCATCTTCAAAGATTTCTCACACATTAAAATAGTTAAATATAACAGTCTAAGTAGCCGTACCTTGTTTACCCAACTCAAACAGAGACCCCCTCTACTTTATAACACCAATGTAGTTTACAAGTTGTCCTGTTTGGGTTGTGTTTCATGTTATATCGGACAGACATCGCAGTGGATAAAACAAAGAATTACACAACACAAAAGCGATTGTCGAATAAATAAGAGGTCATGTGTCTTAGTTGACTATGTTTTAAAAACGGGACATCAGTTCGATTTTGCCAATGTGGAAGTTTTGGAGAGAGTAAATAATTACAAGGACCGGCTTTTTCTTGAAATGTGTCACATAAACAAACATAAGGACTGTGTTAATTATAGGGCAGATACCAGTAAATTAAGTGTAATGTATTGTAATATTTTAAACTTATAAATTTTACAAGTCAATAACTGAACCACCTTATAAATAACTAAACCACTGTATTTGATAACAGTTTTTTCGTTTTTGGTCCGATTTCGGATTTATAGCCTAGATTAGTTCATTGTTCACTGTTATTTGTCACTGTGCATAAGTATTTTCTTGTTTCTGTTATGTGTCTAATGTAGTCGATGTTCTTTTATTTTTATAAATGTTGTGACCATCTCTTAGTAGTTTCAAAATAACTATTTATTTACAAATAAATTTGTGCGTCAGGCACAATGTTTTTTCTAAAAATTATAGTTTCTCCCCGATGAAGTTGTGAAGTACAACGAAATATAGGGAGTTTAACAACAATCGAGTGTTAATTGTCACAGACCGCAAACCCGATAAATAAAAAAAAAACCCTTTTTGATATATATATATATATATATATATATATATATATATATATATATATATATATATACATGTATATATATATATATATATATACATATATATATATATATATATATATATATATATATATATATATATATATATATATATATATATATATATTTTCAATTTTTGTAAACGATTTACCGAATATCGTTAATGACCAAAGTAATTTAACCATGTTTGCAGACGATAACAGTTATGTATGCTGTGACAGCACCACTACTTTGGCTCTAGATAAACTTCAGAATATGTTAAGAGTTTTTGAACAGTGGTTCAAAACTAATATGTTAAGTCTTAATGCTGAAAAGAGTGTTTTTATAAATTTTGTGCCTAGGGCATCCCAATTTGTTGAAAGTTTTCTGATTAGGACTAATGTAAACGGACATTCCATTGCTCAGGTAACGGAGACTAAATTGTTAGGTGTCTATATAGACAACAGTTTAAATTGGGGATGTCATATAAATGAATTGTGCAAAAGGCTTTCATCGGTGTGTTTTGCCATTTTTCGATTAAAAAGTGTCGTTAACTTTAATACAATAATATCTTATTACTATGCACACTTTGTGTCTCGATTGAAATATGGCTTAATATTTTGAGGTGCTTCCCCTAATATGGTCAGAGTATTTAGAATGCAAAAAAGAGCAGTTCGAAATATTGCAGGTGTCAGATCAAGACATTCATGCCGTGAACTTTTCAAAAAATTTGCTATACTCACTCTGCCTGCTATGTACATATTGGAGGTTCTGATTTATGTTAAGAGTAATTTGAATAAATTTGTAGCCGTGGCCGACATGCATAATTACTACACAAGATATAACAAAAATTTAGTTATACCAGAACACACATTATCTCTATTTGAAAAGAGTCCCTATTACAGCGGCATAAAGCTTTTTAATAGTCTGCCGACTAGTATTAAATCTTTAAATTTAAGTATGTATAAGAAACTAATATCAAGATTGTTAATTGAGAATGTCCCTTATAGCACTCAGGATTTTTCTCAGATTGAGGACTTTACATTAAAAATGTTTGTATGTAAGCTAGAGTACGTGTAATTGTAACTTTTTGGATCTTTATATCATAAATATTTGTATGTTAGCTGCAGTACGTGCAACTGTAAAGCTTTTTAGATCCTTATTTTCACAGGATGTATACATTTTGTGACTTGACTTGACTTTTTCCATACCTTGTATCAGGTCTCATGAAATAAAAGTTTATTTATTTATTTATTTATTTATTTTATATATATATATATATATATATATATATATATATATATATATATATATATATATATATATTTATATATATATATATATATATATATATATATATATATATATATATATTTATATACATATATATGTATATATATACATACATACATACATACATACATACATATCGTCACCTAAAAGGGCAATGGTAACCTTAAAAAATATTAATTTCAGTTTTTGGTTAAAATGGTTATTCGCCCAGTCATCAGAGGTAAATTTTGGCGGAAAGCTCTCATTAAATGTTAATAGGCTGTACCGGCATACATTTATTTTTTAGGATGTAGAATACGGTAAAAAGAGTTTGCTGCTCTAAAGTGTACGTTAACCCTACAAAATTAAAAATACAATGAAAAAATCAGTTTTTTCCCAAATATCTCTAAATATAAAAAACCGGTCAAGTGCAAGTTGAACTTGCACAATTAGTGTTCCGTACGTTGATTGTTTTTAAAATAAAAAATTTTATTAGGGTGGTATAAAATGATCAGTGACTTCACAAAACACACCCCAAATGAGTTTTCAACAAAGTTTGTTTCCAATCTTTACTGAAAACTTTTGACCTTGAAATTTTTTTTTTTTTTTTTATATACCAAATAAATTATTAAAGGTAATGCACTCGTGATAATTTTCGTTCAATCTATACCCCGTGGAGAATATTCCAGAATTTTTTCAAAATTTTTTTGATCAGTACTTTTCGAGATAAGGTAGGGGACAGCGATTTTTTAAAAGAAATACGAAGAAAAGTGTGCGCAAGTATTACATTATATACGAGTATATATATATATATATATATATATATATATATATATATATATATATATGTATATATATACATATATATATATATATATATATATATATATATATATATATATATATATATATGTATATATATATATATATATATATATATATATATATATATATATATATATATATATATATACATATGTATATATATATATATATATATATATATATATATATATATATATATATATATGTATGTATATATATATATATATATATATATATATATATATATATATATATATATATATATATATATATATATATATATATATGTATATATATATACACATATATATATATATATATATATATATATATATATATATATATATATATATATATATATATATATATATATATATATATACATATATATACATATATCATTTGACACCACACTCGATGACCTAGTAAAAAAAAATTTTTTTCACTTCTGATTTCACCCCTCAAAACGAACCCCTTAAGTCAAAATTTATGTTACAGTGGTATAAAATGATCAGTGACTTCACAAAACACACCCCAAATGAATTTTCAACAAAGTTTGTTTCCAATCTTTACTGAAATCTGATGACCTTGAAATTTTTGTTTTTTTTTATATACCATATAAATTATTAAAGGTAATGCACTCGTGATAATTTTCGTTCAATCTACACCCCGTGGAGAATATTCCAGAATTTTTTCGAAATTTTTTGATAAGTACTTTTCGAGATAAGGCCCGGGACAGCGATTTTTCGCGAATTTTTAAAAATAATACAAAGAAAAGTGCGCGCAAGTATAATATTATATATATATTTTTTACTCGTGTTTTCACAAGCTTTCATTTGACACTACACTCGATGACCTAGTAAAAAAATTTTTTTTTCGCTTCCGACTTCACCCCGCAAAACTAACCCCTTAAGTCAAAATTTAATTCTCAAAACTACATGGCTCTGATGAGGCCATCAATTCCTATATTATAACCAAATTTCACCTTTCTATGTCAAATAGTTTCGGAGAAAATCGGGTGTGACAGACAGACAGACAGACAGACAGACAGACAGACAGACAGACACCGAAGTGATCTTATAAGTGTTCCGTACGGAACACTAAAAAGATATCGAAAAACTAATAGCATCACGTGAAAGAATAGAAAATTTTACATAAAAATGGCATACGCATACCGCAATTAAAAAAAATATATTTAAAATAAACTGGCTGGTTTAACCTCTTCAGTTGTAGTGGGAATCATGCTTCCAACCTCATTTATGATTAGAAACGTTATATACCGTTAAATATTTTGAAATTGACTATCAAGAGGTTTCTCGGGGTGTTGAATAAAAATCCAATAACAGATTTGAAAAATTCAAAATGGCAGAGCCAATATGACGGCCAGAGAGTAAGTAATTCATTTAATTTCTTCGAGTAATTTAGAATTTTTGGTTTTCAATAACTGTTTTCTTTGTAGCTAGATCTTTAGATGAAATATAAATACCTTATACTTAAATCTTTTTTAAGAGCAAAATTACAAAAAAAGAGAAAGTTTTTTTTTAATTTTTAATGAGTTTCTAATATTAAGTTTACTTTTACGAGTAACTGTAAATAAAAAAAAATGTCATACTTTTTAACCATTTTGTACTGTTTTGAACGTAAAATTGCCGGGGCGCATTACAGGAGGCAAATTTTCATATTTTAAAACTCAATTTTTATATAACACAGACAACGTGGGTATTTTTAATTATTCTTATATTGAATATATTGGACACATTGGATATATTACTGTGAATTCTTCAGAGAAGCTAGAAACAAACTAAAGGAGATGCTATATGTAGAGGATGTAAACGACACAGCACCGAGCACGTTACTAGAAGAACTTTGTAAAGGAGAAAAGATCGAAGCCTCAGAAGACTTCGTTCCGACTGGGGGGCTCGGCCTATAGCCGGAAATGTCATATTTTTAAATTTTTGTTGAGCCAAAATAGTCAATAAGTTTTTAGGGTTAGATTTTGTATTCAATAAATGTTAAATGTTATATATACAAATAAAGATAAATATCTTTGGTTTGCATATTTAGACTAAAAGATCTGCGCAAAGTTCAATATACCGTTCTGGTCAGCATAATAAATTTATTAATTAAGAACAAGTATTACAAGAGTATATTGGGGTTGAAGGTACCCCGGGACAGTGTCCCACATTTGAGGAAGGGCACCTCACCATAAATAAATACATAGTTACATGAATATGTTAACTATAACCAGAGTTATAAAATCAAATGAGGATTAAAAATTTCAAATTTGATTCAATTGTAGTAAGAAGGGGCACCGCTGCACAATGGGGCGAATGCGTTATTTTTCGGTCATTTGCTTATAACTACCACATTTGTTATTGGAATGACTTCAAACTTAATACACATAATGTACGATTAATATATGTTCAGTATATGAAATAAAAATCATACTATATACTGTTATCGCGTGCGCGATAAAGCGTAAAGATGATTATTTCAAAATACTAGACAACAAATTGAAAAATTTTTCGATTACATGAGTGCGAATAGTCATTTTCAATGGATTTTTGCCTGCTGAACACGAATCCGTTGTCCAAATTTGGCTACCGCGTCGTAATTTTGCGAAAAATGACGGAAATTTGCAAAAAACGACAGTTTCAAGGATTTTCATGACATAACACAGGCACAAATATTTTTCTCATAAACTTCGTTAACACTACGCGTAAGTATCAATATTTAGCTTTAAAACGCCTTTTGCCGATGCATCGTTTATAATCTTCTGAATAGTTTTGATTCTGTGAATAATTATCTTTACATGAATTATCTTTACGCTTTATCGTGCTCGTGATAATAATGATTTGATGATACGATTTTGACTTCATATTTCTGAAAACATATAAATCGTACATTATGTATATTAAATTGAAGTCATTCCATTGACAAATGTCGAAGTTATGAGCAAATGACCGAAAAATGTCGCATTTGTCTCACTATGGCGCGCGATGTAAGCAAACACTCTCATTGAGATCGAAATTTCAAAGTAGTCAAGCCGCGTTGCCGAAAAGAGGCAACAAGAGTTTAATAGCCCTTTTTTTAGAAGTGTATACTTCATAAGAAATGAGGAGTATATAGTCATTTTTTCATTTCATTGGAATATTGCCCGAGAGAATGGCTGAGTGGAGAACGTTAGATCCATTTTTTTACCAAAGGGGGACGAAGGGGATAAAAATAGGATATCTCCGGAAACTAGAGACTTTGCCCTATCCGATGATGAAAGCGCCATCTCATTCCACCTCATTCCAAAAACTTTATACATCTTTGAATATTGAAGTAAGAAGAATTTTTTGTGTCGAATATGTCAAATGTTTATTAATATATTGTAGCACTCTAATGACGTTACACTAAGATTAATTTGTTGTTTGAAACCTAATAAACAAGTTCTAGTAAGCGTTTAACTCATATTCGTAGTTATGTTGTCCACAGAGAATTTAGAATGTAATTTCTCGAATTGCAGAAATTCCAACATTGACGAAAATGTCACACTTCAATGGATAATTTTAAGGAAGGCAGAAGGAATAAATTAGTTAGAAACATATTTATGTATGGTTTATGATATATATTAAAGGAAAAAATCGTCAATATTCGAAAAATACATCTTTAATTTTTTCATCCAATATCCGATTTTTTACCCCGTCGCCCCAATGTGCGCCGGTGCTCCCTTTAGAAACCACCGGTGGTACGTGGGAGGTGGGACCCCTCCTTCGATTTTATATTGAAACTTAAGGTATAATAATGATATATGCACAAGGATTTTTTTTTCATTACTATATTTTATTAAATATTTGTAATTGATTTTACACCCGTTAAAATTATGCAAACAAAAATTTCGTTTTAAGTTTTACAAATTATAAAGCAACAAAAATAAAAACTACTAGTATTATCGGAAAGCTGAAAGTCTCCTCTTCAAAAAGCTATATTTTAAATTGTTTTTTATACTCTGAAAACAAGTAATATCGATAAAGCTTCGAGCGGTTAGCGTAGACTTTCAAATTAACTTATATGACCGGCAACACCTATTCGAATTTTTAATAAATTCTCACGCTAATAAAATCTGGAAAATAAATCCATATACTATTTTTTTTTGTAAAATTCTCCGCTCTTTCACGTGATGCTATTAGTTTTTCGATATCCTTTTTATTTTTCGAGATATTATCGAAAAACCGAATTTTTTATTTTATATTGGATTTTGTGGGCTTAGCGTACATCAAACTTTAGCAAACTTTTTTTTTAGCGTATTCTACGTCTAAAAAAACCTGTGTGCCAAAATACAACCTGTTAACATTTAATGAGAGCTCAGAACCCCTGGCGATTAAGCTATACGTGATTTAGTGACTAATAATCATATAGGTAAAACGCTGGAAGTCTCTAGATAATTTTATTATGAAAAAAAAAAGGAAAAATGGCGTGTTAAATCTTGTTACCTGTCCAAAACTCACAGAGAGAGCCACTTGTAATCGCCATCTGGTGTGGTTTACTACGTTTTACCATCAGGGTAATCAAATCACTATCTAATCAGAATGAGTTTCACCGGCTGATGTGAATTTTCATTAGGTTATTAGTGTGTTAGTTAGAAAGTGTGCAGTGCCACATGAAATATTTCGAGATAGCATTTACTATATCGCAAAAACTATATGAATAACAACTGGGAGACCGATATCAACTAAAATATAAAAAATGTATTAAAAAGACACAAATTGTATAATCAGCTGTAGCTGAAGCTGCATACCCTACCGTTTATACCATCAAGAGAAACCAGTCAACAATTAATAAAATTTATTTAATATCTTACTAGAAATAAAATAAATATTAAAGCAATGTGCATAGCATGTTTCCCAAATCGCAGAGGTCTTTTAAAAATTCTATTGAAATCCTTATGTATATGTGAAAAATATTACAGACATTTTTTGGTCCAACTTTATCAATTTCAATTCTATTCTTAGGGGCATTCAAATGCTGCATCTATTACGTACATATATGCAAGAAAATTCCTTTTTATTCTGGGTAAAATTGTTGAAGGAAAAATGTGCGTGTTAAAATCTTGTTACCTGTCCAAAACTCACAGAGAGAGCCACTTGTAACCGACATCTGGTGTAGGTTACTACGTTTTACCATCAAGGTAATCGGATCACTATTTAATCAGAATCAGTTTGTTTATTGTAACGGGCTGATGTGAATTGTCATTAGGTTATTAGTGTGTTAGTTAGAAAGTGTGCAGTATCACATGAAATATTTCGAGATAGCATTTATTATATCGCAAAAACTATACAAGTAACAACTGGGAGACCGATATCAAACTAGAATTAAGGAATATAAAAAATGTATTAAAAAGACACAAATTGTATAATCAGCTGTAGCTGAAGCTGAATACCCTACCGGATATACCATCAAGAGAAACCAGTCAACAATTAAAAAAATTTATTTAATATCTTACTAAAAATAAAATAAATATTAAAGCAATGTGCATAGCATGTTTCCCAAATCGCAGAGGTCTTTTAAAAATTCTATTGAAATCCTTATGTATATGTAAAAAATATTACAGACATTTTTTGGTCCAACTTTATCAATTTCAATTCTATTCTTACGGGCATTCAAATGCTGCATCTATTACGTACATATATGCAAGAAAATACCTTTTCATTCTGAGAAAATTGTTGAAGGAAAAATGTGCGAGTTAAATCTTGTTACTTGTCCAAAATTCAGAGAGAGAGCCACTGGTGTGGGTTACTACGTTTTACCATCAAGGTAATCAAATTACTATATAATCAGAATCAGTTTGTTTGTTGTAACCGGCTGGTGTGAATTGTCATTGGGTTATTAGTGTGTTAGTTAGAAAGTCTGCAGTACCACATGAAATATTTCGAGATATTATTTACTATATCGCAAAAACTATACGAATAACAACTGGGAGACCGATATCAACTAAAATTAAGAAATATAAAAAATGTATTAAAGAGACACAAATTGTATAATCAGCTGTAGCTGAAGTTGCATACCCTACCGTATATACTATCAAGAGAAACCAGTCAACAATTAATAAAATTTATTTAATATCTTACTAGAAATAAAATAAATATTAAAGGAATGTGCATAGCATGTTTCCCAAATCGCCGAGGTCTTTGAAAAATTCTATTGAAATCCTTATGTATATGTGAAAAATATTACAGACATTTTTTGGTCCAACTTTATCAGTTTCAATTCTGTTCTTACGGGCATTCAAATGCTGCGTCTATTACGTACATATATGCAAGAAAATACCTTTTCATTCTGAGAAAATTGTTGAAGGAAAAATGTGCTTGTTAAATCTTGTTACCTGTCCAAAACTTAGAGAGAGAACCACTTGTAACCGCCATCTGATGTGGGTTACTACGTTTTACCATCAAGGTAATCGAATCACTATCTAATCAGAATCAGTTTGTTTGTTGTAACCGGCTGATGTGAATTGTCATTAAGTTATTAGTGTATTAGTTAGAAAGTGTGCAGTACCACATGAAATATTTCGAGATAGCATTTACTATATCGCAAAACTATACGAATAACAACTGGGAGACCGATATCAACTAAAATTACGAAATATAAAAAATGTATTAAAAAGACACGAATTGTATAATCAGCTGTAGCTGAAGCTGAATACCCTACCGTATATACCATCAAGAGAAACCAGTCAACAATTAATAAAATTTATTTAATATCTTACTAGAAATAAAATAAATATTAAAGCAATGTGCACAGCATGTTTCCCAAATCGCAGAGGTCTTTTAAAAATTCTATTGAAATACTTATGTATATGGGAAAAATATTACAGACATTTTTTGGTCCAACTTTATCAATTTCAATTCTATTCTTACGGGCACTCAAATGTTGCATCTATTACGTACATATATGCAAGAAAATACCTTTTCATTCTGAGAAAATTATTGAAGGAAAAATGGGCGAGTTAAATCTTGTTACCTGTCCAAAACTCAGAGAGAGAGCCACTTGTAACCGCCAACTGGTGTGGGTTACTACGTTTTACCATCAAGGTAATCAAATCACTATCTAATCAGAATCAGTTTGTTTGTTGTAACCGGCTGATGTGAATTGTCATTAGGTTATTAGTGCGTTAGTTAGAAAGTGTGCAGTGCTACATGAAATATTTCGAGATAGCATTTACTATATCGCAAAAACTATACGAATAACAACTGGGAGACCGATATCAACTAAAATTAAGAAATATAAAAAAATGTATTAAAAAGACACAAATTGTATAATCAGCTGTAGCTGAAGCTGAATACCCTACCGTATATACCATCAAGAGAAACCAGTCAACAATTGATAAAATTTATTTAATATCTTAATAGAAATAAAATAAATATTAAAGCAATGTGCATAGCATGTTTCCCAAATCGCAGAGGTCTTTTAAAAATTCTATTGAAATACTTATGTATATGGGAAAAATATTACAGACATTTTTTGGTCCAACTTTATCAATTTCAATTCTATTCTTACGGGCATTCAAATGCTGCATCTATTACGTACATATGTGCAAGAAAATAACTTTTCATTCTGAGAAAATTATTGAAGGAAAAATGTGCATGTGAAATCTTGTTACCTGTCCAAAACTCAGAGTGAGAACCACTTGTAACCGCCATCTGGTGTGGGTTACTACGTTTTACCATCAAGGTAATCAAATCACTATCTAATCAGAATCAGTTTGTTTGTTGTAACCGGCTGATGTGAATTGTCATTAAGTTATTAGTGTATTAGTTAGAAAGTGTGCAGTACCACATGAAATATTTCGAGATAGCATTTACTATATTGCAAAACTATACGAATAACACCTGGGAGACCGATATCAACTAAAATTACGAAATATAAAAAATGTATTAAAAAGACACAAATTGTATAATCAGCTGTAGCTGAAGCTGAATACCCTACCGGCCATACCATCAAGAGAAACCAGTCAACAATTGATAAAATTTATTTAATATCTTACTAGAAATAAAATAAATATTAAAGCAATGTGCATAGCATGTTTCCCAAATCGCAGAGGTCTTTTAAAAATTCTATTGAAATACTTATGTATATGGGAAAAATATTACAGACATTTTTTGGTCCAACTTTATCAATTTCAATTCTATTCTTACGGGCATTCAAATGCTGCATCTATTACGTACATATATGCAAGAAAATAACTTTTCATTCTGAGAAAATTATTGAAGGAAAAATGTGCATGTGAAATCTTGTTACCTGTCCAAAACTCAGAGTGAGAACCACTTGTAACCGCCATCTGGTGTGGGTTACTACGTTTTACCATCAAGGTAATCAAATCACTATCTAATCAGAATCAGTTTGTTTGTTGTAACCGGCTGATGTGAATTGTCATTAGGTTATTAGTGTGTTAGTTAGAAAATGTGCAGAGCCACATGAAATATTTCGAGATAGCATTTACTATATCGCAAAAACTATACGAGTAACAACTGGGAGACCGATATCAACCAGAATTAAGAAATATAAAAAATGTATTAAAAAGACACAAATTGTATAATCAGCTATAGCTGAAGCTGAATTGTCTACCGGATATACCATCAAGAGAAACCAGTCAACAATTAATAAAATTTATTTAATATCTTACTAGAAATAAAATAAATATTAAAGCAATGTGCATAGTATGTTTCCCAAATCGCAGAGGTATTTTAAAAATTCTATTGAAATCCTTATGTATATATGAAAAATATTACAGACATTTTTTGGTCCAACTTTATCAATTTCAATTCTATTCGTACGGGCATTCAAATGCTGCATCTATTACGTACATATATGCAAGAAAATAACTTTTCATTCTGAGAAAATTGTTGAAGGAAAAATGTGCGTGTTAAATCTTGTTACCTGTCCAAAACTCAGAGAGAGAGCCACTTGTAACCGCCATCTGATGTGGGTTACTACGTTTTACCATCAAGGTAATCGAATCACTATCTAATCAGAATCAGTTTGTTTGTTGTAACCGGCTGATGTGAATTGTCATTAAGTTATTAGTGTGTTAGTTAGAAAGTGTGCAGTACCACATGAAATATTTCGAGATAGCATTTACTATATCGCAAAAACTATACGAATAACAACTGGGAGACCGATATCAACTAAAATTACGAAATATAAAAAATGTATTAAAAAGACACAAATTGTATAATCAGCTGTAGCTGAAGCTGAATACCCTACCGGATATACCATCAAGAGAAACCAGTCAACAATTAATCAAATTTATTTAATATCTTACTAGAAATAAAATAAATATTAAAGCAATGTGCATAGTATGTTTCCCAAATCGCAGAGGTCTTTTAAAAATTCTTTTGAAATCCTTATGTATATGTGAAAAATATTACAGACATTTTTTGGTCCAACTTTATTAATTTCAATTCTATTCTTAGGGGCTGCATCTATTACGTACATATATGCAAGAAAATACCTTTTCATTCTGAGAAAATTGTTGAAGGAAAAATGTGCGTGTGAAATTTTCTTGCCTGTCCAAAACTCAGAGAGAGAGAGCCACTTGTAACCGCCACCTGGTGTGGGTTACTACGTAGCATCAAGGAAAGCAAATCACTATCTAATCAGAATCACTTTGTTTGTTGTAACCGGCTGATGTGAATTGTCATTAGGTTATTAGTGTATTAGTTAGAAAGTGTGTAGCACCACATAAAATATTTCGAGACAGTATTTACTCTATCACAAAACCCACACGAGTAACAACTGGGAGACCGATATCAACTAGAATTAAGAAATATAAAAAAATGCATTAAAAAGACACAAATTGTATAATCAGCTGTAGCTGAAGCTGAATACCCTATCGGATATACAATCAAGAAAAATCAGTTAACAATTAATAAAATGTATTTAATATCTTACTAGAAATAAAATAAATATTAAAGCAATGTGCATAGCATGTTTCCCAAATCGCCGAGGTCTTTTAAAAATTCTATTGAAATCCTTATGTATATGTGAAAAATATTACAGACATTTTTTGGTCCAACTTTATCAGTTTCAATTCTATTCTTACGGGCATTCAAATGTTGCATCTATTACGTACATATATGCAAGAAAATACCTTTTCCCTATAAAATATCGAATGACATGTTTTACCGATTTAAAAACCCATATATCTTAAACTTTCGAAACCTATAACTCTTAATATCGCCGTGTCCGGCATAAAATTTCAGCACAGCTCATTTTTATTCCAGGTGCACCGATACGGTGCATCCGATGTCATGATGATGAATGGGTAAGATGTAAGTGATTAGAGACTCTAAAACTGAATTTTATTTGTTGAAAAAATATCATTGAAATGATGAGGAAGTTATTGCTTAGTTGAGGAGTCTTAAAAACACTGCAGTCGTTTTTAATTTCCTTGCTAAAGGGGTAGGGGTCGATAAATTTTGTATGATTTTTATAGCAACATGGAAATTATTCCTTGTTTTTTGTTAAGATAATTTTTATACAAATATTTTACATAGATATTTATAGAATAACGTAATAGGGGTGACAGGGGTGAGAGTGTATAGGTAGTAGTCATTGCAAAAATACAATAACGCTAGTTAGCACTACCGCGTGGTCTTAAAAGTGCCATGAAATACAAATGTGTATGTTTCGGCACCTAGGCAACGTTGACAGATATGATGACATTCCCGTCAATATATCTCATTAAAGACATAGTCCGTAAAAGGGTAAAAATCTTTATCGTGGTGGTGAACTTTAAAAAAAAAAACCGGTCAAGTGCAAGTTGAACTTGCACAATTAGTGTTCCGTACGTTGATTGTTTTTAAAATAAAAAATTTTGTTAGGGTGGTATAAAATGATCAGTGACTTCACAAAACACACCCCAAATGAGTTTTCAACAAAGTTTGTTTCCAATCTTTAATGAAAACTGGTGACCTGGAAATTTTGTTTTTTTTTTCTATAACGGATAAATTATTAAAGGTAATGATAATTTTCGTTCAATCTATACCCCGTGGAGAATATTCCAGGATTTTTTTCAAAATTTTTTGGTCAGTACTTTTCGAGATAAGATAGGAGACAGCGATTTTTCACGATTTTTTAAAAGTAATACGAAGAAAAGTGTGCGCAAGTATTACATTATATATATATTTTTACTCGTGTTTTCACAAGCTTTCATTTGACACCACACTCGATGAATTAGTATAAAAAATTTTTTTTCACTTCCGATTTCACCCCTCAAAACGAATCCCTTAAGTCAAAATTTATGTTACGGTAATATAAAATGATCAGTGACTTCACAAAACACACCTCAAATGAGTTTTCAACAAAGTTTGTTTCCAATCTTTACTGAAAACTGGTGACCTTGAAATTTTGTTTTTTTTTTCTATACCAGATAAATTATTAAAGGTAATGATAATTTTCGTTCAATCTATACCCCGTGGAGAATATTCCAGGATTTTTTCAAAATTTTTTGATCAGTACTTTTCGAGATAAGGTAGGGGACAGCGATTTTTCACAATTTTTTAAAAGTAATACGAAGAAAAGTGTGCGCAAGTATTACATTATATATATATTTTTTACTCGTGTTTTCACAAGCTTTCATTTGACACCACACTCGATGATCTAGTAAAAATTTTTTTTTTCACTTCCGATTTCACCCCTCAAAACGAATCCCTTAAGTCAAAATTTATGTTACGGTGACATAAAATGATCAGTGACTTCACAAAATACACCCCAAATAAGTTTCAACAAAGTTTATTTCCAATCTTTACTGAAAATTGATGACCTTGAAATTTCTGTTTTTTTTTTTTTTATATACCAGATAAATTATTACAGGTAATGCACTCGTGATAATTTTCGTTCAATCTACACCCCGTGGAGAATATTCCAGAATTTTTTCAAAATTTTTTGATAAGTACTTTCCGAGATAAGGCGGGTGGACAGCGATTTTTTAAAAATAATACAAAGAAAAGTGCGCGCAAGTATTACATTAAATATATATATTTTTTACTCGTGTTTTCACAAGCTTTCATTTGACACCACACTCGATTACCTAGTAAAAAAAATTTTTTTTCAGTTCCGATTTCACCCCCCAAAACTAACCCCTTAAGTCAAAATTTAACTTTCAAAACTACATGGCTCTGATGAGGCCATCAATTCCTATATTACTACCAAATTTCAACTTTCTATGACAAATAGTTTCGGAGAAAATCGGGTGTGACAGACGGACAGACGGACAGACGGACAGACAGACGGACAGACACCGAAGTGATCTTATAAGTGTTCCGTACGGAACACTAAAAATAGCGGTAGTGAGCTAAAATTTTAAACGTCGTTATAGTCAAAATTATAACCCGTTTTCAAATGATTTTGGATACAGTACATGAATTCTTTCCCAATCGGCAGTCACTCCTGTGCTGTGTGAGCCTCTGTTTTAACCACTGCGATGTCTGTCCGCTGTAATAAGCCTCACATTGCAAATAAGACAATCTATAAACTTCGCAGTTGTACAAAATAGGCGTTCTATCTGAAAACAGTTCAGAAACCCGACTCACGATAACAACTATAAAGGAAGACTTTTTAGAGAAATATACGACATAAACAGGGACTTCAACTTAATCAACCATAAATCAGACACTAATCAACTTAGTAATATCTAGTCAATGCTTATTAATTATTTATAATTACAATATTAATAATTAAAAATTTGCCACCTCTTGGTATAAAATAAGTAAAGTCTTTTTCTTTTGCTGTTTTTTCTCCGTTCGTATGGAATTTATGTCAGTACATATGCAACGAGGCTGTTTACTCTCAGTTTGTGTATAAAAATCGTGATGTTGAGTTCTGATTTCGAGGACTAACTCGTATTTTCGTACATTGTTTTATTTATTTATTCATTTGTTTATAATTATTTGTTTTATATTTTAACATTTTAATACCTAGACAAGTTATCAACCGATAACTAAAAATTGAGTATTAAAGAATAAAGAGTTTTATTTACAGTCTAGACCGATTCCCTATAATCAAACACGCATCTGTATATATATATATATATATATATATATATATATATATATATATATATATATATATATATATATATATATATATATATATATATACATTATTTTTCATTGAAACTAAAATTCTGAAAAATTGTAAATAACAAAAGTGGTTTAATATTATCCAAAAAAAACTTCTAGAAACATCCCATAAAAGTTGCTTTGCTCTCTTGTTTGTGGGATCTCATGGGCAACAACATATATTAAATTTTTAGCCGTGAACGTACAAACTTTTATTTCGTGAGATATATAAGGTATACCTGAGGATATGAATAGGTTACAAGAAAAAATGGCTACGATATAAAACACAAATAAAATGATTTCCTTTTGTTAAGACTCTTCCGCCTCTTTTTTTATGGGTCTGGCACACGTGCTGCAGGAAGTCCTTAAAGTACTACAGGAGCGACATGTGTGCGGAAAAAGCGATTCACGTTGTTCTGAATCGGTGTAAATTGTACTCGGTGGGAAAACACAGTCCTGGGCAAATTATTTCAAAGGGATAATGTTCTCCATATAAAAGACTGCTTGAAAAGCGTTGTACGAGGAGTAACAAGCTGAACCTCATATGGATGTGAAGTATTAGCGCGACGTGTATTTCTAACATGCACCGCTCTGGGAGGAATTAAGCGGACTACAGCCTTCGAACACTTTCCTTGAAAATACTTGTAGAATAGGCTCAAGTCGCCAACCGTTCTTCGATGTTCCAGCGAATCACGGCCGCCGGTCAGTTCCGGGTCTTCAATCAGACGAACAGCTCTTCTCTGAATAGAATCCAACAATTGCAGTGTATTTTTGGGAGCGGAGCTCCAAACATGGGAGCAATAATCCATAGTTGGTCGAATTTGAGCTTTGTAAAGAATTACCAGTTGTTGAGTGTAAAGCTTTCTGGTTCAAAATAATATTCCCAACTTTTGAGAAGCTCTCCTTGCTATGCCTGCAACATGTTCACGCCAGGACATATTTGCTCCCAAATTAATTCCCAACAAATTGAGTGAAGATGTTAGAGGAATGGAGTGCCCTGACATAAATATGTCCCAAATTTCTTAACCGATTTTTTTTGTATGTTCCAAGTTAAGGTTAAAATTTGTGAGATATAGATTTCTAGGCTGACAAGTCTCCGAAAATCTGATTATCAGTTATTATGTCAAAACTATTATTTTATCCAAAGAAAGTTTAAATTCAAAATATATGGAAGATATTGCAAAAAGAGAAATAACATATAATATAAAAATATAAGTAGAATGTTAAGAGCTTGTTAGCATTTAAATCGGGAATGTACGTAAAATATCACCAGTACCTTTTTAAAGTCTAACACAATTTTCTAGTTAACCTCTAAATTTGAAAACATTTTAACAAAATTAAAGTGCCGAATCAGTGAACTTATACTAGGAAAAATTGATAAAGTATGTGAAGTGTTTTTAGATTAAATTGAATTTCGAGTATTTTATAAATGATTACTTCATACAGACGCTGTATATTTAAAATTTAGGGTAACCCGATACTGTCAAATAAGGAATCATAAATCTTTTAGACTGTCTCAGATTGGAGTGACTGTTCGATATCTCGCTTTCCATTGCATGAAGCATCAACGGGGGTCTTTATCATTCTTATTTGCAATGGAATTCCCTATTTATGAGAACTAATGTTAATAATAATTTTAAATCGAGGATTGATAGCTTTTCTTGTATTTTTGTTATGAAGGATATTCAAGTCGTACCACTCGCATCGAGCGTATTGCTCACGTTTCTGAAATTAGTGGCTCTTGTAGCATACAGTCTAAAGGTTTAAAGAGGTATAGAAGAGAGTTGCTTCGAATAGACCATGTTGTAAATTCTTTTCAAGGTGCCTGGGATAGAGAAATCTAAAAGTCATGTTATTTTTCCATTATTTTAAAATCTAATTGGAATATATGTAGAGAGAAATGTTAGCTTTCAGTTGTAAATAGGTTATTTTTACTGTTCCCTACCAAACACTTATAAAATGACTTCGGTGTCTGTCTGTCTGTGCGTCTGTATGTCTGTCTGTCTGTCACACCCGATTTTCTCTGAAACTATTTGTCATAGAAAGTTGAAATTTGGTAATAATATAGGAACTGATGACCTCATCAGAGCCATGTAGTTCTGGATGTCAAATTTTGACTGACCCTGATCGAGACGCCAGTCTTCTTGATCTGTTTTTAACCACCAATCCGGAGATTTACTCGGTCAGCGTAAATCCGCCATTAGGTTCTTCTGTCCATAAACTATTATCGACATCGAGTATCCTACCTATCAGTGACAGAGAGGCGCCTAAACCGCGCAAGATTTGGCACTACAAATCTGTTAAATGGGAAGATCTCATGGAATATTTTCGAACTTTCCCTTGGTTGGACGTTTGCTTTCGATCCGATGACCCATCTTTCCTTTTTCGAAGAAATGGCCTTCCAACGGCAAGCCTTGATTTGACCGAAAATGCAAAGAAGCTGTTGCTTCTAAACATCTTGCATACCGACATTGGCGTGAAAATCCTAACACCATAAATCGAAACACCTTTGTTCGTGCCAGGAACAGATGCACACACCCCGTATTTAGTAAAAAAAAACAAAATTGTGGATGAAAAAAACTTTATTGTATAACAAGCTACAGGCCTTGAAAAATTATTTCTTAAAAAATAAAACAAACTACACGTGAGTTCCTAATATTCTTCTAAGCGTCATTTTTTTCTGGATATATCTTTGTTGTTCTGTGGAGTCCAAATTGTTACTGTAAACTTTAGTTTTGAGATATTTCTGCAACAAAAAATCCATTGTCGCTTTTTTCGGTTAGCCAGCACGGCGTATGTTCCTTAAAAGAGGTCCTCTTTACAGAAAATATAGTTACAGAAACACAAACATGTAGAACAAAACATGCTGCAAAACGAAGCCAGCTACCTCCGAATCGTTAAAATGTGCTTCGTCGAGTATCTTCTTCCTCTTATTGTTACATGTAATACAACTTTACTTACGCGGCATCTCTGAGAAACTCAACGAGGCACATTTTAACGATCCGGCGGTAGCACAGAAAATATATTTTCTGTGATATAACACTACTTGCATGACATCTTTGAGATCTTCGATGAGGCAGATTTGGACGATCCGGCAAAGGTAAGACAAAAAGAAAACAAAATGGATCATGGCACATTATGGCCTTCTTAATAAGAAAAATAAATCGTTTAAAGTATTTACTTCAACAAAGGAATGTTTCGAAATTACCATATTTGGAGAACCCTTAATTACTTCTTCTGTAAAACTTTTTTTAATATTTATCTACGATTATGTACAGTCGTGGCCATATAAATCGTACAATCCGAGCACATTCTGTTGCAAAGCAGCAATCCAGCAGCATAGTAACGTAATAACGGTAACGCCTTACTATTAAACTTGTCTGGGCGATCAAATGTGGAAGGAATTTAAAAGTTTTATTGTATCGTCAATAAACGAATATTGATTATTTAAAGCCGGTTTTGTTATAATAAAGAATTATCATCGGTATTTAACTGATTTTACTTTCAGAGAAATAAAATGTTTGTGTTTAAAGAATAACTATGAATGATACGACATTTTTTTTAACATAATATTTTTTGGTTTAGTTATAGAAAAAAATCAAGATAAATTTGAGTAATTAAGTATTGCCTTAATATATAAAATTAATCCGATGACCCATCTTCCCTTTTTCGAAGAAATGGCCTTCCAACGGCAAGCCTTGATTTGACCGAAAATGCAAAAAAGCTGTTGCTTCTAAACATCTTGCATACCGACATTGGCGTAAAAATCCTAACACCATAAATCGAAACACCTTTGTTCGTGCCAGGAACAGATGCAAAGAAATTATCGACGAAACCAAGGAGCCACACAATCATCGGATTAGAAACAAACTTCTCGCTTGTCCCAACAATTCCAGGTCCTTTTGGTCAGTCGCTAAGGCAGTTAGTCACAATTTCACCAAATCCACCATACCACCACTCACACGGCCAGACAATTCTATTGCAACGACACCTGTTGAGAAAGCGAACTTGTTGGCTGAACTCTTTGCTTCACATTCTACTGTCGATTTCCAAGGAAAAACACCACCTAATATTCCCATAGTGCAGTCAAGGATGCCAGATATTGTCTTCAGGCAGCGTATCATAAAACGTATTTTGATGAAGCTAGACACCAAAAAGGCTTCTGGCGCTGACGGAATACCTGCCATAGTTCTCAAAAACTGTGCGAGGGAACTAACACCAGTTTTCTGTAGACTTTTCAACCTATATTACAGAAAGGGAATATTTCCTTCCTGCTGGAAATGTGCCACAGTTCAGCCCATACCTAAAAAAGGCAAGAAGACCTTGCCAAATAACTACCGACCAATCGCACTGCTTTCAATAATATCGAAAGTCATGGAAAAGGCTATCAATCAGCATCTTCTAAAATATCTTGAAGGATTCAACATTATTAGCGATCACCAATATGGCTTATCTCCTGACTTATGTAACACATGTTTGGAACAACGCAATTGAACACTTTGGAGAATCTCGAGCGGTTGCTCTTGACATATTCAAGGCATTCGACCGTGTTTGGCACGATGGGCTGTTGGCTAAGCTACGTTCTTATGTATGTCTGAGAAGTTCTGTTTGTGGCTCTCATGTTTCCTCAGAGAGCGTTCTTTGCGAGTGACAGTCGACGGATTTCTTTCTAACACCTTCACTATCAACGCCGGTGTACCCCAAGGCTCCATACTGTCTCCTACTCACTTTCTCATTTATATTAATGATCTGCTGGAAAAGACCGAGAATCCAATCTACAGCTTTGCAGATGACAGTATCTCTTCATTCACTTTGAACGCTCGGACATCGGCTACTCAGACGAATATCCGCAGACAGCAGGAAGTCATTCAACTTAACAAAGACCTGGATGAAATCCTATCTTGGGGTGATAGTAACCAAGTGGAATTTAATGCTACAAAAACCCAGGCGGCAGTTTTTTCTAAAAAAGTTAACGTTGCTGAACCCCACATAGTTATGTCGGAACACTCCATTCCTCTAACATCGTCACTCAATTTGTTGGGCGCTAATTTAGGAGTAAATATGTCCTGGCATGAACATGTTGCAGGCATAGCAAGAAGAGCTTCTCAGAAGTTGGGAATATTATTTCGAACCAGAAAGCTTTACACTTCACAACAACTGTTAATTCTTTACAAA
This sequence comes from Pachyrhynchus sulphureomaculatus, assembly GCA_019049505.1. Classification (NCBI taxonomy): domain Eukaryota; kingdom Metazoa; phylum Arthropoda; class Insecta; order Coleoptera; family Curculionidae; genus Pachyrhynchus; species Pachyrhynchus sulphureomaculatus. Next base: position 227,136,587 of record CM032447.1, on the reverse strand, counting down.
GCTCAAATTCGACCAACTATGGAATACTGCTTCCATGTTTGGGGCTCCGTTCCCAAACATACACTGCATTTGTTGGATTCTATTCAGAGAAGAGCTGTTCGTTTGATTGGAGACCCGGAACTGACAGGTGGCCTTGATTCGCTGGAACATCGAAGAACGGTTGGTCACTTGAGCCTATTCTACAAGTATTTTCATGGAAAGTGTTCGAAGGATGTGGCCCGTTTAATTCCTCCCAGAGCGGTGCATGTTAGAAGTACACGTCACGCTAATACTTCACATCCGTATGAGGTTCAGCTTGTTACTGCTCGTACAACGCTTTTCAAGCAGTCATTTATATGGAGAACATCATCCCTTTGGAATAATTTGCCCAGGACTGTGTTTCCCACCGAGTACAATTTATAGCGATTTAAGAACAACGTGAATCGCTTTCTTCGCACACGTGTCGCTCCTGTAGCGCTTTAGGGATTTCCCTGTAGCACGTGTGCTAGACCCATAAAAAAAAACAAAAAAAAAATTTTGGCGGGTGAAATCGAAAGTGAAAAAAGAATTTTTTTAGTAAGTCATCGAGTGTTGTGTCAAATGAAAGCTTGTGAAAACACGAGTAAAAAATATATAAGTAATGTAATACTTGCGCACACTTTTCTTTGTATTATTTTTAAAAAATCGCGAAAAATCACTGTCCCCCCACCTTGAAAAAATTCTGGAATATTCTCCACGGGGTGTAGATTGAACGAAAATTATCACGAGTGCATTACCTTTAATAATTTACCTGGTATATAAAATTTCAAGGTCATCGGTTTTCAGTAAAGATTGGAAACAAACTTTGTTGAAAACTCATTTGGGGTGTGTTGTGTGAAGTCAGTGATTATTTTATACCACGGTAACAACATTTTTTATTTTAAAAGCAATCAACGTACGGAACACACTAATTGCGCAAGCTCAACTTGCACTTGACCGGTTATTTCCCTCCTTATCTTCTTTTTGTGACTTATCATTGAAAATATCGAGTTGTAATACTTGAACTAAATTATTTTTGATAGTGGGAAAGTCGATTTATTTTTTTTAGAAGTGCTGCCTTGCGGGGGAAGTAATGAAATAAACAAGAATAGCCCACTAAATATTAGTAAATCCTTTTAAATTTATTCTGTAATAAAAGCAGGATTCAATTAAGCATTGGAAACTCATTAGTTCATAGACAGATTTTATTACTCATTTATTTCCATTAATTTATATTAGCTTTTGGTATTTATTTTCATTTATAATTAAAAATCAGTCTCCAACTTAACTTAAAGTGTAATCTAAAAGAAAACACTTTAGTAATTGCAAAATCTAAGCTACGTTAATTGATAGATTACTGGAAAATTATACGTAAAATGGGTTAAAAATTTTATAAAATTCCGATGAAACTAAAAATAATTAAAAATAAAAGTGAAACAACTTGGTTAAAATGGAAATAACTCAAAGGCTTGTGGGCAACGTTCATATGAATTCTATCTATGAAATTCACATATGGGTCAAAATAAGTAAAACGAGGCGCCTGAAATTTTTTTTTCTCGGATTTCAAAGATAACTGTTTTTCGATAGCGGTGTAAGTACCTTTTTACCCCCTTTTTTGTAAAATTTCAAATATTTTGTGAATAATCGCTAGTTGAATAAATAAATAAATAAATGATTTATTTCAAATCAATATACATGGTACATGAAACGAAATATAATATAACAAGGATTTTCTACAGCTGACGCTGTCTTCCTTCTCTTAGCCTTTAATTCCATTCGTTTCTATCTTCCCAGTCTCCATCTGTTAGACCCCTGTCCTCCATAGCCTCGTCCACATCGTCTCTCTACGATCGTCTGGGTCTTCCTCTTTTTCTTCTCCCTATAGGGCTCCACTCCGTTATTTTCTTTATCCACCTATTATCTTCGCTTCGTCTTATGTGTCCATACCATTTTAATCGTTTTTCTTCAATGGTGTTTATTGCGTTCTCTTTGATGTTCATTCTGCTTCTTATTTCTCCATTTGTTATTCTCTCCATACGTGTCACTCTACAACATCTTCTCCAACACTCCATCTCTACTGCGTTAATTTTAGATTTATTTCTTTTGTTGATCGTCCATGTTTCTGACCCGTATGTCATTATGTTTTGTATTATTGATTTGTAGATGCGTGTTTTGTTTCTCTTTGTAATGTGCTTGTTCCACAGGATCGAATTTAATTGTCTTATGCATGTTCGCGTTTGTCCTAATCTAGCTTTAATCTCTTCTTCTGATGTTGCGTTTTTTTGAAATGATGGTTCCTAAATATTTAAATCTATCGGTTCCTTTGATTATTGTTTCGTTATCTACTTCTAGATTCTCCACGTTTCCCTCCTTTGTTGTTAGATATTCCGTTTTATCAAAGTTTATTGATAATCCTGCTTTAGTGTATTCTTCTTTCAGTTTTCTTACCATATAACTGAGGTCTTCCTCATCTTGCGCTATGATTACTTGGTCGTCTGCGAAACTTAGAGTATATAAGTAATCTTCTCGTTTTGGGACTCCCATTCCACTACATTTTTGCTTCCATTTTTTTAATGTTTGTTCGAGGTATATTTTGAATAGTGTTGGGGATGTACAGCATCCTTGTAATAGGCCTTTTGATGTTTGGAGTCTCTTCCCTATTTTATGTCCTATTTTTTTGTTCACTGTGTTGTTTTCGTAGAGAGCTTTTACTGCGTATATTAGTTCTTTGTCAATGCCTATTTCTTTCATTGCGTTCCATAATCTTTGTCTTGGTACTGAGTCATAGGCCTTTCTTATGTCTATGAAGGCTAGATGAACTTCTCTATTCTTTGCAAGTATTTTTTCCATTGTTTGTTTTATAGTGTATATGTGGTCTATACATGATTTTCCGGCCGTAAAGCCTGCTTGGTCTTCTCCAATTTTTCCTTTTATATTTTCCTCCATGATATTTTTAATAATTTTTCCATACAAACGTCCCATACTCGATATTATGCTTAGACCTCTACAGTTTGTGCATTTTCTGCGGTCTCCCTTTTTAAATATAGATACTATATAAGCTTTTGACCATTCCTCTGGTATTTTTTCTCCATTTATCGCTCTGTGGAACATGTTTCTCAGCATTCGATGTAATTTATTAGACCCGTACTTAATCATTTCATTTACTACACCCCCAGGCCCTGCAGATTTTATTATTTTTGAGTGTTTTTATTGTCTTCTTTACTTCTTCATAGCTTAGTTCTATCTCTATAGATAGAACATGAAACGAAATGACGTCAAAATAAAGAAAATATAATAAATAATTACAAATCCGCACAAAAATCCCTAAGCCTATATGGTTCTATGGTTATTAATAAATTCTTAATCTCTGCTTTGAATCTTTTGAGAGAGTTATTACTTTTGATTTGGTTTGGTAGGGCATAAGTTTACACACATATAAAGGGGCGATTTTTCAGTAATTGTAAGTTTATGCACTAAATATTTAAAATCCATTATTCTAGTGTTATAGCCATGTTCTGATTTAAATTCAAATAGATTTTTATTTTGAAAGAGAAACATTAAGTTTTCGTAAATATATATCGCATACACGGTCATCATGCCCATATCTTTAAACACCGATCTACAGCTTTGTCGATAATTCATTTTTTTTACGGTTCTCAAAATTCGTTTTTGAATAATAAAGACATTTTCTACCATGCAGAATATATTACCATACTTAAGAACCGATTCAAAATTGGCATAATATAGTATTCTGAGAGAAGTTTCGTTCAAATATTTACTCAAAACCCTTATACCATAACACACTGAATTTAATTTCTGTTCATTTATGTAAATTTCCAAAAATTTAGCATGTTGGGTTAGTTCAAATTTTTCATTATCAAAATCAATGTGTCCTGGCACAGCAATATTTGACTGTTTTGTTTTTAAAAAAAGGAAATTTGTTTTTTCTTTATTCACAAACAATTTATTTGTGCAAAACCAATCAGTCCCCTATCAAAAAATTCTTTTGCTATGGTTATGAGATCTTCTATAGTCTTACAGCTAATAATTAAATTTGTATCATCTGCATACTTTACAATATGCTGATTTGAAGCCTCCAGTAATAGGTAAAGATCATTTATAAAAATTATGAACAGGATTGGGCCCAATATGCTCCCTTGTGCGGTTCCCACATCATTAGCTAAGATTTTGAATATGCAGTTCTACCATTTTTAGTTACGGTGACCGATTGCATTCTATTATTTACATACGATTTAAGCCATTTTAATGCATCATCCCTTATTCCATATTTTTCAGCTGTTAAAATAAGTAATTCCCTATCTAGGCAATCGTAAGCTTTTGTTAAATCTAGTAGAGTAAGATCTCCCCTTTTCCAGGTGCTCAAGAATATTTTTAATGAAGGCAAAAATGGCTGATTGAGTTGATTTACCCTTTAAAAACCCATGCTGACAACGAGAAGTCTGTTAACAGACTTATAGGTCTGTAGTTGTCAAACATTTCTGGATACCCTTTTTTAAAGCAAGGTTTTATTAATGCTACTTTTAGATTATCAGGGAATGTTCCAAACTTGAACGAGTTATTTATAGTATAACATAAGACATTTTTCAACTCGGTCGCTGAGCTTTTTACAATGCTGGTTGGAATCTTATTTCACAAATTCCGTTTGGTGTTACAGGATTCAGAAATATTGAACTTATATTATCATTAATTTTTAACGAAATAGAATTTTTATTAGGGTATTTACTAAATCTGGTACAATCGATAGTAGGAAGTTGTTATAATTAGTGGCGAGTTGTTCCGGTAAACCCGGCACTTTTATATCACGGTTAGTCCCTAATCCATTAATTTCTTTGCATGTAGTTCACATACACTTAGATTTATTATCTGATTGTCTTATTCGGTGTTCATATTGTTCAGCACGAGCACTAACCAATAACTTGTCATAGACTTTTTTATTGTTGACATACATTTCTTTATATCTATTGTCACGTTTTTATAATGTTAACAGAATATCTAACCTATTTTTACATGCTATAATGGTTTCATCTTTATACAGTTTTGCTTTTCATTTTTTTGCCCCTAACTTTAAAGGAACTTCCATTAAATAAGCTTTGATAAATATTCATAAATTCATTCCATTGTTTATTGACATCATTCGTTCTAGCCTGATAAACCCCTTCCCAATCCTGTTCCCTCAAATGACTTAAAAAATTTCTTTTATTTTCATCTGAAAAAATTCGCTTATAACTATTATATTTATGTGTAAAACTTTTCATTTATTCATATTTCGGAAAAGAATAGAGATAATTGAGTAAATTTGATTTTAGAATGAAGTTAAACGTGTATACTTTTCAGTTGAATTCATGCGGTTGTTGTAAAAATGTACTTTGTTAAAGTTATAAACAATTTTTTTTAAACAATTGCGAATTAAACCATATTCTCAGTTTCACTCAAAAATGAGATCGCACTCTTTTAATGCGGAAAAAGTTACTGAGTAAATTTTTTAAAAAAGTTAGTAATCTCTTATATTAAAGAAGTTATTAATATTTTTCTGATGATGCGCGGCCTCTAACGCGCTCGTGGACTCTAACGCGCGAGCCGCTGACGCTGACTCTGACGCTCTCGAACTACTCATTAATTTTTAACGAAGGAATCATAATAGTCAGAGAGAGATCAGAGAAAGTGAAATATTCAGCAGTTTCAGTTGATTTGTATAATAAAAAAATGATTCAACATTTGAAGGCTACGTTCGGCGACTCTGAAACCGAGACCGTGGTTTAATTAGCAATTCTTCAAAAAAATTGTTTATAACTTTAACAAATTAAATTTTTATAACAACCGCATGAATTCAATTAAAAAGTATAAATATTTAGCTTTATTTAAAAAAAAAAAAACTCAATTATCTCTATTTGTTTCCGAAAAATGAATAAATCAAAAGTTCTGTACATATTATTCGTAAAATAACTTGGTACTTGTACATTTGTCGAAAAATATATATATATATATATATATATATATATATATATATATATATATATATATATATATATATATATATATATATATATAATAAAATAACACAGGAAAGCCAGTAAAAATAACAGATTACTCAATAACCTTAAATAAAGGTTATACTACAGCCATAATAGTTACATTATTATTTGAACAGTCTGCTAAAGATTTAAAAATCCATATATCTTGGAACATTCTCGACCTATAACCCTGCCGAGTCCAGCATAAAATTTGTTCGGGTTCATTTCTATTCCGGTTGCACCGACACAGTGCATTCGCCTGATGATAAATGGGTGCGATGTAAACGATCGAGGTTGCATTTATAGATGCTGACGACACACATTATTTAAATGGGTAGTGAAGATGTACCTTTTTATAGGAGAATGAAGGAATTAGGAATTATACAGGGTTGGTCAAATTTAATAGACACTTAAATGGTCTTTTAATATATTTGTTAATATTTAACTGATTTAACGACTGGTAAAGGTTATTGACAATATCTCAGCATCAATATAAGTATTAATTAACTTTACTAGCAATATTTCGATCAGAGTGTATCGCTAATCGTTTTCAAGTGTCTACTGAATGTTCTGCGTCTGGTTTAATGCTTTCGACTGAATCATTTCCATTTAATGATGGAATACATTTAATGGAGGTGCTTACAGGTCGTAGAGATGGTTATATACGCACTTTTTAATCTAACCAGATTTGTATATAAAATTGTTTCGTTTATTTCAATGCATGTATTATTTACTAAAATAGAAGTATTGGCCATACGTGTTGTGGCTAGTACTTCCCTCGTAAAACCCGATGTTCTAGAATAAATACGTAATTTGCCAACAAAACAACCAACGAAATACGTGCGTACATTAAACGAATTAACGGCCACTCCAAAGGTAATGAGGTATGCAGAAAACCTTTTGGCGAATAAATAAAATATGATTAAAGGTTTGATTGTTATTAGTATAATAAATTATTATGAATTCAAAAAGGTTTGCTGAATGATAACGATTTTAGTCAATGAGGTCTTCGTTGTGTAAGTACTCCTGGCTGTATAAAATTTTGAAATTTGATGAAATAAACGTATTACGTCACTTTTCATCTGAACATTTTATGACTAAAAATTAACATTTCCAGCTACATCCATCCTATTTGTGTAACATTTTTGGATTCCTCGATTCCAACGACCCTTTCCCACATCACCCAACCCTTTTATATAGGTTTTTGTTAAATGTGTAAATTAAAAATCGATTTCTTATTTCGCTTGAGAGTTATCGTGCCAGCAACTGAACAGATCGGCAGAAGGCTGATCAATAGAAATAAAAATGGAACTCTGAAATCTGAAGAAATGCAATAATCTCAGAGAATGCTTTTTCAGGAATACTATATTTTTCTTTAGCAGGGGAAGTAAGAGTAATAACTGTACAAATGCTAAATTATAATAACCGGTCAAGTGCAAGTTGAACTTGCGCAATTAGTGTTCCGTACGTTGATTGCTTTTAAAATAAAAAAATTTGTTACGGAGGTATAAAATGATCAATGACTTTATGAAAGACACCTCAAATGAGTTTTCAACAAAGTTTGTTTCCGATCTTTACTGAGAACTGATGACTTTGAAATGCTTGTTTTTTTTTTATATCTATAATCTATAATATATATATATATATATATATATATATATATATATATATATATATATATATATATATATATAATGTAACGTCTCTCTGTCTGTCTGTCTACCTGTCCGTTAGTGCGCTTATCACTCGAGAACCACTTATCCGATTTAAGTGCTTTTTTTTTTAAAACACACATAAGTTCTCTGGCCAGGTTATAGGCTATATTTTATTACGTTAGGTAATATAAGGAATAAGCAGTGACGATAAGAGTGAATCAAGTCGGAAAAAAGTTTGCCGCTAGCGCGTTCTTTTGTAATCAACTGCTTAAACCATTAAAAATGAAACAATATCATGTAGCAATGAACATAATATATATAAAATGCAAAGTATCTTTGTCTGTCTGTCTGTTCGTTAGTGCGCTTATCACTCGAGAACCACTTTTCCGATTTACATGCTTTATTTTAAAATATACATATGTTCTCTGGCTAGGTTATAGGATATATTTTATTAAGTTATGTAACATAATAAGCAGTGACGATAATAGTGAATCAAATAGGAAAAGAGTTTGCCTCTAGCGTGTCTTCTTGCAATACACTGCCTAAACCATTAAATATAGAACAATATTTTGCAGCAAAGAATATAATATATAAAATGCAATGTCTCTCTGTCTGTCTGTTCGTTAGTGCGCTTAGCACTTAAGAAACACTTATCCGATTTACGAGTTTTTTTTTATTCATACATATGTTCTCTTTCCAGGTTATATAATAATAATAATCTGTAATCTATAATATATATAAAATGCAACGTCTCTCTGTCCGTCTGTCCGAGAACCACTTATCCGATTTACGTGTTTTTTTTTAGATTTATACATATGTTCTCTGGCTAGGTTATAGGATATATTTTATTACGTTAGGTCATATAAGAAATAAGCAGTGACGATAATTGTGAATCAAGTCGGAAAAAAGTTTGCCACTAGCGCACGCTTTTGCAATACGCTGCCTAAACCGTTAAATATGGAACCATATCATGTAACAAAGAATACAATATATATATAAATTGCAACGTCTCTCTGTCTGTCTGTCTGTCTGTCCGTTAGTGCGCTTATCATTCGAGAACCACGTATCCGATTTACGTGTTTTTTTTTTTTAAATCTTAACCTAATATTTATCAAAAAAAATCTAATATATATAAAACGCAACGTCTCTATGTCTGTCTGTCCGTTAATGCGCTTAGCACTCAAGAATCACTAATCCGATTTACGAGTTTTTCTTATAAAATACATATGTTCTATGTTACGTTAGGTAACATAAGGAATAGGTAACATAAGGAATAAGCAGTGACGATAATAGTGAATCAAGTCCACACGAGCGGAGCCGTGGGTACGACTAGTATCAGATAAATTCATAGTATATTAGTTTAGTATTTTCATTTTATTTTCGATTTTGTAGGCTTAGCGTACACTTTAAAGTAGCAGGCGTTTTTTTTTATCGTATTCTACTACTCAGTATATATCAAAACTACACTCGACGCGAGTGCAAAAATAAAAAGTGTTTGGTATAGTGGTGATATATACTGAGTAGTGTCATTGTGCCAAAGATTCTACATTCCTAACATAATCGTATTCTACATAAAAAGAACTACCTATATGCCAAAATGCAGCCTGTTAACATTTAATGAGAGGTTCTCGTTAAAATTTGATTCTGACCACTGGGCTATAGATCATTGCTGTGTGTGTATTTATACTTTTCTCTATACAATGAATAACATTTGTTATTAAGGGGTTATAGTCACCTCGAATTTTCAAAAATTCGATTTTTTTTTTACGGATTTTTATTCTCTATACTTAAAAAAAAAATTAAGAGAATTCCATTCCATTACAAAGTTATAACATTAAATGTGACCTGGCGGCGGATTGAGACCCCTACCTGTTTTCAGACTCTGTAATATTACTCAATAAATTTTTATTATTTTTTAACTTTTTTTTTTAAAAGCTTAATAATTACTTTTTCGATAAAATGTTGAGAGGTTTTTTAAATTTTTCTAATAGACTTTTTTTTTATAAATAAATAAACATACATTTTTTTGTCAAAAATTGCATACTAAAGTTTGAAACACCTTAAATTTTTTATTTTTGAAAAAAAACTCTTCGACAATTTTTAACTACTACATTATTTTACAAGATTCATTTTAATTTTTGCAGATTGGATTTTTTTTTGTGAAGTTGTCTTGCAGACAAGGAGGCACCATAGTTTTCAACAGTGGTCCATTTAACCCAATAAAAAATAATGTTAACATTTAAAATATATTTAAAAAAAAATTGTTCGCCATTCTATTGTATTATTCACTTAATAACCTTTAAAATAGCCCCCTACCTCATACCGGTCACCTAATATATATTTTAATAGAAAAAATGTATACAAAAACTCATGCCCCTGTTACTCTTGTTCCATGTTAACAATAAAAATAATAAAAAAAATGTAATGTTTCAATTCTTTGATTAATCGATCCCCCGAAGTCAATCTCCTACCTCCTTTTTCCACCTCTTAATCCCCTTATTTGTTTTTCTATAAATGTTTATGTTTATATCCATTCTCCCATTTGAAATATCTGGAAAATTGGTCATAATTATATTGAATCTATACAAGATTTTCCCATCTTTATTACCCCCTATCTTATTAGAACTGAAAGTAATGAAAAAATAAATTAATTTTCATCTTCCTACAGTCCAAAAACCCTAAAAAGAAATACAGCACGATATACGTAAAGCAACCCCTCTAACCCCCTACCGCAACTAAATAACTCCTTATATATTTTACTGTAAATAATATACTTAAAAATTTTCAATTGCATTAACCAAAAAATCGGTATTTTATCCACTATTTTCCTCGCAAACACGTAGTTCTATAAATAAGTACTCAAGTAAAGAGTAAGTAAATTCCCACCTCTTTCCCCCATTGTCTTAAAACGATATCAATTAGTAAGTTTCACCCACGTTTCAAGTATTAGATTATCATCTCGTTTTAGAGTTTCCACAGACCGATAGGCCGTCAAATAGACAGCCCGACAAAAATGTAAGGGTAATTTTTATCTCAATTATATATATAACATATATATATACAGTCCATGGCCAAATTATTAGACGCACTGCAAGATTTCATGTAAAATATTAATTACCGAGTGATATTGTACCGTTTTATTATTTTAAATTGATTTGTTTTTTATTTTTATATTATCCAATCAATTACCTATTTATTTGACATAAATAAAACAGCATTAATTTAGAAAAGCATAAGTTTATTAAGTTTTAAAGAAAAGTGAAATTAATGTTAGTAAAAGTCAATATTTAGTTGAGCCACCTTTAGCCGCTATCAAAGCTTTAATTCTGCGCGGCATGCTATCAATGCAAGATTGTACTGTCTCCTGCATTTGAGGATGATGATTCCACACATGAATAATCTTTTCTAGGAGCTGGGTTTTGTTGGTAATCACATCTTTAGCCACTTCTCTTTTCATCAGCTCCCACACATTTTCAATGGGCTATTACCCGGCGAATCCAACAGAGGGATATTTTTTTCTGCCAAAAAAGCTTTAACAGACCGAGCAGTGTGGCAGGGAGCTCCATCTTGTATGAAAGTGAATGGTTCCCCATTTGGAAACCATTCTCTGAGCTGCGGAATCAACCGATTTTGTAATACTTCTTTGTACTAATCTTGCCTCATTATTCCTTTGACGACGTACAGACGTCCAGTGCCCTTGCCGCTGATGACTGACCAAATCATCACTTTGGTGGGATGTTTAAACCGTCGGGACGACACAATCAGGATGAAACTTTTCTCCATGACGACGACGCACATACTGAGCTTTATTCTGCAAAATTTCGAATGTGCTTTCGTCACTGAAGCAGACCTGTCAAATATAGGAAAAATATATAAACTTCCATGTTTATCTGCTTTATTTAACTGAAAATGATAATAATGTATCAATTATTGATTAAATTGCTGTATCTTACCGATCTCCAGAAGTCCACATCTTTGTCTTGCCATTGTTTGGCCCACTTCAGGCGCTTTGCTTTCATTGCAGCTGTTAACTTGGGCTTCCTGGCGGGGCGACAGGCCTTAAAATCTAATTCTTTCAATTTTCTTCGAACAGTGCGCTCAGAAGCATTTACGCTAGCATCCTGGAGTTGTGATTTTATTACCTTTGTGGTAGCAAATCTATTTTCTACACAAATTTTCTTCAAACATCTCTCTGACCGTGGAGTGAAAATTGGTTTTCTACCGCTTCTTTTCTTTCTTTTCGGGCTTAATTCCTTCCCTGACTCAATTTTCTTTTTTATGCGTCGTACACTAGCTTCAGAAACCTCCAATCTTCGTGATATTTCTCGGTTTGTAAATGTTTTCGCAGTCACAAGGGCCTTCACTGCAGCTTTTTTACGTGGTGAAAGATCGCCTTTTCTACCCCATACTGAAAATAGTCCAATTACTTTTTTAAAAACACTGCATACAAAATAAACTAATAACTGAGTAGTATAAAACTGTTAAACAAACAATCACAGTCCATAAAGCCACAGAAACACGTCCGTACCTGACTCGATTCCGATCGCGACTGATACAGGTTTGTACTTGTTTACGTTCATGTATCACTTTGTCAACACAGTGTTGCCATATGTTAAAAATAAATACAAATATGTAGTCTACAACAATTCTTTTAAATAAAAATCAATAATATTGTAGTTTAAATATACCATTATTGCATAAAAACTCTTAAGAAACATAAAATTACTAAAAAAAATACAGTGCGTCTAATAATTTGGCCAGGGACTGTATATATATATATATATATATATATATATATATATATATATATATATATATATATATATATATATATATACACATATATACTTTTTGCAGCGTTCAGGTGTATATAACTCCTTAAACAAGCTGGGGACTTGTGTATAAATACGGAACATATATCAAATAAAGTTTGTTTCCGATCTTTGCTTTTATAGACCAAATAAATTATCAGAGGTAATTTTTATACCATTTACATCTTATGGAGACTATTCTAGAATTTTTTTGAAATTATTTGATTACTACTTTTAGAGGGGGTGGAGAGCGATTTTTTAAAAATAATATGAAGAAAAATTTGCGCGAGTATTAAATCATGTATATTTCTGAACTCGTGTCTTCACAAGTTTTCATTTGGTACACAACTCGATGAACTTTTTTTACTTCGATTTCACTCCCAAAACTAACCCTTTAAGTCACAATTTAATTTTCAAAACTGCTTGGCTATAATTAAAACAACTCCTACATTTGAACATTTAAACATTAAAAATTACGTTTGGAATATAAAATGTAATAAATTTCTGCTTATCTATTTCCGTTTACCAATTAAAATATTCTAAATTGATGAAATGTAAAATTATCGACCAAGCTAAAACCGAAGTTTGAAAAGTTTCGCCGATGGTTCTCTTAATTTTATGTGGCGAGAATTTAAATCCGGGCTACAACAAGATTCTTAAAGTTCGTAAAAGAAGTTGGCAAGAGCCAAAGGCCAATATTTGTAAGTACACCAAATCTCACTTTACTTTGTTTCTTCAGGCTAATGTTTTACTACAGTGGTGTATCATGTGTATTTTCCTTCATCATTAGTAACTGAAGTCCGTCTTGGAATTAACGCATTCATTTTTAGTTTCTTTTTTTTTTATATGCATAGAACACTTGCTGCAAAGAAATACCGACGCGTGTGCGGAGAAAGCGATTCACGTTTGTTTTGAATTGTTGTAAATTGTAAACTAATGTGAAGTATTAGCTCGACGTGTATTCCTAGCATGCACCACTTTGGGAGGAATTAAGTGGGCTATATCCATCGAACACTGTTCCAAGGAACCATGGTTGCTGGTCAGGTCAAGATCGGTGGAATTGATTAGAAAACCGATATTTAGATTTAACATATCTTTAAAAAAATTACTAAATTTTGATCTTTAGAACGTTTTGCCAAAATTAATGAAATCCTTCGGTATAAAAATTTAATTTTCTTCTAAAAAATGCTGCGTAAGTGTGTTTTTTGTTCTGTCAGCGGATATTTGGGAACTCTAAAATATAACAATTTATTTATATAATAGTGGTATTGTTTATGCATTATGTACAGCTAGGTGGTCTTTTTTTTTAAATTTATTATAATATAGGCATTTCGATCACAATATTAAAGTCAAAATCATAACATATAGATTAACGAACAAATTCGATAATTATCAACTACGAGAACAAGTGGGATTTAGATGAGGATACAACACTTTGGACCTTCTACAAACAATTAGAGTACTTGTGAAAAAAGTAAATAAATATAAGGTCATCTTTTGGATAGCAGTGGTTGATAAAAAAAAGCATTTGATTCAGTAGAGATAAGGGCAATCCTTAACGCCTTAAGTAATAGCAGAATCGATAAAAGATATACAACTCTTCTTGAATACGTATATAAAAATGCCATATTACAAATAATGTTTGAAGAAAAAACAAAATCAAAATTAAAAGAGGAATTAGGTAAAGCTACCCAATATCCCCAAAGTTGTACACCTTGATTCTGGTAGACAAGTTCAAATCGCTAAAGTGGGAAAATAAAGGAATACTAATAGACTGAACGATTAAATCACTTAAGGTTCTTAGATGATGTAACTGTGATAGCCAATACAAAAGAAGAATGAGAAAAAAATGTTAATGGAATTAACAACTCGAGAAATAGATCTAAAAGTAAATTTTCCCAAAATCAAATATTTGAACAACAAAACGGAAGCTAACAACCAGGAACTATTAATAGAAGGTGAAAAAATAGAAAAGGTGCAAACATTTATATATTTAAGACAAAATCGAAATATCAAAGAATAATCTAAAAGCTGAATTGGATAGAAGAGTTCTAGTTTAGTCGGAAAGTTATAATCCGCATTTAAATTGGATATCCCGAATAAAATAAAACTGGCGTGTTCCATCAATATGTATTGCTGGTACTAACATATGACACTGAAAAATAATATGTGCGTTAAATAAAGGTATAATATACAAACTCCAAGTAACCCGGTTGGTCACTTTCCCTCTGAATAGAGTAAACTTTAATAAAGAAAGGAATCGTATTAGAAATATAACTAGAGTTAATGGGTATGACGATAACTAATAAATAGACATAAGTTTAGGTTTAATATTCAGAATTCCACCTTTTTTACACGCGAAGAAAATAACATCAAGTATGTCTCCCATAAAATCCGAAATATAGCGAGGGACTCAATAAGGTATCTAATAAGGTAGGTCTCACCTTAGTCTATAAGTCATCAGGCAATCTGAGGAATATCTTAGGAAATCCCAAAGATAATATTCCTAATTGTGAGAAAAGTGGAATTTATGAAATTAGTTGTAATGATTGTAACAAAAAGTATGTTAGGCAAACTAAAAGGTCAATTAAAACACGATTTAAAGAACATTTAGCACACTTAAAATACAGTAGAACAAAAAAGTCTAGCATTGCCGAATATGCCCTTGAAGCTGATCATATTGTAACATTAGATAATCTAAGATTAATAAAAAAATGTATCTGATAGGAGATTGTTGAATGCATACGAAAGTATGGAAATCAAAACATAAAACAGAGATCATTGGAGACAACTTAGGGAGGCTCACATCCGATCACGGATGAAATAAGCTATTGATGATGATGACGGCCAATTCCAAGTTATCAGCGGTAAGTAAAAAAACACAAACATAGAAGATTTTCCCGTAGTCTAAAGAATTGCGTATCGAGCTTGACTAAATTATGATTTGAGATAGAAACGCTGTGATAAAAATCCTACAAAATTCTTAAATAAAATATTTTATTTATTTCTTTATAACTATTCAACACGCCTCTGCATTAGCCCTAAGAAAAGAGGCCATAGAAGCGAGGAAAAAAGTGTAAAACTTTCCGCGGCAGAGAAGCTGTAACGGTAATGTGATTACCGCATTTGGGGGATCGGTCGTGTCAGGGGTTAACTTTTTGAACGCCCCCCTCGTTTTACTTATTTATTTATGTAGGGACGGTATAATAGACGGTTTTTTAGGCCCTAAAGGAAAATAGGTGGGTGAAATTGTCTATTTATAAGAAGGTCCTAAAGTGTTATTATAAGAAAAGAATATTATAGTGGCTGTTTCACCTTTCTAAATTAATAAACTTCTTACTAAAATTAAATGTGGTTATTTTTGATTTGATTTAGATCGTATCAGAGGGGAGCTTCCTTTAAACGCCCCCTCGTTCTCTTTATTTATTTATGTGAGGACGGTACAATGGACGGCTTTTAGACAGCAAAGAAAAATAGATAGAATATAGTATACTGCAAGAAATGTATGTAAAATTACGCCCTTATGGTATGTACGCTCTTACGGTATGTACGCTCTTATGGTATGTCTACGAATTTATGGTATGTCTGAAAGGTTCTGTTTGTAGCTCTCATGTTTTCTCAGAGAGCGTTCTTTACGAGTGGCGGTCGACGAATTTCTTTCTAACACCTTCACTATCAACGCCGGTGTGCCCCAGGGCTCCATACTGTCTCCTACTCTCTTTCTCATTTACATTAACGATCTGCTAGAAAAGACCAGGAATCCAATCTACAGCTTTGCAGATGACAGTACGCTTGTCTCTTCATTCACCTTGAATGCTCGGATATTGGAGGTCGTTCAACTTAGCAAAGACCTAGAAGATATTCTATCTTGGGGTGACAGTAACCAAGTGGAATTTAACGCTACAAAAACCCAGGCGGCAGTTTTTTCTAAAAAAGTTAACGTTGCTGATCCCGACCTAGTTATGTCGGGGCACTCCATTCCCCTAGCATCGTCGCTCAATTTGTTGGACGTTAGTTTGGGAGCAAATATGTCCTGACATGAACATGTTGCAGGTATAGCAAGGAGAGCTTCTCAAAAGTTGGGAATATTATTTCGAACCCGAAAGCTTTACACTCCACAACAACTGTTAATTCTTTACAAAGCTCAAATTCGACCAAGCATGGAATACTGCTCCCACGTTTGGGGCTCCGCTCCCAAACATACACTGCATTTATTGGATTCTGTTCAGAGAAGAGCGGTCCGTCTGATCGGAGACCCGGAATTGACCGGCGGCCTTGATTCGCTGGAACATTGAAGAACGGTTGGAGACTTGAGTCTGTTCTACAAGTATTTTCATCGAAAGTGTTTGAAGGATGTAGCCCGCTTAATTCTTCCCAAAGCGGTGCATGTTAGAAATTCACGTCACGCTGGTGCTTCATATCCCTATGAGGTTCAGCTTGTTACTCCGCGTACAACGCTTTTCAAGCAGTCTTTTATATGAAGAACGTCATCCCTTTGGAATAATTTGCCCAGCGCTGTGTTTCCCACCGAGTACAATTTACAGCGATTCAAGAACAACGTGAATCGCTTTTTCCGCACACATGCCACTCCTGGGGGCGCTTTAGGGACTTCCCTGCAGCACGTGTGCTAGAGCCATAAAAAAAAAATTAAATATAAAATCACGGGAAAAGTAACTTAATTTTCCACGGAATTTTACATAAATATTTATATTTGTCATGAATCATTAAAAAAACCATGATTTAAGCCAACTTAAATTCGATTGAAATTACGGAATATTATGATATTATTATATATATTACATACCTTTTGTAAAACGGCACAGGAAAGCCCAAATTTTTTTCAATATTTTTTCCTTAAACTGTTTTGAAAAAAAGTTATGCAGCAAAAACCCTCTAAAATATTATTTTTTGTTCATTGCGGTTGCCATGGATCGTAGCCACGTTCGCCGATTTTCAAACAATTTATCTAGTAGGCGGCTGCCATACTTTAATCTGATAGCTCTTGTTTGCACACCTACTCAATTCAGTAGAGTTGAAGTGGTTTCCCAAGCTGAAAAAGTAGATATGATTCTTATTTATGGAGAAGCAAGAAGAAATTTTCAGGAAACCGTTAGACTGTATCGAGAATGTTACCCCGACATATCCTGGATCCATTATGTTTTGTCTATTAGAACGAAATTTGAAGAGCAATATAGATGCATTTTCTGGGCAGAAAGGTGTTTCTAAACGAAAAACTGTTTTAACATATAAAAAAGTAGTCGAAATTATGCAATATTTTCAAACCCATCCACATAATTCAATCAGACAAGCAAACAGGTATTGAGTGTATATTATGGGGCTATTCAGAAATCTCTTGAAGCTAATAAATAACCACGACTATAAAATGCATAATCTTCATTTCATTTGGAACGACGACTGAGTTATGTAGCAGAAATGATAATTAAATATGACGACGAACGTTATTTTCTAAATTCTATATTTTGGACAGATGAAAGTCAATTTGTCAGTAACGGCAAACCTAACAGAAAAAATTCTCATTACTGGGCTGCCGAAAATTCATACAATGTTAATCAAATTCAGAATGAAGGCCATTATGGCGTTAATGTATAGGGTGGGATAATTGGGAGATAATTGGTTGGATCATACTTTTTGAGGGAACACTAACTTAATTTCTTGGTTAATACTCTACCACTTTTATTAGCAAATTTTCCCTTTATTTTAAGGAGACATATGTCGTTTCAACACAACAGAGCACCACCTCATACAACTGCTGCTGTTAGAGAGTATTTGAATGAACGGTTTCAACGAAGATGGATAGGAGTTCGCAGCCCAGTTATTCAATGGGCACTTAAATCACCAAACCTTACGCCGTTAGATTTTTTCTTGTGGTGGTTTCTAAGATATTGTATATAAAACTGCGATAAATGATACTGAGCACTTAAAGGCAAAAATATCAGATGCGTGCAATAGTATATCTGGAGAAATAATTTACAAAGCCACTCATCAAGCGTTAATGAAAATAATGGAAGAATGCATGTTAGAAGAAGGAAGACATATAGAAAATTTCTTTTGATATATTTTTTTATTCTTTAAGTTTCAAACATTTAGTTTAAAAAATGTAATAGTTATGTAATGTTAAAAGTTATATAATTTTCTTGTGGTTTTAATAAAAATAATGTATTCTTGTTTTTTATTTTTTAAAGATATTTTATTAAAGGAAAAACCTCAACAGCATAGTAACTATATTATTATAATTACTATCAGATTAAAGTATGACAGCCGCCTACTAGATAAATTGTTTGAAAACCGCCAAACGTGGCTACGATCCATGGCAACCGCAGTGAACAAAAAATAATATTTTAGTGGGTTTTTGCTGCTGCATAATTTTTTTGCAAAACAAATTAGGAAAAACAGTTTAAGAAAAAAATATTGAGAAAAATTAGGGCTTTTCAATGCCGTTTTACAAAAAGTATGTCTATGGAAAAAAAGTTTGGAGTCACGGCGCCCAGTGTCGATTTCACTACCAAATGTCAAATACGTTAGTATATTTCTTGACATGCATTATCCCATTCTACATTTAAAAAAAATAAATATTCAACAATTTTCCATAAATCTGGGCCGGGTGTCTAAAAATGATGACCCTGGAGATGAAAACGATTCAGAACTTTAACATGTATTTACGCCAGCGAGGCGCCATCTCTTACTAATAATTATAATTATAATTTCAAATTATATTAATAGCTTAAGTTCAAAGTAAATAATATATTTCTTTAGCTGTTTATCATATCAGATTTATAGATTTTTATCTTGTTAAAGATACAACATTGCTTTATTTTAGGATATAGAGTTTGACAATTTGGTTGAATGTTAGGCATTACTGAAATAGGTAAAATTTACGTAAATTTCTGTGTTTTTAATTTAGTATCGAATTTTATTCACACAGTTATGTTTGGACTATTTTAATGTTCTTATTCTTAATGCACTGACATATTTTAAAGAAAAGTATTCCGGTAAATAATATAAAGTTACATAAATATATGGATTTTATCACATATCATGAACCCCCTTGTTCATACACCTGCATCACTCTCTCAGCCACAGTCTCTTCAATTACAATTAAAACACCTTACTTTCGTTCTTTAATAAAGCAATTCCCAATACCGAGTTATAAAATATATATTTCTCCAGGTTTCTCCAAAGACTAGAAGCGAAATGGATCAATCTCTTGTGATTATCACCTTCCATACATTAAGAATGTCACAGATAACATTTCGAAATTGACGATGATACTCTCATATCCTAGATCTACTAAAGATAAAATTCCCCTTAAAAATCGATAAGTTTACAGTATTGCATGTAGTCGTGGTAAAACTTATAACGGCGAAACGAGCAGAAAAATTTTGAACTAGAATCAAAGGTCAATACGTCTTCATAACATCTTCACTTCAGTACTTACAGAATACCAGCATAAAATAGAACACCAGATTCTCTTTGAGCAATCAAAAATCCTTGCAACAATTGTTTTTTATCCTAGAGAAATTCGAAAACCCATGGAAATAGCTAAATATCTCAATAGCTCTAATCGATGGTTACTTACTCTAATACTGGTTTTTACATATTACCAACCTAGGAACAAATTCCGCTAATATAAAAGACGTGTACAACCGGAATTAAATTGTTTTCGTGATAGATTCCATACAAGTCAGTTTGCGCTTACCTGTGTAATTAAAATACTCATACCATGTCAGTACTAGCCCCTAGTTTAAAATACAACAGAAAAGTGAGAGTGAAAACTGCAATATTATGACTATAGTAGTTTTGTAAAAATTTTATATCATAACAATTACTTTTTATTCTGGTGCATAATTCTTTAAGATGAATTTCACATTTTACATATTGGAATGTGGATATATTTGCAAGGATAGTAGTAAGTTAATTTTAAATTTTATTGAAGTCTATCGGCAAGAACTATGAAGTTGTATTACTTTTACTATCTTTCTAAATTGATTTTAGCAGATAAAATAAGAACATTACAACTTAAGCTGTATTTTTAGAAGAATTTATATTATTAATATTATTACTAAAACGTTGGTATTATCAGCATAACATATTACTTGACAGGTTTTAGTCAAAAAGTTAATCAGGTCGATGGACACTAATAAAAATAATTATGACCCATTGATAGAGCCTTATAGAAGATCTTGTTTTACGTCTTTACTACTGTTATTCTTACTTCTTATATTCACAAATATAGTCATCATACCCATTCTGTTTTCCACGCAATTTTTGTGACTCACGTCATCAAATGCAAGTGAAAAGGCTTATGAATAAACCAATAATGAGAAATTTATTTTTAATGGAATCAACATTCCGAAATCAAACAAAGCCTTTTAATACAGTCAAGCCATGCTAGCACCCGCCACCGGACCACAGAGAAGAAGTTATTTGATTTTTTTATGCTAATTTAAAAAATCTGGAAAATTACGGTTAGTAACCTAATAGCCTTGCATCTCGAGTAATTACCAGAATTTCCTTTTTATAGGGCGGAATTAGAAAAAAAAATTGTAGTGTCTGTTTCATCAAATTTAGAAACTGTTAAAGTTTTAAAATTTTAAAAATATTAACGCTGTATGCTCTCGGTCGTATCAAGGGTCCACTTTCTTTAAACTCCCCCAGTTATACTTATTTATTTATGGGGGGACGGTATTATAGACGGTTTTTGAGCTGTGAGGCAAAACGAGTAAATGAAATTGTGAATTTATAAGACTGTTCCGGGGCGTCATTATAAGACGAGAATTTTATATTGGCTGTCTTACCTCCTTAAATTTATAAAGTCAAATTTTAATTTCTTAGTGAGTGTATAAATATATATATATATATATATATATATATATATATATATATATATATATAAATATATATATATATATATATATATATATATATATATATATATATATATATATATATATATATATATATATATATATATATATATATATATATATATATATATATATATATATATATATATATATATATATATATATAAATATAAAATATATATATATATATATATATATATATATATATATATATATATATATATATATATATATATATATATATATATATATATATATATATATATATATATATATATATATATATGTATATATATAATAATGCAAGAAAGCAGAAGTTGCCGTATCTAACAAAATTCTTATATATAAAATTTGTTGGGGAACTCGGCAAAGGGCGTGATGAATGTTCACACAATGTTCATTAAGCCAATATTTCGGTCCTTGGTTGGGACCTTCTTCAGGGCAAAAACTGAAAGGAGAATGAATCTACTGACTAAGAAAACTTGGGCAAAAATTAAATTATTTCAAATTATTATTATTATTATTATTATTAATAAACTTATGTAGAAAATACAATAAAATATAAGATGTAATATAAGACAAAAAACACTCACATGAATAGTGAGAAGTTAAGTTAACAGAATGGCCATAATCAGCTTATAACATAGAAACGACTAATAATCCATTAAAGTAAACACTATAAAACTAATACATAAAGCTAAAAAGATCGAATTTATAACGGGGATGTGTTTGAAAACCCTGGATGCTGAAAAACATTTTTAATTAATTCACCCGAAACAACCATCTGTGGCCGGCACCATGCACGAAATGATTGACATACAGCTGACAGAAGACCGCTACCTGACAGAGATAAGGGACTTTTTTGAAATGCCTAAAACCGAAAATCGTAAACAACCTGAAGAAGGTTCCAATCAAGGGAAGATAAAGGAATCAGAATTGACGGAGTATATCCGAACCATCTCCGATTTGCGAATGACATTGTGTTGATATCAGGTGACTTAAACGAATTGGAATCAATGCTTCAACAACTGAGTTATGAGTCGAAACAGGTTGGCTTCAAAATGAATCAATCGAAAACAAAAATAATGAGCCTAGAAGACCCACATATATCGATTGAGAACCAGGACATAGAAAATATTAGTGAACACAATTATTTGGGCCATTCAATCACTCTAGGGAAAGAGACTCAGTACAGGGAGGTTACCAAGTGAATATAGCTCTCCTGGGCAGTATTTGGGACTCTCCTCTGTACTGCGAGATTTTCTTGTAATTCTTCTTTTGTGTTGGCGATCAAAGTGACATCATCTGCGAACCTTAAGTGATTTAATCGTTCACCGCCCATTAGTATTCCTTTATTTTCCCACTTTAACGATTTGAACATGTCTTCTTGAATTAACGTGAACAGCTTTGGAATATCGAGTCGCCTTGTCTAATTCCTCTTTTGATTTTGATTTTATTTGTTTTTTCTTCAAGCATTATTTTCAAATAACACTAAAAATTTTGAGAGAGAATTAGAAGAACGTCAAGATGGCTATTAAAACTTACAATAATATTTCAAATTAAAAAATTAAGTAAAAGTGACGCTTTTGTACTTTACTTTCATTAGATATCTTAGAACATATATATTAGATAATAGTGTAAGTTATATAATATATGTCGTAAAAGGTATTCAAAAATACAAAATCATCAAAACGGCTAAAAATAAAATAAGGCCTAGCTTGTTATTTCAGTAAATACTTTATTTCTATATAAACAAAACAGAACTTTGAATTAAATAATAACTGGTATTTCTAGATAACTTTTATGTCTTGTCAAATAAAAGACCTTGATAAAGAAAACAATTTTATTATTAGAATTCATACAAAACAATTCCATGTCAAAAACAAATTAAACCCATATTCTAGAAAAAAAAGCCTTTACTTATATTTCCTTGTAAGTTTACTTATTTAGACACATTTGACTGTTATGACATTTAGAATTACAAAGTTTGCCAGATTTTTTAGATTTGCACTTATCAGACTTGCACTGTCCCTTGCAAATACATCGCTGATATCCCTGATCTCCAGAAAGAGATGATTTTCGAACACATTCTTGAAGTGATAGTGCTAGATCTGGAATATCTTCAATCGAAATAAATTTTTCTTTACAAATTGTGAACTCATTTCTGGTATACCACTGTGAAAGTTTTCCTTGTTTTGTTTCTAACAGATAAAACTCTCCGTCTTCTAATATCACCGCTAATAAATTTCTTGGATCACTTCTTGCTCTGTCAACATTTGGTACTTGTAGTTTCACTGTGTCACCAACATTACCAGAAGAAAATTTAAGATTTGAAACTTTCAACATCTTTTTTACCTGTGATTTTAAACTTATTTTAGCACTCATTCTACGTTTCTTTATTTGTTCTTACCTGATTAAAATATCTTCATCCTCCTTCTGAATCACAAAATTAACTCCAGGTGGAGAGTTATTTAGCAATGGATCATTATTTTCCACATTAGAATCCTCTTCTATTTCGCTGTTGGTGTTATCAGAAGCGTTATTAACTGTCTCGATTAAAGCCTGAAGCTCTTCTTCGGTTCTAAGATGTTCGATAGAGTCATTCGGGAAAGAAGACGTTTTCAAACCTACTTTTACAGGCATCCCAAACATTGCTTCATAAGGAGTACACTTGATGCCTTTATGAAATGCCCTGTTTTTCATAAGTTGTACAAAAGCGTAACCCTTCGGACCATTTACTAGTTTTATTGCTTCACAACCAAGAACTTAGCATATTTTCAACATCCTGGTTTACACGCTCGACCGAACCTTGAGTCTGGCTGTGCCTAGGTTTTCCATGCACAATTTTCAGATCTGGCCACATTGCACAAGCTTCTTCCACGATTTGATTACTGAACTCACGACCGTTGTCACTTTGAAGTACACTAGGGGCTCCAAATATAGTAAAAATATCAATTAAATGATATGCAACTTCTTCTGCACGTTTGCTTTTTAGAGTACGCAACTGTACGAACTGTGAAATCATTATCTGGTTGCGACTGCATGTCAATTAGGTCTACCTGGCATCTTGAGTTCATCTCTTGAAAGACCATTGCCCTAACAACAAATTCTTTCTTGGGTACCTTTGATTTCTTTTGACAACTTTCACACAAAATTTAAGTAAATCACTGCTTCGATAGTAATATTTTTGTACTTTTTTTTGACATTCTGTTTCTATCACCATGGCCTATTGATAAATGTGGCTCATGAACTATGGTAAAAATTTCTTCAAAGTACACGTAAAATTTAACATTGGAGCTGTCTTTACTTACGGGGAAGGTAATTTTTTCAACATTGTCGACTTTTATTACGTCGTATCTTTTTAGTCTTCGATAATCTTTCGGTTTTTCCCACTACTTTTGTTTTTACTATTATTCACTTTTATTAATAAGTCGTCATATCTTTCTTTCGTCAGAAAAACCGCTGTTTGCTTACTTAGTGTTCATAACATTAACTAACTTGGAATTAAAACGCTCAAGTATATCGGCCATTATTCAAAATTTTATAAAATACGAGAGAGTAGCGTAAAAGACCGCCAATAACGAACAGTCTACGAACCCGCGTTGCTTACCAATGGCATACGTCATGATAGAAGCCATGCAGCTGTGCAAACTGAACGAATTTTGGTAAAGTTATGGACTTTTATTACATTCTCCATTATGAGTTGGGGATTTTATAAAATAACCGGTAAATTTGATAAATATTCAATAATTTATCACATTTACTAAGTTTAGTGGTGATTATGAAAAATCACCGGTAATTATACATAATCATCGGAATAATCACATTTATCGTAACATATATAATATAATACTTGCGCACCACTTTTCTTTGAATAATGTTTTAAAAAATTGAGGAAAATCGCTGATCAAAAAATTTTGAAAAAACTCTAGAATATTCTCCACTGGGTGTAGATTGAACGAAAATTATCACGAGTGCATTACTTTTAATAATTTATCTGGTATATAAAAAAAAAAACAAAAATTTCAAGGTCATCAATTTCAGTAAAGATCGGAAAAAAAAAAACTTTGTTAAAAACTCATTTGGACTATGCTTTGTGAAGTCATTGATCATTTTATGCCTCCCTAACAAAAATTTTAATTTTAAGGGGTGACACATCTGGGCGCTGCAAAAAGTATTTATATTTAAAAAAAAATATATATTTAGGTTATTAAGTCAATAATACAAAAGAATGGTGATTATATATTTTCTTTGTACTTTAAATTATAAGAATTTTTTTTTTAAATATAATTTAAATGTTAACATTATTTTTTATCGGGTTAAATGGGCCACCGATGAAAATTATGGCGTGTCCTTGTCTGCAGGATAACTTTGCAAAAAATAATCCAGTCTGCACAAATAAAAATTAATCTTGTAAAATAATGTAGTTAAAAATTGCTGAGGGTCTTTTTTTCAAAAATAAAAAATTTACGGTGTTTCAAACTTTAGTATGCGATTTTCGCCCAAGAAATTTAGGCTTAATAATTTATAAAAAATTGTCTATTAGAAAAAAATTAAACAAACATCTCTCTTATTTTGTACAAAAAGTAATTATTAAGATTTAAAAAAAAAAGTTAAAAAAATATTAAAAATTGACTGACTAATATTGCAGACAGTGCATTGAAACAGGTAGCGGCCCCCAATCCGACGCCAGGTCATATTTAATGCTATAATTTTCTATTGAAATGGAATTAAAAAAAAATTTTTTTTTTGAATAATTCTTACAAGCATAGAGAATAAAAATCCGTAAAAAAAATCGAATTTTTGCAAATTCCAGGTGTATGTAGCTCCTTAAAAGCAATTAGCGAACAGAACACTAATTGCACAAGTCCGACTTGCACTTTGCCGGTTATTTCCTTGAAATAATTAGTTTCTTATTGTTTAAAAAGATGTTTTAGTAATAAAAAATAACCGGTCAAGTGCAAGTTGAACTTGCACAATTAGTGTTCCGTACGTGGATTGTTTTTAAGATAAAAATTTTTGTTAGGGTGGTATAAAATGATCAGTAACTTCACAAAACACACCCCAAATGAGTTTTCAACAAAGTTTGTTTCCAATCTCTACTGAAAACTGGTGACCTTGAATTTTTTTTTTTTTTTTTTTATATACCAAATAAATTATTAAAGGTAATGCACTCGTGATAATTTTCGTTCAATCTATACCCCGTGGAGAATATTCCAGAATTTTTTCAAAATTTTTTGATCAGTACTTTTCGAGATAAGGTAGGGGACAGCGATTTTTTAAAAGTAATACGAAGAAAAGTGTGCGCAAGTATTACATTATATATATATTTTTTACTCGTGTTTTCACAAGCTTTCATTTGACACCACACTCGATGACCTAGTAAAAAAATTTTTTTTTCACTTCCGATTTCACCCCTCAAAACGAACCCCTTAAGTCAAAATTTATGTTACGGTGGTATAAAATGATTAGTGACTTCACAAAACACACCCCAAATGAGTTTTCAACAAAGTTTGTTTCCAATCTTTACTGAAATCTGATGACCTTGAAATTTTTGTTTTTTTATATACCATATAAATTATTAAAGGTAATGCACTCGTGATAATTTTCGTTCAATCTACACCCCGTGGCGAATATTCCAGAATTTTTTCGAAATTTTTTGATAAGTACTTTTCGAGATAAGGCCCGGGACAGCGATTTTTCGCGAATTTTTAAAAAGAATACAAAGAAAAGTGCGCGCAAGTATAATATTATATATATATTTTTTACTCGTGTTTTCACAAGCTTTCATTTGACACCACACTCGATGACCTAGTAAAAAAATTTTTTTTTCACTTCCGACTTCATCCCCCAAAATTAACCCCTTAAGTCAAAATTTAATTCTCAAAACTACATGGCTCTGATGAGGCCATCAATTCCTATATTGTTACTAAATTTCACCTTTCTATGTCAAATAGTTTCGGAGAAAAATCGGGTGTGACAG
This sequence comes from Pachyrhynchus sulphureomaculatus, assembly GCA_019049505.1. Lineage (NCBI taxonomy): Eukaryota > Metazoa > Arthropoda > Insecta > Coleoptera > Curculionidae > Pachyrhynchus > Pachyrhynchus sulphureomaculatus. The sequence continues at coordinate 227,109,224 of CM032447.1, read as the reverse complement.
ACAGACAGACAGACAGACAGACAGACACCGAAGTGATCTTATAAGTGTTCCGTACGGAACACTAAAAACAACCATAAAAAACGCTTGTTTCTTGAAATGTAGCATATCATAAAAGAGAAAAGCTCCATCAATTACAAAATGGACACTAATAATTTAAGCAACATATACTGTAATATTCTAAATAATTATATTAACCGCTACACCTGACCACTATAAACACACGGATAATAAACAAAAAACCGGTCAAGTGCAAGTTAAACTTGCGCAATTAGTGTTCCGTACGTTGATTGCTTTTAAAATAAAAAAAATTTGTTACAGAGGTATAAAATGATCAGTGACTTCACAAAATACACCCCAAATGAGTTTTCAACAAAGTTTGTTTCCAGTCTTTACTGAAATCTGATGACCTTGAAATTTTTGTTTTTTTGATATACCATATAAATTATTAAAGGTAATGCACTCGTGATAATTTTCGTTCAATCTACACCCCGTGGAGAATATTCTAGAATTTTTTCGAAATTTTTTGATAAGTACTTTTTGAGATAAGCCCCGGGACAGCGATTTTTCGCGAATTTTTAAAAATAATACAAAGAAAACTGAGCGCAAGTACAATATTATATATATATTTTTTACTCGTGTTTTCACAAGCTTTCATTTGACACCACACTCGATGACCTAGTAAAAATTTTTTTTTTTTCACTTCCGACTTCACCCCCCAAAACTAACCCCTTAAGTCAAAATTTAATTCTCAAAACTACATGGCTCTGATGAGGCCATCAATTCCTATATTATTACCAAATTTCACCTTTCTATGTCAAATAGTTTCGGAGAAAATCGGGTGTGACAGACAGACAGACAGACAGACAGACAGACAGACAGACAGACAGACAGACAGACAGACAGACAGACAGACAGACAAGACAGACAGACAGACAGACAGACAGACAGACAGACAGACAGACAGACAGACACCGAAGTGATCTTATAAGTGTTCCGTACGGAACACTAAAAATAACCGGTCAAGTGCAAGTTGAACTTGCACAATTAGTGTTCCGTACGTTGATTGTTTTCAAAATAAAAATTTTTGTTAGGGTGGTATAAAATGATCAGTAACTTCACAAAACACACCCCAAATGAGTTTTCAACAAAGTTTGTTTCCAATCTTTACTGAAAACTGGTGACCTTGAATTTTTTTTTTTTTTTTATATACCAAATAAATTATTAAAGGTAATGCACTCGTGATAATTTTCGTTCAATCTATACCCCATGGAGAATATTCCAGAATTTTCTCAAAATTTTTTGATCAGTACTTTTCGAGATAAGGTAGGGGACAGCGATTTTTTAAAAGTAATACGAAGAAAAGTGTGCGCAAGTATTACATTATATATATATTTTTTACTCGTGTTTTCACAAGCTTTCATTTGACACCACACTCGATGACCTAGTAAAAAAAATTTTTTTTCACTTCCGATTTCACCCCTCAAAACGAACCCTTAAGTCAAAATTTATGTTACGGTGGTATAAAATGATTAGTGACTTCACAAAACATACCCCAAATGAGTTTTCAACAAAGTTTGTTTCCAATCTTTACTGAAATCTGATGACCTTGAAATTTTTGTTTTTTTTATATACCATATAAATTATTAAAGGTAATGTGATAATTTTCGTTCAATCTACACCCTGTGGCGAAGATTTCAGAATTTTTTCGACATTTTTTGATAAGTACTTTTCCAGATAAGGCCCGGGACAGCGATTTTTCGCGAATTTTTAAAAATAACACAAAGAAAAGTGCGCGGAAGTATAATATTATATATATATTTTTTACTCGTGTTTTCACAAGCTTTCATTTGACACCACATTCGGTGACCTAGTAAAAAATTTTTTTTTTTTCACTTCCGACTTCACCCCCTAAAACTAACCCCTTAAGTCAAAATTTAATTCTCAAGACTACATGGCTGTGATGAGGCCATCAATTCCTATATTATTACCAAATTTCATGTCAAATAGTTTCGGAGTAAATCGGGTGTGACAGACAGACAGACAGACACCGAAGTGATCTTATAAGTGTTCCGTACGGAACACTAAAAAATCAACGATGCGGCGGTACTTCAATAAAATTAACATTATTTTTTCTTTTTCTCTATTTTCTTTCTTTGTTTCACTCGAAGATAACCTACATAACCCACTTTTATTTGGTTATAAAAATTAAAGTAACTTTTATGGGAAAAGGAGAACGATATAAACGCAACTGTGAGTTCTAAAGTATTCCTAAAACACCTATAATCATTCCTTTGAGGGAAACTTTTTAAACACTTCCAGTTTCGCTTAATTATTTATGTCGGGGCGACATAATAGAGGTTTTTGGGTTACAAGTACCGATAGGGGGAGAAAATTGTTAGGAAAAGTTAAAATGATGGAAATTGTTGCAACGTTATTATTTTTTATAACTTTTTTTATAGCCACATCACACGAGCAGCAGGGAAATCGTCAAATCTTGTGTACTGAGTGAGTCATATTAGTCTTGAACTGCTACATGATGTGCTTGCGATAAACTTTATTTTTTGTATTTTTTAGCAGATCGTTAATGTATAGTCGGGCAAGCAATCAAAAAAATCATTGCTGAGTGAAGAACACAGAAAGAAATGTCTCGCACACAGAAAAACTTACATCGAAATTGAAGCAATGAAACTTTTTCCGATGAACCTTCATTTTAGGGTCATGTTATCAACTCTCGAGTCTGATTAATTTCCTCTAACCGATTGGTTCAGCGCACCATAAAACACCCTGTGAAGATCCATGTTTGAGGATGTCTTTCGGAAAAAAGGTTTTAGGAGACTCATTTTTACCTACAATTTGAACGCTAAACTCTTCTTCTTCAGCTTGTGTTCATCCACTCCTGAATATATGTAGGCCTCTTACAAAACCTTCCATGCCGTTCTATCCATTGCAACTTGTGTCCAGTTCGTTCTTGCAATCCTCTGGATATCGTCTCACCATCGCTTTTGTGGTCTTCTCACACTTCTCTTGCTCTTCCTTGGTCTCCATGTTAATAACTTATTAGTCCATCTATTCGGGTCTTATCTCACAATGTGGCCGACCCATTGCCACTTTAGCTGTGCTATTTTTTCAATACATCCAGTACTTTCGCTCTTTCTCGGATGTATTGGTTTCTGATTTGGTCTCTAAGGCTTTTTCCAGTGCTCTTTGAGTGACTTGGAGTGTGTTAGCCGATTTCCGAGTTAGTGCCGTAGTTTATAGACCTATTAAGATTAATTGGGATAACTGGTGACTTCGTTATATGTCCCAGTTTAGCGAATGCTGCCCATCCAAGACTTGTTCGTCTGGAGATTTCGGCATCTTGGTTTCTTTTCCCAATTAGATCTTGTGTCTTAATATATGTACGAGAGCACGTTTTCAAGCAATTGGTTGGTGCATGGTATTGATCTGTTGGTGTATGTCTTGTTCTTGTGCATCATAATAAAGATCTTCACAATATTCTCTCCATCTGTCTATTATTCTTTCTTTCTCTGTAAATGGAACACGGCTTACAGAGAAAGAAAGAATAATAGACAGATGGAGAGAATATTGTGAAGATCTTTATTATGATGCACAAGAACAAGACATACACCAACAGATCAATACCACGCAGCAAGAACCTGAAATAATGAGGAGTGAAGTAGAGGATGCTGTTACGAAACTGAAAAGCAATAAGGCACCTGGCAACGATGACATCACGGGAGATATTCTTAAGGAACTAGATCATGACACAGTGGGGATGGTCTATAAATTTTTTTTTTTATTGGTCTAGCACACGTGCTGCAGGGAAGTCCCTAAAGCGCTCCAGGAGCGGCACGAGTGCGGAAAAAGCGATTCACGTTGTTCTTGAATCGCTGTAAATTGTACTCGGTGGGAAACACAGCGCTGGGCAAATTATTCCAAAGGGATGACGTTCTCCATATAAAAGATTGCTTGAAAAGCGTCGTACGCGGAGTAATAAGCTGAACCTCATACGGATGCGAAGCACCAGCGCGACGTGTATTTCTAACATGCACCGCTTTGGGAGGAATTAAGCGGGCTACATCCTTCGAACACTTTCCATGAAAATACTTGTAGAACAGACTCAAGTCGCCAACCGTAAATCGATGTTCCAGCGAATCAAGGCCGCCGGTCAATTCCGGGTCCCCAATCAGACGAACCGCTCTTCTCTGAACAGAATCCAACAAATGCAGTGTATGTTTGGGAGCGGAGCCCCAAACGTGGGAGCAGTATTCCATAATTGGTCGAATTTGGGCTTTGTAAAGAATTAACAGTTGCTGTGGGGTGTAAAGCTTTCTGGTTCTAAATAATATTCCCAACTTTTGAGAAGCTCTCCTTGCTATGCCTGCAACATGTTCATGCCAAGACATATTTGCTCCCAAACTAACGCCCAACAAATTGAGCGACGATGCTAGGGGAATGGAGTGCCCCGACATAACTATGTCGGGTTCAGCAACGTTAACTTTTTTAGAAAAAACTGCCGCTTGGGTTTTTGTAGCGTTAAATTCCACTTGGTTACTGTCACCCCAAGATAGAATTTCTTCCAGGTCTTTGTTAAGTTGAACGACCTCCTGCTGTCTGCGGATATTCGCCTGAGCAGCCGATGTCCGAGCGTTCAAGGTGAATAAAGAGACAAGCGTACTGTCATCTGCAAAGCTATAGATTGGATTCCCGGTCTTTTCCAGCAGATCGTTAATGTAAATGAGAAAGAGAGTAGGAGACAGTATGGAGCCCTGGGGCACACCGGCGTTGATAGTGAGGGTGTTAGAAAGAAATCCGTCGACCGCCACTCGTAAAGAACGCTCTCTGAGGAAACATGAGAGCCACAAACAGAACCTTTCAGACATACCATAAGAGCGCAACTTAGCCAACAGTCCATCGTACCAAACACGGTCGAATGCCTTGGATATGTCAAGAGCAACCGCTCGAGATTCTCCAAAGTGTTCAATTGCGTTGTTCCAAACATATGTTACATACGTCAGAAGATCTCCTGTTGATCTATGTTTACGAAAACCATATTGGTGATCGCTAATAATATTGAATCGTTCAAGATATTTTAGAAGATGCTCATTGATAACCTTTTCCATGACTTTCGATATTATTGAAAGCAGTGCAACTGGTCGGTAGTTATTTGGCAAGGTCTTCTTACCTTTTTTAGGTATCGGCTGAACCGTGGCACATTTCCAGCAGGACGGAAATATTCCCTTTCTGTAGGATAGGTTAAAAAGTCTACAGAAAACTGGTGTTAGTTCCCTTGCACAGTTTTTGAGAATTATGGCAGGTATTCCGTCAGCGCCAGAAGCCTTCTTGGTGTCTAGCTTCATTAAAATACGCTTTATGATGCGCTGTCTGAAGACAACATCGGGCATCCTTGACTGCAATATGGGAATAGTAGGTGGTGTTTTTCCTTGGAAATCGACAGTAGAATGTGAAGCAAAGAGTTCAGCCAACAAGTTCGCTCTCTCAACAGGTGTGGTTGCAATGGAATTATCTCGCCGTGTGAGTGGTGGTATGGTGGATTTGGTAAAATTTTGACTAACTGCCATAGCGACTGCCCAAAAGGACCTGGAATTGTTGGGACAAGCGAGAAGTTTGTTTCTAATTCGTTGATTGTGTGCCTCCTTGGTTTCGTCGATAATTCCCTTGCATCTGTTCCGGGCATGAACAAAGATGTTTCGATTTAAGGTGGTAGGATTTTCACGCCATTGTCGGTAGGCCATATGTTTAGAAGCAACAGCTTCTTTGCATTTTCGGTCGAACCAAGGCTTGCCGTTGGAGGAGCATTTCTTCGAAAAAGGGATGTAAGCTTCCATACCAGCCAAAATAACATCGGAGACCTCCCTGGCGCAGTCAGATGGGTTATCGGATCGAAAACAAACGTCCATCCAACGGAAAGTTCGAAAGTATTCCATGAGATCTTCCCATTTAGCAGATTTGTAGTGCCAAATCTTGCGCGGCCTAGGCGCCTCTCTGTCACTGATTGGCAGGATACTCGATGTCGAAAGCAGTTTATGGTCGGAAGAACCTAACGGCGGATTTACGGTGACCGTGTAAATCTCCGGATTGGTGGTTAAAAACAGATCAAGAAGACTGGCGAACTCCCCGCGCGGCGATGTAATAACATCTGGAAAACTGGAATATGGCCGAAAGATTGGACGACCTCTATAATAATACCACTACATAAGAAAGGCTCTACCCGTAAATGTAGTAATTATCGTACATTATCTCTATTATCACATCCAAGTAAGGTAATGCTACATATCATAAATAATCGTTTAAGATATTATGTTGACCAACAAATCTCTAGAGAACAAGCGGGATTCGTTAAAGGACGAGGCACAAGAAATCAGATTGTTAACATAAGACAATTGATAGAGACACATTCTACTGTCGATTTCCAAGGAAAAACAAAACCTACTAGTCCCATATTGCAGTCAAGGATGCCCGATGTTGTCTTCAGACAGCGCATCATAAAGCGTATTTTAATGAAGCTAGACACCAAGAAGGCTTCTGGCGCTGACGGAATACCTGCCATAGTTCTCAAAAACTGTGCAAGGGAACTAACACCAGTTTTCTGTAGACTTTTTAACCTATCCTACAGAAAGGGAATATTTCCGTCCTGCTGGAAATGTGCCACGGTTCAGCCGATACCTAAAAAAAGGTAAGAAGACCTTGCCAAATAACTACCGACCAGTTGCACTGCTTTCAATAATATCGAAAGTCATGGAAAAGGTTATCAATGAGCATCTTCTAAAATATCTTGAACGATTCAATATTATTAGCGATCACCAATATGGTTTTCGTAAACATAGATCAACAGGAGATCTTCTGACTTATGTAACACATGTTTGGAACAGCGCAATTGAACACTTTGGAGAATCTCGAGCGGTTGCTCTTGACATATCCAAGGCATTCGACCGTGTTTGGCACGATGGACTGTTGGCTAAGTTGCGCTCTTATGGTATGTCTGAAAGGTTCTGTTTGTGGCTCTCATGTTTCCTCAGAGAGCGTTCTTTACGAGTGGCTGTCGACGGATTTCTTTCTAACACCCTCACTATCAACGCCGGTGTGCCCCAGGGCTCCATATTGTCTCCTACTCTCTTTCTCATTTACATTAACGATCTGCTGGAAAAGACCGGGAATCCAATCTATAGCTTTGCAGATGACAGTACGCTTGTCTCTTCATTCATTCACCTTGAACGCTCGGACATCGGCTGCTCAGGCGAATATCCGCAGACAGCAGGAGGTCGTTCAACTTAACAAAGACCTGGAAGAAATTCTATCTTGGGGTGACAGTAACCAAGTGGAATTTAACGCTACAAAAACCCAAGCGCGGCAGTTTTTTCTAAAAAAGTTAACGTTGCTGAACCCGACATAGTTATGTCGGGGCACTCCATTCCCCTAGCATCGTCGCTCAATTTGTTGGGCGTTAGTTTGGGAGCAAATATGTCTTGGCATGAACATGTTGCAGGCATAGCAAGGAGAGCTTCTCAAAAATTGGGAATATTATTTAGAACCAGAAAGCTTTACACCCCACAGCAACTGTTAATTCTTTACAAAGCCCAAATTCGACCAACTATGGAATACTGCTCCCACGTTTGGGGCTCCGCTCCCAAACATACACTGCATTTGTTGGATTCTGTTCAGAGAAGAGCGGTCCGTCTGATTGGGGACCCGGAATTGACCGGCGGCCTTGATTCGCTGGAACATCGAAGAACGGTTGGCGACTTGAGTCTGTTCTACAAGTATTTTCATGGAAAGTGTTCGAGGGATGTAGCCCGCTTAATTCCTCCCAGAGCGGTGCATGTTAGAAATACACGTCGCGCTGGTGCTTCGCATCCATGTGAGGTTCAGCTTGTTACTCCGCGTACGACGCTTTTCAAGCAATCTTTTATATGGAGAACGTCATCCCTTTGGAATAATTTGCCCAGCGCTGTGTTTCCCACCGAGTACAATTTACAGCGATTCAAGAACAACGTAAATCGCTTTTTCCGCACTCGTGCCGCTCCTGGAGCGCTTTAGGGAATTCCCTGCAGCACGTGTGCTAGACCAATAAAAAAAAAAAAAAAAAAAAAAAAAAAGAGAATGTAGAGAGTATAATGTGTCTATGGTAATGTGCTTCATAGACTATAATAAGGCTTTTGATTTTGTCAACTGGAAAAAGCTTTGGGAGGTACTAGAGCAAATGGGTGTTCCTTATCATCTGATTAAACTGATTAAAAACCTCTACTTGGACAGCACTGCAGTGGTGAGAATAGACAATACAATATCCGATTAGTTTCATCCTCGACGAGGTGTAAGACAGGGCTGTGTTCTGTCTCCTACATTATTTAATGTTTATGGTGAATTTATAATGAGAAATGGGGTGCGAATAAACAACTTGCGTTACGCTGATGATACCACCATATTTGCAGCGACCGAGGAAGAGATGGCTACACTCTTAAATCGGATAGAGCAAGAAAGTGAGAAACTAGGTCTGACCATAAATAGGGACAAAACGAAGCTGATGATAGTCGATAAGTCTGACCAAATAGTAAGATCTGACTTACTCAATGGCATTGAGAGAGTAACAACCTTTGTATATCTGGGATCATCCGTGAGTAGTATGGGAGGATGCGAGAGTGAAATAAAAAGAAGAATATCCCTATCAAGAAATGCTATGACGAGACTTACTAAGATATGGAAAAGTCCGTACATAACTAAAGGAACGAAATTAAATCTCGTACAGACCTTAGTATTTCCAATATTTTCATATGGTGTAGAATCCTGGACACTTAGAGTAAAAGAACGTAAATCTATTGATTCCCTTGAAATGTGGTGCTATAGGAGGATGTTGAGAATATCCTGGACCGCCAGAAGATCTAATCAATCTATACTGAATGAACTAAATGTAACTGTAAGGTTATCATCACTATGCATGAAAAGAATTCTTCAATATTTTGGACATGTAGCTAGAAGGCCAGGCAATAATGTAGACCGGCTGATAATAATGGGAGAGGTCCAGGGTAAAAGGAGTAGAGACCGTTCGCCCACAAGATGGTCAGATCAAATAAAACAAGTTATGGATCAACCACTCCATGTATCGTTGCACTTGACAGAAGATCGAGAGAAATGGAGAGAAATAGTAAACAGAACAGTGAAGTCATTCCATGGAGATCACGACCCTCAAGACTGAGGAAACGAATAGAGAGAGAGAGAGGTTGGCAACAGTCACATCTATGACTCGGAGCTCAGTCTCCACTGAACTAATGATCTAGATTTATAAGTCGTACCGACTGCGAAATGCTGGTTTGTCGATAAAAATAACGAGTGGATTTTTCAAGAGGGTAATGATCCTAATCCTCCGAGTAAAACGTGTAACCCGTCGAAAGAGGAATCCACATTAGTTTAGCCATTCCAGTACGCCCGACGCAAACCCAATCGAAAATGTATGGTCATGCATCAAGCAGAAGCTTCGTAGTAAAAAAAGTGTACACAGTGGAGCAGCTATCACGGCAAATTCGGGCAATTTGGAAATCTTTGTCTCAAGAATACGCAGAAAATCTCTGCGAAAGTATGTCCCAAAGATGTCAGGCGATCATCACGCTAAAGGAGGTTGGACGATTAACATTTTAATGGCAATCTTTTGCTGTCGAATGATGTAAAAAACTTTTAAATAAATACATTTTTTAATGAACAATTCACATTCTTACTTGACCGCCTGTACATAAGACAGTAAGAGAAAGGATGGATGCTTGGGGTTCACAAGCATTGATAGTGAAGGTGTCCGAAAAAAATCCATCAATTGCTACTGAGAAAAAAATATAAAATTAAGTAGAGTTAGGGAGACAAAATATCTCCAAATAATTTTGTAAAAATACTGGTTACTTTGGTTTATAATGATTACACAGGTCTGCAACAAAAATGCTGTCTGGATGTTTTCAACTGATTTCTATGTATTTAGGTGTCCTGAAAACTAAAAAATACTCAAAAAATTCCAGAACGTCAGGTTATTTGGCAAAACGCAAAATTTTATTATAAAAAAGGGTTTTTTGGGCTAACTTGAAGTCATAAATAAATAGGTACAATTTTATTTTGATTACTGTTTTTAAATGTATACAGGCCATAACTATCATTACTTTCTAAATAAAGAACGCCCTGTGTGAGCTAAATTAACAGACATAAACGTTGTAACCAGAACGTGCGCGCTCCGATAGTGTAGAAAGTGGCGCGGTACAATTACGTGTTAACTCGTCATTGTTTTATAGATCTTGGTTCAATATAGTGCAATGTCATCTGTGCGGAAGTGTGTGAATTCGTCTGACAGTTTCTGTTATATTTGTGGCGAATATATAGTATTAAAGCAACAACTTAATATTACGGACTTTGTAAAAAAAGTATACTTCACGTATTTTGGCTTAAAACTTGGAGATCAGGATAAAGTTTGGGCACATCATAAAGTCTGCAAACGATGTGTTGAAGACCTTCGAAATTAGTTTTTAAGCGCAAGAAAAAAGCTTTCCGATATGCGATTTCTATGGTATGGCGCGAGCAAAAGAACCATAGTGATGATTGTTACTTTTGTTCGTGTAATGTGAAAGGGTATAATTCAAAATGGAAGCAGTTCATTTCATACCCCAATCTGCAATCAGCTATTCGTCCCATCCCTCATGGGACCGAAATACCTGTGCCCAAGGCCCCTGTTACTTTGGAAGAGATTCCAAGTTCTGACGAAGATGGTGCTGTACCTGAACCCGATGACAAGTCAAGTTTTCAATTTGAAGATGACAGCAGTCCGAAATTGTTTTCCCAGGGCGAGCTAAATGATTTGGTAAGAGACTTGAATCTTCCCAAAAACGCTGCTGAGTTGCTTGGATCAGGGCTCAAAAGCAGGAACTTACTTTTGCCGGGAGTGTCTTCCTCCTGGTTTAGATATCGTGAGAAGCAGTTCACTTAGTACTTTGCCCAAGAGGACGAGTTGGTTTATTGTACCAATATTGACGGTTTGATGGATACATTTAAGATCTCATACGACCCAGCACAGTGGCGTATTTTCATAGATTCTTCAAAAAGAAGCCTTAAAGCAGTTCTGCTTCACAATGGCGGTTTCTATGCTTCCATTCCTGTCGGTCATTCCGTACACCTCAAGGAAACCTCCAAGAACTTGGAATTGGTTCTTTGCAAATTAAAATATAAAGACCACGGTTGGCAAGTGTGCGGTGATTTAAAAATCTTGGGCATGTTGCTCGGACAACAGTCTGGGTTTACCAAATTTACTTGCTTTTTGTGTCTATGGGATAGTAGAGACCGAGCAAATCACTGGACCAAAAAGTGTTGGCCTCCGAGGGAGCTTAAAGTTGACGAAAAGAACGTCCTGCATGAAACTTTGGTGCCTCCTCATAAAGTTCTTCTACCACCACTTCACATAAAGCTGGGATTGATGAAGCAATTTGTAAAGTCACTTCCAAGAGATGGAAATTGCTTCAATATCAAAGTTTCCAGGCCTCTCGGAGGCAAAGTTGAAGGAAGGTGTTTTCGTTGGACCAGATATTAGACGGCTTATGGCTGATCCATAATTCATCACAACCATGACGGATCCTCAAAGAGAAGGGTGGATTGCCTTTAAAGAGGTCATAGAGAAATTTTTAGGCAATAACAAAGACCCTAACTACAAACAAATCGTCAAAAGAATGTTAAAAAGCATTTCAAGCTTTAGGTTGCCTATGTAATGAGTTTAAAAGTACATTTTCTTCATTCCCACCTCGACTACTTTCCAGAAAATTTAGGAGATCTGAGTGAAGAGCAAGGTGAACGATTTCACACAAGATATTAAGGAGATGGAAAAAAGATATCAGGGAAGATGGAGCGTCTCAATGATGGCAGACTACTGTTGGACGCTTCAGAGAGACCTTTCAGATGCTTCCTACAAGCGAAAATGTACCAAAAGGACTCTCACTGGGAAAAAAAAATGTGTTTAGTGGTTACTAATGAATGTATTTTAGATAAAAAAATAAGTTTTGTTACGCAATTATAAATTAAAAAAAAATTTTTTAGTCTTTTATCTTTTATTTTAAGATAACTTGTTTAACATAGATACCTACATTGTCAGAAAACGTGATGTTCTGTGACAAAATGAAAGTTATTTTCGGATTCAGTACACCCAAAAACATAAGAATTACGCAAAAAAACCAAAACAGCTCTCAATTTTTTTTTTTTGCACACTTGTGTTATTTGACGGGTAGTTATGTTTATTTGAATACGCAAAACACCAAATTAGGATAGACATACTTTAAAAAACATTAAATATATTAAATTATTGTTTAGTTTCCTGGATTATATTCGGTTATTTTTTTGACTTTGACACTTTAGTAATTTCCGACAGAAATATCTTCTTAAATATAAATCGTAGTATAATTCCTTGGTTTTTAATGGTAACAATGTTTCTAAAAGTATATTCCAAGATCTCAATACTGAACATTTACTTTGTGATACCTTATACAAGATGTTCCGTAAAAAAGTTTTTTAGTAGTTTTAAAATATTTATAGTTAGCCCAGTCGCCAGGGGTTTTGAGTTCTCATTAAATGTTAACAGGCTGCATTTTGGCACACAGGTAGATTTTTGGATGTAGAATACGATAAAAAAAAGTTTGCTAAAGTTTGATGTACGCTATGCCCACAAAATCCAAAATAAAATCACAAATTCGGTTTTTCGGTAATATCTCAAAATATAAAAAGATATCGAAAAACTAATAGTACCACGTGAATGAGCAGGAAATTTTACAAAAAACAATATATATAGTTTTTTTTTATTAGCTTGAGAATTTATTAAAAAATTCGGATAGGTGATTCAAAAAGTGTACGTACTAAACAGGTTCATTTGAAAGTCTACGCGTTTTCAAAATGAAAAAAAAAATTAAAGATAGCTTTTTGAAGAGGAGAACTTTCCGATGGTACTAGCAGTTTTTATTTTTGTTGCTTTATAATTTGTAAAACTTAAAACGAAATTTATGTTTGCATGATTTTAACGGGCATACAGTAAATTACAAATATTTAATAAAAAATAGTATTGAAAAAAAAAAATCCTTGTGCATATATCATTATTTATTATTAAGTTTCAATATAAGAATAATTAAAAATACTCACATTGCCTATGTTATTTGTTTGTTTGTTTGTTTCTGTTGGGCAGGGCGCATCGACAGCTAAGATCATTTAGCGCCCACTAGAGTTAGTTTGGTATAAATAGATTAGACTATGAAGTTGAATTCTTTTAAGTAATTGGTTATCTTTTCTTTAAGTGGGACAAAAGCTTTTATGAGGATGGTGATGTTGGATGGGATGCCGTGGGTGTCTCTCAAGTTTTGATGTTGAATGGATTCGATTAGATGTAACACTGATAAGGGGGAGTCACATTTAGGACAGAGTGGAGGGGGATCTCTCTTTAATAGGTGTACATGCGTGGAGTAGGTGTGTTCCAATGCCAGTCTTCTCATTATTACATTATGTCTTCGGTTCAATTCTGTGGAGTTAAGGGGAGGAAATACATTGGTTTTGATGGACCATAATTTGTTGTTGGGATCTTCCAAGTCCCATTTGAGTTGGAAGAGAGAGCTGTGTAGGTGTTTCATGAAGATGTTAAAATCAGAGTAGTGATTCTCTCCCATGTTCATACTGCCCCTTTCTATGGCAAGTTTAGCAAGATAATCCACTCTGTCGTTATGAGGGTTGCCTATGTGACTGGGCAACCAAAGCAAGGATATGGTACGTTTCTTCAAGGTGGCCGTGTAGATCAGATCCAGAATTTGCCTGATATAGTTGAAATTGAGATTTCTAGAATTGATGGCTTTGAGAGCGCTTAGGGAATCAGAAATTATGAGAGTTGGTTGTTGGATGTTTGCTTGGAGGGAATATCTGATAGCCTCCTTTATTGCCAACAATTCTGCGGAGAAAATAGAGATATGTTTAGGTAATTTAAACATTTGGACGATATTATCAAAAAAGAAGGCAGCCCCAACCTCCTTTTCTGTCTTTGATCCATCTGTGAAGAAAAGTAAATGATTGGGATAGATATTGGATAGTCTGTCAAGAAAGAGCTTGTTAAAGAATATGTTTGAATGTTCTGATTTTTTATAGGAGTGCAAAGTTAGGTCAATGTTGGGGAGAGCCAGGGAGGAAAGGTGGGTTGGAGGGGGTAGTTGTAATAAGGGGGGGAGATATTGTGCTGGATGAGTAATTTGTTGATTCTGTGGGGAATAGAATCAGTGGGGAATGTAATGTTTGGTCTGTGGACATTGACCTATGTTATTTAAAAATTGGTTTTTAAAATATGAAAATTTGCCTGGTGTAGTGCGCCGCCGACAATTTTACGTTCAAAAAAAGTCGGACAAATTTTTTAGTTACAGTTAAAAGAATACTTGATATCAAAAAATCATTAAAAACTTCTCTTCTCTTTTTTGTAAATTTGCTCTTAAAAAAGTGTTCATGATAAATGTATTTTTGCTTATTATTAATCATACAACTTAAACTTAAAATAAAAAAAAATTTAAAGGTGGGAAATGAAAGATAAAAGTCTAAGTTTTAAGTATAAAGTATTTATATTTCATTTAAAAATCCAGGTATAAAGAAAACAGTTACTGAAAACACAAAAATTCTAAATTACTCGAAAAAATTAAATGAATTACGTATTCTCTGGTCGTCATATTGGATCCGCCATTTTGAATTTTTCAAATCTGTCATCGGATTCTTATTCAGGACCCCGAGAAACCCTTTAATAGCCAATTTCAAAATATTTAACGGTATACAGAAACTCAGTTGGGAATGTGGAATCTTTGGCACAATGACACTGTTAGCTTCATCAGGAGCAATGATTGACTACTTAGTTGAGGTGGCTTCACGATCAACGGAATTAAACCTTTATCGTAAGTACAGTAGTAAGATTAGATTAGTAGGTGCAGATATTTGGTTTTTAAAGTCTTGCAAGAAATTTAAAGTTTTTCTTAATTTTATTAAGGTTAATTTACCAAAATCAAACCTTGCAGAAAAAGTTTCATTCTTTGCTAAACAAAAATGGTTTGACTTAGAAATCAAGAATTTGTACACAAAACGTGGTATGTTAGAAGTAGAATCATACAGCATATTCAAAATTCAGGATTAAACAGTATTGAATATGAAGTATGGAGCGAGTTCCAGAGGAAAATGTTTTTAGTTATTGATATTCAATATAAAAAGAAATTCTCTATTGTAAGTAAAAAATTAAAAAAGCTCTTACCGAAGATGAATAGTCCTCAGGAATTCGTAAATATTGTAGAAAATCATTCATTTCAATCCTTTACACGAAATGAACTTCGCATCTTAAACAAAGTTCTTAACTTTGCAATACCCCTCCTAGAGATAATTTATTAGAAATAGTTGCTCACATCGAAAGTTCCATTAGTACACTTCCAGAAAATAGTAAATCATTTGTTAGGGAAGCATGTCGCAATCAAATATAAAAAAACATGGTTAACAACACAAATTTTAATTCACAAAAAAACATAAAAGTAGTTAAAGGATTGAGAAAGAAAGATATCTTCTACTTAAAAGCGGATAAAGGAAATAAGGTAGCAACTTTCATATCTTTTCAAAACAACGAAAAACAAGAGATACAAAAATAACTTTTAGGACAGACTAACAATAATAAGTACAGGAAAAGAGACCATAACTATTTACCTTCTACTAACAGGCAACCCAATGTCGGGACACTTTGAGCTTCTGACACACAGAACACTGAAAACACGATGAAGACTGGGCAAAAGAAAATGGACCTGCCAAAAGAGTTGTGCCAGCGAGTAAGCCGACACCCACCAAGGTGGAACGCAACGCATGAGTTGCACCACAGAAATGAACGAACACGTCATGCGTTGCTATAATGAAATCACAAAATCTAGCAAAGAAATCACTAAGAAAAAAATGACTTGCCGCCTGGACCCACCGAAATTAATCCCAAACACAACCGACACAGATGCGGGACAAACACAACCACCAAAGCCAAACCAAGCAACGTATGTTTTGCAAGGACAACATACAACTACCCAGGGCTGCCAAACCAAGACAGCGGTTAAAGAGGACAGATGAAATGAACAGAACAGTGATGCGCTGTTACTACACCGCAACCAATTCTTCCCCTCGTCATATCAGCCACAGGCCACACACCACACCTAGTACAATTAGGACTGAGTAACAGATAGATATATTCGTAATGATTCATTTCATTGCAAACAACACAAATTAGCCTCATTACATTTTTTAGTTCATCGTTTGGTCACTTTCCCTCTGAATAGAGTAAACTTAAATAAAGAAAGGAATCGTATTAGAAATATAACTAGAGCTAATGGTTATGACGATGACTTAATAAATAAGCTAATAAATAGAGATAAGTTCAGGTTAAATATTCAGAATTCCATCTTTTTTATACGCGATGAAAATAACACCTAGTATGTCTCCATACCATTTAGTATTTAATAAGGTAGGCCTCGCCTTAGTCTATAAGTCATCAGACAATCTGAGGAATATCTTAAGAAATCCCAAAGATAAGATTCCTAATTGCGAGAAAAGTGGAATTTATGAAATTAGTTGTAATGACAAAAAGTATGTTGGGCAAACTAAAAGGTCAATTAAAACACGATTTAAAGAACATTTAGCGCACTTAAAATACAGTAGAACAGAAAAGTTTAGCATTGCCGAACATGCCCTTGAAGCTGATCATATTGTAACATTAGATAATCTAAGATTGATTAAAAATGTATCTGATAGGAGATTGTTGAACGCATACGAAAGTATCAAAAATATAAAATGTGAAAGTAGTTTAAATAAAGACAGAGAGTCTATTCCTTATAGTCCTCTCTACTGGTTACTTGACCGGAACTGATGCCATTAGTTCCACCTGAGTAATTCAAGGGTAAGGCTAAGTATAAATAAGGTAGATTTGTAGTTTAGCTTTAGTCAATCATCGCCTCTGATGAAGCTAACATAGTTAGCGAAACGCGTGTCGAGTGCAAAAATAAAGTCTTTGGTGTAGTAGTGATATATACTGAGTATTGTTACTTTTATGTTTATTGAATTTCGATTTACTCATCTGTCCTTTCTGGTACCACAGTGAATTGGGGCTCTTTCAATACATTGATTGGTACTTTCTTTTAGGATTGTATCTAAAAAAACATCATATGTTACGATCAAGCCCCCCAATATTTATACTAATACATGTTTACTCTAAATTAGTTGATTGTTTCGATTATTAACTGATCGGTCAAATTTATGTGTTGTTAGACTTAGAACTAATATTATATTTATAAGTAGCAATTAAAATTTGCTAAATTTGTATTTGAATAAATTATAGACAACAAACTTTTCTAATTATCATATATAAAGCGCAATACCAACACGGTATCGAAAGCGGTTTGCACTACAAAACAACGGGTGGATATTTAGTTTTTTCGCGGCTTTGTGTAGATGTACTATAAAGTTTATATTTTGTATATCGTCATAGTGGACTGAAGGTCGAACAGGGTTGTAATTTGGCCAACTGTTTTTTACTTGTCTTTGCTTCACACACTGAAATTTGAAATAGATATTTGATATAACTGAGTATAAAATGTCTTTATATTCCCAGTATTTCTCAAAATGTATGTGGCATCATTAGTCAACACCTACTTTGAATGAGGATCACGGCTGAATTAAACGGCACACATGCTTGCGAATCAAATAGTAGATGAGGTAAAGATTAGATATTTTGGCATGTTTACCATTAAGTAAGCAGTAAAAAAAAAGGGTAACTGTAGAGAAAAGGAATCAGACCACCGAAGTTGAAAGATGTATCTCGCTGGGATGGAGAGCTTTCGAAAAATTGAGCCAAACGTTCAGAAGCAGCATCCCAATATCTTTTAAAAGGGAGGTATTCAACCAATGCATCCTTCAAGTTTTAACTTACGGCAGGGAAATGACAACACTTACTGAAAAGTGTGCTGAAAAGCTGGGTATCTCACTTCGTGGCCGCGTTAGAAATAGCGAAATAGGACATAAAATGAAGGTCGTTGATGTAGTTCAGATCATAGCAGGGTTAAAATGGAACTGGGCGGGGCACGTGGCAAGAACTACTGATAACAGGTGGATAAAAAAAATCTTATAATGGCGCTGTAGAACTCTAAAATGTCTACCTGGCGATTCACCAAAAAGATGGATCGATGATATAACCAAGATAACTAGTAAAAACTGGCAGTGGAAGGCACAAAACAGACATCATTAGAAACATATAGAGAAGGCATTTACCCAGCAGAGGGTGTAGTGATGATAATTTACTAGCCGCACCTAGTATTAACACATAGACAAATTATAAATTTACCTAAACTTGTTACCGGAGTCTTTCAACAAACAAAGTTTTAAATTTTTTTATAGCTTTTAGTAGGCTTAGGAAAGACATTAAAGTAATTTAGTTGTAAGTTTAAAATTTGTGTTTTAAATTAACAATAAGTATAGTTGATTACACAGAGTAGCTGCTATCGTCCACAACTAACTTAAGGAGTTCCTACTCCCTTCTATTTCATATTCCATATGATCCTTTTTTTAACAAAAAATAGGTATTAGATCAAGAAGAAAGTGAACATGATACTCTTTTAAAAAACTGTTGTTACGATTACAAAAACTTTCAAAAGGAATCTTAAAGTATGTTAAAGTTCTTGATGCGATTTTTTAACAAAATTGTTTTTTGAATCTTCTTTATTGAAGTTATCCTGTTAGAATGTGGAATAAAAATGTTGAACAGAAAGTTTTTTTATACTTTGCGAAGTAAATCTAACTTAAATTTGACCTTTCAAGAAGGATGAATTAAATTTTTTTCTACTATATACAGGGTATGTGCCCGAACTTTAAATTTGTTTTGTTAATTGCCAGAACGTAACGGGTGACAAGGGGAAAGTTGAGATACCAAACGTTAGTATTACTATAGAGCGTTTAACCAAAAATGGTTTCATTCTTTGCTAAACAAAAATGGTTTGACTTAGAAATCAAGAATTTGTACACAAAGCGTAGTATGTTAGAAGGAGAATCATACAGCACATTCAAAATTCAGGATTAAACAGTATTGAATATGAAGTATGGAGCGAGTTCCAGAGGAAAATGTTTTTAGTTATTGATATTCAATATAAAAAGAAATTCTCTATTCTAAGTAAAAAATTAAAAAAGCTCTTACTGAAGAAGAATAGTCCTCAGGAACTCGTAAATATTGTAGAAAATCATTCATTTCAATCCTTTACACGAAATGAACTTCGCATCTTAAACAAAGGTCTTAACTTTGCAATACCCCTCCTAGAGATAATTTATTAGAAATAGTTGCTCACATCGAAAGTTCCATTAGTACACTTCCAGAAAATAGTAAATCATTTGTTAGGGAAGCACGTCGCAATCAAATATCAAAAAACATGGTTAACAACACAAATTTTTAATTCACAAAAAAAACATAAAAGTAGTTAAAGGATTGAGAAAGAAAGATGTCTTCTACTTAAAAGCGGACAAAGGAAATAAGGTTGTTACATTGGATCAGAAAGATTACTTTGAACGTGTTGAGTCAATCATCGCTCCTGATGAAGCTAACATGGTGAGCGAAACGCGCGTCGAGCGCAAAAATAAAGTGTTTGGTGTAGTGGTGATATATACTTAGTGGTATACAGAAACGTTTATTTAATCATAAATGAGGTTGGAAGTATGATTTCCACTACAATTGGAGGTTAAATCAGCGATTTTATTTTAAATATTTTTTTTTAATCTACAGTAAAACTAAAAAAAACAATCTATATCTT
Organism: Pachyrhynchus sulphureomaculatus; assembly: GCA_019049505.1. Taxonomy (NCBI): domain Eukaryota; kingdom Metazoa; phylum Arthropoda; class Insecta; order Coleoptera; family Curculionidae; genus Pachyrhynchus; species Pachyrhynchus sulphureomaculatus. The sequence goes on along the minus strand of CM032447.1, from coordinate 227,089,383 downwards.
ACTTTTTTTGTAGAATTTACCGTTCTTTTACGTGGTGCTATTAGTTTTTCGATATCTTTTTTTATTTTTCAAGATATTTGCGAAAAACCTAATTTTTCATTTTATTTTCGATTTTGTAGGCTTAGCGTACACTTTAGAGCAGCAAACTTTTTTTTATCGTAGTCTACGTCCAAAAAACTACCTGTATGCCAAAATGCAGCCTGTTAATATTTAATGAGAGCTTTTCGTCAAAATTTGCCTTTGACGACTGGGCTAAGTAATAAAACGAGTTGATAATAAGTGGATTCGTCAATAAAGATCGATTCTTAAGCTCCGATGAGAGATCGGAAACTTTTATTGCATATTAAAACGCGTTATTTAAAAAAATATTTCTTAAAATTAATGCCATATAATGTGACCTACTACTTGCACTGCACTCTTCTAAGCGTCGAGTAAACTGACTGATCACTGCTTGGCATATCGTTTCCATGATCGATGCTATTGCTTACCGAATTCCTTCTTTTAGCCAGCTTAATCCATTTCAGAGCGGTGTCTGCTAGGAATACACGTCGCGCTAATACCTTACATCTATGTGAGGTTTAGCTTGCAATTTCTCGTATAACCCTGTTTAAGAATTATTTTATATCAGGAACCTCATTCCTTTGGACTGATTAGAACAGGATGTGTTTCCCACCTAGCACAACTTATAGCTTTTTAAGATCAACGTCAATCGCTTTTTTTCAACACGCATCGCTTCTATAGAGTTTTAAGGATTTCCCTGCAGCACGTGTGCTATGCTCATAAAAAATATAATTGTTTGCTAGCTTTGGTTAAACGCTCTATAGTAATACTAACGTTTGCTATCTCAACTTTCCCCTTGTCACCCGTTACGTTCTGGCAATTAACAAAACAAATTTAAACTTCGGGCACATACCCTGTATATAGTAGAAAAAAATTTAATTCATCCTTCTTGAAAGGTCAAATTTAAGTTAGATTTACTTCGTAAAGTATAAAAAAACTTTTTGTTCAACATTTTTATTTCACATTCTAACAGGATTACTTCAATAAAGAAGATTCAAAAAACAATTTTGTTAAAAAATCGCATTAAGAACTTTAACATACTTTAAGATTCCTTTTGAAAGTTTTTGTAATCGTAACAAAAGTTTTTTAAAAGAGTATCATGTTCACTTTCTTCTTGATCTAATACCTATTTTTTGTTAAAAAAAAAGGATCATATGGAATATGAAATAGAAGGTAGTAGGAACTCCTTAAGTTAGTTGTGGACGATAGCAGCTACTCTGTGTAATTAACTATACTTATTGTTAATTTAAAACACAAATTTTAAACTTACAACTAAATTACTTTAATGTCTTTCCTAAGCCTACTAAAAGCTATAAAAAAATTTAAAACTTTGTTTGTTGAAAGACTCCGGTAACAAGTTTAGGTAAATTTATAATCGCTTTGTGTATGTGTTAATACTAGGTGCGGCTAGTAAATCATCATCACTACACCCTCTGCTGGGTAAATGCCTTCTCTATATGTTTCTAATGATGTCTGTTTTGTGCCTTCCACTGCCAGTTTTTACTAGTTATCTTGGTTATATCATCGATCCATCTTTTTGGTGAATCGCCAGGTAGACATTTTAGAGTTCTACAGCGCCTTTATAAGATTTTTTTATCCACCTGTTATCAGTAGTTCTTGCCACGTGTCCCGCCCAGTTCCATTTTAACCCTGCTATGATCTGAACTAGATCAGTGACCTTTGTTTTACGTCCTATTTCGCTATTTCTAACGCCGCCACGAGGTGAGATACCCAGCTTTTCAGCACACTTTTCAGTAAGTGTTGTCATTTCCCTGCCGTAACACTTGAAGGATGCATTGGTTGAATACCTCCCTTTTAAGAGATATTGGGATGTTGCTTCTGAACGTTTGGCTCAATTTTTCGAAAGCTCTCCATCCCAGCGAGATACATCTTTCAACTTCGGTGGTCTGATTCCTTTTCTCTACAGTTACCCTTTTTTTTTACTAGCCTTACTCTTGAATTACTCAGGTGGAACTAATGGCATCAGTTCCGGTCAAGTAACCAGTAGAGGAGACTATAAGGAATATACTCTCTGTCTTTATTTAAACTACTTTCACATTTTATATTTTCGATACTTTCGTATGCGTTCAACAATCTCCTATCAGATACATTTTTAATCAATCTTAGATTATCTAATGTTACAATATGATCAGCTTCAAGGGCATGTTCGGCAATGCTAAACTTTTCTGTTCTACTGTATTTTAAGTGCGCTAAATGTTCTTTAAATCGTGTTTTAATTGACCTTTTAGTTTGCCCAACATACTTTTTGTCATTACAACTAATTTCATAAATTCCACTTTTCTCGCAATTAGGAATCTTATCTTTGGGATTTCTTAAGATATTCCTCAGATTGTCTGATGACTTATAGACTAAGGCGAGGCCTACCTTATTAAATACTAAATGGTATGGAGACATACTTGGTGTTATTTTCATCGTGTATAAAAAAGATGGAATTCTGAATATTTAACCTGAACTTATCTCTATTTATTAGCTTGTTTATTAAGTCATCGTCATAACCATTAACTCTAGTTATATTTCTAATACGATTCCTTTCTTTATTTAAGTTTACTCTATTCAGAGGGAAAGTGACCAAACGATGAACTAAAAAATGTAATGAGGCTAATTTGTGTTGTTTGCAATGAAATGAATCATTAGGAATATATCTATCTGTTACTGAGTCCTAATTGTACTAGGTGTGGTGTGTGGCCTGTGGCTGATATAACGAGGGGAAGAATTGGTGGCGGTGTAGTAACAGCGCATCACTGTTCTGTTCATTTCATCTGTCCTCTTTAACCGCTGTCTTGGTTTGGCAGCCCTGGGTAGTTGTATGTTGTCCTTGCAAAACATACGTTGCTTGGTTTGGCTTTGGTGGTTGTGTTTGTCCCGCATCTGTGTCGGTTGTGTTTGGGATAAATTTCGGTGGGTCCAGGCGGCGAGTCATTTTTTTCTTAGTGATTTCTTTGCTAGATTTTGTGATTTCATTATAGCAACGCATGACGTGTTCGTTCATTTCTGTGGTGCAACTCATGCGTTGCGTTCCCACCTTGGTGGGTGTCGGCTTACTCGCTGGCACAACTCTTTTGGCAGGTCCATTTTCTTTTGCCCGGTCTTCATCGTTTTGATGGAGCTGCCATTTCACGCGACGTTCTCGATCGTTACGTCGCTCATCCGATGCTTCTTTTATTGGTTTATTGTTGTTTGGGGTGTTTTCAGTGTTCTGTGGTGTCAGAAGCTCAAAGTGTCCCGACATTGGGTTGCCTGTTAGTAGAAGGTAAATAGTTATGGTCTCTTTTCCTGTACTTATTATTGTTGGTCTGTCCCTAAAAGTTATTTTTGTATCTCTTGTTTTTCGTTGTTTTGAGAAGATATGAGAGTTGCTATTTTGGGTTTCCGAGAGGGCGAGTATCTCTAGGCTCGTTCCATAGGCGCCGTTTTTTCTTTCAAATAATCTGGACGGCATGAGACAGCACAACATAACCCAGGTACCTCGGGGTCGTCAATGCCCGAACAAGGAAGAATCCTGAGATTCCTCTAGCCCCCGAGGGCTTATTTATATTGTTATTGTTATTATTATTATTATTTATATTATATATTATATACTAGAGGTATTGTGGACTGTGACTGGGTGCCTGAAAGACGCTCTGTCAACTAAGAATACTACAAAGAAGTGCTGAATAGCCTTCTTGAATGGGTAAGGATAAATCGTTTTAATTTAATTCTAATTAGTCGCAGCTTATCCGCGCTTGCTCAGAAGTGTTACTAACTAACATTCTTTGTATTTTTATTCTTAAGGTTTCACATTAACATATTTTTTTATGCGATAGGTGCACGTTTAATTGCATCCAGTAACTCATAAGTTTTGGACATTATTGTTCGAAGACCTTTGGGCTTAACAGACAAAAGTAACTGACTGATTCCCTATTTTCCAATTTCACCTTGAAATCGGTCTTACTTATCAATTTGAGTTTTAAATTGACAAAATCACCAGTAAGCTACCTAAAGTAATACTGCTGTGCAGTATAAGATCAGAAAATTCGATTTTATTTTTGACTAAACTGACAAAAATGAAAAAATATTTTAAAATCCTAAAAACTATTATTTTTTTAATCTGTTGTAAAATCTAATTTTCGGACTATTATTGTAAATTTTGTTTTAATAACGTCTCTGTACTATAAGAAATATAAAAGTGTTATAAATAAAAGCTAACTAAGTAATGAGATTAAACTTTTTAAATTGTTAGTTCGGTTCAGTTTAATACAAAAAGATAACATTCATAATTCTGAAATAATGAAATTTTAGGTTCAGTTTTAAAGGAACGTAGTGTATCAAGCATGAGGAAACTAAGTGAAAACTATTGTCAAATTAGAGAATTTTTAGTGAGCTAACTATTCACCAAAACTTACCTTCATCAAATATTTTCGGCACAAAATATACTTCTCTATTTCAAATTATACCTTCAAAACAGGAGAGCTTTTAAAAGAAATGGACTGTCTGAGGAAGTTCTGTTTCGACGCTCCAGGGAAATAAATATCTAAGTTGGACTATTCCCTAAGAAGTAGTATTTACTTTTTATCGCTTTATAAAAAAATCAGATATGCATTCTAATATTTTATTTTATAACTATATCTTACAACTTAAGGTTTAAAAAATAATTTGGATTTAGTAATAATGACAACTGTGCCAAGGTTTTATGATAAATTGGCATTTCACTTACATTAAGAACAAACTTTTAATAGTACTAGATACATATTCAACCAGTTGATCTATTGTTTTAGGCATTCAATCACAGCAACTTTCGAACTCGAATTTTTAAACTAATAAGGGATTACCAACATCCCGAAGGGTTCTGCACACTGTCTGTGCAAACCGCTACTAAAAAACACACATACACACAGGCTGGCGCCTGCAAAATTTAGGAACGATCGTATCACCTTGTCTAATTTGCTGTTGCGTTATTATAAATGAATTTAATTAACTGAGTATATCTGCAGTCTATTTTCATTTGCTGCAGGGAAGACAGTATTGCCGGCAACACGAACTCCACGGTGTCAAAAGCTTTTTTAAAATCCATAAGTACTAATACGAATAGTTTGTTGTATTTTACAGATTTCTTTGTAAGGATTTTGATGGTCTGTAAATGATCGTTAGCACCGTATCCACTTCTAAAGCCAGCCTGTTCATATGGTTGATAAAAATCTAGTTTTCGCTCTAGGCGTTTTGTTATGATCTTGGTGAATCACTTATACAAATGGGAGAGCAAAACTGATCGGTCTATAATTTTTCGGGTTGGTTATGTCTCCTTTTTTATGAATGAGGACCGTCACTGGGTTTTTTGCTTTGGATTATGCTATTTTTCAAGCAGAGGTTAAAATGAGAAACTACAACCGTTAACAAGCCTTCGTCACCCATTTTTACAGCTTCAGTTACGATCTGATCTTCTCCGGGAGCTTTATTTTTTTCATTTTTTCTACGAAAAAGCCTTACTTCTTCCAATGTTATCTCCGGTAATTCTTCTGAACTTCGATTAATTAATTTATGTATGTTTGGATCTTCATTTGTTGACACTCTTTGTTGACTTGTGTATAGTCTTCTATAGAATTCTTCTGCAACCTTGCAGTCAAAAATATCTACAATATTTATTTTGTGGTATAAGTCTGAAGAAATCTGCTTTCTGTATAAATTCATTAGAAAACTTTTTGCTCTTTTTAGATTTTCGTCTTTTATTTGTAGATCAATGCGATGTTGATTTTTACATTTAATCAACCCTGGGAGAGAGAGCGAAAAAGTTAAAATTTCACAAATCTTGAAAACATAAACCTATAACCTTAGACACCGGCACCGTCTAGAATATTAAAGCGTTTAGTTCAAACTTTAAATATTTAGAGCCGATTAAGAAATACGAGTTCATTTTGTATTTTTCTCCTGTTTTTAAAAATAGGTACTGCTAATGAAAAACTTTCAAAAAGGCTGATTTTTTCGAAATCAGCTTGAATGGTTTTCTTTGGGAATATTATAATATTGCTTTTAGAAGATTCCGTTATTACAGTCGGTCTAGCAAGAACTTATAGCTACTAAAAGAAATTTCTTTCTTTTTAGGTTATTGTTGGTATCTCTGCAAACAATGCTTTGTAGAAAGATATTTATTTCTAACCTTATTTGTGGTTAAATAGTACATTATCGAACATGAGAGCTGCACACGCTTCGAGCATCGAGGCCATGTTCCTATGTAATCATCCAAAAAGGTCCGAAAATGAAGCCTCTACCGGCTACTAGGTATTTGGGTAAGTCGTAGGCATTCCTTAGCAAGTTAACGAAATGATATTCTCATTTAAGAAATGTTGATGATCTACCAGACCGTGACTCGAGAGGAAAGGTGTCGGACAATGACAAAAAAAACATTACACAGGACCACAAAAATGTTTTTTAATGTGCCGAAGACTAGATCAGGCCCCTTATATATTTTCGAGACCTCTGAAAACGAATTCAGTTTTAGTTTTGCTCCATCACCTCTCATTTTTCCCTAACCTCAATAAACCCTATTTTAGAGGTTTTGAAGACATGTATAACCACAATACTCGGGGGAAAGGTAGATTTTATATATCAGATCCCCCCCTCATAACCCCATAAATCCAAAACACTATGAACCTAGGTATGAACGCATGGCTAACCATTGAACTCGAGAGAAATGTGAATCTTATGAATCAGACGACAAGACAAGTGCCAAACCACCAGATTCATATAGTTCCATAACGCCAGCTGACATCAATAGTAGATATGGAAAATCATGGCCGTATCCCAAAATGAATTCAATAATATGTCTTTTTCTTATTGACAACGCTATGAATGATCCTTGGAATGAAGATGATATGGAACTAAACATGAATGGTAGGATCAATGGAGGAGAATCAGATCCCAATGGAACGCATAGAGGATTTCAAAGTCAAGGAGAATTGAGCGATCTTATAAGAGATTTAAGACTATCTAAGGAAAGTGCTGAACTCTTAGCTTCTCGGTTGAAAGAAAAATGCTGCTTAGCTCCAAATACAGAAGTCATTCACTTCATGTCGGGATCGAGCTAAGCCTTTCCGTAAATATTTACTGCAGAAAATGAGTTAGTATATTGTAATGATATCTAAAGTTTGATCGGGAAGGGGGGGTTAGAGCTTCATGGATATCTCCCAATCCACAGTCTTAGCACGCCCCTGGTCATGTAGTTATAGTAATGTGCGCGCCGCGCCCTTAATTATGTGGTTACAGGAATCTGCTAACCTAGGGTTATGTCGTTATAGGGATATTGGGCGATTGGGTTCAAGGGTTTAGGGTTAGGGGGTTGTGGCATTATGAGGTTATGGGGTTATGTGAGTTTAATAGTTTGGCCCACTGGTCTTGTTATCTGATTCATCATATCCACATTTCCCTCGAGTTTCCTGGTTATACGTGTCTTCATATTTTGGTTGATGATGTTTTGGGCTTATGGGGTTTGATGGTTTTGGGTTCGTGGAATCCTACTAATTCACACGCATATAGTCTTTGTCATCTGATACATAAAATCCATGTCTCTCTCGAGTTTTGTGCTCATACATGTCTTCACGACCTATAAAACTGCAACTTTTGAGATTAGGAAAAAAAATGAGAGGTGATAGATCAAAACTAAAACTGAATTCGTTTTCAGCGACTCCGAAAACATATAAGAGACCTGGTCTAATCTTCGGCACAACAAAAAATATTTTTGTGGTCCTGTTTTCCCGAAATCCTCAATTAACTTTGCGCCAAGGAGCCCAAAAACTAAAGCAGAAAAGTTTGAATGTGTGTGTTTGAATGATTCAAACTGGCGGAGTACAATCAAGAAACCACTGCTGAGTGAAAAACACAGAGACAAACGCACGGAGGCAAAGGAAAACATAGATCGAGACTGGAGCACTGTAACTTTTTTCGAAGAAGCTTCATTTTAGGGTTATGTTATCACCCTACGAGCCTGGTCATTTTCCACTAACCGACTGGTTCAGTGCATCCTGGAATACTCTTCATCTTTACCTATAATTTGAACGCTGAAAAAAACTCCTGATTTACAAGAAGGCATTAGTATTGACTGCCAAACGGTGGTCTGTCGATAAAAATAAAGATAACGATCCTAAACATCCGAGTATAATGTGTAGCCAGTGGAAATGGGAATCCGGTATAATCACATTAGATTGATCATTCCAGTCACCCGATGTAAAACCAACCGAGAACGCAGGAGCTTCGTAGTAAAAAGGTGTACACAATGAAGCAGATGTCACGGCAAATTCTGGCAATTTAAAAGTTTTTGCCCCAAGAATACGAAGAAAATCTCGTCGAAGGTATGCCGCGAAGATGCTAGATGATTATCGGCGCTGATGGGGACTGGACGAACTACTGAATCATTAACATTTTAATGGAAATCCTTTACTGTCGAATGATGTTAAAAACTTAAATAAATACATTTTTTTAGTGAATAATGCGCTACATGTTCTTCCTTAACCGACTGTAAAATTTAAGAAATCATATAGTTTGGAAACTTATAAACTTTACTAAAAAACAACTCCATGGATAAGCAAATATTGTAATTTAAATAAATCAGCGATCGGCACTAATAAAGGTAATGAAAAAGACGAATATTTCCTTAACATGGACCGAACGGGCCTATTCGTGCTACCTGTAGGATAGACTATCACTGCTGATTTCCCCTGCGGCCTGAAACTGAACTTTTCCAGACGGCTGTTGCTGCCGATGCTCGGCTTGAAGTATCTTTACTTTAACTCGTTCGAATACGCTATTCGTAATAATTTTCTTGAATTGGGCGCTTATTTTCAACAGATTAGGTCAGTTCGGTTGGGCAAATTTTACAGAAATATTGACCTTTATAGAAAAAATTGAATTTGTATGGTATTAAAATATCTTAATGGGTATTTCCAGATGTACGAAAAAATTTCAATTAGTTGTGTTACAGTAATTTACATTCCACTTAATTGATAAGCAATTCAAACCTAAACCATGAGTCACTGATCCCGAGGAGCTAACTTTTTTAAAGTGATGAACGTCAGGAAAGATGCAATTATACAATGTAATTGCGAAAATTACGTAATATGACTATAAGTCTATAATTAGGTCATTTGAGGAGTTCCCCTTTGTCAAAAAAATCAACATGAACTACTAAAATTTCAAGTCAATCGGTCTGTGGTCTTGAACAGCCCCCGATTGAAAGCAGGTATAGTATTTTTTACGATATGAGAAAGTGACTTAGCTACCTATACCCATTCAAAATTCAATAAGATTCGAAAGTGAATAATTTATGGCTGTTTAATGACAAGGCATCGTGCAGGGCCGCACTATACCTGATTTTATAATTGTAACAATATAGTAATTAGACAAATATGGTATATTAAAACAGTGTACTGTGTCCTCGCGTACATTTGTTACAATTTTTGTTATTAATTAATATCTAGTTCAATTTCGCTATCGATACTATCATGCAAATCAATAATAAGTTTTTTTACAGGTTCTAAACTATTTATATTTATGTACATACATCTATATGACTTTTAAATTTTTTTGACGTGTTGAGTACAGTTTCTCCAGTTTTCAACGGTTACATTTTTGACTTCTGTCTTTATCAACTCAATCGCCCTACTGTTTAAAGTGAGTGTATTATTATGAACACGTATATTAGACTTTATTTTATGCCATATCAACTCGATCGCATTAAAGATACAATAATATGGTGAACGCCGAATTATTTGGTGTCCTGCTTCCTTTGCAATTTTATCACAAACAGATTCACTTTTTAAAACTTCTAACAATTGTTTAACTGTATAACTTTCATGGAAATATATGTCACGTTCGCACCAGAAGACTTGTATTTCCCTTTTTCTACTGGTGGAACTTGGTACCTTATTCTTTAGCGACTATGGTAGGATGCATTATCCACAATACAGCTATTCGGTGGTATATTCGGCATTAATTTGTTTTGAAGTCAATCTTCAAAAACTTTAGCGGTTGTATCACAATGATAACACAGGTCAACATTTGATCTAAAAAAAAACACTCGCAGCAGTATGGTCCTTACGGGGTTTTTGGGGTCGCTGATTACGATGAGTGGGTGGGTTAACCTTCATCACATCAGATTCAAGGTCATTTGAAGGTCAAATAGAGAAAAAACCGTAGGAAAAATCTGAAAAATTTCAGCGTATGTTTTTGAGGTCCCTGAGTCCGAATCCGTAGTTTGTTTGACCTTACGCCTTTTCCCAGAGGTCATTTGAAGGTCAAATAGAGAAAAAACCGTAGGAAAAATCTGAAAAAATTTATGCGTATGTCTTTGAGGTCCCTGAGTCCGAATCCGTAGTTTGTTTGACCTTACGCCTTTTTCCAGAGGTCATTTGAAGGTCAAATAGAGAAAAAATGGTGGAAAAAATCTGAAAAAATTCATGCGTATGTTTTTGAGGTCCCTAAGTCCGAACCAGTAGTTTGTTTGACTCAAGCCGCCTTTCAGAGGTCATTATAGGTCATTTCATCATCAGTTTATGTTTATTTGAAAAATATGTATGGTCATTTTGCGTTGTTAAATTTAATTTTGTTTTTATTGTACACTTGCGAAGCATACAGAGGTTAATTTACGGTACATTTTTATTGATTATATCTTATACATATCATTTTACATTTACGTTAATATATCACAATCAAAAATGTCTTTTATGCTGCTCGGTCATTACAAGGGAATTAATATGTGAAATATAAGCTAAATAATGGCAGGTACACTGATGCAAGCAAATGTTTTAATACTGTTTAAAGGTACTTATTAGTAAAACTTAAAATATTGTTCATATCAAAAATAGACTATACAAATATTTTGACTAGTTTTGTGACTGTGAAATAGACTTTAAAAATCTAAAAAAAAATTTGACCTAATTTTTGTACTCTCGATGTTCGTTCCATATATCTAGTAAATTTAAAGTCCAGTCCGACTGTGTTTCTTGAGGTATAAATGAAACATTGTGCGCTATGTTATGTTTAAATTTCGTTTTATAACTCAATTCCCAATACATTTCAAATTAATAATTCTAATGTCGAACAACCTTGTTATCAAGTAACCCTTAATCTGTATACTTCAATACTTAATCCTTGTCGACAAAGAAATTCTAATACCCAATACCTTTGAACCCAATAACTTACTTGTACAGTAATCCTTATATCTACTTATACTCTCATATTGTCTTATATAATACCTCAATGCGTAAGTTAACTACTAAAAATGATTCGGCTCATACTTCGTAAAGAGTCTCGAGTGTCCAAGTAGATTTTCGAAATCGCGCAGTCAGTATTTAATATGAATTAAGCATAAGAGTTTGCTTCTTTTAGTATTTATCAAAGCATGTTTGAAGTACTACTCTAAACGAGAACGCTTTCGTTTCTCGTGAAATGATCTTCGACTTGCTTTTCTTTTATGAGATTTATTTGATTCTCGCTTCAGGCTCCAGCAATAATCTGCCAACATGTTTATCCCCCCCAAACACCTTGATACCTTTTTTTTCAAATTCACTCAAGTCTTGGTGCATCCTTTCTCCATGTTCTTCGCTAAAATCTCCGAGATTTTCAGGGAACCAATCAAAGTGTGAATGGAGAAAATGCAGTTTCAGACTCATTAAACACCCCATTTCTTTATAATTTTGTACTAAATTTCCAACAATATTTTTGTAATTAGGGTCTTTATGATTTCCAAGAAATTTAGTCGTCACCTCTCTAATGCTTTGCCATGCTGCTTTTTCTTTGGCATTCATTTTCCTCTCAAATGCATCATTTTTTAGGAGGTCTCTTATTTGTGGTCCAGTAAATATGCCCTCTTTTATTTTAGCTTCAGAAAGATTAGGTAGCACTTTAAAAATATGCATGAAAGCAGGACTTTCGTTTCGGCTCATGGCCTTGACAAGTTGCTTTGCAATACCTAGTTTGATATGCAAAGGTGGAAGTAGGACCTTATTGGTTGATATCAAACTTGGACCTATGATGTTTTTTTCACCTGGAATTAATTCTTGTCTCAACGGCCAGTCTTTCCTCACATAATGCTCATCTCGAGCCCGACTATTCCACTCACAAATAAAGCACGGATAAGAAGTGTTTCCAGATTGCTGTTACAGTAATATTGTAAATATCTTTAAGTCCCCACAAAGTTCCCACTGGTTTTGATCGTAATTCAATTTTTGCAATAGCAACTCAAAATTATGGTATTCTTCATCTAATACAACAGAATGAGCGACTGGTAAAGGGGCATAAATATTTCCATTATGTAACAAGATAGCTTTTAAGCTTCTTTTTGAAGAATCTATAAACAGTCGCCGATCACTTGCTGTGTATTCTATACCGTATTCTTGCACTAACCCTTCAATATTATGGCAATAGACTAGATTATTCATTTTAGTAAAATATTTTCTGAATGGACGTTCTCTCGAACGATAGACAGAAATTTTTGTTCCTGTGGATAGACATTTTTTTCTTTTAGCCTAGATGCTAAAAGCTCTGATCTATCTTTCGAGAGTCCTAAGTCTCTGCACAGATCACTTAATTCGTTTTGATTAAATGTTTCGGCTTCTGATATATAATTTTCCTCAACATCTGATTCTTCTGTGCTGAAATTTTCTCTTTCTTCGTGTTCGAATGTTTCATCTGGCATATCTTCATCAGTTACCACTTCTTGTCCCAATTCATTAATTTCCATGATATGATCAGAATTTGTTTCAATAAGAACTGGTAAAGTCACAGATGTTACACGTGCATATGAAATAGAATCCTTATTCTTTCGGTTGTACCCTTTCAAGTTTGTTAAGCAGAAGTAACAGTCGGTGGTATGGTCTGTTGGGGGTCTCCATATCATTGGCCGAGAAAATACCTGGTTGTTAATTCTATATAGAACATTGCGGCATTTATGACATATAGATTTTGGTGTGTAAGAGTTATCCAATGAGCTTGTATCAATATGATAAATTTGGTGATATTTTACTTTTAACGAATCTGAAAACATGAATTTCTTTTGTGGAATATACTCCCCACAAACAACACAAAAATTGTCGAGTTTAATGGAACATGACGAATTTCTTGGAGCATTTGAGTCTACAGAGGCCAAGTTTCCCACCAATGTAGAGCTACGGTCGCATGATGACGACGCCTGCGGGCCCGCTTTCCCACCCTGACCAGCCGCCGATTCTGGGTTTCCGGGACCCTGTCTCGTAATTTTTTTAGGAGTAGTTGCCATGACGGCATAAACGCCGTAACCCAGGGACTTCGCCGGATAGTGAGACAACTCTGTTGCCCACCGTCAACACGTGGAGGTGCCGTGGGTGCAACTACACCTTAATACTGGAGTTTAAAGCGAGACTGAGCTAAATTTATAAAAAAGAAGAGAATAAATAATTTCGCGAGGAATGAAAAAGCATTTTATTGTCAAAGTAAAACTCCAAATATATATACAAAGATACTTAAAATGACCACCGTATATCTTTTGAGCATAAGATCATGCAGGATTTGAACTGAATGATCTGAAAAAATAATAGATGAATTTTTTCAGATTTTTTCCATGATTTTTTCTCTATTTGACCTTCAAATGACCTTCAAATGACCTCTGGGAAAAGGCGTAAGGTCAAACAAACTACGGATTCGGACTCAGGGACCTCAAAAATATACGCATGAAATTTTTCAGATTTTTCCTACGATTTTTTCTCTATTTGAACTTCAAATGACCTTCAAATGACCTTCAAATGACCTTCAAATGACCTTCAAATGACCTTCAAATGACCTCTGGGAAAAGGCGTAAGGTCAAACAAATTACGGATTCGGACTTAGGGACTTCAAAAACATACGCATGAATTTTTTCAGATTTTTTCTACGGTTTTTTCTCTATTTGACCTTCAAATGACCTTGAATCTGATGTGATGAAGGTTAACCAACCCGCTCGTCGTAATCAACGACCCCAAAAACCCCATAAGGACCATACCGCTCCGAGTGTTTTTTTTTAGATCAAATGTTGACCTGTGTAATCCAAGCTGGAATCTGAAATATTTTTGGCTGCTAGAAATAGACATTCTGGTATCCAGCCTTCTTCTGATCCCCCATGTAAAATAGTTATTCTTTTACCTTTGAGATTTGGTGTGGCATTTTTTGGATTTATCAATTCATCCTTTACTGGGTGTGTCATGGGTGTCATACCAAATCTCATCTAGGTAGATTATCGTTCGATTTTCCGATCTAGCTGTATTTATTTTATCAAGATATTCCATTCTGAGTTGTTGTAAGCGCCGTGATCCCATTATAACTATTTTTTTTTAACAAAAACCCCAAACGACGTAGAATACGCCATAAAGTTGTAGTGGGACATTTTATGTCACAGCTATCCCCAGATAGCCTCCGTGAAAGTGACAATACGTAGGAACTTTTTGTTCTGCATACATTTCACAATTTTTGCGGCGGATTAAGTCTTCTTGACCGAAATCAATACATTTCGACACACTTTTGTCTTTTCGTGTTTTTTTAGGCGCTATCGAATTATTTACAATTTTCCAAGCTGGACTTTCAGGAATACTTGTTAAAGCTGATGTCTCCATCAATGAAAAGTACTTTTCATGGCCTCGCTCCACTAACTTTAAATAAATACTTTTAACTATCACTTTTAACTATCACTTTTCCGATGGAAAGGGCTTCGGGCATTTTAAGACACTATTGAACTTTATAATACACACTATTTCGGTATAATACTGCAGATAACATGAAGAATATTCTTTATATTTTTAAACCCGAAGTAGCCAATAAAATGTTAGATTGAAAGGGAGGTATATACACGTATATCAATTACGACCCTGTTACGGCAAGGTACATGCGAAGATTCTAATGTTTTTATTGCATCAATCTGCCAAATCACTTTCTTAGATCTTGAAAAATAAAAACACTTTCTTAGATCTTAAAAAATAAAATTACTTTCTTAGATCTTGAAAAATACTATATGCCTTCAAAACTATCTTACTTATTCTTAAACAACTTTTTTTTTTAAACTACATTCTACTTATAAAATGAAAAACACTTATAAAGTTAACAAATAAAATATTTTGATAGTAATAGCACGGTAAACACACTATACAGTAGTGAAACTCAAGGATAACCTCGTAAGAAAATCAGATTCGTTTTCAGAAGGTCACGTGGTAATCCGCCATGTTAAAAGTGGACCAGCGCGAGATTTGAAACACAAATAAAGTTGTGCAAAGTTTTATCATTCAAAATCATAAATATAGAAATGTTTGAAAATTTTTGATTTGTTATTTAATACAGCATGAGTAATATAAAAGTTAATGCAGCATGAGTAATATAAAAAAAAAAACAAAAAGAATGGAGCACTTTGTTAGAAAAGAAATGAGTACAGGTGAAAAACTTAATAGGAAGGTATTTGATGGAATTCTTCATATACAACTTCAGTTTTTAATAACCTTATCCAAAAATTTAAAAGTCTATCAAAGTTAAACGTCACTGTTTGAGGTTAAAGTTTTATTTACATAATTTTTCAAGTAAATTTGTGATTAAAGATGTTTTTTAAGGACTAAACTAATTTAATTTTAACATACGTAATACCTAATGCTATTTTTCTTGTACCGTGAAATAAAGACATATTGTCTTTACTAAGATGTCAACATCTAAAATAAGAGCATTTTTTTCTAAGCAGTGTTGTGTTGTTTGGTGTGATAGATCTCTTGTTAATTAAAAAACACTGTATCTACTTCTTTGATACTTATTTTTTCTTAAACTACAAAACTATATTGTGTAACTTCGAGAAAGGTTAATATAATATTAATGAATTATGAACGTATATGTATAGACTTCTATTTTCTATGTGAATGATTCTTAGAGATTCTATACCTTTTTTGTGTTCTGTTATCCGTATTGCTTTTTGATAACGTAATTAAGGCTTACTTTTATTTACAATGAATTAATATTTAGATCAAAGAGTCAATACAGTAATTTCCTAATTATATTTACATACAATACTTAGTTATGACCAAGTTGACTTGTCAATTACAACTGTGTTGGGAATGTGGAATCTTTGGCACAATGACACTACTCAGTATATATCACCACTACACCAAACACTTTATTTTTGCACTCGACGTGCGTTTCGCTAACCATATTAGCTTCATTAGGAGAAATGATTGACTCATATAGACTGAGTTTTGTCAATTACAGTTTAAAAAGAAAATAACTATATTTAATTTATAGTATAAGTATACAACAATAGAAATAAGTTCTTTATAGGAGGAATATTAATAACAGGTAACTAAATCTTTTAAAATTTTAATAGTAACCATAATTACCATCAAAATGGACTTCAATTAAGTGTACTGTCCATTTAATGAACTTATTTTGAGAATATTTTACCCTCTGGCACACATCGTCTGACAAAATCATATTATAAAAATTTCTTTGGAATCACATTAAAATTTTTGTTATTTTAATAGCATATTTGATTCAATAATCGATTTATATCAGTTATTTCAGTAATCCCATTCCCCAGTGGTTTTGTGATCTCAACACGACACTTAATATTTAAACTTTCAAACCCAGCTTATAAGAAAATAAAATATACTGTCTAAAATTTGAAAATAATAAATATGTTGTTATAGGTTCTGTATTCCTTACAATATATTCACAGAAACTTTTGAAAGATTGGATTGAAAAAGGAGCAAGTTAATTTATAGAGAAAAAAGAAAAAAAGTCACTTTCAGAGTATTAATTGTACTTGCAATTAAACAATGTTAAATTTATCAGGTTTATTATTAGAAAAGATGAAGTTATTGAAAACTAGAAGCCTCTTGAGAATACACCTTTTAGAAAAAAATATATTTTATTTATATTTTACACAAATATAAATAGTTTTAAATAACTGAATACTAGTTTACACAAAAATAAATCTTTTTAAAAACCAATACATCTTTGGGGAAGAAGAAAAAACTATCGCCCCGCGTACAGTTTGAATTATTTTTGCAATTCTCAACGGCACAATAACCTCCTTTCCCCATGATTATATAAATTGTTTCTCAACCTATTCGATTCTCTTCACTTACAAACGTTTTTAATTCTCTCTTTCTACAAACTCTCTCTTCTGTCTTTATATTCATATAAACTGCAGTCGCATCAAGAAACGATTGACAATACATTTCCAAAGACACATTCCGAGATCGGATGTAAATACTGAGCGGCCATTTTGAAAAAGGACCCGTCGACGCACGCGTCGTCAAACTCTCGTCACCAAATTGGAGCTCAGTTTCGCTACTGTAGTATGTTTACTGTGGTAATAGTATATTGTCGAAGTGATGACAATACTAAATTGATAAGTAGCTAGCAGTAGCAACTTTATTGATCGGAGATCGTACATAGTTTGAAAGATAATAATCATGTGTGTATGCGAATGGTCTAATGCATAGATGTATCATCATCATCACCATTAGCTTATTCCATCTATGGTCGGATGTAAGCCTCCCCAAGTTGTCTCCAGTAAGCTCTGTTGTTTGCTTGTGCATCCAATCATGTCCCGCTAATCTTTTTATGTCGTCCGTCTATGGTCTAGCTCTACATCTTTTATGTTTTCTAGGCCTCCATTTAATTATACGGCGTGTCTATCTGTTATCATTCATAATTGGGATATGCCCTGCACAATTCCACCTTAATATTTTTGTTTGTATTATATCTGTTATTTTTGATCTTCTTCATAACTTGATGTTAGGAATACGATCTTGGAGTTTAATATTTAGCATTCTCCTCCTCATTGCTCCTTGGCTTACCTGAAGTGGACTTTAAATAAAAGTATAAACTTTTACTTAAAGTCCACGTTTTAGTATCATATATTAATACCGGTAGTACATATTGATCGAAATTTCTACTTTTATTGTGTTTGGGATGTTCAGTTTGAATGTGGACTGTACCCATTCGAACACAGGGCAAGCTAACGAGACTCTTCTATTCAAGTCAGCCTTTAATTTATTTTTTGATTATTCGTTTTTTTGTCCTAAATATATGAATGTTTATACCTTTCCTATTCTTGACCGTTATCTTCACTTTCGTGGTACAAATATTTGGTTTTGGTATTTCTCCAACCTGGTACCCCCTTATATTTTCTAAAAAAAGCTATATTTCAATTCTAGTCTAATTTTCGTGCCATAAAATAAGACTGATAAATATGCTTAAATTAGATAGATATTTAGTTGTATACCAAAATATAATAAATATCTGATGTAGTGAAGTCAGCAAGACGCATCTGAGGTGCAGTTCGAAGATTTAAAAAGAAGCTGAAAAGTTTTTTTAATAGAAGTACTTGAAAGAAGAATGAATACCTTGTATTTAAATGTCCGGTGACACACTAAAATTAGTACAAAGTAAATAGCAAAGCAAATGAACAAATAATTTGTGTGAAACAACCGTAATAATTCTGGCCAACCCACCGCGATTCAATATACGTATCCAATTTGAATGAAATTTTGGCTCGGTTCGGCTTAGAAGCTTAGAACCAAATTTGGTAGAAAAATTGTGATTTTTGCCGAGTTATAAACAATGTTAAGAAACAACTAAAACAGGCATTTTTTTGAAACATTGCGGACACGTTAAAAATTGTTGTACAGGGTGAGTCAACAATAGAGTAAAGTTCATTATCTCATTTGTTACGGGAATGACGAAAAAAAATGTTAAATACAATAGTTTTAGGGACTATTAAGGTGCACAGTTGTAATGTTATATTCCTAAACCTAGTAGTTTTTTTAATATTTCAATTTTTTTTTTAAATACTAGTTTTCAATTTTGTAAAAAATTGCCTGTAGCGCCATTGTTTCTGAAGTACTGAATTTATTGTTGTTTCTTTTTTTCAGTTAATTCGCTAGAAAGTCGTGTGGATAGATATAGGTGGTGTCAATGGATGTAAGACATCTATTTACTGCGAGTTGTAATAAACTGGTGAGAAAGGTAGAGCGAAGAGGTGCAAAATTGAATAAGATGTACTTGAACTTTTTGGTAAGTGTCTCACACTAATTCACTATTTTCCTATTTTACTTAACGAAAAAATCTTTCAGTACTGAACTTATCTTTCCGTGACGAAGCTAAATATGACAGTATAAAATTTGTCATTTGTCAAATTTCACAGTTTGCACAGCCAACTAAGATTTTTTTAAATGCCACCCTTTACATAAGAGTACCCAATTAAATACCATTTTTTAGTCCGTCTACAAAAATATTGAACCGAATTCTAACTTTTAAGTTGCTCATCCAATTTTCCATTTTCCTATTGAGCATATCGAAAAATTTCTTTCACTGCTAAACTTAACTTTTTCTGAGGAAACCAAACGATAACAAAATTTGTTACCTGTCAAATTTGACATATGAAAGAACCAATTACGATTTTTTTAAATGAAACCCTCTACATATGACCACACCATTATATAGCATTTTTCAACCCGTTTACACGAATATATATCTTAAATTTATTTCAAGTGGTTACTGATGTGCAAGGCATTCAAATTATTGAAAAGATTTTTTTGTTTTTAAGAAGCGCGCCCGATTTGCTTTTTCAGACATATCGAAATATTTCTTACACTACTAATCTTAGTTTTTTATGAGGAAGCCAAATATGATAAGAAAATATTTGTCACTTCTCAAATTTCACAGGTCACAATGCCAGTTACATACGACTACCCCATTAAATAGCATTTTTAAATCTATTTACAAAAATATGTTGTTCTTGAAATTTATTTTAAGTCGTTACCGATATACAGGGCATTTAAGTGATGGAAACGACTTTTAACTTTGTTTTCCGTTCAATAACTTGAATGCTCTGTATATCTCTGATGACTTAAAATAAATATCAAGAGTTATGTATTTTTGTAAACGGACTAAAAAATGATATTTAATGGTGTGCTTGTATGTAGATGGCGCAATTTAAAAAATTCTATTTGGCTTTATAATCTAACAAATTTGACAAGTAACAAATTTTCGTTATTATATTTGGCTTCCTCCAAAAAAAAAAAACTAAAGTGTAAGACAGAAAGAAACTTTTCGATATGCCAAATCGGAAAATAGTAAATCGGGTGAGCCACTTAAAAGTTAAAATTCAGTTCAATAACTTGTGCCCAGCCCTGTATATCGGTAACGACTTAAAATACATTTCAAGAGCAAGATACTTTTGTAAAAGGATTGAAAAATGTTATTCAGTGGTGTAGTCGTATGTATGGTAATGGGCTTTGTAGTCTGCCAAATTTGACAAATGACAAATTTTTTGTTATCATATTTGGCTTCCTCACAAAACACTAAGTTTAAAAGTGAAAGAAATTTTTCGATATGCCAATTAGGAAAACAGTAAATCAGGTTTACTTCTTCACTTAGAAGTTAAAATTCAGTTCAATATTTTGAATCCCTGTGTATCGGTAACGATTGAAAATACCTATCAAATGTTATATGTTTTTATAAACGAATTTAAAAATGCTGTTTAATGGTGTGTCCATGTGTAGCGGGTGCCACTTAAATAAACTCTCGTTAGCTTTATAAACTGTCAAATTTGACAAGTGACAAATTTTTTGTCATCATATTTGATTTCCTCACAAAAAACTAAGTTTAGTGGTAAAATAATTTTTTTGATACCCCAAATAGGGCAATAGTAAGGGTGAGCCACTTAAAAGGTAAAATTCCGTTGAATTACTTGACTGCCCTGTATACCGGTAATGACTGAAAATATATATGAAGTAGATATCGTCGTATAATTTGGCCGGTTGTTCCATTGTTTTATTTAAATATTTCTGATAATTGTCGTTAGTCAGTTATCGCAAAATAGATTTACTGTTTATTTAAGTTATTACCTTTTCTTGAAAACTGCTTGGCGATGTGTAAGATATCTCAAGAATCATTGAACCGATTTTGATGAAATTTGGTACATATTTTCTTTATACATATTGCTTGTCTTTAAACGAAGGAATTTTGATTTTATTGAGAATTTTATTTTTAATTAGTAAAAATGTAAAACGTGGTAACGCCATATGTTCGCTTTTTTGTTTAAACCAATGCCATTTGACGAAAAAAAAAATCCTTCGTTCAAAGACAAGCTTGATCCCATAGTAAACTAATTTCTTTGGAAATTGTCACTTCAGATGATCCAGCCCCCGGTAATCGTGCACACCGCTAAGCTCCTTAAAAAAAGGGGTCGCAGGGGAACGAGTGCAGCGCCTCCTTTTTTTTTCACAAATTGTATTTTAAGCTATGCATTATTATGTAAAATAAAAATCTGACTTATATAATGAATAGTTTCGCTAAAAAAAATCCTAAAAAATGCTTTATCGGCTCCATGATTAGGTACATCCTCTTAAGTACTTACCAATTAAACTTTAGTAGTAATTTGGAAGAACTTACCTAGAACAGAAAAGAAAAATATTAAGTAAGAAGTAAATTATTACC
The DNA here is from genome assembly GCA_019049505.1 of Pachyrhynchus sulphureomaculatus. Classification (NCBI taxonomy): domain Eukaryota; kingdom Metazoa; phylum Arthropoda; class Insecta; order Coleoptera; family Curculionidae; genus Pachyrhynchus; species Pachyrhynchus sulphureomaculatus. The sequence continues at coordinate 227,067,852 of CM032447.1, read as the reverse complement.
TATTATTAAAAAAAATAAACTACCGCAGACTGGAGATAACTTTTACCTTTTTGGTCTATGAATATTTATCTATACGCTTAAATAAAGTTTTAAAAAAACATTTAATTTCTTTACCTAGAGAGGACAATATATTAGTAAATATTTAATTTTAATACTAAAACGTATCCACCCCTGAGTATACTTTCACCCTCAGTAATATATCACGAGAGCTTTCACATAAATAAATAACAGCTTTGAGCTCTTAAATGGATTGTAAACAATTGCTATTTGTAATAAACCTTGGAAAATAATAACAGGTTGTTCAGCTACTAATGTTTTGTTTTTGTATGTGTTCGGTTCAAAATGTTTTTGTATTGTATTTATATGTGTGTTTTGTATTTTGTGTTTTATCGTATGTTTTCTTTAAGGCAGGAAAATAAATAAGCAAATATTAGATCCAAGGGAAATATCATATTCCTATCCGCCGAGAATTTAAAACAACCCATATGCATTGTCCTGTTTTGGCAAGCGTAAAAAGAATTCTTTCTTAACTTGGCGTGATTTATACCACGTTGGATTAAATTTTGTAAGCTTATTATTAAATAACAGAAAGGTGCTTCTGGTCAGGATGCAAAAATGTTCGATGCAGAAAAAAAAATCATGGAATAGAGGACCACAAGAACGTTGTACAACTTAACAAAAAAAACCTGGAAGAAATTCTATCTTCGGGTGACAGTATCAGGTGTACAAGTATGAAATGCGGATTTTAGACAACAGATGGTGCACCAATGCAGTTTGTGCTATAAAGATTTGACACTGCGCCATTTTGTTGTGTCATCAACAAGTCTCAGACGCGCACGAGTGATAAATTGGAAAAGTGTGTGCATAGTGTTGTGTTCAATATGTCGAAATTTATACCGAACAAAGAGCATTCGCGGACAGCATTAATTTTTTGTTTTCATTTGAAGAAAACTGCTGTTGAATCATACCGATTACTTCGAGAAGCTTATGGTGAACATGCTCTATCCCAAGATACGTTGTGAACGATGGTTTCGGCGTTTCAAAGGTGGTGATTTCGATGTTGCAGATAAGGAACCTGGAAAACCGCCAAAAAAATACGAAGATGTGGAATTGCAAGCATTGTTGGACGAAGATGATTCGCAAACACAAAAACAACTCGCCGAGCAATTGGGCGTTAGTCAACAAGCTGTTTCCAATCGGGTACGAGAGATGGGAAAGATTCAGAAGACCGGTCGATGGGTACCACATGAGTTTGAACGATTGAACGACAGGCAAATGGAAAAAGCGGAGAAAACTCGTCTGACATTTTGCTCGCTCGGTACAAAAGGAATTCGTTTTTGCATCGTATAGTTATAGGGGATGAAAAGTCGATTTATTTTGAGAATCCCAAGCTCAAAAAATCATGGGTAGACCCAGGCGCACCATCCACATCGACGGCAAGAACGAATCGCTTTGGCAGAAAGACGATGCTCTGTGTTTGGTGGGACCAGAGGGGCGTGGTCTATTATGAGCTGTTAAAACCTGGGGAAACGGTTAATACTAAACGTTACCAACAACAATTGACCGATTTGAACAGTTCGCTACTTGAAAAAAAAAGGCCAGAATACCGAAAGAGGTAACACAAAGTCATTTTTCTTCATGACAATGCTCCATCACATACGGCAAAACCAGTTCGCGACACGTTGGAAGCACTTAGCTGGGAAGTTCTACCACTTGCGGCTTACTCACCAGACTTGGCTCCTTCCGATTACCACTTGTTTGCATCGATGGGTTACGCACTTGCTGAGCAGCGCTTTGGTTCGTACGAAGATGTGAAAAAAATGGCTCGATGAATAGTTCGCAGCAAAAGCGGAAGATTTTTACTGGCGTGGTATTCACAAATTGCCCGAAAGATGGGAAAAATATATAACAAACGATGGAGCATACTTTGAATAAAGCACTTTTTATCATTCTTCCGAATTTAACATGTTTTTTTTTTTTTAATACGCATTTCATACTTGTACACCTGGTAACCAAAGAGAGCTTCCCCAAAAGCTGGAAATATTATTTTGTACTAGAAAGCAACAACTTTTAATCAGTATGCCGATGTTCGGCTACTCATGCAAATATCCCTAGATTGCAGGAAGTCTTTTAATTTAACAAAGACCTGGAAGAAATTCTATCTTAGGATGACAGTAATGTAAGTAAGTAGAGCTCATCGCTACAAAAAAACCCAAATGAGAGTTTTTTCTAGAAAAGTTAACGTTGCTGAACCCGACGTATTGTAGTTATGTCCAGAGAGTCCATTTCTCTAACATAGTTACTAATTTTGTTGGAATATAATTTGAGAGCAAATATATCTTGGCATGAACAAGTTCTATGCATAGCAAAGGTAGCTTCTCAAAAGCTAGGAATATTACTAGAAAGTTTTAAACTACACAACAACCATTAATTCTGTACATAGCTCAATAAGATTACAGAGTGACCAAAAAGGTCCTAAAGTTCTTAGTAATTCTAGTTTTATTCTAATATCGAGCTTTCGATGCCAAATCTTCAAAACCCAGAAGATACAGAAAAGAACTCTCATAAGTCAGAGCACCCCCTGGAAAACTATAACGTAATCTCAAAAAGAAAGATTGGAGGAAACACTACCATTATTTTTAATTTTTTAAAAATCTGAGTTATTAGCTTAAAAGAGTACTTACTGAATATTTACAGGTAGTTCTCTGTTGAATGAGAATCCGATCTATATATAAATTCACAATATAGATCACAACCTTATTTCTTTAATTGTTAGAATATAAAAGAATCATAATTAGCAATTATTAAAACCTTAAAGTTATTAAAATTAAAATTAGCTAACAAAATGTGTTTCAGCCATTTTAAAATCTAACAAAAATGGTTATTTTTTTAAATTTTAGTGATTTTTAATTTACACAGTAACACATGTAAACTAAATTCTGACTTCAGTTTCTGGAAGTGCCCACCCAAACTAGCAAAACCCTATTTGGGTTTTGATAGTTTAGTTCGAATTTTTTTTTTGCCATCATCAATTTTTTTGCTCGAGCTTTGGTTTTGCACGGCTATATCTCGTAAATTATTGGAAATTTCTCAATGCCATCTCCAGACGAAATGTTCTTCACACCAAAATACACAATTTTTGTGAACATGTCGAGGCCAGATTTTTACTCTTTCGGGATGTTTTTAGTACAGAAAGCCCGAAAAAACGCCATTTTTTCGCATTTTCGACCATAACTCACAAACCGTGCATATTTTAGCATAACTGTCTTCGACAAAAATGTTTTCTGCATAAACACAGTAACTTTGCTGAACATTGCAATAACCTACAATCGATCCTTATAGTTCTTTTGGCCGTTGTAAGGAATTTCACACCAAAATTTCAGCTTTTTTCAGGTTTTACGCTTTTAGCGCGGTTTTTAGCTCACTTTTGAATGTTTACTAACCATCAGCATCTATTTTGCAAGAACCAAAGCTCGAGCAAAAAAATTCGAACTAAACTATCAAAACCCAAATAGGGTTTTGCTAGTTTGGGTGGGCACTTCCAGAAACTGAAGTCAGAATTTAGTTTACATTCGATGACCTCGAAAATGTTGCACAGTGTTATATAAAATGTCACTGCTGTCAGAAACAAGACATGCATATTGAGTAAAAATTTTTAAAACCGACTTAAGGTCGTTTATTATGATGAAAAGTAAACCAACAGATATTAATAATTATCGAGCAACAAAATTCAAAGAAATCCCTGTAAGCATCATTGGTTCTTACTTTTTTGCTGTATTCTTGAGACAATAAATATGTCTGTATGGGGCTTAAGCCCTCGACGTCTTTTTTGTGATTAAGACTATTAAGGCAAGTTTTAATGTAGGACATCTCCAGAAAATTCCGTCTGAACATGTTCATTTATATGGATATACTTGAATTAAACGTAACCATTTGAGACTATTGGCTAAGTTCAATTGCGATTTTTTTTAAGATCTGTGACATAGTAAGGAGATTTCGTGTAGAAAAGCCATATTGGTTGGTGGTCGCTAATAATATTCCAGGCCTTTTAGTCGTCTAGTAGTCTTTATATAACCTTTTATATATTTAATCCCCACTTGAGGATGGGTAATTATTAATAAAAACGAAATATGCTTGAAAATGTTTGAAGATATTAAATTTATTCTGCCTATCATAAAATTGATTTTTTATTCTTATAGGTATAATTCTTCTATATGTCTCTGTGTTTATTGACAAAGTGATACTGATGTTTTATCGTTTTTCCTCTCAGCTTCTTCAGAGTTTCTTTCGCGAACTGACTTTTTAAAAATCTAGATCTTGAATATGTCAGTTCTCGAAATAAGCTATAGAGAGGCCAGCAGGATGATCGACGAAACGTCAGCTTCACTTTTTCAACTGACATAGAAGAAATCTAAGAATTATATCTATAAGCTACCTGAACTAACCTGAACTAACCTGTAGACGAAGAACTAAAATTAAGTTTTTATTCGAATGTCGTTTAAAAAAGTTAAATTATCTAGTAATCTAATATTCCTTTTATGAGAAAGGAAATAAAAGCATTAGAAAATTAAGTGCTCAAAAAATACTACTTGTAATATTTTATCTTCCAGATTTACAAAAGCATTAAACCATAGTAGCTAGCTAAACCCGCTTTTAATAACAGCCAGAAGGCTGGTATTTTTGAAAATAAATTATAGAAAAATAATTTATGAACTTCATAAATATTAAAAAAAAACTTTTTAATGTCTTCCAAGTTAGGTAATTTACCAGTAATTAGAAGGCTCGTAAAAGTTCTTAAAATAATTTAATAGTGTCTAAAAAGAAAAAATAGAGAAACATTAATTAGGTAAAGTAACAAACCTAATAGATATTTTCCTAATTACACTATGAAACAAGGTTTAGACAAGTTATTTAAAATTGTGAGTTATAACATTTTTAACTGTGAACTTTCACAATCCATATATATATATATATATATATATATATATATATATATATATATATATATATATATATATACAGAGTGCCCCATATGTATGGAATAATGATTCCACAGCATTTATTAATTAGTGTATCAGGAAAATATTTAAGTAAAAGTTATAGGGTGTTATATGTTAACGTTGATAATAAAATGTTTTGAACTGTCAGTTCGAAGAAATTACGCCATTTTAAATTTTTTTAAATAGAAAGCCCTCTATACTATTTTACCTACTAAAAATTCTAGATATTATTTGTCTAACATAGTATATGTCTAAATTGAACTGTTTTAGAATTATTGATATTTGAAATTAAGGAAGTCAAATTAAAAAAAAAAAAATTTAAGGTGGCTTGTGACAAATATTTACTGTCAGGTAACGACTTAACGCATCAAAAAATGATTTATTGACGAAAATGTTTATTGTTGCATTTTATGAAACTGCAATTTGAGCGTAATATCATAATGGTACATTTAGCAGAAACTGAAAGAATCACTATGTTAATGATGGTTGGTTACGGACACCGTAGGAGAACACAGCAGGAGGTGTGTGATCTTTTTATCGCGGAATATCCGAATTGAGAACCTATTACCCCATCAGTAGTTAGCAAAACATTAAAACGATTTAGGATATCAAGTCATGTTATGTATCGTTCTAAATCCGAACCTCCAAAAGTTAAAACAAGGCATGGTTAGGTGTTTTATTGGAAATTGCAGCAAAACCCCATACAGCCACTCGTCAGCTTTGCCTAGACCACAACATAAGTAAACGTACCTTAAGTCGTAAACTGAATGAAGACAAATGGCATCCATATAAACCCATTCTATTGCAAGAACTATTTGAAGATGACTACGATAGATGCGTTGAATATTGCGAGGTCATAATGGAACGAATCAATAATGATCCTAACCTAATTCATAATAAAGTTTTTTTGATGAGGCCACATTTTGTCTTAACGGAAGACTTAACTTAACAGGCATAACTGACGGTACTGGTCTATTGAGAATCCTCACGGGATAATCGACAGTCATTCCCAAAGACCACAAAAGATAAACGTGTGGGCAGGGATTTGTGGACGTCATATCTTTACAGGGCAGCGGTATTTACAGTTACTTCAAGAGCAAGTTATTCCAACCTGTGTCTTTTGCCGATGAAAATAATTTGGATACCACTAATACGAATCTGTGGTATCAACAGGACGGAGCATATCCTCACTATGAAATTAATGTTCGTATATATTTGGATGCAATCCTAATCGATGGATAGGCAGAAGAGCTGCTGTAGAATGGCCTGCAAGGAGTCCCGACCTTACGCCACTCGATTTTTTTTATGGGGTCATTTAAAAACCAAACTTTACCGAAGTCGACCTGAAACTGTAGTAGATTTACAACAAGAAATTTAATATGAAGTAGCACAGATCATCCCTGACTCTCTGCAAAAATCTGTTCATGCTGTTTCTGACAGATTGGGCCATTGCCTCGCTGTTAACGGTAGACATTTTGAGCAATTGTTACCTTAAAAATAAACCAAGAGTATTTATTAATAGTTTTTTTGTCTTTTTTTTTATTCTAAATTTCAAATGACAATAATTCCAAAACAGTTCAATTTAGATATATATATATCTAGAATTTTTAGTAAGGCTCAAAAATAAAATAATATACAGGGTTTTCCATTTAAAAAAAATCAAGATGGCGTAATTTCCTTGAACTGACAGTTCAAAACATTTTATTGTCAAAGTCAACGTAACACTATAATTTGTATTTAAACTTTTTTTGATACACTGATTAATAAATGCTGTGGAATCATTACTCCATATATATGGGACACCCTGTATATATATATATATATATATATATATATATATATATATATATATATATGTATATATATATGTATATATATATATATATATATATATATATATATATATATATATATATATATATATATATATATATATATATATATATTGTAACATTCATTTTTTCCTAGATTTTAAGATCATGTTCTGTTACAGTTTTTTCTTATTATAATTTACATTTTTTTTTCATTTTTGTATCGGGCAGTGTTTACTAATTTTAAACAGTGTAGTTCACTCGGATTTCTAAGCCGTTTATATTACAGTGTGCATTGCTGGTTTCCGACCGAATTTATTTAATTTGTAATATACGTCGATTGGCTGGATATTTGGTTCCGGAAAGTAGCCATCTTGAAGACGTAATTTTTACGGAATATTTAAGGGTCCGGATGACACGGATCGAGGTTTTTTCCGATCAAGCCGCAGCCAGGCTTTTTCCATCCAGCCGCAGTAGAGGCTTCTTTCTACCAGTAGCCGCAGTAGGCTTTTTTTATCGTAGAGCCAAGTCGAGTACGAGGCTTTTCTTTTTTCAACGTGAAGCCGTAGTGTTTTTTTTTTAACATGGTAGTAACCGTCGTAGGCTCTTCTCATCATGTAGCCGTACTGATAGATTAGTGATGGAGTGTGTGAAAAGGGTTTTAGTGCTCAATTCAAGGCCTAGAAGCCCGTAGGAAAACCGTAAGTCACCAGAATATACATCAGTAGACCTATTTTCCCGCAGATAAGTGATTTAACATCGTTTTGAACTGATAACTCGTGAAGTGAACCTCACGAATCTTCAATATCGGGTGTAGCAAAGTTTTAAAAGTAAAATGCCTGATTTAAGAACTTTATTTAGTAATAACCACCTATTAGGCTAAAGTTTTTTTTAATAACAGAACTGCAAAAGTTAGAACTTTTAAGTTAATCAGTAATACATTTTTTTGTTGGTTGTTTAAAGCTATCTTACTTTTCAGGACAAAGGGGCTGCACCATATAAAAATTTTCCTTAACAACTACATAACCCTTCAGTATTTTTTCATTTTTTTAGCTGAGGTTAGATCCTTTCTATTTTAAAATGAATGGTGCCCAAAATTAGTGCAACCAAAAAATTTTTAAATAACAATAGAGACTCCTTCCAAAAGACGTACTTCTCTCTTCTAACAGCCCTTCACAGTCCACTCCTGGACACAGGCTTCCCCCACACTCTTCCATAGTCTTTTGTCCTGTGATATCTGATGCCATTTATTCCCTACGTTGTTTTTGATCTCATCTAGCCAGCGTAATTGAGGTCTGCCAATACTGCGCTTATGAAGGCGAGGTCTCCACTGTAGAATACGCCTTGTCCATCTTGAATCGTCCTGTCGTGCAACATGGCCCACCCAGTTCCATTTCAATTGAGCAATGCGTTCTATAACATGTTCAACTTTTGTTCTATTCCTAATATTCTCACTTGTGATATGATCTCTGAGACTTATTCCTAACATCATTCGTTCAATAGCCCTTTGTGTTGTCCTGAGTTTGTTGGCTGATCTAATGGTGAGCGTCATGATTTCCATCCCGTATGTCATTACTGGTAATATGCAGGTGTTAAACACTTTTCTATTTATATATATATATATATATATATATATATATATATATATATATATATATATATATATATATATATATTATATATATGGGAGGATCTGTAGGGGCTCAAAATTTTCAAGACGTGTACTTTAAAATTCCGTTTGGCGATTTTTGAAATTCAATATGGCGTCGCAACATGGCGGCCATAATCAACTAAAAGGTGACTTTTAACAAAAAAAAGTTGCTTAAATTTATGATAAACATTTAGTTTAAAGTGAAAATATTTTGGGTGTGCCGATTATAAATTCAATTACAAAAATGCAATTTGACATCTGAAAATTGCCAAACCCACTGTCAAAACACCCAAAATAACATTTACGTTAAATACGGAGTTTACCGATATTATTATATTTTCGGGTTACTGATTACGAATATGATCTGAGAATTACAAAATTGACAGCTACCAACTGCCAAATCCACTGTCAAAACTGACATAATAACTTAAAAAAACCGGGTTTTATTTTTTGGAACATTTAAAAGAGTTTAAGTTGAATTATTTAGTCTGGTATATTTGAAATACTTAGATAAGAAACTTTACATCAAAACTAGCAGTATTTAAGCTTCATTTTCCAATAGTTAGTTTGGATGTGATTTTAGCAAGTTTATCCTGTACTTTGAAATCAGCCTCCTTGCAAAAAAAATTAATTGACAGTGAAATTCGTAATTAATGAAAACGTCAGCTTTTATGTTATTGTGGCAGTTTTGAGAGTAAATTTGGCAGTTGGCAGTTGGCAGTTGTCAGTTTTGTAATTCCTATGTCATACTCACAATATTGGCTTTACCACGTTATAGACAAAGACAACCAAATAACTTACGGTAAAATCCATATTTAACTCGTTGCCAATGTGATTTTGTTAGTATTTATAATTGATTTGGCAATTGTTAGCTTTCAAGTTTGTAATTTTGAGATCATATTCGTAAACAGTGGCCCCGAAAACATGATATTTGGGAGTAAAATTCGTATTCAACTTAGACCCCACTTCTTTTATTACTTTGGCAGTTTCGGCAGTTGACTTGGCAGTAGGTAGCTGCCAATTTTTTTATTTTGTCAAATTACAATCAATTTATAATAAATGACCTCAAAAACATGATAATTGTGAATAAAATCGGTATTAAACGTAAAACCCGGTTTTCAAGTTATTATGTTAGTTTTGACAGTGGATTTGGCAGTTGGTAGCTGTCAGTTTTGTAATTCTCAGATCATATTTGTAATCAGTAACCGGAAAATATAATAATTCTCGGTAAACTCCGTATTTAACGTAAAACTCGGGTTTGATGTTATTTTGGGTATTTTGACAGTGGGTTTGGCAGTTGACAGATGTCAAATTGCATTTTTGTAATTGAATTTATAATCGGTGCACCCAAAATATGAAAAAACAACTGGTTTTTTCATTTTACACTTTAAACTAAATGTTTATCATAAATTTAAGCAAATTTTTTTTGTTAAAAGTCACCTTTTGGTTGATTATGGCCGCCATATTGCGACGCCATATTAAATTTCAAAAATCGCCAAACGGAATTTTAAAGTACACGTCTTGACGAAAATTTTGAGCCCCTACAGATCCTCCCATCTTAAAATCTGTGATGGAGAGAAGGGTGTCCCGCTTGACAAATAATGCCTCATATATATTTATATATATATATATATATATATATATATATATATATATATATATATATATATATATATATATATATATATTATTTATTTATTTAGTCCATCATCGCTCGCAATCAAATATACTTCATGTATTTCCTTGCCACGAAACTAGTGTCCATTAACTAGGAGAATCGACCAACTTGTTATTACTTGTAAAATCCTCTTATATAAAATTCCTTTGAAGAGAAATACCCAGGACTATGTTTTTCCTCGAATATAACCTGTATCACTTTTGATTCTAGGGAGTTTCCTATAGCACGTGTACTGTACCCATAATATCTTCTTCTTAAAGGGCCTATTTGGTGCGGTTGGCAATCATTCTGGCTATTATTACTGTATCCATTGCAGTTCTAAAAACACCGATAGTATTTGTTGAGAACCAATTTCGCAGATTTTTTAGCCAGGAGATACATCTGCGTCCTGGTCTCCTTTTTCCAAAAACCTTACCTTGGAGTATTTGTTGTAGTAATCCATATCTGTGGGAATTTCTCATTATGTGTCCCTAAATACTCCAATTAACAGTTTCCATAATTTTCAGCTTCTTGTTTATGCAACGTAAAGCATCCTCGTTGGTAATATGGTCAGTATAAAAAACTTTCAAAATTCTGCAATATAGCCATAATTCAAGTTTCTTTGAAGTGGCTTCAGTCATCGTCCAAGATTCCACACTGTAAAGAAGGACACTGAAGACATAACATCTTAGGAGTCTTATTTTCGTGCTTAATTTTATTGCTGAGCTTTTGAAAAGTGATGTCATTTTGAGAAACACTACTCTAGCTTTCTCAATACGGCAACGAATTTCCTGCGAGTGATCCCACTGATCGTTTATCATGGTACCTAGATATGAATATTGTGGAGTTCCTTATATTTGTTGATTATTAATCATCAGTAAGGTAGCAGGAACCGAAGACTTGGTGATTACCATGTACTTTGCTTTGCTGATATTAAGTTTGAGGCCGTGTCGATTACTGACTTCGTTTACTTTTGTTATAAGATATTGTAGACCGTTTAAGTTATCAGCCATAGCCGCCGTATCGTCACCATAATGAATATTATTTATTTCCTCCCCATTAAGCAGTATTCCTTCATCAGCCTCTTCCAGTGCCTTCTGAAGATTTGCTCAGAGTATATATTAAATAATAGTGGAGACAAGACACAACCCTGCCTTACTCTACGTTCAACTGATATTGCTTCTGAACGCTCCCCTTCTGTTTTAATAAATGTCATGTGGTTCTAGTAGAGGTTTGCTAATAATCTACAGATTCTTTCCATCTAGCCCAAGGTCTTTCAGAATTCTAATCATTTTATGATGTTGGACTCTATCAAAGGCCCTTTGTAGTCAATCAGGCACAGATATATGTCACAACTGACATCTCTACATCGCTGAATCAAAACCTGCATACATATACGTCACAATTGATGTCTCTACATCGCTGAATCAAAACCTGCATAGAAAATAAGGCCTCTCTGGGTCCCATGACATCATGAAAGCCAAATTGTGTAGCTGACAGGTTTTCTTCACACGACTTGTTCCTTTCTTCTGTGAATGATCTTCGGAGAATTTGAAAAGTAATATAAACGTAGCTAAACAGGGATTGCATTGTCTTCAATTTCTTATTTCTACTTCCTCCTCATTTTCCTGGCAATTTATTCTTAATATTTATTCTTAGTTCTTACCCACAAGATGTAACCACTAACTGTTAGTTCAGGTGTAATATTGTATTATTAAAATTAATACTTTGCTATAAAAGTATGACAACATAGACTTACGTCATAATAATTTCCCTTACTACCATTTCTTTGCGAAAATACAACAGTTACAGATTTTTATTACCATTTTTTATTTATCATTTTCCCTGGTTCTTCGTGAAAACATCCCTTGAGTGTCAATGGTCGTATATTAATACTGAAGTAAATATCTAGCAATTTTTGTTATCACGGAAATATATAAGACATACATCTATGTTATAAAAGTATGATATTATAGGCGGACGTCATAACAATTATTTTATTAGTCGTGAAAAATCCTCTGTAAGTCAAAACTCATATATTTAATACTAAAGTGAATGTTTAACAATTTCCTAATTCCAGAAACGTACAGGACATAAGTCTAGATTATTTTATTTAGAAGTCTGTTTCTTCCCACTGTCGTCGCTCTAACTTTTGTTACTAAGAACAAAGAGAATAAGAGGACAATCCAACGGGAAAGCCTGCATCGGGAGATTACTCTAGTTTTTGTTTTAAATTTAATTTTAACTTTAATCAAAAGTCAGTTACTGTTCTGTTTTATCGAGAAAGTTTTTCTTTGCGATGCTTAAGGATAAAAATTGTTTAAAACGTGTATTGTTACAAAGTCAGCTTGTGACTTGTTTTCAAAATTCATTATTAATAAAAGTCATGAAATATTTTCTTCTTCACCTTATATTTTTTTGTGTTATTTCGTTTACAATCAACTGTGTTTGACATCAAAGTATAGAATATATAATAATATTATATTGTTTAATTTCTGAACGTAATAAAATTGACACTGTTCTGGGTTCGCGAAAAATACTTAGAAAGTTATAAGCGTATATATATATATATACATTATATATATATATATATATATATATATATATATATATATATATATATATATATATATATATATATATATATATATATATATATAGGGTGACCGCAAAAAATCGATGTCGGAATTTTGTTCGTCTGGACCCCACAAAACGATTCCCCTTTCCAGATTTTGAGCTCGATTAAACGACGTTAACCCCGCTCAGAGTTTGAAAAAATCCAAATTTTTGGCCAAAAAGCTGACATATGGAGCCATAACTCCAGAACGGTAAATAATAGAAACACGCTTAATATCTCAAAAGATAGCTAATGTTGTTCTTCAAAATTTATATTCTATACATAATTGTTGTTATTTTAAGTCAAACCGAGTTACAACAGCCTTTAGCCCCAAAAACGTGACCTGGTACCAGTAGGAGCCAGTTTGGGAGTATTCTAAAAATTTTACGGGTTTTTACATAATGTGTCTCGGAATTAACATTTTTTTGTTAAAAAGTATTTTGGAACTCAATTTTCAAACACAAAGAGCCTTTTGTTCAAATTTAATCTTTTATTATATGGGGATTACCTGACTAGTTTACCAAAGAAAGACCCGTTTGACAGGTAAAAAAGGAGGGTGAATCTAATTTCTATTTTAGGGATGGTGATTTTACTTCAGCGTACAACCCGACCTTTTATTTATTCAGTTTAGTTTCTAAAGTGCCTTTGAGCTGGTTAGATCGAACAATTATCTAGTGAAGATATTTTAAGACACTGAAGAGGACAGCATCTACCAGGAACTTGAGAGCTTGGAGGAAATGGACATCCCTGAAGAAGCTGCAGAAGATCCAGGACCATCTGAGAGCAAGAGGATGAAAGTTTCATTTGCAAGGGGCGTTAAAGAGATTTTAAACATGAAATTGTCCATTTTATTAGATCGATGTAAGGTATCCGACAGAAATGCCACGAGAATTTTAATAGCTACTCTAGAAGCACTAAACCTTGACCCTCTTGAGTACAAAGTCTCGAAAACTTTATTACATAATAGAAGGCAAATGCTCAGAGAACAATATAATAAAAAAAATTTTGATAAAGTAAACATTCCTGAAAAAGAGCCCGTGGTTGTCCATTGGGACGGTAAACTTTTACCGGGTGTTTTTAAAAAATGAACAATGTGAGCGAATAGCTATAGCTATTTCATATGGCGAAAAGGAACAGCTGCTGGGAGTTCCTGTAACAGCAAACAGCTCTGGAGAGGAGCAACACCGTCAAGGCGATGTGCTTCGACACTACAGCATCCAACACGGGAAGACTCAAAGGAGCATGCGTCATATTGGAGCAAATGTTAGAAAGAGAATTGTTATACCTAGCTTGCCGTCACCACATCTTGGAAATTCTGTTAAGAGGCGTATTCGACACAAAAAATGGGATCAACCACTGGACCTCATCCAGACATTTTCAAGAGATTCCTCACTGCGTGGCCCAAGATAGACAAAGGAAAATACGACACAGGTATCAGTGACAATCTAATACAAAAGCAGCTAACTCCAGAAGTAATTGCAAATGTTACTGCTGAATTCGAGACCAAATTAACTGAGAGCCACCCCAGAGATGACTACAAGGAGCTATTGCAGTTGGTTCTTGTATTTGTTGGATCACTAGACGGCAATGTTGTGGGTTTTAGAACTCCAGGAGCCATTCATCACGCTAGGTGGATGGCAAAGGGCTATTTACTGCTTAAAAATGTTCATTTCTCGTCGTCAATTTAAGATGTCTAAAGAAGAAGAAAGTTCTGTGCGTGCCATTTCTGTTTTCCTAGTTAAAATTTATTGTAAAGCTTGGTTCAATGCTCCAAAAGCTCATTTTGCACCAAAGCAAGATTTAGGTATTTTGCATAGTCTGTTAGACTATAAAGAATGTGACAACGACATTGCAGAAATAGCCCTGACCAAATTTTCGAACCATTTGTGGTATGCAAAGTTGGTGGGATTATCGTTTTTTGATCCCACCATTACAGACGATGAAAAGTTGTTAATGGCTAATAAATTGCTCAGTAGCACAGATGAACCATCACAGCACGCTAGTGTTGTAAATCCAAAAGTTAGGAAAGAAAACTTAAAAGAGGTAGTTGATGGAGGATTGGTAAATTTACTTACCAAAGAAACGTTTACATTCTTTGACCAATTTAATATAAAAAACAGATTTCCTAAGACAACATCCAAACACCTGGCCTCAAAATAATGACTTCCAAGAAGGATTGAAAATTGTCAAAACATTAAAAGTAGTTAATGATATGGCTGAGCGTGGTGTTAAATTAATAACCGACTTTAACGACCTTCTGACAAAAGATGAAGACCAAAAGCAATATGTCCTGCAAGTTGTAAGTAAATGCCGAGCATTATATCCTGACGTTTCAAAAACTACTTTAACAAAAGCTCTAGAATAGATTAGATAACTATGTAATTATCAACTCATGTAGGTACTACGTCTGTATCTTTTCTGTGTCTGTTTTGTATGTATTATATACCTAATTTTTATATTTTAAAATAAAAAATGTAATTAGACTTATCAGTATTACTTGTTTTTTTTATTATATTTCTACTTTAAACTCAAAAATATACCAAAAAAAGCAAAATTTATCACTTAATAACAAAATATACGAAGTATGCTCCTAGTGGTACCAGGTCACGTTTTTGGGGCTAAAGGCTGTTGTAACTCGGTTTGACTTAAAATAACAACAATTATGTATGGAATATAAATTTTGAAGAACAACATTATCTTTCTTTTGAGATATTAAGCGTGTTTCTATTATTTACCGTTCTGGAGTTATTGCTCCATATGTCAGCTTTTTGGCCAAAAATTTGGATTTTTTCAAACTTTGAGCGACGAGCGGCACGGGTTAACGTCGTTTAATCGAGCTAAAATTTCGGCTATCTCAATATCTGGAAAGGGGAATCATTTTGTGGGGTCCAGACGAACAAGATTCCGATATTTTTTTCCCTCTCTATGAGATCCGGTCACTCTAATATATATATATATATATATATATATATATATATATATATATATATATATATATATATATTTCTATATAGTGTCTAGACAACTTGTTTACTTTACAACAATTGATAGAAAAGAAGATCCAAAAAGATGACGAAATACATATGACCTTTATAGATCTTAAGAAGGTATACGATAGTGTACCGAGAAATAAACTTTGGCATGTCTTGAGAACAGTAGGGATAAAAGAAGGGATGACAACAACAATAAAAGAGTTATATAATGAAAATATAGGATATGTCAAACAAGGACGCTATCTCTCGGAAGCTATCCACATTACAAAAGGTCTAAGACAAGGGTGTTGCCTTTCACCAATCTTATTTAATATATTTGTAGACAACGCTCTAAAGAAATGGAACCGCACTTGCCAAAGCATGGGCATCCCCATTAGTGATAAACATCTATTATCGTTAAACTTTGCAGACGACCAAGTAATAATGACACAAGATGCATTCGATATGGAATATGTATTGAAGAGATTATACACAGACTACAAGGAATGGGGAATGGAGGTGAGCCTTGAAAAGACGGAGTATATGGCTGTAAACTCGAAAATAGAATTTGATCTCTTAATTAACAACGATACACATGTCAAACAAGTCAAGGAATTTAAATATCTAGGAGTACTGATTGACAATAAAAATGGTATAGGTAAAAAGGAAATACAGAATAAAATACAAAAAGCCAGGAGGATCATAGGAGCTCTTAACTCAATATGGTGGGATCAAAACATAACTACACAAAACAAAAAGAGAATTGGAAGAACAATGGTAGAATCGGTTTTAAGCTATGGTAGTGAACTGTGGGTAAAGAAAGAAGAGGATAAAAGAAAAATAACGATAGAGATGGATTACCTGAGAAGAAGCGCCGGAGTGTCCAAATTCCAACACATAACAAACCAAGAAATACGCAACAGAACAGCAGCAACAGAAACAATTATACAAAGAATAGAAAAGAGAGGATTAAAATGGTTTGGACACCTACTCAGAATGAACGATACAAGATGGCCCAAAAGGCTGTTGAGATGGAAACCACCGGGAAGAAATAAAAAAGCACGACCACGTAGATCCTGGAATGAAGATATGATACAGGCCATGAGGTCACGAGGAATGGACAAAGAGATGGCGGACGATAGAGAGGTTTGGAGAAGGCGAATGGGAACACAACACTTGTAGTTGTATAATTGTTATATATTACTTGTGTATATATACAGTTAAAACCCATATATATATATATATATATATATATATATATATATATATATATATAATATATATATATATATATATATATATATATATATATATATATATATATATATATATATATATATATATATATATATATATATATATATATATATATATATATATATATATATATATATATATATATATATATGGGTTTAACTGTATATATACACAAGTAATATATATATATATATATATATATATATATATATATATATATATATATATATATATATATATATATATATATATTTCTTATCCAATGATTGTTTAATCTACTAACAATTGGTCGAGTTATTTTCTTAACGTTAATTGTTGTTATCTTCTGATTTCTGATCTGAATCTTTGTTTCTACTTTCATGTAACTGTATATATACACAAGTAATATATATATATATATATATATATATATATATATATATATATATATATATATATATATATATATATATATTTCTTATCCAATGATTGTTTAAATCTACTAACAATTGGTCGAGTTATTTTCTTAACGTTAATTGTTGTTATCTTCTGATTTCTGATCTGAATCTTTGTTTCTACTTTCAAACTATTTTATATCAGATTTTAACTCCATTTTGAAAAGATTTTGTTCTAATGAAAAAGAACTGTACCAAAAAAGAACAAAACTATAACTATTTTAGCTTTCTATGAAATTTATTCGCGTTAAATAAAATAATTTAACTCTGGTGCTTAGAACCTCGTTAAATGCAAAGCCCTAATAAATAAAGTTTTTCTTTTTTCTAAACGGTGAAAGTGCATTTGAAATCTTCGCCACCCTAAAACAAAATCCTAGATTCACCCCCAACTGACTTTTTTGTTGATTAATAATTTGGCTCAATGGAACTTTTCGTTCCTTATCACTTTGCTGAAAACAAAAAATTGTATGGAAATCGTTCTATAAATTTTCTACCAGTGTGAAAGTACGTTCACATTAAAAAATACTTAATTCTAGAACTTATTTCATACACGTAATATCTATATCCACTTATGGTTTAACTTCAACGTGATGTATAAAAGATCAATACTAGAAAACATTGCACGCTATGGAATTTTTTAACAAACCAAATAACTACGTAGCAAAATTGTAGTTACCCTTTATGGGATATTACTTAAGGGAATAATTGAACTTTGAGTAATAATTTAGTATAAAATTGTTTAATCATTCAAAAAGACTTTGTTTCATTACCTTTCTAGTTTTAATATTAATCAAATTTCAGGCACGAATATATATAAATATACATATATATATATATATATATATAAATATACATATATATATATATACATATATATATATATATATATATATATATATATATATATATATATATATATATATATATATATATATATATATATTGCTTTTCTAATGATAGTTTTATTTACTAACAATTCGTCGGGTTATTTGCTTAACGTTAATTGTTGTTATCTTCTGATTTCTGATCTGAATCTTTGTTTCCATTTTCATACTATATATATATATATATATATATATATATATATATATATATATATATATATATATACATATACATATATATATATATATATATATATATATATATATATATATATATATATATATATATATATACATATATATATATATATATATATATATATATATATATATATATATATATATATATATATTTGTATTTAACTTTCCGCTCCAGGTCATCAATAATGACGGACGGTCGTCCACTTCGTCGCTCATCGTGCACCTTTGTATGACAATCTTTATATGATCTAACCTATTTTCTTACCATTTTGTCGCTTATTAATCTGCTGATAAATTTCGGCAGCTTGTACGTCTCTTGCATTTAAGAAACGAATTACAGCGCATATTTCACAATCTGCGGAATTTTTAATGGTCTGAGGCATTTTAAACAAACACGTACAAATAAACGTCAACTCGGCTGAATGTAAAAGACATTAAACCTGATCTAAATAAACGTTGAAGATCGGGAAAAATATTCATAAAACCTTTCAGTTTTGACTCCACCATTTTTAATCTCTGAAAGGTTGTGGTTTTGAGATCCCATTCAGAGATATAACCATTTTGTTTTTAGTCAATTTGTTTAATTAATTTTCTTCATGTTAATAATATTGTGTACTTTTAAATTTGTCTTTTCTTTCAACATAGTCCCATTTTAACATTTTGCATATTTATATTGACATTTAACTCCACATTTCCCGTTGTTATCCGTTAGAATGGCAATAATTACATTTACATATTAAACACAAAAACTGGTTTCTCAAGCAAAAATACAGTTATAATTGTTTACTTATAATAAATGAATCTGAATACATCTTAGTTGTCGAACTTAACAATAAACGAAAATTCAGCCTAAAATACTAAAACAAAAAACTAAATATTTTAAAATATTATCATCATCATTATTATCATCATTATTTCATCCATAGTTGGATGTAAGGCTCCTCAAGTTGTCTCCAATCTTTTAAGTTTTCTAGGCCTCCATTCAACCATACGGCGCCGGCGCACAGTGGGGAAAAACGAAAAATCGTGTTTCAAAATTGTCTAGAGCCTTCAATTTTGGTTCGATTTGGACGATTTTTTTTTTTAAATTGAAGCTTATTAAATTCCGAACAAAGTTGTCGGAGCCGATTTAGCAATTAAACTTTTGTTTCAAAATGGCGGACGTCTTCAAAATGGCGGTTTCTGATTATATAGCGACTGAGACACAGAAAACGCTTACAGTTTCAAACCAAGTTGTGCTAAAATGCGTGTATGTATGTTTTTTTATGTTGCAGATAATATATCTAATATCACAGTTACGAGATTAATAATAATGAACCCAAAATGGCTGTCATGAACAATAAAAGTATTATAAATATGAATAAACGTACCATTATTATTTTATATCCATAACATTTGCATAAATAATTTCTTTAAGGTTGTTAATTATAAATATGTTTCAACAATTGACTTAAAATGACAAATCAAATATGGCGGATGCCAAAATTGAATCGAGCAAGAAAGTTTCTCTGTGGCATTTAGACTGTGGCAGTCAGATCATTCAAGTTATTCAAGTTTAGTTGCGGGATTTAAATTTTCATGCAGTTATTGCTAGAATATTGCTGCTGTAAATTTTAAGTATCGTAGACAATTTTCTAGCAGATACAAAAAACAGCGATATACGCAGAAAAGGACAGCTCACACAGCTAGAAAATGGCTACAACAGCTAAAACGTTTTGTTAAAATAGGGACAGCTAAATATTTTGCTGCACTAGCCACATTGTTTGCTGTTGTAGCAAAAAAGTGGCTGCTATTGTCTGAAAGAGGAAGCGAAGAAAGTGTACTTCTTTCCGAAACGAGGTGTGGCGATCATTCTGGGAGTTAGGTAGAACAAGTCAGCTACATCCGTCGGACACTTTCCATGAAAATATTTATAGAACAGACTCAAGTCGCTGGTGAGTTCTGGGTCTTCATTCAGGCGAACAGCTCTCTTCTATCTAAAATCCCACAATCCAACCACTGCAGTGTATGTTGGGGAGCAGAACCTTAACATGGGAGCAGTAGAAAGATATTTCTCGACTGCCACTGGTAAAGAACGCTCTATGAGGAAATATGAGAGCCTTAAACAATATGTTTCAGACATACCATAAAAAAGTAGCTTAGCCAACAATCCGTCATGATCGAATGCCTTGGATATATCAAGTGCAACCTCTCGAGATTCTTTAAAATGTTCAATTGCGTTGTTCCAAACAACTGTTATGTAAGTTAGAAGATCGTTGATTTTTACTCACGAAAGACATATTGATGGTCACTAATAATACTGATTTCATCTAGATATTTTAGAGGATTGCTTAGTTTTGATATTATTGAAAGCAGTGTGACTGATCGGTAGTTGTTAGGCAAGATCTTCTTGCCTTTTCTTGGGTATCGGCTGAACTGTAGTGCTTTTCCATCAGGAAGTAAACATTCCTTTTTCTGTAGGATAGGTTGAAACATGTAGAGATAGTTTTTCTTATAGTAATTTCATTCAGTTGTAGAGCTGGCAAAAACCAACCCTGTCTGGATCATCACACATACGTACATTGATTTTCTAGGCGCTTTACTGAATTTTTGAACAACTTATTTGGAACTTTCTTTAATTAAAAGATAACTACTAACAATACGAGCTGAGACGAAGGTGAGATCGAGTAGACATGCATCGGGATCGGGTTATACCCGATTTCATTTCGAACAAAGTTACATTTCGAACGTGCTTAGATCACTTAATTTACTTGTTGTTTATTCAGGTCTGGGTTTACTTACTTTAAATAATAATCTATTTTTACGCGAGGTATTAATATGCAACTTTTAAGATATCTGTCCAAAGATTAGTATTGAGTAAGTATATATATATATATATATATATATATATATATATATATATATATATATATATATATATATATATATATATATATATACAGTCCCTGGCCAAATTATTAGACGCACTGCAAGATTTCATGTAAAATATTAATTACCGAGTGGTATTGTACCGTTTTATTATTTTAAATTGATTTGTTTTTTATTTTTATATTATCCAATCAATTACCTATTTATTTGACATAAATAAAACAGCATTAATTTAGAAAAGCATAAGTTTATTAAGTTTTAAAGAAAAGTGAAATTAATGTTAGTAAAAGTCAATATTTAGTTGAGCCACCTTTAGCCGCTATCAAAGCTTTAATTCTGCGCGGCATGCTATCAATGCAAGATTGTACTGTCTCTTGCATTTGAGGATGATGATTCCACACATGAATAATCTTTTCTAGGAGCTGGGTTTTGTTGGTAATCACATCTTTAGCCACTTCTCTTTTCATCAGCTCCCACACATTTTCAATGGGGTTCATACCCGGCCAATCCAACAGAGGGATATTTTTTTCTGCCAAAAAAGCTTTAACAGACCGAGCAGTGTGGCAGGGAGCTCCATCTTGCATGAAAGTGAATGGTTCCCCATTTGGAAACTATTCTCTGAGCTGCGGAATCAACCGATTTTGTAATACTTCTTTGTACTGATCTTGCCTCATTATTCCTTTGACGACGTACAGACGTCCAGTGCCCTTGCCGCTGATGACTGACCAAATCATCACTTTGGTGGGATGTTTAACCGTCGGGACGACACAATCAGGATGAAACTTTTCTCCATGACGACGACGCACATACTGAGCTTTATTCTGCAAAATTTCGAATGTGCTTTCGTCACTGAAGCAGACCTTTCAAAAATAGGAAAAATATATAAACTTCCATGTTTATTTGCTTTATTTAACTGAAAATGATAATAATGTATCAATTATTGATTAAATTGCTGTATCTTACCGATCTCCAGAAGTCCACATCCTTGTCTTGCCATTGTTTGGCCCACTTCAGGCGCTTTGCTTTCATTGCAGCTGTTAACTTGGGCTTCCTGGCGGGGCGACAGGCCTTAAAATCTAATTCTTTCAATTTTCTTCGAACAGTGCGCTCAGAAGCATTTACGCTAGCATCCTGGAGTTGTGATTTTATTACCTTTGTGGTAGCAAATCTGTTTTCTACACAAATTTTCTTCAAACATCTCTCTGACCGTGGAGTGAAAATTGGTTTTCTACCGCATCTTTTCTTTCTTTTCGGGCTTAATTCCTTCCCTGACTCAATTTTCTTTTTTATTCGTCGTAGACTAGCTTTAGAAACCTCCAATCTTCGTGATATTTCTCGGTTTGTAAATGTTTTCGCAATCACAAGGGCCTTCACTTCAGCTTTTTTACGTGGTGAAAGATCGTCTTTTCTAACCATAATAAAAATAGTCCAATTACTTTTTTAAAACACTGCATACAAAATAAACTAATAACTGAGTAGTATAAAACTGTTAAACAAACAATCACAGTCCATAAAGCCACAGAAACACGTCCGTACCTGACTCGTTTCCGATCGCGACTGATACAGGTTTGTACTTATTTACGTTCATGTATCACTTTGTCAACACAGTGTTGCCATATGTTAAAAATAAATACAAATATGTAGTCTACAACAATTCTTTTAAATAAAAATCAATAATATTGTAGTTTAAATATACCATTATTGCATAAAAACTCTTAAGAAACATAAAATTACTAAAAAAAATACAGTGTGTCTAATAATTTGGCCAGGGACTGTATATATATACCATAAGAAAACTAGATTAAATAATATTTGTTTTGTAGCCTAAAAAGGATTTTTTTTGTATGTTACATGGCACTGGTAATCACCAAATGGCCAGCTTAATTTTTTTAATAATTTATTATATATTTTATTATACATTATACTAGCCACGCCCGCGGCTCCACTTGTGTGGACTTGATTCACTATTATCGTCGCTGCTTATTCCTTATGTTACCCAACGTAACATAGAACGTGTGTATTTTATAAAAAAAAAAACACGTAAATCGGATAAGTGGTTCTTGAGTGCTAAGCGCAGTAACGGACAGACGGACAGCGAGACGTTGCTTTTTATATATATTATAGATTTTTTTTGATAAATATTAAGTTAAGATTTAAAAAAAATTCGTAAATCGGATAAGTGGTTCTTGAGTGATAAGCGCACTAACGGACAGACAGACAGAGAGACGTTGCAATTTAGATATATTGTATTGTTTGTTACATGATATTGTTTCATATTTAACGGTTTAGACGGCGTATTGTAAGAGCGTGCGCAAGTAGCAAACTTTTGTCCGACTTGATTCACTATTATCGTCACTGCTTATTTCTTATCGAATAAGTGGTTCCCAAGTGATAAGCGCACTAATGGACAGACAGACAGAGAGAGGTTGCATTTTATATAGATTATTATTATTATTATATAATCTATAAAGAGAACATATGTATGAATAAAAAAAACACGTAAATTGGATAAGTGTTTCTTAAGTGCTAAGCGCACTAACGAACAGACAGACAGATAGACATTGCATTTTAATATATATTATATTCTGCATAATATTGTTCCATATTTAATGGTTTAGGCAGTGTGTTGCAAGAGAACGCGTTAACGGCAAACTTTTTTTCGACTTGATTCACTATTATCGTCACTGCTTATTACGTTACATAACTTAATAAAATATATCCTATAACCTGGCCAGGGAACATATGTATGTTTTAAAAAAAGCACGTAAATCGGATAAGTGGTTCTAGAGTGATAAGCGCACTAACGGACAAATAGACAGACAGAGAGACGTTGCATTTTATATATATTATAGAATTAGAGAAGATTATAGATAACCAAGACAGAGAACTAATATATGAATTAAAAAAACATTTAAATCGGATAAGTGGTTCTCAAGTCATAAGCGCACTAACGGTTAGACAGACAGACAAAGAGACTTTGTATTTTATATATATATATATAAATATATATATATATATATATATATATATATATATATATATATATTATATTCTTTGTTACATGGTATTGTTCCATATTTAATGGTCTAGGCAGTTGATTGCAAGAGGACGCGCTAGCGGATAACTTTTTTCCGACTTGATTCACTCTTATCGTCACTGTTTATTCCTTATATTACCTAACGTAATAAAATATAGCCTATAACCTGGTCAGAGAACATATGTATGTTTTAAAAAAAGAACGTTAGTCGGATAAGTGGTTCTCGAGTGATAAGCGCACTAACGGACAGACAGAGAGAGACGTTGCATTTTATATACATTATAGATATATAAATCTATACACCCAGCCGAATCGAATCGCTAACCTCCTGATTAACAGTTAGGGTCCTTAGACCACTGCGCCGAGGCCGGCAGCCCCCTAAGAAGGATATAATTCATATATTTACTTTTAATATAATATGCCTAGAGTTTTATACTCCTTTATAGGAAATAGAAAACAGCAAGAACAATGTTACATCCAATATTTAATAAAAAAAAACCTTAAGTGTGCATAAATTTGGCATTTGGGAAAGTCTTGTTTTCGATTTTTCTAGCTAACAAAGATTGTCGTAAACATATCCATAAATCCGCCGTTAGGTTCTTTCGATCATAAACTGCTTTCGACATAGAGTATTCTACCAATCAGCGACAGAGAGGCGTCTAAACCGAGCAAGATTTGGCACTACAGATCTGCTAAATGAGAAGAACACATGGAATATCTTCGAACTTTCTCTTAGCTAGACATATGTTTCAGATTCCTTATTCGAAGAAATTCCCTTCCAGTGGCAACACTTGGTTCGACCGAAAATGCAAAGAAGTTGTTGTTTCTAAATAGCTTGCCTACCGACAATGGTGTGAAAATCCTAACACCATAAATCGTTATAACTTTGTTCGTACTCAGAACAGATGCGAATAAATTATCGCCTAAACCAAGGAGACACAACCAAAGAATTAAAACGTAGTTATCCTACCACTGTGTGCCGTAACTACTTGGATAATTACCGGTAAATTCTGTTCTCTTATTTGTCAATCCTAGCCCGACTGACGAGTCGTGATACGGCGAAACGAGTCTCGAGATGGATTTGACGAATAAGTGGGTAAGCTGCTGAAATATGGGCCTTGGACGTTTTCAGTTATTTTACATTAATCATATATGCCTGAAGAAAATCCCTCGAAAATCTCTGCCTACTTTTAAATGTTGACCGTGTCAATCATTCTGTCGGCTTGAAAGCTGCTGTCAGCTTTCAATGGAGTATTAGGTAGGCGTACTTCGTACAATTCGGTGTATGCTTGCAAAACCAATCTTTTTTGAGTCAAGTCATAACTGGATATGAAAAATGGGTTGTGTATAACAACATAATAAGAAAGAGAAGCTGGAAGCATGGAAGTGAAAGAACAGAATATATGGCAAAGGCTTAATTGCATCCAAAGTGTTGTTATATGTCTGGTAGGATTGCAGAGAAATCATTTTTTACGAGTTTCTTCCACGTGGCCAAATAATAACTGCGGAGAAGTACTGTGAGCAATTCACCCAACTCATTGTTGAAATTCAAGCAAAAAGTCCAAATTTAGTCAATCGAAAAGGCATCATCTTTCACCATGACAGCGCTAAACCAAATGTCATTTAACAGACACTGCAAAAAAGTTAGTGAGTTAAAATGAGAAATCTTCCAGCACCCGCTGTATTCCCCTGACCTTGCTCCTTCAGTTTTTCATCTGTTTCGTTCTCTGCAAAATAATGTGAATGGCAAAATTTTGATTTAATGAAAGAATTCAAAAAGTACCTTACGACTTTCTTTGAAGAGAAACCGCGCAGTTTCTACAAAGAAGGTATTCAAAAACTTGTAAAACGGTGGGAGATAGTTATAGAAAGTGATGGGGAGTACATTATTGATTAATAAATACTATTTTTCATGAAAATGTGTTTTATTTTGGCTTATAATCGGGCACGAACTTTTGCAATCACCCAATACCAAATAGTTCAAACAAAAAAAATAATTTTGAAAACAACGTTAGCAACAGACAATAACTACGAAGCCTGTAATCTTCTTTTGACCAACGATAATGACATGTTTGTTTCATCATACAAATGACATGCAAGAGCTGCAAATAATTGTCGCAGGAAAACGAAAACTCCGCAAGAAAATAAATAAATTTCCCGTCTTTAAATGAAATTCGTGGCAGAAACGTACAGTGTTTCGTCTAATAAAATCACGTATTCGCTTGTGATTCTGAAGAAAATGACGAAACTTGTAGTATTTTGATTTGCCTGTGAAACAAATAACGATGCTGTTCAAAATTGGATAAGGATACGAGGATTCAAGTTATTAATTTAAGTATCTTGTTTTATTTTCGGAGATCTGTATGTGCACATGGAGGTTGGAATATGTCTTCGCTTGCAACAGGGGCAGTTATACATCAATTTGTAGGGATCGGTCAAATTGAGAGGCTAGCAACGTGAGAGTGTGCTGTACCAAATAATGGTAAAAATGTGACATCCACGAGATGGTGAATGCTTCATATGACTATAATGCACCTTTATACTTAAAACAACCGGATACTATCAAGAATTTAATTGTTAATTTTGTGGTACTTTGCTATCATGCAAAAGTTATTGATCCAACAGACTGAGAGACAGTGAGATCAACTAAAATTTGAAACTATATTCCTCGTAATTTATAGACCTTGATAAGTTAAGAAATGTTTTCCTCGTTGCCTGTAAAATCCATTTTGTTTACAATTAGGACGAAATTTACGGGATCACAAGGCAACTTATCGAAACTAAGGTACTCTGAAAGCACCAGCTGATTTTTGGCAAAGCAAGAGTCTGACATTGTTGGCAGGTTAGACTACATCATTACCTAGTCCATGTGTCTCCAAAAGGCACTATTTTCTTACAGACGAAAACGTAATGGTAAAGTCAAGAGGTACATTTTATTTTACCAAAATGCGCAAGCAGTACAGTTGATCGCCAAATTGTTTGATTTCTTCTAGATGTGAAGAAAAGTTCAAGAAATTATAAACCTGTATATCGATTCTTGTATATGGAAGCATCCATAAAAGACGGATGAGTAAAGAGTAAGAAGATTGAAGGAGATCGCTAGGTCTTTTTACACCACGTTTTCTTTACTAAGAAAAGACAAAATTTTTTTTTGCACCACGTTTTCTTCGCTGAGAGGAAAAGATACATTTTTCTCTCTCTTTCACAGAGCACTATCATCCTTTTGAAATGAGGAGAGTGGTTTCATATTTTATCGAGGAGGACGAATCTAAATAACGCGGACGCAAGATGACTTGCAGAGTGCATCAGCAGTAGACGAAGGACTATTTGCACGATCTTAAGAGCCCTGCACGTTATCTTTAGGTCTTCATAACTTAGGAGTAATTAAATCGATTTTTTTCTTTGAGATTATTGTTGATTGTATTAGAAACTAGATATATACATATATATATAGAATATTTCTCTCCTGGGTTGTATATGGCAAGCTGACCTATGTATTCTATGTGTTTACAAAGAAAAGTATTTGACAGATGCATACTCCCCGTTTTTCGTACGGAGCCGATACTCTCACAATGACGAAGAAAAACATCAATAAAAAATTTGTCGTGCAACGAAAGACAGAGAGGTCAATGTTAGGCGTTACTCTTAGAGATCACATCCCAAATCACATTATCAGGAAGAGAACGGGGATTGAAGACGCAGTCAAATTCATTATACATCTTAAATGGAACTGAGCTGGGCATGTTACTAGGTTTGAGGATGGACGATTGATAAAGAGAATTATAGAGTTGCGACCAAGATCCGAAGCCTATCGGAGTAGAGGTAGACCATCAAGTCGGGATGATTTGAAGAGTGGCTGGAAATTGGGTACAAGTGGCCCAGCACAGAAAAAAATGGCAAGATTTGTGGGAGGCTTTCGTCCAGCAGTGGACGGGATAAGCTATATATATACATATACATATATATATATATATATATATATATATATTATATATATATATATATATATATATATATATATACATATATATATATATATATATATATATATATATATATATATATATATATATATATATATATATATGACAAAAAAGATGCTTATATTGCACACTGTCGGTGACTTAGTTAAAGGCTTTCCGAACAAAGCGATCAGACTACAGCTGATACTTAATTGCAGAAGCGCACCTTCTGAAGCTTTCCGCTCGAAGGCATAGATAGCGCGTTGGTGAAGCAACCAGGGCGAATCGAAAGATCTGCACTTTGGAAGTTACCAAAAGTGTTCTCTGTATTTGCCAGACCATCCTAAGACGCATTTCGCCATATCACGGCTCATCGGCTGGGCTAGGTTTAGCAAATAGAAAGAACACCATTTCAGACCTTATCTGGGTACTAACGGGAAACCATAACAAAATAGATGCTTATACTGCACTCTGTCGGTGACTTCTTTAACAACAAGCGACCAGATCACAGCTGACATTTAATTGCAGAAGCGCACCTTTTCGAACCTATATATATATATATATATATATATATATATATATATATATATATATATATATATATATATATATATATATGTATATATATATATATATATATATATATATATTTCTTTATATATATATATATATATATATATATATATATATATATATATATATATATATATATATATATATATATATATATATATATATATATATATAATGTATATATATACGCTTATAACTTTCTAAGTATTTTTCGCGAACCCAGAACAGTGTCAATTTTATTACGTTCAAAAATTAAACAATATAATATTATTATATATTCTATACTATATATAAATATATAAATATATATATATATATATATATATATATATATATATATATATATATATATATATATATATATATATATATACAGTCCCCTGGCCAAATTATTAGACGCACTGCAAGATTTCATGTAAAATATTAATTACCGAGTGATATTGTACCGTTTTATTATTTTAAATTGATTTGTTTTTTATTTTTATATTATCCAATCAATTACCTATTTATTTGACATAAATAAAACAGCATTAATTTAGAAAAGCATAAGTTTATTAAGTTTTAAAGAAAAGTGAAATTAATGTTAGTAAAGGTCAATATTTAGTTGAGCCACCTTTAGCTGCTATCAAAGCTTTAATTCTGCGCGGCATGCTATCAATGCAAGATTGTACTGTCTCCTGCATTTGAGGATGATGATTCCACACATGAATAATCTTTTCTAGGAGCTGGGTTTTGTTGGTAATCACATCTTTAGCCACTTCTCTTTTCATCAGCTCCCACACATTTTCAATGGGCTATTACCCGGCCAATCCAACAGAGGGATATTTTTTTCTGCCAAAAAAGCTTTAACAGACCGAGCAGTGTGGCAGGGAGCTCCATCTTGCATGAAAGTGAATGGTTCCCCATTTGGAAACCATTCTCTGAGCTGCGGAATCAACCGATTTTGTAATACTTCTTTGTACTGATCTTGCCTCATTATTCCTTTGACGACGTACAGACGTCCAGTGCCCTTGCCGCTGATGACTGACCAAATCATCACTTTGGTGGGATGTTTAACCGTCGGGATGACACAATCAGGATGAAACTTTTCTCCATGACGACGACGCACATACTGAGCTTTATTCTGCAAAATTTCGAATGTGCTTTCGTCACTGAAGCAGACCTGTCAAAAATAGGAAATATATATAAACTTCCATGTTTATTTGTTTTATTTAACTGAAAATGATAATAATGTATCAATTATTGATTAAATTGCTGTATCTTACCGATCTCCAGAAGTCTACATCTTTGTCTTGCCATTGTTTCGCCCACTTCAGGCACTTTGCTTTCATTGCAGCTGTTAACTTGGGCTTCCTGGCGGGGCGACAGGCCTTAAAATCTAATTCTTTCAATTTTCTTCGAACAGTGCGCTCAGAAGCATTTACGCTAGCATCCTGGAGTTGTGATTTTATTACCTTTGTGGTAGCAAATCTGTTTTCTACACAAATTTTCTTCAAACATCTCTCTGACCGTGGAGTGAAAATTGGTTTTCTACCGCATCTTTTCTTTCTTTTCGGCTTAATTCCTTCCCTGACTCAATTTTCTTTTTTATGCGTCGTACACTAGCTTCAGAAACCTCCAATCTTCGTGATATTTCTCGGTTTGTAAATGTTTTCGCAATCACAAGGGCCTTCACTTCAGCTTTTTTACGTGGTGAAAGATCGCCTTTTCTACCCATAATGAAAATAGTCCAATTACTTTTTTAAAACACTGCATACAAAATAAACTAATAACTGAGTAGTATAAAACTGTTAAACAAACAATCACAGTCCATAAAGCCACAGAAACACGTCCGTACCTGACTCGATTCCGATCGCGACTGATACAGGTTTGTACTTATTTACGTTCATGTATCACTTTGTCAACACAGTGTTGCCATATGTTAAAAATAAATACAAATATGTAGTCTACAACAATTCTTTTAAATGAAAATCAATAATATTGTAGTTTAAATATACCATTATTGCATAAAAACTCTTAAGAAACATAAAATTACTAAAAAAAATACAGTGCGTCTAATAATTAGGCCAGGGACTGTATATATATATATATATATATATATATATATATATATATATATATATATATATATATATATATATATATATATATATATTTTGTTACAATAGAGGTTTTTCACGGATGGTGGAATGTAATACATTAAAATTCCGGGTTTCAACCTGTTCGTCTAATAATGAATTTGCCGGACTCGAAAAACAACAGTCAACTTCAATACTCAGTCTACCGGAAGCTCACTCACACCAACAGATATTTATACCCTGGCTCAAATCCAGTCGGTAACCAACACCTTCGTATCGAGATCATATCGACTCACCGAACCAAACACGAGACAGCAAGAAATTACACAAATTATTAGGGCACTCAAGCAAAATGGATATAAAGACCAGTCCATACGGAGAGCGTTAAAAAGGCAACGCCATCCACAGACAAGGACAGAACAACGGGACCTTAACCAAAGCGGAGTCCGATTAGTCCTATTACCGTATGTGAAATGAGTTACAGTTAGGATTGGAAGAGTCCTAAGAAAACATAACACAGGAGCAGCATACAAACCACAAAACACTCTGGCAGATATCCTGGGTAACCCCAAGGACAAGAGAAAACTGGAAAACCATGGAGTTTACAGCATCCCATGCGGAGACTGCCACAAACTGTACATAGGACAAACAAACAGAAGAATCTCCACCTGGATCCAAGAACATAAAATAAGTATCAAAAACAAATAAACAACATCAGCTCTTTTTCAGCACCATCATGATACTGGTCACAGCATCAATTTTGAGGGATCTACACAAATAGTCTCGATTTCACATTATAAAACACGCATAGTCAGAGAAGCCTTGGAAATCGAAAAGAATGGATAGCTAAATAAGCGAGATGATGCGCTGAATATCCCCACTACATGGAAAGGTCTATTAACTAAACCAAGGAATAATCAAAATATCGAGAAGGCAACAGTCAGCATAGCGCCGGAACCCGTAATTACCAACCAGCCGGCAAAAACCGATGCTTCCGACCCCCCACTTACAATCTGTGTAGACACCGACCTATAAAAGACGGCGACCGCACGTCGATTTCTCAGTTAGCTTCGAGCGGCAGCAGTAGCAAGATCACAGTATCGAGTAGTAGCAGCAGTGGGAGCACTTGAAAATGTCAAATGAGATTTTGGCGAAACGTCGTGCAAATTCATTGTTAGACGTATGGATTGAAACTCGGAATTTAAATGTATTATATATACATTTGTATATGTACGAGTATATATATACATATATATATATATATATATATATATATATATATATATATATATATATATATATATATATATAGAGAGAGAGAGAGAGAGAGAGAAAGAGAGATTTGTTTTAACGTCGTGCAAATTCATTGTTAGACGTACGTATTGAAACTCGGAATTATATATTTATATATATATATATATATATATATATATATATATATATATATATATATAAATATTGGCTAAATGAACACGGTGTGAACACTTGTTGCACTCTTTGCCGAGTTTCCCAACTAATTTTATATTTAAGAATTTTGTTAGATACGGCAACTTTTGCTTTCTTTCTTTATTTTATATATATATATATATATATATATATATATATATATATATATATATATATATATATATATATATATATATATATATATATAGAGAGAGAGAGAGAGAGAGAGATTTGTTTAATTTTATAGAAGTTTATGTAGTTCAAGTATTATATTTCCGCATAATCATCTTCGGTAAATTTATTAGAAGAATGCCTGTTGTCTACTTATTGTATTTCATTTTCCAACGAATCTTTCATAAACAAACTTTAGGAGCAGCCTGTAGTGGTGAATGTTTTATAAAAGCTTTGGAAGAAAGTCTTTAGTTCGTTGTCTCTAAAACCAAAATTTTGGTGCACACATTTGTTATCTGGCCACATGACAAAGAACACCTGAATGTTCTTTTAAATCATTACAGCGCACAATATTCAAATATAAAATTTGCAATGAAAACTGGAGCAAATAAAAAATAAAGACATCTTGAGACATTAGGTCAACAGAAAGCCAACTCATTCCAGTAGATATCTCACAGCTAATTTACACTATCATATTTCTCAAGAACTATCTGTTATCAGTTCACTAGTTTGGAGTTTTATCATATTCTATCTCATCAGAAACAAATAAACTGATCAGGGCTTTAAAAAACTAAAGAATATTGTACTGATCCGATACCTAGACAATACAGAAATAAGAATAAACCATTAGAGAATATACAGACAAATTAGCTAAATTATTGTAAAAATTCTGCATTCTCACCATCTCTAATTTCTTCTTTCTCAGCCTGTGTTCATCCACTCCTGAATGTAGGCCTCTTCCAAAACCTTCCATGCCCTTCCATCCATTGGAACTTGTATCCAGTTCGTTCCTGCAATCCTCTGGATGTCGTGGTCATTTCACACTTCTCTTGGTCTCCCTTGGTCTAGAGACCAAGGCAGACCATCTCCAATTCTTGTAAGAAAATGAGGCAACGTTTGAAATCAACCAAAATTGTATAATCAGCTGTAGCTGGACATCAATACACTCCAGGTCATACCATTAATGTAAAATAAACCAAAGTATTTGCATTTGTCTACAATTACTATGAAAGGAAGTTACAGAATTTATCGAAATTTACAAACACAATAATATCATTAATAGAGGCGCGGGTTATGGTCTGCATCACACGTGGAAGATGATCATTACACTGAGTCGCGATGAATACCGGCCAGGTATAAATATTTTTCTTATGCTCCTGAAGATGCCCCGAACAATTGTACACGAAACGTCGGAAAGTTGCTTTAATATTACACAGTGTTACACAATTTGTCATTTAAAGGAAATTTTTTATTTGATGTATATATTCAGTTTAAAAATCTCTAATAATAAACGTTCTTTATTTTTACCTAATAAAGCAAAGGTCATAAAATTTTTTATCAAATATTACAGCGCCTGTATTTTAAAAAATTAGTATCCTGAACTCTTGGACAAAGTAATACATCTATCTATCCATCTATTTTGTGAGGAAAAAAAATCACCTGTTTAAAAATATTGAATTGATATCTAGTAAACAATTTTGTACCTTGTAGAATACTTTTGTGACGCCGGATTCGGTAGCTTGGTGGGTTGAGAACCTGCCAGGTGACTCGAAGGTTTCTGGTTCGAATCCAGCTGGGTATTGTGACTTCACAGATTTTAAATTAAAAATCATATATGCAAGCTGTTTCCTAATACACAAGTTCGTTAGCCCAATAAAACTGCGAAAAAAAATTGTGACAAGATATAGAAAAAGACTTTTCCAAACATCAAAAAAAAATTCAACGAGACTATTCGTATATGTTCTGTTCCTGATAACATAGTATTATTACTTTTCCGGAACACATAATGTTTCGACAAGCCCATTTTTCTAATAAAGTGCATTCTTTCGTAAGATAAATCTCTGTACTACATCGCGTCGAATACAATGCAGCAACTTCAGCATTTTTCTGCTCGGGCGTCGCGTGGCTTGACATACATTTTTCTGCGGAGTTTAAAATTAAGCTCCGCAAAATACCGCTGGCTTAAGAGGCAAGGAAATTTTGCATTGTTTGAGGTTTTTAAGGGTTTTTATTCAAAATTAACTCCGTGTATTCAGTTGTCAGTATCATGTCTCTCTTTTAAACAAAAAAAATGTACTCTACTCTACCCAAAAGTTGTATTCATTCATATATATATATATATATATATATATATATATATATATATATATATATATATATATATATATATATATATTTTTTTATGGGTCCAGCACACGTGCTGCAGGGAAGTCCCTAAAGCCTACAGGAGCGACATGTGTGCGGAAAAAAGCGATTCACGTTGTTCTTGAATCGCTGTAAATTGTACTCGGTGGGAAACACAGTCCTGGGCAAATTATTCCAAAGGGATGATGTTCTCCCTATAAAAGACTTCTTGAAAAGCGTTGTACGAGGAGTAACAAGCTGAACCTCATAGGGATGTGAAGTATTAGCGCGACGTGTACTTCTAACATGCACCACTCTGGGAGGAATTAAGCGGGCCACATACTTCGAACACTTTCCATGAAAATACTTGTAGAATAGGGTCAAGTCGCCAACCGTTCTTCGATGTTCCAGCGAATCAAGGCCGCCGGTCAGTTCCGGGTCTCCAATCAGACGAACAGCCCTTCTCTGAACAGAATCCAACAAATGCAGTGTATGTTTAGGAGCGGAGCCCCAAACATTGGAGCAATATTCCATCGTTGGTCGAATTTGAGCTTTGTAAAGAATTAACGGTTGTTGTGGAGTGTAAAGCTTTCTGGTTCGAAATAATACTCCCAACTTTTGAGAAGCTCTCCTTGCTATGCCTGCAACATGTTCATGCCAGGACAAATTTGCTCCCAAACTAACGCCCAACAAATTAAGTGACGATGTTCGAGGAATGGAGTGCCCCGAGATAACTATGTCGAGTTCAGCAACGCTAACTTTTTTAGAAAAAACTAGCGCCTGGGTTTTTGTAGCATTAAATTCCACTTGGTTACTGTCACTCCAAGATACAATTTCCTTCAGGTCTTCGTTAAGTTGAATGACTTCCTGCTATCTGCGGATATTCGTCTGAGTAGCCGATGTCCAAGCGTCCAAACTAAATGAAGAGGTAAGTGTACTGTCATTTGCAAAGCTGTAGATTGGATTCCCGGTTTTCCCCAGCAGATCGTTAATGTAAATGAGAAAGAACGTAGGACACAGTATGGAGCCTTGGGGCACACCGACGTTGATAGTGAAGGTGTTAGAAAGAAATCCGTCGACCGCCGCTCGTAAAGAACGCTCTTTGAGGAAACATAGAAGCCACAAACAGAACTTCTCAGACATACCACAAGAGCGTAGCTTAGCCAACAGTCTATCGTGCCAAACACGGTCGAATGTCTTGGATATGTCAAGAGCAACCGCTCGAGATTCTTCAAAGTGTTCAATTGCGTTATTCCAAACATGTGTTACATAAGTCAGAAGATCTCCTGTTGATCTATGTTTACGAAAGCCATATTGCTGATCGCTAATAATGTTGAATTCTTCAAGCTATTTTAGGAAGATGCTGATTGCTGGCCTTTTCCATGACTTTCGATATTATTGAAAGACGTGCGCCTGGTCGGTAGTTATTTGGCTTTATGGGGGTTTATATATATATATATATATATATATATATATATATATATATATATATATATATATATATACATACAGGGTGTCAAAGTTATACTTTTATTTTAGTTTTTCTTAAGTAGCTTTCTTACTAATTGTAATATTTGTACAAGATTCGGTGCTAAGGGATTTTTTGAGATGAGAAATCGAAATTAGTTCACAGTTTTGTTGTAAATTGTAGAGGGCGCCACTTATTGCACTGAGTATAATTTTAAATTGTCATAACTTTTTTACACTAGTCTGTATAATATTTTTAATTAATTATTCGTATTCTCCGACTTTTCCTGTCTAAAAAAAGCTCCCTTGGTAAATGTTGCTCCAAGCAACAGTTTCCGAGATAATGGAATGTTTTTGTTTCCATTTTTTAATTCCATTCTTAAATTCGCAAATGCGTTCCTTCGCACCTCATCCAGGCTTAGGACACGACCAAAAGAAATTTGGAGCATGCTTAAAGGCAAACAGGTTAACAACAATAATAAATTTAAAGACCAACGAGCCAACAACAGTAAGAATGTAAAAATCAACTGGCTAACGGCATAAAAGATTAACAAATTGATAAATTCGAAAAAAGTTTAATCGCTCAACTGAGAAGGTATTAGTTTCACAATAAATGCTCAATACCTTCGTTAATGCATAAATTACTACTTCGCAGGAAATTTAAATGTACTCTTCTTAAAATGTCTTCATCTCGTAAAGCGTTAACAGCATATTGAATCATATTCCACAATTGCTCAATGTTGTCGATTTTAACTTGTTGAACTTTCGATTTCAATACACCCCAAAGGAAAGTCTAGGGAACCAAGTGGCCAGTGAATAGGAGCATCTTCACCTTTCTGATCCATTTATCTGGGTAACTTTGATTCAAAAAAATTCTCATATTACGCTCCAAATGGGGTGGTACACCATCAAGCATGAACATGTCGCGACGTAAATTAGGTTTTTCAATAATTCAGAAATAGTTTCACGGATGAAATTTAAGTAAATGTCACCATCAAGTCGATCTGGTAATCTAAACGACCCGATCAAATAATTCGCGACAAATCCCATCCAGACATTAATACTGAATTCGCGTTGAAACTGTCTTTGTTGCACGGCATGTGGGTATTCTTCAGCGTAAACACGATTATTATGCATATTTGTTACACCACGTCGAGTGAAGCGTGCTTTGTCTGTAAACAGGATTTTAGTGTGAATAACCGGAGCAGTCGCTACGCGTGCTCGAATAATTTGTGAAAAATGCAAACGGGATCCAAGATCCGGAGGTAAGAGTTCCTGGACGGACTGTATATGAAAGGGGTGAATAATTTTTTGTCTAATGATCCGGTTAGTTGTACTTCTTGATATTCCGGTGTGACGTTCAATTAAACGAGTGCTAATTCCAGGATTATCGTATACAATTTTAAGGATTTTCTCTTCAACATTGAGTACTCTAGCTTGTGAAATTGTCCAATTTCTCGAAGTCATCTCTCAATATTGGTAAAAGTCTGATGGTTGGGAGTCCGACGATGTGGAAATCTTTCATGATATACGCGAGTAGTTTTGTGACCGGTGCTGTTAACAAAAACCAAACAAATCATATCAGTTTGCTCACTAAAAGTGTACTTCACAATAATCTAGATTTAAAGCACTGTTGAACTTGAGAAGGGATTAATACTCGTTAATACTTGTAAAACTTGTTCGGTATCTGTCAAAAATTACTTTCTGTCAGTATTACTACAAGTCATAGAACATATGATATCGTGCATCATTGATAGAGTGATTTTTGAGCGTTGCCAAGTAATTATACAATGTGAAGAAACGTGTAAAGGAACGCATTTGCCAATTTGACAATGGAATTAAAAAATGAAAACAAACATTCCACTATCTCAGAAACTGTTGCCTGGAGCAACATTTACCAAGAGAGCTTTTTTAGTCAGGAGAAGACGGATAATATGAATCTTCTATTAAAAAATCATACAGAGTGGTATAAACAAAAGTTATAACAATTTAAAAGTATACACAGTGCAATAAGTGGCGCTCCCTACAATAAAACTGTGAGCCGATTTCGATTTCACATCTCAAAAAACCCCTTAGTACCGAATCCTGTACAAATGGTACAATTATTAAGAAAGCTACTTAAGAAAAACTAAAATACCATAAAAGTATAACTTTGACACCCCGTATCTCAAAAATTACGAAATTTTGGAGTAAGGTAAGTTGGGTAAATGGTCATATTTTCACCGCAGAAATCCACAGTAACTCTATGTACACGGAATATACGAGGCTGGTTTGAAAAGTCCGTGCAAAAAAAAAAACTACTTATGTGTTTGGGGTAAACTTTTTTATTTTTCGACATAGTCTCCTTTTAGGCTTATACACTTCGTCCAACGATGTTTAGTTTGTTGATCCCTTCCGAATAATAGGATTTGTCCAAGTCTGCAAAATATCCATTAGTGTCTGCAATCACCTCCTCGTTTGAATAAAATCTTTGTCCCGCCAGCCATTTCTTCAAATTGGGGAACAAATAGTAGTCCGAGGGAGCCAAGTCTGGAGAATAGGGGGGATGTGAAACGAGTTGGAATCCTATTTCCATTAATTTTGCGACCACAACTGCTGAGGTGTGTGCTGGTGCGTTGTCGTGATGGAAAAGGACTTTCTTGTGGGCCAATCGCGGGCGTTTTTCTTGCAGCTCGGTTTTCAAACGGTCCAATAACGATGAATAATATTCACCTGTAATAGTTTTTACCCTTTTCCAGATAGTCGATGAGGATTATCCCTTGAGAATCCCAAAAGACAGTCGCCATAACCTTTCGGCCGAAGGAACGGTCTTCGCCTTTTTTGGTGCATATTCCCCCTTGGTAACCCATTGTTTAGATTGTTGTTTGGTCTCAGGAGTATAGTAATGTATCCATGTTTCATCCACAGTGACGAAACGACACTTAAAGTCCTCCGGATTTTTCTGGAACAGTTGCAAACCATCCTTGCAACACTTCACACGATTCCGTTTTTGGTCAAGCGTGAGCAATCGTGGCACCCATCTTGCGGATAGCTTTCTCATGTCCAAATGTTTATGCAAAATATTATGCACTCGTTCAGTAGAGATGCCCATAGCACTACCAATCTCACGCACCTTAACTCTTCTGTCATCCATAACCATATCCTGGATTTGATCAATGATTTCTGGAGTCGTAACCTCCACAGGCCGTCCAGAACGTTCAGCGTCACTTGTGCCCATATGGCCAGTCCGAAAATTTTGAAACCACTTATAAACTGTTCTAATCGAAGGTGCAAAGTCACCATAATGTTTATCAAGCTTCTCTTTAGTCTCCTGAGGCGTTTTGCCTTTCATAAAGTAATGTTTAATCACCACACGAAATTCTTTTTCGTCCATTTCTTGAAAATCACTCGACTTCCTTGATTTACACGAATGCCAAAACACAATGAAATAGACCAATATGGCTGAAACTTGGTGTGCGTTCATTCAAGAGATGCTACTAACTAAACATGACCTCGATACGCGCCGGTGGTGCCATCTCTCGGACTTTGCACGGACTTTTCAAACCAGCGTCGTATATATATATATATAATATATATATATATATATATATA
>CM032447.1:227012911-227027951 GCA_019049505.1 Pachyrhynchus sulphureomaculatus | reverse complement strand
TGAGACAAATACCGTAAAAATCAGTTCTTATGTCACCCGTACTAAAGATCTTTCTCCGGATACTTCATACAAGTATATACATATAAAATGTGATTCTCAGGTGGATGATTCACAATTTGGTTTTCAGAAATGGTTTTTGACATCGTGAGAGGCGCTTTTCGCTCACAACGATGCACGGACGTAAACGTAAATGTGTTTGTGTGTTTTAATTGGAGGCTTTTGATTGTGTCAAACACGCTAAAAATGATAGAGATCTTATGTGCCTCGGGTGTCGACCGCCAAGAAATCAACATCATATCCGGTTTGTAATAGCATTAGACATCGAAAGTAAAAGTCGATCGGAGGGCGCTTCTATCAAGAAAGGAGTGCGGCAGGGATGTATTTAGTCTCCGCTTCTCTTCAATCTCTATTCGGAGCTATAGTCCAAATTACAACGGGAATTAAAGTGAATGGCATCATGATGAAACAACTCAAGATATCCAACCGGTTATTTAAAAATATAAGTTTATTGTATAAAAATTAGAAACACAGGAAATGTTAGACAATAAATTTTTTTAGGAAATTTTTGTTAGTACTGATTTTAAAGGATCCATTGAAATTATCAGCATTAAAAAACAATGCAGGATAGATCATAGATACACTGACTTCATAAAAACATATACATAAAAAATGGAACAGCTAGCCTCCATCTCTATGAATTCACAAATAAGTATCGTAAGAGATACAGTTTCCCCAAAAACTATTTATGATTCTGTTACAGCACTTATTTAAAGAACTTAACTGGGATAGCAAGGAAGTAACTATAGATGGAAAATACTTAAACCATTTACGATTCGCTGATGAAATCCCTATAATCGGTGATAATTTAGATAATGCCTAGCAGATGCTAGACGAACTAAAACAAGTGTAAGCAGGCATTAGTTAAGGCATCAATTGAGAGAAGACTAAGGTCATGTCGAACTTAGTTGCCAGCAAAGATTTATTTAGAAGGAGATAGAACAGAGAACTTCGCACTAATTTTATGGAAATTGGATCCCTATGAAATCGGTTGAAAATGAAAGTACTCCTATGTTATGGTTCGAGCTATTCTGATCAAAAGTCTCCGTGGACAGGAAAGCCGCTGACAAAATGCGTTTTTTTAAAGACTTACTTTGACTAGAATATGATGTTACGAAAAATTCCAACGGGATTATAAGTTTTTTCGGTTGCTAATTATGAATTTAGTAATTATTTTGACCCATTTCGCCCCTACTTTCGAATATTGGCCATTTTGGCCATTTCTGGAGTCTTTTTTTGATTTAATTCGTTTAGAATAGATTTTTACGAAAAATTCTAACGGAATTTTATGTTTTTTGAGTATATAATTACGAATATAATAATTTGAATAGCGTTTATTTTTGGCTATATAACTTTCACCATTCTTTCTTAACAACAAACAAAAGTTTTTGAAAATAAAGTATAATTTTTATATGTTCAAGTCTATTAAATCCAGAAAAGGGCCAAAAGTTGGCTAAAAATAAACGATATTGGAAAGTAGGATCAAATTGGTTCAAAATAATTATTATGTTCGCAATTATTAACTCAAAAACATAAAATTCCGTTAGAATTTTTCGAAAAAATATGTTCTAGACGAATTAAATAAAAAAAACTCTATAAATGGCCAATATTCGAAAATAGGAGCTAAATAGGTCAAAATAATTATCATATTTAAAATAAGCATCCCAAAAAACATATAACCGTTTCAATTTTTAGTAAAATCATGTTCTGGCCAAAATAAGTCTTTAAAAATGCAAAAATAGCATTTTCTCAGCGTTTTTTTTAATAATTTCCATAAGATTAGTAGGGGGTTCTCTTTGGTTATAAACACACAAAATTAATCGCCTCACTGGATTAGGATGAGCAGCCTTTGGTAAAATAGGGAACATCTACAAAGAAAACTTGCCAACATGTCTTAATAGAAAGATCTACGAATAAGGCACCGTTCCAGTGCTAATGTGTGGTGTCGAAACATTTGCGTTGACAAAATATTCTGTTAGTAAATTGAGAGTAGCGCAGAGAGAAATGGAAAGGGCCATGCTAGGAATACGAAGATCAATTAAATTATTTTTTTCGAATTCATTGGAGCTGCTTGTTTAAGTTAGACTAGTACAATTCTGCCAAGAAGAAGAAATGATAGTAACGAATATCTTCTACGAGCTTCCAAGGCGACGACTCTACACATGTAGATCCCCACAAGACAGCGATCAAAATCCAGTAAGAAATCAGATAGACTACATCTTAATAAAAGCAAGATATAGAAACTGCATCAACTCAGTTAAAGCTTACCCGGGGGCTGATGTCTTCTTGGACCACAGTCCCTTAATGGCCCAGATGCAGCACATCAAACTCAAAAGAACACAAAAAAAAGAAACAAGGATAAATGTAGAGCTTTTAAAAAGCCAAGATATACGAAATGAATTAAAAACAGAAATAAACAAAAATCTGAAAATACTCGAAAACAAGGAAGAATATCAAAACTGTAGACACGCAAATGAAAAATGGTACGGCATCAAGTCAGCCCTGTTGGAACCCTCAATAGCCATTTTAAAAAAAGAAACATCCACAGGAAAGAAAGAATGGATAACTACCGAAATTCTAAATCTGATGGATAAGAGAAGAAGCTTTAAAGGAAAAAAATGAGCAACAATATAAAGAAACACAACGAATACTTCGCACAAAGATCAGAAAAGCAAAGGAAGATTATTAGAAGCAGAAATGTGAAGAAATTGAGGAGTTACAAGCAAAGCACGACAGTTTCAGTTTCAACATACACAAAAAAGTCAAAGAACTTGCCGACACCAGTAAACATAAAAACAACTAAATATATTATACGATAACAACGGGAAAATAGTCATAGAAATAGCGAAAAAACTAGAAATATGGAAGAACTATATTGCACAACTCTTTGAAGATGAGAGACGACAAACAAATCTTGAAAAAATATAGAAGGAGAGTTGGGCCCAGACATAATTAGGGATGAAGTGATATATGCATTGAACACACTAAAGAACAGAAAAGCTTCAGGGCCAGATCAACTGCCAGCGGAAATCCTTAAACTGATAGAGGAGGACCAGATTCATATTCTGGTAGAATTAATTAATACTATATATAGAACTGGAATAATTCCAAATGAGTGGTTACTATTAACTTTCATAATGCTTCCAAAAAAGAGAAGCGTCAAGTATTGCTCAGACTACCATACAATAAGTCTGATAGCTTAGACTGTGAAAATCTTGTTGAAGGTGATCCATAATAGAATATTTAGAAAACTAGATGCAGACATCAGTAATACTCAATTTGGATTCCGTAAAGGCTTGGGAACAAGGGAAGCATTGTTTGCACTCAATGTTCTGTCGCAAAGGTGCCTAGACATGAATCAGGACCTACACGCGTGCTTTATAGACTTTAATAAGGCCTTTGATAAAGTTAGACATTACCAACTCATAGAAACGTTAATAAAGAAAAGAATAGACATCAGAGACATAAGAATAATTTCTAATCTCTACTATGGCCAAAAAGCAGCAATACGAGTGGAAGATATAACATCTAAAGAAATAGAAAATCCAAAGAGGTGTTCGCCAAGGGTGTATACTCTCGCCAATCCTCTTTATTATGTACTTGGAGGACATAATAAGTAAAGCACTGGATGATCAAGACATAGGCATTAAAATAAACGGCACGACAATAAATAATCTGAGGTACGCTGATGATACAGTTCTCTTAGCTGAAACACATGAAGACCTACACACGTTAATTAATAAAGTTGTCACAGCGAGTGAAGAGTATGGACCATCACTGAACATAAGCAATATGCTAATAACAAAAACAACTCAGGAAGATCGTAGGATATATGTAAATAATCAACCTATCGAAAGAGTAAAAGAATACAAATATCTAGGCACAACCATTAATGAAAACAACGATAGTTCCAAAGAAATAAAAATTAGAATTGAACAGGCCAGAAGTACATTTATAAGAATGAAGAGGCTTTTCTGTTGCCGAGATCTAAACCTTGAATTAAAAATACGAATGATGAGATGTTATGTAATGTCTGTACTATATTATAGGATGGAAGCCTGCACGATGAAGGCGATTGATGTGACGAGACTGGAGGCATTTGAGCTATGGATATACCGGAGAATGCTAAAGATTTCATGGGTGGAGAAAGTGACTAACGTGGAAGTGATGAGATGCAAAAAGAAAGGAAAGTAATTCTACTGATTAAGACATGAAAACTGTTATATATGGGTCACATCTTGAGAGGGGAGAAGTATCGGTTGATC
Organism: Pachyrhynchus sulphureomaculatus; assembly: GCA_019049505.1. Lineage (NCBI taxonomy): Eukaryota > Metazoa > Arthropoda > Insecta > Coleoptera > Curculionidae > Pachyrhynchus > Pachyrhynchus sulphureomaculatus. The sequence goes on along the minus strand of CM032447.1, from coordinate 227,023,629 downwards.
CAGACTATCATGCAGGGAAAGATTGTAGGAAGAAGGTCCATAGGAAGGAGACGGAACTCGTGGCTGAAGAACCTTCGAGAGTGGTTCGGCTGTAGCAGCCGCGAGTTATTTATATCTGCGGTCCCTAGGATAAAAATCGCTATGATGATTGCCAAACTTCGCAGCGGAGAGGGCACTTAAAGAAGAAGAAGTCTAAGTTTTGTATTTAGGTCTATACACTGTTTTAATTAAATTAACAAGTTCAGAGAGATTGGTCTGAAGACAAACATCGTCAACAAAATGTTCATGACAATAACGACTGTGATAAAGAAGCAGTACCAAACACTGAAAACACGAAAATCACAAGAACGGATTCACACGTATATCTTGGACAAAAATAGTAATTTTTTTTTTTCTTGTGGGTCTAGCACACGTGTTACAGGGAAGTCCCTAAAGCGCTACAGCGAGCGACACGTGTGCGGAGAAAGCGATTCACGTTGTTCTTAAATCGCTGTAAATTGTACTCGGTGGGAAACACAGTCCTGGGCAAATTATTCCAAAGGGATGATGTTCTCCATGTAAATGACTGCTTGAAAAGCGTTGTACGAGGAGTAACAAGCTGAACCTCATACGGATGTGAAGTATTAGCTTGACGTGTACTTCTAACATGCACTGCTCTGGGAGGAATTAAACGGGCCACATCTTTCGAACACTTTCCATGAAAATACTTGTGGAATAGGCTCAAGTCGCCAACCGTTCTTCGATGTTCCAGCGAATCAAGGCCTGTCAGTTCCGGGTCTCCAATCAGACGAACAGCTCTTCTCTGAATAGAATCCAACAAAATGCAGTGTATGTCTGGGAGCGGAGCCCCAAACATGGGAGCAGTATTCCATAGTTGGTCGAATTTGAGCTTTGTAAATAATTAACAGTTGTTGTGAAGTGTAAAGCTTTCTGGTTCGAAATAATATTCTCAACTTCTGAGAAGCTCTCCTGGCTATGCCTGCAACATGTTCATGCCAGGGACATATTTGCTCCCAAATTAACGTCCAACAAATTGATTGACGATGTTAGAGGAATGGAGTGCCCCGACATAACTATGTCGGGTTCAGCAACGTTAACTTTTTTAGAAAAAACTGCCGCCTGGGTTTTCGTAGCGTTAAATTCCACTTGGTTACTGTCATCCCAAGATAGAATTTCTTCCAGGTATTTGTTAAGTTGAATGACTTCCTGCTATCTGCGGATATTCGTCTGAGTAGCCGATGTCCGAGCGTTCAAAGTGAATGAAGAGATAAGTGTACTGTCATCTGCAAAGCTGTAGATTGGATTCTCGGTCTTTTCCAGCAGATCGTTAATATAAATGAGAAAGAAAGTAGGACACAGTATGGAGCCTTGGGGTACACCGGCGTTGATAGTGAAGGTGTTAGAAAGAAATCCGTCTACTGCCACTCGCAAAGAATGCTCACTGAGGAAACATGAGAGCCACAAACAGAACTTTTCACATACCATAAGAACGTAGCTTAGCCAACAGCCCATCGTGCCAAACACGGTCGAATGCCTTGGATATGGCAAGAGCAACCGCTCGAGATTCTCCAAAGTGTTCAATTGCGTTGTTCCAAACATGTGTTACATAAGTCAGAAGATCTCCTGTTGATCTATTTTTACGAAATCCATATTGGTGATCGCTAATAATGTTGAATCCTTCAAAATATTTTAGAAGATGCTGATTGATAGCCTTTTCCATGACTTTCGATATTATTGAAAGCAGTGCGATTGGTCGGTAGTTATTTGGCAAGGTCTTCTTGCCTATTTTAGGTATTGGCTGAACTGTGGTACATTTCCAGCAGGAAGGAAATATTACCTTTCTGTAAGATAGGTTGAAAAGTCTACAGAAAACTGGTGTTAGTTCCCTCGCGCACAGTTTTTGAGAACTATGGCAGGTATTCCGTCAGCGCCAGAAGCCTTTTTGGTGTCTAGCTTCATCAAAATACGCTTTATGATACGCTGCCTGAAGACAATATATCGGGCATCCTTGACTGCACTATGGGAATATTAGGTGGTGTTTTTCCTTGGAAATCGACAGTAGAATATGAAGCAAAGAGTTCAGCCAACAAGTTCGCTTTCTCAACAGGTGTCGTTGCAATAGAATTATCTAGCCGTGTGAGTGGTGGTATGGTGGATTTGGTGAAGTTTTGACTAACTGCCTTAGCGACTGACCAAAAGGACCTGGAATTGTTGGGACAAGCAAGAAGTTTGTTTCTAATCCGCCGATTGTGTGCCTCCTTGGTTTCGTCGATAATTTCTTTGCATCTGTTCCTGGCACGAACAAAGGTGTTACGATTTATGGTGTTTCATGCCAATGTCGGTATGCAAGATGTTTAGAAGCAACAGCTTCTTTGCATTTTCGGTCAAACCAAGGCTTGCCTTTGAAAGGGCATTTCTTCGAAAAAGGGATGTAAGCCTCCATACCGGCCAAAATAACATCGGAAACCTCCTTGGCGCAGTCAGATGGGTCATCGGATCGAAAACAAACGTCCAACCAAGGGGAAAGTTCGAAAATATTTCATGAGATTTTCCCATTTAGCAGATTTCTAGTGCCAAATCTTGCGCGGTTTAGGCGCGTCTCTGTCACTGATTGGTAGGATACTCGATGTCGATAATAGTTTATGGTCGGAAGAACCTAATGGCGGATTTACGCTGACCGTGTAAATCTCCGGATTGGTGGTTAAAAACAGATCAAGAAGACTGGCGAACTTCCCGTCTCGATCAGGGATCCGTGTTGGTTCATCAATAAGCTGAGTTAAGCCACAAATGATTGAAAATGATTCGCTTCACGACCTTGTTCATCGGTAGTAATTGAATATTTAAGCCAGTATCCGAAGAAAACTTAAAAGCAGATTTATCAAGGAGAATATCATTGGATTGATCGGCGTTTGGTAGATTGCGGAACATCTTCCAATGTCCCAAATAAACTAAAAGCACATTTGATCAATGCGTGTTGCCAGTATTGACATTACGGAACGGAAAAGTGGGCTTTATAACAGGAAATTATAAATCGTCTACAAGTAGTTCAACGAGCGATGGAAAACAGGATGTTGGGAATAACATTGAGAGATAGGCTGACTAATGAAGAAATTCGAGGAAGGTCCAAGATAACTGATGTAGTTGAGAGGGTAAGCAGGTTGAAGTGGAGCGGGGGGTCATATCGCAAGACTCTCTCATAATCAGTGGATCCATAAAGTAGTGAACTGGAGGCCCAGGAATGAGAAAGGAAGTAGAGGATACTCACAAACCAGATGGTCTGACGACATCAAAAGACTAGTGGGATATAACTGGATAAACAACGCCCAAAAGCGAAGAAGATGGACGTACTTAGGGGAGGTTTATGTTCAACGGTGGACTGCATGGCTGATGATGATGATGATGAGGACTGCTTTAATCAGAGATTGATCAAAAATTAAAATACTGTCAATATTATTCATGCGAATACCAATTTCAGAGCTTGTTTCAAATTTGTCAAAATTGCGTATCGGTTTTTATTGAACAGCAAAGCCATTACGTGGTTTCTTTTGAATTTGAATGAAGTTCATTATGAATCTCAGAAGAGATTCACTTTTAAAATAAAATCTTTATTGTTCTCATCCAAGATATTTTTCATACTTGTACACCATACCAGGTGTACAAATATGAAATGCGGATTTCAGACAACAGATGGTGCACCAATGTAGTTTGTGCTATAAAGATTTGACACTGCGCCATTTTGTTGTGTCATCAACAAGTGTCAGACGCGCACGAGTGATAAATTGGAAAAGTGTGTGCATAGTGTTGTGTTCATTATGTCGAAATTTATACCGAACAAAGAAGACAGAAGAATTCGCGGACAGCATTAATTTTTTGTTTTTTATTTGAAGAAAACTGCTGTTGAATCATACCGATTACTTCGAGAAGTTTATGGTGAACATGCTCCATCGCAAGATACGTGTGAACGATGGTTTCGGCGTTTCAAAAGTGGTGACTTCGATGTTGCAGACCAGGAACGTGGAAAACCGCCAAAAAAATACGAAGATGTGGAATTGCAAGCATTGTTGGACGAAGATGATTCGCAAACACAAAAACAACTCGCCGAGCAGTTGGGCGTTAGTCAACAAGCTGTTTCCAATCGGCTACGAGAGATGGGAAAGTTTCAGAAGCCGGTAGATGGGTACCACATGAGTTGAACGACAGGCAAATGGGAAAAGCGTAAAAACACGTGTGACATTTTGCTTGCTCGGTACGTTTTTGCATCGTATAGTTACAGGGGATGAAAAGTGGATTTATTTTGAGAATCCCAAGCGCAAAAAATCATGGGTAGACCCAGGCGCACCATCCACATGCGTGGCCTATTATGAGCTGTTAAAACCTGGGGAAACGGTTAATACTAAACGTTACCAACAACAATTGACCGATTTTGAACCGTTCGCTGCTTGAAAAAAGGCCAGAATACCGAAAGAGGCAACACAAAGTCATTTTTCTTCATGACAATGCTCCATCACATAGGGCAAAACCAGTTTGCGATACGTTGGGAAGCACTCAGCTGGGAAGTTCTACCCCAAGTGGCTTACTCGTCAGACTTGGCTCCTTCGGATTACCACTTGTTTGCATCGATGGGTCACGGACTTGCTGAGCAGCGCTTTGGTTCGTACGAAGATGTGAAAGAATGGCTCGATGAATAGTTCGCAGCAAAAGGGGAAGATTTTTTACTGGCGTGGTATTCACAAATTGCCCGAAAGATAGGAAAAATGTATAACAAGCGATGGAGCATACTTTGAATAAAGCACTTTTTATCATTCTTCCGAATTTAGCATGTTTTTTTAGAAGAAAAATCCGCATTTCATACTTGTACACCTGGTACTTACTTATTTATTATTTACTTTACCACCAAAATCCCCGGTAAGGTAGATACTGCGATATAACACATCCATATTGATTTTTTTATATCAACATACATTAAAAAAATATTTCAGTTATATCATAGTCAGGAAGATATCTATTATTGGCTTTAGCATAGGGTAGGATTTGTGTCAGTGAGAAGAGATGGTCTATTGTGGATCTTCCTGCTCTAAAGCCTGGCTATTCTTCAGCTTCTACGTCCGCGTATTCCGTTTCTATTCTATTTTTAAGTATTTTTCCGTATATTCTGCTAATAAATCCTGTAACCGTTATTCCTCTATAGTTATCGCAATTATTTTTGTCTCCTTTCTTATGAATTGTTGATATGTATGATATTTTCCATTCCTCAGGTACTTCTGATGTGTTAACCTTACCTTATTAAATACCTTATTGAGTCCCTTCCTATATTTCGGATTATATGGTATGGAGACATACTTGGTGTTATTTTCTCCGCGTGTAAAAAAGGTGGAATTCTGAATATTAAACCTAAACTTTTGTCTATTTATTAGCTTATTTATTAAGTCATCGTCATAACCATTAACTCTAGTTATATTTCTAATACGATTCCTTTCTTTATTAAAGTTTACTCTATTCAGAGAGAAAGTGACCAAACGATGAACTAAAAATGTAATGAGGCTAATTTGTGTTGTTTGCAATGAAATGAATTATTAGGAATGTATCTGTTACTGTGTCCTTCCTATAGATATCAAATTCTAATCTATTATTATTTTTAATTATTAAAATATCTAGAAAAGGCAATTGTCCTTTGTTCTCAACTTGAGGGCAAAAATAAAGTGTTTGGTGTAGTGGTGATATATACTGAGTAGTATCATTGTGCCAAAGATTCCACATTCCCAACTTAATTAAGGATATACTTATAAGCTAAGGAATATTCCTATAACTTTGTTTATATTCAAAGTATTTTTTCATACCATGATTCGAATTATATAAAGGTTTATGTAGTGATGGGGGTAACTCAGACTACCCACTTTTTAAAAGTTCAAAAATACAACTTATATTTCTTAAAAACTAAAATGAATGTTAAAAATCGATGCAAACACTAAACTGAATGTTTTCCTTGTCTTATGTAGGGGTTCCATTGTCTTAGGGGTACATAACTATGTATCTAGGTATATCAATGTTTGTAATTTTTTAAATGTCATTAATTATTCTACTTTAATTTTCTGAAATAAATAGTTTTTCTTTAAAGAAAGCTGGGTTTTATGTGCCCTAGAATTTTTAAAATCCATGAAAATCCATTAAGTAACTATATAAAACGCAAAAAAATGTCGCGTGCTAAAAACTTGATATTAATTATTACTATTATTATTATAATTACACAAGAGTAAGGCTTCTACGGCCTAAATAATTCGGACACGTAGATATGGTGTTTCGTGCGTGAAACGTTAAATTTATTATAAAAAACAAAAGAAAGGTTATTTGGTAAATGGTATTTGACGTATAAGAAAATTTACCCAGTGACGTTTTTTTCTCTCATTTGATCAAAGTAATTTATAAAAAAAAGCTACTACGAGAAAAAGTGTAGTAATAACAATGGCCTAGACCTTATTTTTGGACGTTTTCACGGATGGTGGAATGTAATACATTAAAACCCCGGGTTTCAATCCGTTCATCTAACAAAGAATTTACACGACGTTTCACCAAAATCTCATTTGGCATTTTTGAGTGATCTTGCTGCTGCTCCTATTCGAGACTAGCTACAGCAGCAGAAAGATCACAGTATCGAGTAGCAGTAAGAGCACTTGAAAATGCTAAATGAGATTTTGGCGAAATGTGGTGCAAAATCTTTGTTAGACGAACGGATTGAAACCCGGAATTTTAATGTATTATATATATATGTATATATATATATATATATATATATATATATATATATATATATATATATATATATATATACATACATACATACATACAATCATACATACATACATACATACATACATATATACATACATACATACATACATACATATATATATATATATATATATATATATATATATATATATATATATATATATATATATATATATATATATATATACACACAGTGTGTCCCAAAAAGTTTTATACAAATGGAAAAAGAGTTTATCTTACATATTACAAAAAAATTTATTCTTGACAAAAAGTTCTACATTATATGAAAATCCATAATCAAGCATCGAAAGTTTAAAATATTTGATGGTATACAGGGAAAATAAAAAAATAATGATTTATAATGAAGAGTAAAATGTGTTTAAATTTAAATACAGACCATAATATTAATTGAAAATATTAATAGGAACTAAAAAATTATGCTCACGTTTAGATTTGTGGCCTTCCTAGTTACAAATTCAAAAAAACTCCAATAAACACGTCAGTAATTGTTGGATTATTTAATGAATAAAAGAAAATGAAATCACTGCAAAGTTTAGTCTGAAAATAAATGAACATATCTTTAGAAACACCTGACAACTGAGCATAATTTTTAGTTGGTATTAACATTTTCGGTTAATAGTAATTTTTCACTAAAATACATAGATTCCAAGAAAAAAATTCCTAAACTGTTTGTAATTTCAAGAATCTCTGATAATTTTTCACTAAAATGCATAGATTCTGAGAAAAAAATTCCTGAACTATCTGTAATTTTCATATTTTGGGTACCGAAGGTCCATATTTATAAACATGTTTTCGAAAAAAAGCTCTGTGTGTTTAATAGGGTTGAGGCTGTCTTTAAATGCAATTCTAAAGTCCACATTAATTTTTTTTCAATTTTTCAATTGATTCTATTTATTTTTTAATTTTTTGTTACCCTTTTTTCTTAATTTTTTATTTTTTTTTTATTTATTTATGGGTATATACAGATCTTCAAAAAATCAAAATTTCTTTTTACTCATATTTATTAACTAAACCTTTAAGAATATTTTAAGATTTCAACCATGGCAATATTCCGAATATTACCTGAGTTATAGCAATTTGAAGTGCGCGTGGATTATAAAACGCTGAAGCGATATTTTTTTTTCGCATTTATCCCGAAACTACTTCTTTTGAACTGTTGGGACTATGCCTATGAAAAAAAAAGTAATGCTGGCTTTAAAATTACAGTCTCAATCCTGTTAAACGCAGAAAGCTTTTTTCGAAAACATGTTTATAAACATAGACCTTCAGTACCCAAAATATGAAATTACAGATAGTTCCGGAATTTTTTTCTCAGAATCTATGCATTTTAGTGAAAATTATCAGAGATTCTTTTTATTGCAAATTGCATGTATAATACGACATTTTTTTTTTTATTTTAAAATTTTTAGTTTTTTGGATCGACGACTGCCATACTGGACTTGACATCTTGAATTTTTAAAATCTGACTTTAGATTCGTAATCAGTAACCATCGGCAACCTTTGAACTACAAACAATTTCATATCAGAATTACTAAAAAGCTTCAACCTGAAGAAGGGCTAATGCTTACCTCACTTGCAGCCGCCATATTGGATGAGCCTTTTTAGAAGATGAGGTCTGACCGTTCAAAAGTTAAATATATTTTAAAAATATAAGTTTATAATCGCACTTTAGATGTCTCAAGAACACATTATGTGTATATAAAATATATATATATATATATATATATATATATATATATATATATATATATATATATATATATATATATATATATATATATATAGATATATCAAGTTCTATGAGAATGGGAGATCTGGTCGATTTTATGGTCAGCGACGTTAGATCTGCCATTTTGAATTTTTGAACAGTGATGCAAACGCACGAAGGTGGATCGGTAAAATTTATAAATAGCAATCTGAATACTTTTTTCGAGTATTTTTATAGCTGTTCGACGCATACCTTATTTGTAGGCCCTGACCGACTCTCATATAATTGGCATTGTATCACACACACAATCAACACATTGGCACACAATCAACGAATTAGAAACAAACTTCTCGCTTGTCCCAACAATTCCAGGTCCTTTTGGGCAGTCGCTAAGGCAGTTAGTCAAAATTTTACCAAATCCACCATACACCACTCACACGGCCAGATAATTCCATTGCAACCACACCTGTTGAGAGAGCGAACTTGTTGGCTGAACTCTTTGCTTCACATTCTACTGTCGATTTCCAAGGAAAAACACCACCTACTATTCCCATATTGCAGTCAAGGATGCCCGATGTTGTCTTCAGACAGCGCATCATAAAGCGTATTTTAATGAAGCTAGACACCAAGAAGGCTTCTGGCGCTGACGGAATACCAGTCCATAGTTCTCAAAAACTGTGCAAGGGAACTAACACCAGTTTTCTGTAGACTTTTTAACCTATCCTACAGAAAGGGAATATTTCCGTCCTGCTGGAAATGTGCCACGGTTCAGCCGATACCTAAAAAAGGTAAGAAGACCTTGCCAAATAACTACCGACCAGTTGCACTGCTTTCAATAATATCGAAAGTCATGGAAAAAGTTATCAATGAGCATCTTCTAAAATATCTTGAACGATTCAATATTATTAGCGATCACCAATATGGTTTTCGTAAACATAGATCAACAGGAGATCTTCTGACTTATGTAACACATGTTTGGAACAACGCAATTGAACACTTTGGAGAATCTCGAGCGGTTGCTCTTGACATATCCAAGGCATTCGACCGTGTTTGGCACGATGGACTGTTGGCTAAGTTGCGCTCTTATGGTATGTCTGAAAGGTTCTGTTTGTGGCTCTCATGTTTCCTCAGAGAGCGTTCTTTACGAGTGGCGGTCGACGGATTTCTTTCTAACACCCTCACTATCAACGCCGGTGTGCCCCAGGGCTCCATACTGTCTCCTACTCTCGTTCTCATTTACATTAACGATCTGCTAGAAAAGACCGGGAACCCAATCTATAGCTTTGCAGATGACAGTACGCTTGTCTCTTCATTCACCTTGAACGCTCGGACATCGGCTGCTCAGGCGAATATCCGCAGACAGCAGGAGTCGTTCAACTTAACAAAGACCTGGAAGAAATTCTATCTTGGGGTGACAGTAACCAAGTAGAATTTAACGCTACAAAAACACAAGCGGGCATTTTTTTTCTAAAAAAGTTAACGTTGCTGAGCCCGACATAGTTATGTCGGGGCACCCCATTCCCCTAGCTTCGTCGCTCAATTTGTTGGGCGTTAGTTTGGGAGCAAATATGTCTTGGCATGAACATGTTGCAGGCATAGCAAGGAGAGCTTCTCAAAAGTTGGGAATATTATTTAGAACCAGAAAGCTTTACACCCCACAACAACTGTTAATTCTTTACAAAGCCCAAATTCGACCAACTATGGAATACTGCTCCCACGTTTGGGGCTCCGCTCCCAAACATACACTGCATTTGTTGGATTCTGTTCAGAGAAGAGCGGTCCGTCTAATTGGGGACCCGGAATTGACCGGCGGCCTTGATTCGCTGGAACATCGAAGAACGGTTGGCGACTTGAGTCTGTTCTACAAGTATTTTCATGGAAAGTGTTCGAAGGATGTAGCCCGCTTAATTCCTCCCAAAGCGGTGCATGTTAGAAAATACACGTCGCGCTGGTGCTTCGCATCCGTATGAGGTTCAGCTTGTTACTCCGCGTACAACGCTTTTCAAGCAATCTTTTATATGGAGAACGTCATCCCTTTGGAATAATTTGCCCAGCGCTGTGTTTCCCACCGAGTACAATTTACAGCGATTCAAGAACAACGTGAATCGCTTTTTTTTTTTTCCGCACTCGTGCCGCTCCTGGAGCACGTGTGCTAGACCAATAAAAAAAAAAAAAAAAATTAACTTTCCCTTGGACGGACATT
>CM032447.1:226985411-227007911 GCA_019049505.1 Pachyrhynchus sulphureomaculatus | reverse complement strand
CAACAAAGTTTGTTTCCAATCTTTACTGAAAACTGATGACCTTGACATTTTTGTTTTTTTTTATATACCAGATAAATTATTAAAGGTAATGCACTCGTGATAATTTTCGTTCAATCTACACCCCGTGCAAAATATTCCAGAATTTTTTCAAAATTTTTTGATCAATACTTTTCGAGATAAGGTAGGGGCACAGCGATTTTTTGTGATTTTCTAAAAATGATACAAAGAAAAGTGTGTGCAAGTATTACGTTATATATATATTTTTTACTCGTGTGACACCACACTCGCTGACCTAGTAAAAAAGTTTTTTTTTCACTTCCGATTTCACCTCCACCTCCTTAATTCAAAATTTAACTTTCAAAACTACACGGCTCTGATGAGGCCATCAATTCCTATATTATTACCAAATTTCAACTTTCTACGACAAATAATTTCGGAGAAAATCGGGTGTGACAGACAGACAGACACCGAAGTTATCTTATAAGTGTTCCGTACGGAACACTAAAAACTGTTTTTGAAAAGGTAATATGTTGCTATTAATAGTAGTCTATACTACTCAGTACTAACAGATGCTAACCCAAATTATGATGAAGCTATTACCCTAACCAAGCAGCTTAAAAGTTTTGCCGAAGATCACGGAGATGCAGAGACTTTAGAGCTTCTTTCCAAAATAGAAATACGATTTGTGGACGCCATATTAAAGAAAAAGAGGAGACAAACAACAATATATGAATTTTTTGCGTAATTAAAGTGACCTTTTATTTTATATGTGTAACTCTATCCTATTATATTTTATATGTATCCAAAGGTAACAAATCTTTGTTTTTTTCCTTAAGTTTTAAGTTTTTTATTTATTTTCAAATTATGTACATACATAGGTATACGTCCCAGATTCCTTAATTACAGTTTTCATTAAAAAACGATTTTTTTTGTATTTCTTTTAAGCGGACACCCCTCTTGAACGGACACTTTCAGTCGGTCCCGTTAGTGTCCGCCCAAGGGAGATTTCACTGTATATATATAATATATATATATATATATATATATATATATATATATATATATATATAAATAAATATATATATATATATATATATATATATATATATATATATATATATATATATATATATACATATATATATATATATATATATATATATATATATATATATATATATATATATATATATATATATATATAGCAACATATTACCTTTTCAAAAACAGTTTTTTATTTATTAATTTAGTACAAAAACCTGTATTTTAGTAAATATTTTTCCGTTTATTGGTCTAATGATGGTTCTTGTTTAAACTGAAACTAGTCAGCTGTTTTGATTTTAATAAGTAACAATGTTTGTGTGTGCTTTTCGCCTAATTTTTGTAGTAGTGGCTACTTTATGAATTAACAATTTTCCTATTTTTTAAAGATTTTAATTCAACCATAATGGTCTTTTGCTGGTCCTGGCCCTGGCTAAATATCACCTATACGATTTGTCATATAGAGTACACATGGTGAAAGAGACACAAATATTTTCCTAAGTGAAACAACAAACTATTTCAGTGTGAGTTTACAGTGAAGAGAAAAAATATGGGTCAAATTAGTCATGTATAATTTAGGCAAGTATTTAAATCATTTATTTTATTATTTAGGAACACGATTAAAGAACTTTTAATTCCATCTTTTTAAAACCTAATAATTATTAGCTACCGACATATACAATATACCACTAATAAATATTCTCTCAAGTATTGTATATGCATTTTTAAAAGGAAATTAAATCGTTTAAAAACAGCCCTAGCTGAACCTAGCGATAAAAAATAATAAAAACACATAAAGTTATTTTACACGCTCGTAATCTTCAAAATGAGAGATTACTTTCTTGTGGAGCGATCAAAAATCCTCCTTGACTTGAGCCCTTTTATTTACTTCAGTTTCAATGGAACAAACACTCTTGTTTGGCGAGCCGTTTTTCCTGGGCAAAAGCGTTTGATAATAACATTTTATGTGTCTGCTACACAAGATTTTTAGATTTTCCGCTTGCACATACATATGTTCGTAGGTTTTTTTTATTGCTTTCGTAGATTAGAGGAAAAAGCACTTGGATTCAGTGTAATAGTTTTTAAAAATTCATTAATTTTTTACAGTTGAAAGAGCAATTTAAATTTTACGAACAAGACAATAGGTTATAGTAGTTCATTTTGGAGTGGTTAATCCTAGCGCGCAGTACCTGCAATGTGAGCGATGCGATTTTACGGTTTTGCGTAGGAGACAATTAACAGCGAGACTGAACAGTTATCTGGTCGCTGCAAAATATATCAGCATAGGCGTTTTTTGTCGAAATGTTTTATTTTTAGACGATTTTTTTAAACTGATCAGGGGCAGGTTGGCTTATTGTACTTCGTATAAAATGTTAAAAAAATGTCAATCTCAGATGTAAAATCATCGTTAGTAGTATTAGTAGTATACATCTCATCAAAAAACATAAAATGTAAAAAAATGCAAGGTCTCGCAACGCAGTCCTTCCACCACAAAAAGTTGTGAGATCTCATATAAAACCAAGTCAGTTATTTTAGTTAGTATCTATGGAAGCACCTATTTAACAACTTTGTCATAACTTGTTATCTATTTAGTTACCTAACAACATTTATAGTGACCGTATCAATATTAGACATCTTTACTTCTATAATAAATATAATGACTTGGCAATCGCACGGCAACATAATTACATAAGAATAATCTACTATTTCGATTGCTAAGTAAGTCTAAACAGTGCACTTAAGAATAAAGTATTTTAAATAGTAGATTATTCTTATGTGATTATGTTGCCGTGCGATTGCCAAGTCATTATATTTATTACGGTGATACGGTCACTATAAATGTTGGTAGGTAACTAAATAGATAACAATTTATGACAAAGTTGTTGAATAGGTGCTTCCATAGATACTAACTAAAAAAAACTGACTTGGTTTTACATGAGATCTCACAACTTTTTGTGGTGGAAGGACTGCGTTGCTAGACTTGGGATTTTTTACATTTTATGTTTTTGATGGGATCTCATTTCTTTTTGTAGGTAGTCCTCTTTTTTTTTCTTCTCGGGTAATTATTTCTTGTACGTGAGCTATGGATTTTCTTAAAGCCCACTCCCTATCTCTATTAGATTTTCTTAAAGCCCACTCCCTGTCTCTATTGGTTTTTCTCAAAGGCTATGATGTAACAATTTTGACAAGTCTGGACGATAAGTGCTTCTAAGTCCATTGTATTTAATGATTGCGGACTTCTGAGCTTTGATACTACCGAAGTCGACATTAATTAGATGTAATCCGCCCTGACTTGTCACTCTCGAAAGTGCCACGTATGCTTGACCGCATGTGAACACTGAAGAACCGATGGCCATCAGTGCACTGTTTAGACTTAGCCCCTGACTTTTGTGTATGGTAATAGCATAGGCTATACTTATCGGAAACTGTTTGTGATGAACATAAGCTCTATTAATAATTTCAAATTTAGTTTTGACTGGACCAGGCTCGTAAAGATGTTCATTATTAAATGTAATATGTATTTTTTTTTTAAATTTATTTGTATTTTCAGGATCAACCTTTACTCCTTGTACTATACCGATAGAACCCTTAACTAAACTAAGACTCACGTCAATATTTCGTCTTAACATGACTTTTGCTCCTATTTTAATAACTATATACTCTTCTAGCCCTGCTGTTATGGAAGCATCATCTTTATACTTTTTTATAAATAAAATATACTTAAAGTATTTCACTTAACAATTTTTTAATTACACGTAGTAGGTAAGCATTATTAAACGAATATATTTGATAAATGAAAAATATTATTAAATGTAATAAATTAATTAATAAATAATACAAATTATTTATAATTATGGATTTTTTAGTGATTAATTAACTTTATACGAAGTATATTTTTTACCGGGACTCACGGTTGACCTTGCATTATGCTATGTATGGCTGAGCGCTGCGCGGCTAACCGTATAAAAAAATGTTTAGAACAAAATTTGTAGAGAATTTTATGCTCTACAATTTTCATAATAAATGCAAATATCATTGAAACCATAGAAAGCCAGATATTTGCAAAAAACTGATTTTTGTGACCTTTGACCTTGAATATCTTAAGACGCGGATACGAGATTTTAGAGACTTTTGAGACAACTTTTAGAATGCCAAAATAAAGGTTTATACAAGTTTACAGCTTATTATCTCTCATTCCGAGGTTGACCCTCTTTTTTGGCTTAAGTGACTGTACGATTTAGAAAACGGGACTGAAATTTCGGGATGTTTCAGTTTTTCCTTCCTTTATAGGCTAAACACTAACTAAATTCAAAATTTGAAGTTTGTGTGTCTGCTAGAAGTACCTTAGAATTTTGATGATCGGTGAGTGTGGCAGTGACAAAATTAAAGAACTTCTACTGGCGATAGTTCGTAAACTATAAGGTATAAATAGTAGGTAATTTAGGAATATAGCTAGTAAAGTATGTCCTCTTGATCACTGAAAATTCAGGCTTCTAGCTTTATCCACAACGAAGTTACAGGGGGGTTGAAAGTGCCGTGAATGGCTTCGAGAAAAGGATGGTACGACTGTGCTTTCTGCTCGACTTGGCGGGGGCACTGCCGTGCTCCCAGATATACTGGTGAGCAAAAAAATCGACTCAAACGATTTTGCTTCATTAACACCGATCCTTCAATTTAATTTCAAACAGTGGTATCATTAGAATGCTAATTTTCTACTTTTTCCAATAATACCAAAAATATTTGGATTTCCAAAAAGTTTTATTGTTAATACGGTTTTAATCAATAAAATCTTTTTTGCTATAAAAACACGTGCAACTACATTTTCCTGTCATTCCTTTATTAGAACTTGAACCGTCAACATCTCTGCTATATCTGCTCACTAATTACGTCATCGGAAAATAGAGACTACTCCGGAATAAACGGCACAAGTCATTGCCCTATTGCATGAAGTGTATAGGTATTAGGTATATAACATTATAAATAAAAAAGTTATAAAATTTTACGCAGAATTTAAAAATAAATTAGAAAATAGGATGTTTCATTTAAAAAAAACCTAAGTTATATCGGCCACACTTTTTTGAGGTACCCTGTATACTCAAAAATAATTTTAAACTGTGCACCTTAACATTCCCTAAAACTATTATATTTAACATTTTTTCATCATTCCCGAAACAAATGAGATATATCGTTGACTCACCCTGTACAACCTATCCAATGACATTTATGTTGATGATGTTTTTTGACGTCAGTTAAAAAATCAATATCGAGCAACGTACTCATATTAAATTTTGCCAACGTACAGTTACCGGGCAACTGCACCTCAGCTAGTCAGCTGTCTCCAGAGTCTACAGACGTTACCAACAGACTGGCGCCTTTACACAGAGACTAGGATTAGGAAGAAGAAAGTGTACTTCGGAGCGAGACGATCGCTTCATTGTCAAAACAACTCTAAGAAATCGTCACTTGACCGGCATTGACGTTCAGCAGGAGGTCCGACAAGTTCGTGGTGGACTTCTCAGTCATTCGACAGTCAGAAGAAGACTTAAGGAAGCTACCCTCACCCCGAGGAGACCAGCTAATTGACCCAAATTGACAGCAGCTCATCGACAAGTGCGACTCAGATTTGCCCGAGAACATGTTGACTGGACCTTGGAGTAATGGCGCTCCGTTTTTTTTCTCCGATGAGTCCCAAATGTACCTATATGGCAATGATGGAAGAAGACGTGTCTCTAGGAGGCCTGCGAAATACTATGCGCAGTGCTGAAACGCTTGCCTACGGAGAAGGTTTCTGTCATGGTGTGGGGAGGCATCTCACTGGATACGAAAACTGATTTGGTTTTCGTGACTGATGAGATTCGCAGCAGTGAATTAACTGCTCATCGGTACATTGAGGAGAGAGGAACACGTTGTTATTTACGCTGGGTTTGTTGGCAATAGCTTCGTGCTAGTGCACCACAATGCTAGGCCTATGGTGCTGAATTGGTACGTCAATACTAGGCGCAAGTGGGAATATTTACATTCGGCTGGTCTGCGCCGGGTCCTGAGCATATGTGAGATGAGCTCAAATGAAGGGTTCGAGCCAAAAATCCGGCCCTTGCATAGCTGAGGGACTTAAAGGTTGCCATGGCAGAAGAGGAATAATCACACAGACAATAGCTCACCAGCTCCATGAAAAACCGCCTGGAAGTAGTAATAAGAGCGTGGGGGGGGGGGGGATTAATACAAAATATTGATTTTGGTTTTTTATCAATAAATTGAATTGTTAAACTTAAAATTTGTTTAATTAGTGTTCCGTACGGGACACTTATAAGATCACTTCGGTGTCTGTCTGTCTGTCTGTCTGTCTGTCTGTCACACCCGATTTTCTCGAAAACTGTGTGACATAGAAAGGTGAAATTTGTTAATAATATAGGAATTGATGGCCTCATCAGAGCCATGTAGTTTTGAGAATTAAATTTTGACTTAAGGGGTTAGTTTTGGGGGGTGAAGTCGGAAGTGAAAAAAAAAATTTTTTTACTAGGCCATCGAGTGTGGTGTCAAATGAAAGTTTGTGAAAACACGAGTAAAAAATATATATATATAATATTATACTTGCGCGCACTTTTCTTTGTATTATTTTTAAAAATTCGCGAAAAAATCGCTGTCCCGGGCCTTATCTCGAAAAAATACTTATCAAAAAATTTCGAAAAAAATTCTGGAATATTCTCCACGGGTGTAGATTGAACGAAAATTATCACGAGCGCATTACCTTTAATAATTTATATGGTATATAAAAAAAACAAAAATTTCAAGGTCATCAGATTTCAGTAAAGATTGGACACAAACTTTGTTGAAAACTCATTTGGGATGTGTTTTGTGAAGTCACTGATCATTTTATACCACCGTAACATAAATTTTGACTTAAGAGGTTCGTTTTGAGGGGGTGAAATCGGAAGTGAAAAAAAATTTTTTTTACTAGGTCATCGAGTGTGGTGTCAAATGAAAGCTTGTGAAAAACACGAGTAAAATATATATATATATATATATATATATATATATATATATATATATATATGTATATATATATATATATATATATATATATATATATATATATATATATATATATATATATATAATGTAATACTTGCGCACACTTTTCTTCGTATTACTTTTAAAAAATCGCTGTCCCCTACCTTATCTCGAAAAATACTGATCAAAAAATTTTGAAAAAAAATTCTGGAATATTCTCCACGGGGTATAGATTGAACGAAAATTATCACGAGTGCATTACCTTTAATAATTTATTTGGTGTATAAAAAAAAAACAAAATTTCAAGGTCACCAGTTTTCAGTAAAGATTGGAAACAAACTTTGTTGAAAATTCATTTGGGGTGTGTTTTGTGAAGTCACTGATCACTTTATACCACCCTAACAAAAATTTTTATTTTAAAAACAATCAACGTACGGAACACTAATTGTGCAAGTTCAACTTGCACTTGACTGGTTTTTTTTCCTTTCTCTTACTCCTATTTTTCAATCCATGTTTCTCTTTGTTTCCTCTTTCAATCGTTTTTAATCAGTTAAAAACCAAGAGATATGCTATGGAATTTGGTATCATTAGAAAGAGAATGGAATGGGCTTTCAAATGATACTAAAATCCGTAAAAATATATACACACTAAATTCTAGGATTCGTGATAAATGAAACCAAATAGTTTCAGTGAATTTTTTTGCTCACCATAGAATGATATAGTCCAATAAAATAAAGAGTGTACTGCCGGTTTAACCGAAACTTATAAAATAGTCTAATTTTTATTTGAAAAAATATACTGAAAAAAGCCTATATATAAATTTCCAAGATTCTATCCAAAATATCTGTTCACATAAAGCTTAACTGTCCGTCATCTTCACTTTAACCCTACATACATAGACAAAAAATGAATATAAAATAAATAAAATAATCTTGACCGAAAATATATCGTTGTATGATTTTTTGGGAGTCTCGGCAGCATGATTCTTAAACAAACATTTAAAATGTCTGTTTCTATATTGTTTATGAGTATATTCTTACACAAAGATATAAAAACAATACTGAAGTATTGTATTTAAAAATATCAGAATGGTTCTTGTAACCATTAGCCAGTAATAGAGTTCTAATATTCATAAATGAAAAAAAAACCGGTCACATGCAGGTTGCGCAATTAGTGCTCCGTATTGTGTCTGCCGTTAAAATAAAAATTTTTGTTACGTAAAAAATGATCAGTGACTTTACATAACAGACCCCAAATGAGTTTTCAATAAAAGGAGCCCAGATTACTAACATATCTAGTTGGATAAGACAAACAGTTTTTAATATGTATATATCTTAAGATCCAATATGTATCTTTACGTTTTTTCTTAGTCAATAATGTATAATAGTTATAGCATTTCAGCTACCTTATAGCCAATAAATCAATCTAACTCAATCTAGAATTTAGTGGTAAAAGTTTAAAACAAATATTTACTGCCTAAATACGAGGCTGGTTTGAAAAGTCCGTGCAAAGTCCGAGAGATGGCACCACCGGCGCGTATCGAGGTCATGTTTAGTTAGTAGCATCTCTTGAATGAACGCACACCAAGTTTCAGCCATATTGGTCTATTTCTTTGTGTTTGGCATTCGTGTGAATCAAGGAAGTCGAGTGATTTTCAAGAAATGGAAGAAAAAGAATTTCGTGTGGTGATTAAACATTACTTTATGAAAGGCAAAACGCCTCAGGAGACTAAAGAGAAGCTTGATAAACATTATGGTGACTCTGCACCTTCGATTAGAACAGTTTATAAGTGGTTTCAAAATTTTCGGACTGGCCATATGGGCACAAGTGGCGCTGAACTTGTGCCCATATACAAGTGACGCTGAACGTTCTGGACGGCCTGTGGAGGTTACGACTCCAGAAATCATTGATCAAATTCATGATATGGTGATGGATGACAGAAGAGTTAAGGTGCGTGAGATTGCTAGTGCTGTGGGCATCTCGACTGAACGGGTACATAATATTTTGCATAAACATTTGGACATGAGAAAGTTATCCGCAAGATGGGTGCCGTGATTGCTCACGCTTGACCAAAAACGGAATCGTGTGAAGTGTTGCAAGGATGGTTTGCAGCTGTTCCAGAAAAATCCGGAGGAATTTAAGCGTCGTTTCGTCACTGTGGATGAAACATGGATACATTACTATACTCCTGAGACCAAACAACAATCTAAACAATGGGTTACCAAGGGGGAATCTGCACCAAAAAAGGCGAAGACCGTTCCTTCGGCCGGAAAGGTTATGGCGACTGTCTTTTGGGATTCGCAAGGGATAATCCTCATCGACTATCTGGAAAAGGGGTTTAAAACTATTACAGGTGAATATTATTCATCGTTGTTAGACCGTTTGAAAACCGAGCTGCAAGAAAAACGCCCGCGATTGGCCCACAAGAAAGTCCTTTTCCATCACGAGAACGCACCAGCACACACCTCAGCAGTTGTGGTAGCAAAATTAATGAAAATAGGATTCCAACTCGTTTCACATCCCCCCTATTCTCCAGACTTGGCTCCCTCGACTACTATTTGTTCCCCAATTTGAAGAAATGGCTGGCGGGACAAAGATTTTATTCAAACGAGGAGGTGATTGCAGACACTAATGGATATTTTGCAGACTTGGACGAATCCTATTATTCGGAAGGGATCAACAAACTAGAACATCGTTGGACGAAGTGTGTAAGCCTAAAAGTCGAAAAATAAAAAAGGTTTACCCCAAACACATAAGTAGTTTTTATTTTTGCACGGACTTTTCAACCAGCCTCGTATTTGTTCAATTAGAAACAAATAAAATAAAATTATTTTCTCCTAGTATCTAATACTTAAAGCAGTAGTTATTAGTCTAGGTTCAATTCACAATTTTCGACGAAAAATTCTTCACCATTTTGTTGCTCAAATAGTTTTCTCTACACTTTATAGAGACTATTCCAGAATTTTTTCAAAATTTTTGATCAGTACTACAGATAGGACTGGTGGTCAGGGGCTTTTAGCTATTTTTTCTTTTTTAAATGATACAAAGAAAAGTTGCGCTAGTATTACATCATATATATTTTTGAACTCGTGTTTTCACAATATTAATTTTATTATACTCTATTACTATTACATAATTTCATCTACTTGTAGTCACCAATTGCCAATGATTTTATTTGTCTTGTGAGTATATGTATTAGCCCAGTCGCCAGGGGTTTAAATGTTAACAGGTTGCATTTTGCAGTTTTTTGGGCGTAGAATAGGATAAAAAAAAATTTGCTAAAGTTTGATGTATGTTTATTTACATGGCAAATAGTTTTTCTATCTTTATTCATTACACTATTTGCCATGTAAATAAGTTTTAAACTGAAAGCATATCTCAGATCGAAACGAATCAATACCTTCGATCTTTCTCTACCACATAAAAGTTATATCGGTCTATCACACTCTATCTTTACCGCCAAAAATTGATAAGTTTTTGTTAATTTACTGGTTTACGGGATTAGCAGAGAGTACCAAGGCCAGCCATTTTGACCGTTCTGTATTTTTTCGTTTAATTACAATGTTATGTAGTTAATAACAGTATATTGAGGAATATACCTCTATGCAAATGACTGCTTGTTTTGTTCTAAAAAAACCACTTTGGTAAGTCAATCATTTTTCTTTTTTCTCATGCCATCTTTCTTTTTTGTTTTTTCAACCATATGAATGTACTTAGAAAAGTAATTTTTCACTTAACAGTATAAAGAAAACAGAAAATTTTGTCTTTCCAGATGTCATGAAGAAGAAATAAAATATAATTTCGAAAGCTCGACTAACAAAAAAGGTTGTTTCACTACCCAAGGCCATAAATATTTAAATACAGACTGCAGCTCAACTAAATTGAGAATATATACATATATATATATATATATATATATATATATATATATATATATATATATATATATACATATATATATATATATATATATATATAATATATATATATATATATTTATATATATATATATATATATATATATATATATATATATATATATATATATATATACATATATATATATATATATATATATATATATATATATATATATATATATATATATATATATATATATATATATATTTATATATATATATATATATATATATATATATATATATATATATATATATATATATATATATGTATATAAAAATAAATAAATAAAATAATTTTTTATTGCTTCTTCTTATTGGACTGTCCAGCCTGTATTTTTTTCGTTTACATTTGTCACGCGCAACATTAAATATACAATACGATTTCTTTAATTCAAACCTTAGTAAGTAATAAGTATTATTTGGAGAAAATCACGCTATATGTATTTTTTAAAATAATTTATACTTTTTCGAAACATTTCCATATAAAATTAGACGTGTAATGCATAACCTATAACTAAAATTTCTTTGTCAAGGGGTTCTATTCTGGACAGGCTAAATAACTAATTATAGAATTTAATCACGCAAAGTGAGTAATATACATACGTACAGTCTGTCAAGTAAGAACGTGACCGCTTGTATTCTTGAAAAAACTGTTTTCGAGAACAACATTTCTTGCCATCAATGTATTCTTTGGTGTGCTAACAATGGAGCTTTTACCTTAGTAAGTTGTCCAATCGCCTCCTGCATCAATAATCGCCTATCGCCTGGCGTCTTTGAGGCATGCTGTCGACGAGATTTTCCGCATACTCTGAAAAAATTTTTCGAATCTCGCAAGACAACTGAGTCTAAGTCCTCTAAGCTTTCTCTTTACAAGGGACCAAACGTTATCAATAGGGTTAGTGTCCGGTGATTGTGAGGGCCACTCTAGTATCTTATCGTGGGTCCAAGCAAGCCTCTTCGCAACGTGATTGTCACCCAGGACGCCGCGTCAATTTCGGGTCCCGTGGAAACAAAGACACGATTCGGAGTGATTTTGCCTACCGAGCCAGGTTTTGGCAAGTCGTCGACATTTCTCGTCGATTTATCTACTTCTTCAATAACGACACGGACGTTTTAATATATTTTGCGGTAGCGGAATGTGTTATTTTAGGCCTCTTTGGATGGGAACAAAGAAAGACTGTCTCGAACCGAAGCGCAAACAAGTGACTCACTTTGGATTTTACGTCATTTCGACGAAAGTTCGGAATCTACAGATACCTTTACTAAAATGCATCGTAGGCAGAGATTCCCTCTACCGATCTTTTGTTCAGTCGTTAGAATCGCATCGACCAAAAATCAATTATCGTGGATACGTTCTTACTTGACAGACTGTATAATAAAGTGATATTTGATTCGGCCATTTTCATTATTATTTTTGTAGATACAATGTTAGTATGTTGCGAATTCAGAAACTTTTTCCTTATTATGTTATTTTTTGCGCGTGAAAAAAATTTTGGTCCATTTTACAGCTGATATTTGGTTTTGTCAAACATGTTAATAAAATACTCCGTTATTAAATTTTCGGGCCAAATAAAGCAACGTTCACTGCTTTCTGTTTCTGAACCGGATGTTTTTCAGATTTAACGAGAGTCGCTTCCACCATAACTTCGGACGCCTTCGGCACACGCTATCTCTCTCTTATGTCTTCTTCCTTTTGGGTTCTCTCTGTTCAAATTATTGAGCCGCAATGTTGCCAAAGTCCACTTCTTAGCACTAATATGAGCTTTTTGAACCACTTCCTGCCTGCTCCAACTATTTCAGAACCTTTTGGTGCGTCGCTAAGGCCATTAATCAAATTTTACCAAAACCACTATACCACCACTAACATGGCCAGTTAATACTATTGCAGCGCTACTTGTTAAGAAACTCAACTTGTTGGATGAACTTTTTGCTTCACATTCTACTGTCGATTTCCAAGGAAAAACACCACTAACTATTCTCATAGTCTCGTCGAGGATACCGGATATTGTCTTCAGACATCGTGTCATAAAACGTTTTTTAATGAAGCCAAAAAAGCGTCTGGCTCTGGTGCGAGAGTGATCTAACACCAGTGTTACGTAGACTTTTCAAACTATGCTACAGAAGGGGAATATTTCCTTCCTGTTGGAAATGAACTAGAGATCAGCCGGTATCCAAAAAAGGCAAGAAAGCTTTGTCAAAAAACAACCGATAAGTCGTACTGTTTTCAATAATAACGAAAGGTATGGAGAGGGCTATCACTCAGCATCTTTCAAAATATCTAGAACGATTTAACATTATTAACGATCAGTATGGCTTTTGTAAGCAAAGATCAACAGGAGATCTTCTAAGTAATGTAAGATATGTTTGGAACAACGCAATTGAACATTTTGGAGAAACTCGAGCGATTGCACTTGATATATCCAAGCCATTCCACCGTGTTATCTGTGGGCTTCGAAAAGGCTTTTGATTCTGTACACAGCAGAGACTCTTCGAAGAGCTTGAGGAATGTCGTATTGATCATCGATATTCCAATGTAATTAAATACATACATGAAAATGCTAAGTGAGAGAAGTGCGGCAGGGTGATACGCTCTCTCCCAAGCTTTTAGTAACACTTCTAGAAAGTATGCTACAATCAATAAACTGGGAAAGAATGGGACTTAACATTGACGGGGAAAAGTTAAATCACCTTTGTTTCGCCGACGACATTGTCTTAATAACAGACAAAATGCAAGAAGCACAAACTATGCTGTACATGCTTCAGGAAGCTTCAGGAAAGGTTGGTTTAAAAATTAATCTATTCAAGACCCACTTTATGACAAATCTTGTATTTAGCGACACTATAAAACTGAATAACGTAGAGATCGAGCAAGTGCACCAATGTAAATACTAAAGACATAAATTCAGCATAGGGTGAGATAACTAAACACATGAAATTCGGCGGAGAATAGGTCTCTCCTGGGCTGCATATGACAAACTGGCCTATGCAGCCTTTGGATCGACCTCTATTGCTCCATTCATGATGGTACAAAAGTTTATTCGTCGTTCAAAATCACGGTCTTGAAGTTCTTGGTGTAGTTCCGAATGAAAGGAATGATACTTGTATTTTCTCGTGGTGCGATTAGCCGTAGATTGGGACTTGTCAGATAAGTCAGCTAGTTGACGGCTGCTGACCTGGGCATTATCTTCAATATGAAGTAAAATCTCCATTTCTTTTTCCTCATTGGTAGAATTCTGGTTTGCTACTTTCCGTTTCGTATACTCAACGCTACTACTATCATCAAATTATTCCATTAAGCACTGAAAAGATTTTCTAGAGGGTGTACGTCTATTAGGGTACTTCGCTCCGTAAAGCTTACTGCCAAAAGACAATTTTTTCCCGCCTTGCCCAGTATACAAACCATATCAATTAATTCATTTTTAGGAAAATCCATAACTATTAACGTTTTACGTCATTTACTAAAACAAATTAAACTATTTTTACTTGCTTAATAGACATATCAAAATTTGACAATGCCTACATTTTAGTTTGCAACTATGATGTTATAGCGTAAGTGTATTAAAAACAAGGGTAAAAATTGAAAAATTCAAAATAAATCGAAAATTATTAGAAATATGTATATGACATACTTAATAAAACTTGGAGGATTTTGTAAAATCTATCAGAAAAAATAATAATATACAGGGTGTGCCATTTAAGAAATTTGAGATTTTTCAATTTAAAATAGTCGAAATGCATAAATTTATTTTGAACACCCTACCCTGTAGCATATAACTCAAATTTCTTTATAGATATCTTTTTTTCATCTCTATATAACGCTCGTACCAATTATGAGTATTCCACATTCAGAAACAATGGGGTTACTGCTGTTGTATTTGACATTTTTTTGTTATTCCCCCAATAAATGAGATAATGAACTTTATCGTTGACTCACCCTCTACATCAAAAGTGAACTATTAAGAGCGATAATGAGAACAAATTGAGATTGGAAAGATGAATCTGGGTATACAAGAATTATAGATCTAAATGACGATAATCTCTTGGACATGCAATCCGAATATACGACGATGTCTTATAACGTAGAAAAACCATATAGAATCAGGTGCGACCTAGATCTATGGACAGAGGCAAGGTTTCAAGGACCGAAACAGGTCTGGTTTATTACACCGATTTATGAAAAACAGCGAATGATGCAGGAATTAGTATATACGAGGCTGGTTTGAAAAGTCCGTGCAAAAATAAAAACTACTTATGTGTTTGGGGTAAACCTTTTTTATTTTTCGAAATAATCTCCTTTTAGGCTTATACACTTCGTCCAACGATGTTCTAGTTTATTGATCCCTTCCGAATAATAGGATTTGTCCAAAATATCCATTAGTGTCTGCAATCACCTCCTCGTTTGAATAAAATCTTTGTCCCGCCAGCCATTTTTTCAAATTGAGGAACAAATAGTAGTCCGAGGGAGCCAAGTCTGGAGAATAGGGGGGATGTGAAACGAGTTGAAATCCTATTTCCATTAATTTTGCGACCAGAACTGCTGAGGTGTGTGCTGGTGCGTTGTCGTGATGGAAAAGGACTTTCTTGTGGGCCAATCGCGGGCGTTTTTCTTGCAGCTCGGTTTTCAAACAGTCCAATAACGATGAATAATATTCACCTGTAATAGTTTTAGCCTTTTCCAGATAGTCGATGAGGATTATCCCTTGCGATCCCAAAAGACAGTCGCCATAACCTTTCCGGCCGAAGGAACGGTCTTCGCCTTTTTTGGTGCAGATTCCCCCTTGGTAACCTATTGTTTAGATTGTTGTTTGGTCTCAGGAGTATAGTAATGTATCCATGTTTCATCCACAGTGACGAAACGACGCTTAAAGTCCTCCGGATTCTTCTGGAACAGCTGCAAACCATCCTTGCAACACTTCACACGATTCCGTTTTTGGTCAAGCGGGAGCAATCGCGGCACCCATCTTGCGGATAGCTTTCTCATGTCCAAATGTTTATGCAAAATATTATGTACCCGTTCAGTCGAGATGCCCACAGCACTAGCAATCTCACGCACCTTAACTTTTCTGTCATCCATCACCATATCATGGATTTGATCAATGATTTTCTTGAGTCGTAACCTCCACAGGCCGTCCAGAACGTTCAGCGTCACTTGTGGCCCATATGGCCAGTCCAAAAATTTTGAAACCATTTATAAACTGTTCTTATCGAAGGTGCAGAGTCACCATAATGTTTATCAAGCTTCTCTTTAGTCTTCTGAGGCGTTTTGCCTTTCATAAAGTAATGTTTAATCACCATACGAAATTCTTTTTCGTCCATTTCTTGAAAATCACTCGACTTCCTTGATTCACACGAATGCCAAACACAAAGAAATAGACCAATATGGCTGCAACTTGGTGTGCGTTCATTCAAGAGATGCTACTAACTAAACATGACCTCGATACGCGCCGGACTTTGCACGGACTTTTCAAACCAGCCTCGTATATGTAAAAAAGCCCAAGTGCAGCGTTAACATTTCACTGGAGCGAAACTCAGGTAGAAATTCACGCAAAATCATCACGTCTTCACGAGAATATTAGACGGATCCGCCGCAACCAAAAGATATCTGTTCTTTTAGACAGTTAAGCAACCTTAAAAGCTCTGAATGTCCATCGGTATAGCTCCAAGATTAGGATGGTATGTCACGCGACCTGTTAGAACTGTTCGCCAGAAAGAACAGAGTTGAACTTCTATGGGTTCCAGGACATTCGGGTATAACAGATAATGAAAACGGGAACGAATTAACAAAAGCAGGCGCTACTAAATAATATATTGGTCCATAAATCTCAATAAGATGGTGATCACACCAGTACAATCTAAATCGTTCACTCACGTCCTTCCTTTAACATGGGTGCAAATTAAATTAGTGGTAGAAATGATAAATGCCCATTGCCACCTGAAATCATTGACAGAAAATAAGAACCGATAATGACCCCACAACATGCAGGCTAACTGGTAAAGAGAACGCTTTCATTTTATATGAATGCGCGACATTGACTCGAAATAGATACAAACTCTTGGGGCATCATCGTGGCGACCAATTGCTACATAATAAATTTTCTCCTAGGGATGATGTATCTATAACCAAGAGAGAGAGGCACAACGTATCAGGGGGTTGCAGTGCATAAGAAGGCAAATTCGCCTGTCCCACTAACAATTAACCAATTAAATTAATGTTTTTTCTTGACTTCTTTAAAAAGTATCTAATATTTATTGACGCTCTTCTAAATACGAGAGACAGTTA
This sequence comes from Pachyrhynchus sulphureomaculatus, assembly GCA_019049505.1. Classification (NCBI taxonomy): domain Eukaryota; kingdom Metazoa; phylum Arthropoda; class Insecta; order Coleoptera; family Curculionidae; genus Pachyrhynchus; species Pachyrhynchus sulphureomaculatus. The sequence continues at coordinate 226,990,655 of CM032447.1, read as the reverse complement.
TAAGCCGATATATTGATAACAAAACCAAAGTTATTGACACATCAAACCGTTTGTGGGGACATTTTATCTCGTTACGATCGTTACCTTTTATGGCTAAAATATATGCAGTAATAAAAACCCGCCGGCTTCTTTACAACTTTCGGAAGCTGAGCGGTCCTATATGTTGCGTTTTTATTTTTATTTCTTTTTTGATGGCATTACTTAGTAAGTAAAATGTTGGTAAACTGTCATATAATTTTTATGAGTTGTACGTTTTATTCACACGAAGAAATAAACTACTTACTGTAATAACATAATTTATTAGAGAGTTCTTGTGAACGAGTTTGGTAAATTTTTAAAAGCTAAAATCTCGAAAGAAACATAAATGTGATTAATTTTTCATCTTTTTCTCTTTGCTCTATTGTAGGACGATGCCTAATGGTTGCGACCGACTAATCGATCTACTCCTTGCTATATCATTTTGCCTATTGTGTTACATCTTTTCTCCGTCCTAAAATATTTTAAAATTGTGCATTCAGGAGCTTAGTAAGTTATAATCATCGTCGCAATGTGCAAAAATGGAATCGGAAACTCTTAAGCCAAAACATTCTGCTCACTAGGAAAATCAGCAAGCTCTTAAAAAAATCAAGAAACTAACAGCAATCGAAGTAACCTAAGAAGAGGACATCGAAACGGAACAATTCGACCATTTAAGAAAATTAAATTTTAAAAAACGCGAAGATCCGAAAAACGAAGTAATAAATTAGAAAATTGAAAACATCGCATCCGACATCCTGATACAGATAAGTTATCTATATACAAAAATTGAGTGGTCTGACACATAGATGTCGCCCTCCAAAAAATCCATATGATTTTTAGGAGGTATCAACCTTCAAACGATACGTGTCAAAATTTCATGACATTTCGACATGACATTAGTTTACAAGTTACAGTGGTTTTAGTGGTGCGACTTTTTATATTTTCAAAACAATGGAAAAAATCGAATTTTGTGTGCTAATTAAATTTGATGGGAAAAAATATCGTTCAAGCAAAGTAATGGCTTGATAAGTGTTACGGGGACTCCGCCCATGGAAAATCACTTTTACTGGTATGTTGAATTTAAACGCGGTCGTACAGATACAAATGATGCTGAACGCTCTGGACGCCTGTAACTGGCTGGTTACACCGGAAAACATAAAAAAATCCACAAAATTGTTTTGGTTGACCGTAAAGTGAAATTGCTTGAGATAGCTGACAGCCTAAAGCTATCAAAAGAACGTGTTGTCATATTTTGCATGAACATTTGAGCATGAGAAAGCTCTGTTCGAAATGTGTACCGCGTTTGCTCACAGTGGACCAAAAACAATAACGTGTTGATGATTCTGAGCGCTGTTTGAACCTGTGTAAGCGTAATGAAAATAATTTTTTCATGCGATATTGGGCAATGGATGAAACATGGATCTACTACTATACACCGGAATCAAATCGGCAGTCAGCTGAGTGGACAGCAGCCGGAGAAAGCCGCTCGAAGCGACCAAAGACACAACAGTCGGCTGGGAAAGTTTTGGCCTCTGTATTTTTGGGATGCGCATGGAATAACTTTCATCAATTATGCTGAGAAGGGAAAACCATCAATAACAAATATTATACAAAGTTAATGGTGCGTTTGAAAGCAGAAATCGCAAAGAAACGGCCCGAAATGAACAAGAAAAAAGTGCTCTTTCCTTCAAGATGATGCACCGTGTCACAAGTCAATGCTTACGATGGCAAAATTGCACGAATTGAAGTTCGAATTGCTTTCCGCATCCACCGTATTCTCCAGAGTTGGCCCTAAATGACTATTATCTATTCGCAGACGTACAGTTTCAAAAAAAAATGCTCGCAGGAAAGAGATTTGGCTCCAATGAAGAAGTTATCGCCGAAACTGAGGCCTATTTTGAAGACAAAGACAAATCCTTTTACAAAAAATGTATAGAAATATTAGAAAAAGCGTTGGAATAATAGTATCGCTCTTGAAGGAGACTATATTGATGAATAAAGTTGAATTTTCAAAAAAAAAATGTGTTTTATGTAGCTAGACCAAAAATTTTTCAGCTTACCTGTTACGTACGAGCCCTATCAGTAAAAAAGAAATAAAATACCATCATTTACCTCCTACATAATTATTCACTGACGAGCAAAACCCAAATAACATAATAAAATCCCTTCGATAGGTTGACAAAGAAAAAAAAAATACAACAGAAGAACAGCGGCTTTTAAAAAGAACACTTTTGCATTTAATCGAGCTGTAATACAAGCGAAAGAAGAAAGAATACATTCAGCAACTATAAAAGACTTTGCAAGCATGAATCAGCTTTTCGAAAACCGGAAAAAAGGGTATCTATGTATCAACTAATGGTAGGCCTTCATACCAGCCCTTCCATTAGAAAAAGAAATAACGAGATATCACCATTCAATGCCAAGCAATTGTTCACAAGTAAGAAACCAAAACAATCCCAATGAAATTGATAGGGTGACGTAGACAAGTATATAACGGAAGAACAGCGGCTTTTAAAAAGAACACTCTTGCATTTAATCGAACTATAACACATGCCAATGAAGTAAGAGTACAGTTAACAAGTGTGGAAGACTTCACAAGAATGAAACCAGAAAGGGGGGTATGTAGGTATCAACGTTGGTAGCCCTAAATGCGAGACCTACCAGTGAAAAAGGAAACCTGATACCGCCATTCAACTTTATATAATTGTTCATTAACAAACAAAAATCAAAATAACACAATAAAATCCCCTCAATAGTGTGAAAAAGAAAAATAACTACAACCCCAAGACTCTAAAGAGAACACTTTTGCATTTAATCAAGCTGTAATATAAGTAAGAATACACTCAACAACTGTGGAAGAACTCACAAGCATGAATGAGCTTTTTGAAAACGGAAACAGGGGTATCTATGTAGCAACTGATGGTAGGCCTAAATACGAGCCCTACGAGAGAAAAAGAAACTAGATACCACCATTCAACTCCACGTAATTGTTCACTGACAAGCAAAAAACCAAAACAACACACTAGAATCACCCGAGAGGGTGAAAAACTACAACACAAGAACAGCGACTTTTTTTCAAAAAAAAAAAATTTGCATTTAATCGAGCTGTCACACAAGCTGAAGAAGTAAGAATACCCCTCAACAACTATGGAGGACTTTACAAGCATGCATCAGCTTTTCGAAAATCGGAAGGAGGGGTATCTACGAATCAACTGATGATAGACCTAAATACGAGCCCTATCAGTGAAAACGAGATACGACCGTTCAACTTCATGCAAACGACAAGTAAGAAATCAAAACATCGCAATAAAACCCCTTCGATAGAGTGAAGAAGAAAAAAACTACAACACAAGAACCGCAGGTTTTAAAAAGAACTCTTTTGCATTTAATCAAGCTGTAACACAAGCTGAAGAAGTAAGAATACGCTGAACAACTAGGGCGGGCTTCAAAAGCATGAATGAGCTTTTCGGAAACCAGAAAGAAGGCTATCTACGTATCAACTGATGATAGGCACCTAACCATTTTTAGTAGAGGTATTCTAAAAATTATAACAAAAGAAAAGATATATTCTGTCCTATCAAGATAGTCCACTGGAACTATAAGAACGTCTTAGTGCCTTTGATTCTGTCTCTGCTAGCGAAATCAAAAAGGAAGTCTAGAACCTGAAATAAATAAAAGTAACCAAAGTAAGAACTGAAATTTAAAAGATCGAACAATGTACCGAGTACCACAACTACCAATTGTATGATAAATCTTCCTTTACATGCAAAGCCTCGTGGGTAAAATTCTCTTGAATACATCATTGAATAACCCGCAAAAAACTAAGGGAGTTTTTTGAAACACTGCAGGAAGCAGAAGTCTTACGAAGTCTCATCCAAAGAATTTGCTTGGGTATCGCAAAGCAATAATATTTTACTTTGGCTAAACATAGGAGAAATAATATTCACTTTAAACCACGGAACCCCAGTCATAAAACTATTCTTCGAAAATATCTATACGTTATCTATGTAGACCAGCACAAGAACATAAGATCTATGTCGGGAACAAAAATCCATATCGGACTTTTGACACCGAATAAAGCGCACACCAATTAAGAAGTCAGATAATACTGTGGAAGCTATAAAAAGCTTAGTAATGATGTGGGTTGATGTGGTGAGTGACCGACTTTAATATGTACTGTATTCTGTTTAGCTATGAATTGATAGTCTTTTGATGTTATGGTATCGTATTACATTACCAAAGAATTTATTTGTAGGCGATATGTTGCTGATCAAATGCTTGGCAAATTATCCACTTCTAAGGCGTATCCAAACACTAAAATTTAAGTTAGAATATTACTGGATTTCATCTTATTTCACCAAGCACTAATTTTAATTTTACCTAGAATGCAAAAGTTCAATTACAAAAAAAATAAGTTAAAAAAATATGAGTAGTATCAAATAGCAAAAAAAAAGGCAAAGTGATTAAAAAATATGTCTAGATGAATAGATTAAATACACAGAAGTTCAGACAATCAAGGTGTTTTTCAAAACCACAGTATTAAATTTTGCTTCTCAAATAAGTAGACTTATATATTTAACTCGGAAAGGCAATGTCAAATTACCCGTAGTATCATACCTAGTAAAGCCCTCTCACTTTACCCGTTCGTAACCGGCATTAAACTGTAGGTCTTCTTTGTCTGTGGGACACTTAAAAAAAATACAAAACACAAGCAAATGCGAGAGGGTCGCCTACGTTCGTATCGAATATGGCAGTTTAAAAGAGAGAGATATATTTAACATTAAATTAATTGATACCAGGCTTATATGTGAAATGAATAATTCTCTCACGAACATTCTATATTCTATTGTGTGTCTATGTTTTTTAAGATGTTTTTGATTTTAGTTGTTTTATTGTGGCTGTTATATCATTCATGCGAATTGAAAACTGGAAAAATCTTTTTCTATATGTGTATATATATATATATATATATATATATATATATATATATATATATATATATATATATATATATATATATAAACTTTTTTTCTAGTAATTCTCGGCGGATACATTAGTAAATACTTAAATTGGGAATATTTGCTAAACAGAATTAATTTAACATCATCTTCCCATTTAACTTTAAAATGACACTGTATACGGGAACGGGAAATTGGTTACAATTAATTTCCCTTCGACATGACTAGTAACAGTAATCATTAGAATCTAGGAAATTTCCTATACTTT
>CM032447.1:226945411-226982911 GCA_019049505.1 Pachyrhynchus sulphureomaculatus | reverse complement strand
TTTTCTCTTTTTGAAAGTTTTTTGTGAGGTCTGTCCCACATACACAGATCCACATGTACACTTGATGCCATATACTATATTAGACATTTGAAAATTATCAGTTTTATCTTTTTTAGTGGAATAGAAAACGTTAATTTTTTTGACATTATAATTCGCAATCTTAACATTTGTGCCCTTGGAAAGAGATGTAATTGACTGTGATAGGCCATGAATATACTGTAGCTTAGCAAATTTTATTTCATTATTATGGTTCAAGTCAACGTTTGTGATAGTTCTGACCTGTGTCTCACCATTATTTAGCAGTAAAGGTTCAAGTGGTCTTTTTTTACTTTTTTCCTTGAAATTTGGATGACAAATTTTTTCAATTATATTAAGTGAAGCCCTAACAGTGTTCATCTTCTGTTTAGCAGGGTGATATGAATGAAATGGTATGTATCTACCTGAGGCAGATTTTTTTTTCCTATACCAATATAATTGTATCTCATTATTATCAGCCCTAACCACCCTGGTATCCAGAAAATAATATATATATATATATATATATAAATATATATATATATATTATATATATATATATATATAGGGTATTAAAATTTCCAAAATCTTTGTAGATAAGGCGCGTTGAAGAGGACGCCAGTAAGAATCTGCTTTGACAATATTTTCGCTTACGATATTTTCTTCAGACAATTACAACATTATTTTGGACATTATCGTAAGTTGACACGATTAGTTGCAGTCGCTTTTTGGATACTTGCGTTTTTCAGGTACGCAACATATTGCAACTGATGTTATATTTTTAGAAAAGACCTTTCTTTCTTGGTCTGCTCCAAAAATTGGTCGTACAGATACTAACTTTAATTAAAACCCAACAAAACTAGTTGAGCAAACATAGTTGTGGCAACGAGTTGCTGCGAGTAATCACACAAGACTTAAAAATCGCACGTTTCGTAATATCTAGTAAAGCGTTGTCATTGGACAATTTTGCGAATGCGCATTGTTACTATGTGTGATTTTCAACCTATATGCACCTATAAAACACCAAGAGTTCATTGCTATGATATGCTACAACCGCATCGAGTAGCATTCATGTTCAGTTTAGCTAATAAAAAATAATACTTCAAAATAGTAAAACTGAAATACCATATCAAAGAGTTGAATTATTATATGATGAATGATGAAATGAGTTAAAATTTTCCTATTGGAAAATTATTCATATCTTATGAAATGATGATTAGCACCGGATATTTATATGTTTTTTAATTTTACACAAGTATATTAATATTATAATAATTTTTATTAAACTTGAAATATATGAAACATTTTTGCAAAATACTTCAAAAATTTTAATTGCTTTTGTTACATCTAATTATCGACTTACCAACACCCATGATGAAATATGGACTCTTCTCTCAGCCCCGGAAAAATATCTTCAAATAATTCAAAAGTTTCGAGAAATTTTCGAGAAATATCACTGAGAAATTACGCGAGCGCGTACAACGTAGTCGACGACGGCTTCGGCCCTTCTGTCCACCTGTTCTCCGTCGTGGCGCTGTCGACGCCGCCCTGGAAAGGCGCCGCGAGGACGGCGACGCCGGGCGTCTGGATGACAGTCAATTGCCCAAAGTGGTAATGACTCATTAGTATTATTAAATTATGCAATTTGAATAAAACCGTAATGTAGTTTTTATTATACATAAATAAAAACTAATTGAGGTGTATTGAATGAAAAGTAATATAAATATTTTTAGTTTTTTTTTTTTATGATATTTATATGTAGGTTTTCACAAAAGTACAGAAGTAAAAAGTATGTATTTGATATGCATTCATGAATTTATTCGAGTATTTTAAAAAGTATCATAAGTAAATATACTATGGTAATCCAAAATGAACGTTGATCATATATATTAATATATTGTGTAACAGAATAAAATTTTGTTGAACAATTTTGAATAATTCATCGCTAATAATCAATATTATTAACATATGACCTAGAGTACGATGAATATACGAATTTTTTCGATTATTACATGGTGGCTCTATAATGTATAGTTTGTCAAATAATAGATATTATTATACTCGTATTATGATATTGCCGAAATATTTTAGTACATTTTCTACTAATGCAAGATCATTTTTAAACGCTTTTAAATATTTAATCCTATCTTGCCTTAATTCTTTATATTCCATTTATTTGCTTGAATCCTAGGTTAATAGTCAATTGTACTAAGAGTACAAGATTGTATTGATAAAAGTTTAGAAATATAATTGTATTTTAAACATCCATATACAGTTAACAAATTTCTTAGGTTAATATCGATTTATGCTTACTAAGGTAAAATAAAGAGGAACATTTAATACTGGGGTCAACAACCTACATATCTGATAATGTATTGTAAGATTAATTTGTTTCGGGACATATACTGTAACATGGTTTTCGGACGATGTTCTTCAGAGCTTGAGTAATTTTGCAATTCATTCCCTGTAGAGATGAGAATTCCCTATGACGGAACTATATCTTGTAGTATTAATTCCAGCGTTTTGGCTAGCTTTTAGTGCTTACACACCTTACGTTACTATTTCTCTCATGGTACAACTATACTTTTTACTAATATTCTGACTACAGCTTAGACTAGAATTATATCTTCGCCTTAGCTACTGCTTTAGGATATTGCCTATTAAAAAAGAATCAGAAACATTCATTCTGAATAGTTCAACTTAAAATAGCTTAGAACTAAATAAGAGGAAGACGAAAACAATTACTTCGGAATAAATAGAGGAACTGGAAGAACAATACTACAAGCTAAGAGAGAAATGTGGGATATAAAATGCCACGAAGTCAGTAAGAGCTCAGAAACGTGGAAATTTTTCGAAAGAGTAAAGTTAACAAGGAAAAGGTGAGATTAGCATACAACTTATACCCATCGAATACTAGAGCTACCGACCGAGGATAGATATGAATGCAAGGCAAATTCACAACTTGATATTTTGATTTTGGGTGAATAAATTCATATTAAAGTTGTAAGAATGTAGTATAATAACTTAAAAATAGCAGAGATGCAGGTCCAGAAGGAATTCCTGTAGAACTGATCAATGTGATACCATAAAACTATTTAAGAGACTGACACTGCACACGAATTAATAAACAGACGGTCAAGGAGGAACGCGCATTTTTTATTAAAGAATGTTTGTTTAAAAGTTTTTTACATTATTCGACAGTAAAAGATTGCCATTAAAGTGCCTGGCATCTTCGGGGCATATTTTCCGTTGGTTACCCGCGTATTCTTAGGGCAAGGATTTCCAATTGCCCGTCGTAATAGCTGCTTCCCTGTGTACACCTTCTATAATCTAAATAATATATATAAAATGCAACGTCTCTCTGTCTGTCTGTCTGTCTGTCTGTCCGTTAGTGACCTTATCACTGGAGAACCACTTATCCGATTTACGTACTTTTTTTTTTAAAACATACTTATGTTCTCTGGCCAGGTTATAGGCTATATTTTATTACGATAGGTAGCATAAGGAATGAGCATGACAATAATAGTGATAGTGAGTGAAGTCGGAAAAAAGTTTGCTGCTAGCGCGTTCCCTTGCAATATACACCTAAACCATTAAATATGGAACAATATTATGTAGCAGAGAATATCTTTAATCTATAATCTATAATATATATAAAATGCAATGTCTCTCTGTCTGTCTGTCTGTCCATTAGTGCGTTTATCACGCGAGAACCACATTTATGTGTCTTTTTTAAATTCATACATATATTCTTTTGGCCAGCTTATATAATAATAATCTATATCTATAATATATATAAAATGCAGCGTCTCTCTGTCTGTCTGTCTGTCCGTTAGTGCGCTTATCATTGGAGAACCACTTATCTGATTTACGTGCTTTTTTTTAAAACATTCATATGTTCTCTGGCCAGGTTATCTATATATAATATATATAAAATGCAACGTCTCTCTGTCTGTCTGTCCGTTAGTGCGTTACGTACTTTTTTTTTAAAACATACATATGTTCTCTGGCCAGCTTATAGGATATATTTTATTGCGTTAGGTAACATAAAGAATAAGCAGTGACGATAATAGTGAATCAAGTCGGAAGAAAGGCTACCGTTAGCGTGTTCTCTTACAATATACTGCCTAAACCATTAAATATGGAACAATATCATGTTGCAAAGAATACAAAATATATATATATATATATATATAAATATATATATATATATATATATATATATATATATATATATATAAAATGCAACGTCTCTCTGTCTGTCTGTCCGTTAGTGCGCTTATCACTTGAGAACCACTTATTTGATTTACGTGTTTTTATAAATTTATACATATATGTTCTATATAATTCGATATAAGCCTACATAATGGGAGATAAGGTGAGATAATGGGAGATAAGTTTACTAATGGGAGATAAGCAGAGATAAGTCTAGGTAATGTAAGTTATGGTGAGATAATGGGAGATAAGGAAAAATAATGGGAGATGAGCAGAGAGATAAGCCTAGATAATGGAAATTATGTAGAGATAATGGGAGATAAGGAGAAATAATGAGAGATAAGCAGAGATAAGTCTAAGTAATGGGAGTTATGGTGAGATAATGGGAGATAAGGAGAAATAATGGGAGATAAGGAAAAATATTGCGAGATAAGTCGAGATAAGCCTAGATAATGGGAGATAAGATGAGATAATTGGAGATAAGTAGAAATAATGGGGAGATAAGGAGAAATAATGGGAAATAAGCAGAGGTAAGTCTAGGTAATGGGAGTTATGGTGAGATAATGGGAGATAAGGAGAAATAATGGGAGATAAGGAAAAAAATGGGAGATAAGGAGAAAGAAATATTGCGAGATAAGTCGAGATAAACCTAGATAATAGGAGATAAGGTGAGATAATGGGAGATAAGGAGAAATAATGGGAGATGAGCAGAGATAAGCTTAGATAATGGAAATTATGTAGAGATAATGAGAGATAAGGAGAAATAATAGGAGATAAGGGGAAATAGGGGCAGATATTTTATTACGTTAGGTAACATAAGGAATGAGCAGTGGCGATAGTAGTGAATCAAGTCCAGGCGAGCGGAGCCGCGGGCACGGCTAGTTTTACTATAAAGCTTCTGCTTGGAGTATGACCACACGATCCCAAATGGGTTTGAATCGGGCAACTGGGATAGCCAGTCTAATATGACGATACCGGATTCTCCTTTCCATTGGCTACACGTTTTACTCTTATATTTGGAGTCATTATCCTCTTGAAGAATCGTCTTCTCATTACTGTCGACAAACTACTGTTTGGCAGTCGGTACTAATGCCTTCTTGTAAATCTGGAGCACTTTTTATGCGTTCAAATTGTGGGGAAAGGTGAAGAGTCTCCCAAAACCTTTTTCCGAAAGACATCCCCAAACATGGATCTTCACAAGGTGTTTCACGGTACGCTGCACCAAGCGGTTAGTGGAAATTGACACAAACCCCGAAATGAAGCTTCAGCGGAAAAAATTACATTGGTCCAGTCTCGATCTATGTTTGCCTTTGTCCATGCGAGTTACTTTTCTCTGTGATTTTTGCTGAGCAATGTTTTTTTTTTATATATTACTCCGCCAGCTTTTAATTTTGCGTCGGTAAAGTTAATTGAAGATTTCGGTAAAACATGTTAATAATTATTCTTTGGTTATTGTCCGACACTTTTCCTCTCGAACCATGCTATGGTAGATCATCAACGTCTTTTAATTGGGAGTATCATTTCACCCACATGCTAACGAATGCCTTCGACTTACCCACATACTTAGCAGCTGCTGTAGGCGTCATTTTCGGTTCTTTCGGATGATTATGTAAGAACACAGCCCCGAAGCGTGAGGCGTATGCACTACTTATGCTCGATAATGTACTATGTAACCATAAATGAGGTTATAAATGAATCTATTTCCATAAAGCATTGTTTCCAGAAGGACCAGCAATAACCTTAAAAAAAAGGAATTTCTTTTACCGACCGACTACAAGTTATAGGCGATACGTTCTTACTTGATGAACTGTGTAAATGACGAAAAACTAAATATAAAATATACATCTTAACTATAACTGCCTCAATTATAGGGTTATATCAATAACCACTATCCTAAGTTGTCTACATGGAAGAATTCTTTAACACTTAATTGACAAGGAATACAAAGAACAAGAGCAACAAGAGCAACAAGAGCATTCCGACTACCCAGAAGAACGGACACGTACAGTTTAACGTATTTCATATAAAAAAAAGAGACTGAACTTATGTTCATGAATATAATTAAAGACTATGCCATCCTGTCTGTTAAAAAATTCTGGAAAATACTACAGAAAACCAATATTAATACACCTATAAAAGCTTGTAGCTTTGTAACAACAAAAATACAAATATGCCACAGAATGTCACATGGGCTTCTAATAAGAGAGAGTTTAAATACACTCTTTGATAACTAAGATATTGGAGCGGATGATAAAAACTATCCGGAATATATAGCGTATATAGCAGGAACATGCTGATTATAACTCAACACACAATAAACAACGTATGAAGAATCATTCGAATAATAACAGAAGAAATAACAACTTGAACCAATTTTGCCTGCTTAGAAGTAGACTTTGATACAACAGAAACAGATGGCAGCGAGATTAACACAAAAATAATCGGCCAAGTGCAAGTCGGATTTGCGCAATTAGTATTTCGTACGTTGATTGCTTTTAAAGTAAAAATTTTTGTTACGGGGGTATAAAATGATCAATGACTTCACAAAACACACCTCAAACGAGTTTTCAACAAAGTTTTTTTCCCGATCTTTACCGAACATTGATGACCTTGAAATTTCTGTTATTTTTTTTCATATACCAGATAGATTATTTAAATTTTTATTAAACTCTCGTGATAATTTTCGTTGATTCTACACCCTGTGGAGAATATTCCAGAATTTTTTCAAAATTTCTTGATCAGTACCTTTCGAGATAAGAGGGGCGGGCAGAGATTTTTCGCAATTTTTTAAAAATAATACAAAGAAAAGTGTGCGCGAGTATTACATTATATATAATTTTGAAATCAAATTTCATTTGACACCCTACTCGATGACCTGGTAAAAAATTTTTTTTCACTTCCGATTTCACTCCACAAAACTAACCCCTTAAGTCAAAATTTAACTTTCAAAACTACATGGCTCTGACGAAGCCATCAATTCCTATATTAGTGCCAAATTTTAACTTCCTAGGTCAAATAGTTTCGGAGAAAATCGGGTGTGATAGACAGAGGGACGGACCCTGAAGTGATCTTATAAGTGTTCCGTACAGAACACTAATAACACAAGCTAGGAAAATAATTAGCTGTTTTAATGGAATACTTTGGAACAGCAAATTCGAAAAAAACTAAAATGTAATATCTGATTTAAAGTGGTCTCATTTATGGTGCAAAGAAATGGTGGAGAAAGGAAAATAATCGAAAGAAAATTAAGTAAACGGAAAAGGATCTGTTCAGATAACACAGGCCAACAAAAAAATATTTGTAAAAACTTTTTAAACAAATACATTTAAGTATTATGTATTTTTTGGTGCTGAAACCGTATCTGGTATCAGTTTTTTTGTATTACCCACAGTTCTCTCACAATATGACATCGATTAAATTTGAAAATAGGGAAAAAAAAATCCTCTTCCTGCTTGAAAAACTGAGCAAATTATTGATCTCCTGTTCTATAATAGTAAATAGATGTTCCAGATTCCAATAAATTTTTTTCTTTCAGCCTAAAACCAAGCAATTCTGCTTTTTCCTTAGTCAAACTCAAATCTTTCACTAAATCATTTAACTCAGCTTGTGTAAACAACTGTGGTTTTAAATTTTCTAGAGAATATTGAAACTCATCATCATCCGACCGACTTTCATTAAATTCGGGACTGGACTGTAAAACGTCATCAATAGACTGAGGTGGTTTAGGGACAGGAAGTCCTGGTCCATGTCCTAACGGCCGATTAGCTGAAGTAAAGTTAGGATAGACAATTAATTTCTTATTTTTGGAGTTATATCCAGAAACATCAACGCTGCAAAAAATAACAATCATTTAAATGATTTTCTTGCTCTCAATCCATACCATGGGTACTGCAAATCTAAAAGCTTTCTTTTCTTTCTTTATACTATTTCCTAAGATCCTCGACACTAACATAACATACTTTGTGAGGAGCCCAACATTTTTCTTGGCTACCGATTTCTACACTAAAATATGCAAAGTATACTTTTTTTACAAAGTCAGTAATGTTTCTTTGATGTTTTTTAAGTACAATCTCACCACATATACGAGGCTGGTTTGAAAAGTCCGTGCAAAAATAAAAACTACTTATGTGTTTGTGGTGAAAACCTTTTTTATTTTTCGACATAGTCTCCTTTTAGGCTTATACACTTCGTCTAACGATGTTCTAGTTTGTTGATCCCTTCCGAATAATAGGATTTGTCCCCAAGTCTGCAAAATATCCACTTAGGGTCTGCAATCACCTCCTCGTTTGAATAAAATCTTTGTTCTTCAAATTGGGGAACAAATGTAGTCCGAGGGAGCCAAGTCTGGAGAATAGGGGGGATGTGAAACGAGTTGGAATCCTCCATTTCCATTAATTTTGCGACCACAACTGCTGAGGTGTGTGCTGGTGCGTTGTCGTGATGGAAAAGGACTTTCTTGTGGGCCAATCGCGGGCGTTTTTTCTTGCAGCTCGGTTTTCAAACGGTCCAATAACGATGAATAATAATTCACCTGTAATAGTTTTTTAACCCTTTCCAGATAGTCGATGAGGATTATCCCTTGCGAATCCCAAAAGACAGTCGCCATAACCTTTCCGGCCGAAGGAACGGTCTTCGCCTTTTTTGGTGCGGATTCCCCTTTGGTAACCCATTGTTTAGATTGTTGTTTGGTCTCAGGAGTATAGTAATGTATCCATGTTTCATTCCACAGTGACGAAACGACGCTTAAAGTCCTCCGGATTCTTCTGGAACAGCTGCAAACCATCCTCCTTGCCAACACTTCACACGATTCCGTTTTTGGTCAAGCGTGAGCAATCACGGCACCCATCTTGCGAAACATAGCTTTCTCATGTCCAAATGTTTTATGCAAAATATTATGTACCCCCGTTTCAGTCGAGATGCCCACAGCACTAGCAATCTCACGCACCTTAACTCTTCCGTCATTCATCTCCATATCATGGATTTGATCAATGATTTCTGGGAGTCGTAACCTCCACAGGCCCGTCCAGAACGTTCAGCGCCACTTTGTGCCCATATGGCCAGTCCGAAAATTTTGAAACCACTTGTAAACTGGTTTCTAATCGAAGGTGCAGAGTATACACCATAATATACAATTATCAAGTCTTCTTTTTAGTCTCATGAGCGTTTTGCCTTTCATAAAGTAATGTTTAATCACCACACGAAATTCTTTTTCGTCCATTTCTTGATGAAATCACTCGACTTCCTTGATTCACACGAATGCCAAACACAAAAGAAATAGACCAATATGGCTGAAACTTGGTGTGCGTTCATTCAAGAGATTGCTACTAACTAAACATGACCTCGATACGCGCCGGTCGGGTTTGTGCCATCTCTCGGACTTTGCACGGACTTTTTCAAACCAGCCTCGTATAACAAAAAGTGTTGGGAGAGTTTTTTACAACCACGATTAGCCATACTTTAAGTGTGAATTAAAGCACATGAGTTAAAAACGTAGCAATGCGAGGTTATATTAACTGAAAGAAAGCAAACAGCTGTGACATTTATCGGAACTGCCAACCTAATATCATTTGATTTTACTGTGCAACTTAAAAATTAATAACATTCGAATGAAATGAAAAAATAAACTTTTCACATTTTGAATGTTAAAATGTGAAAAATTGGTGGGTGATACGACATTGTTTTATTATTTTTTTCGGACTCAGCACACCAAAAAAACATAGGAAATGCAGGTAAAATTATTAAAAGAAGTTTTTTCATCGTTGGCCTGTTGTAATGATGGGTGGGATGTATCGTAGAAAGGAGTTGAACTGAGAGATGGAAGATATACTACCACAAATAGAAGTGGATGGTTTCTTCGGGTCACAGATAATTGAAACAAGGCAAGACCAATAATTTTATCTTATTTTTCCAACCATTCCGTATCACTTGGTAACTGTTTTCTTGTCACAACATGTCCAACATATATCGTTATGTTTTGATTTTAAATGGGGAATTCTCATTCCATCACAAAATAATTTTGGTTTATATTCAAAAAAGCAAGTAGTTGCTTTTCCATTACTTTAGATAAATTAAATAATAACAAAATAGGTCTAAAATACAAATATTAATTGACAATGTCTGACTCATACGGTATAGTTAATTTAACCCCTTACTGCATGACTTTTTTTATTTTTGCAAAAAAAATATATATGTTAGAAATATTTTTAAAATACACGAAATAAATGTTAAAAAAAAATTGTACACACTTTTTATCAAGATATGAATCACCTTTTGACATGTGCCAAATTTGGCACAAAATTGGAAAACGGAAAAAAATTAAACTAGAGAATAAATTTCGGTAAAAATGGTTAAACGTGTCATACAAAGTTTATTCAGTAATGGAATTTATAAAAACAGTTTCGGGGGTCTTTATTTAGGCATAAAAATACTACACACTTGTTTACAAGACCACATGAGATTTTCCCTTGCACTAAGGATATTTTTACATCTTTGGCAATCTTCATTTACTTCAGGCCAGTGACTCAAGTTATCAGTTCTAACTTCCTGGCTGGGTATTTGTGAAAAGGGATACTTTTCTTTGTTTCAAATCTAGCTGAGGCTGTAGGCGGGTGCTTGGCCTTCCCCCTTTTTTTCTGACTCACGCCAGATTTCGTTAATACTTCTGCAAGAGCAAGCTTGAATTCTGAGAGCGACAAATATAAGTTATCATTTTGCAAACTTCGTCTCCACAGTATCCAACTGTTAGCGCAAGTCATATCAAGAAAATGGAAAAATACCCTCAAATACCACTTTTTTGATCTAAATTTGGATTCTATAGTATCCTAGCATGCTATCTAGGAGATCTACTCCTCCCATATAAGCATTATATACAGCAACGCTTTGGGGACGGGGGATTTTTATATGGGTATTTGATTTTTTGCAGAAAACCTCGTTGCTTCTGATGTAGGCTGACTGCCAACATAGGTTGATACGGTATTCACAACTTTATTATCATACCAGGACATCTGCAGATATTTGCACACCATCGACAGTTGCCACTTTTTCCAGAAATGTACCTCTACCTTTTTTTTTTTCATTTCCGATTCCTTAGGAAACTGCAAGCATGGGTACTACGATTAGCTCTTTTACTGTACCAATGGTAAAATGCCATTTTTGGTGAGATATGTTAGCAGGGGAATGCTTGTAAACCAGTTATCAAAAAAGAGTTTGTAGTTTAGATTTTTCGGAATAGATTCTGAAAGTTTTTACTACAACGTTGCTACTGGCTCCTAGATCAGGCTGATTATTCTCAAGCACCGTAGCTCCACAGGTAAAAATCAAAGTCGTAAGAAAAACCAACACGCCGCTTTAGAACGAAAAACTTTATATCCCCATTTATGGGGGCTTTTTGGGATTATATTGTTTTAGAGTTGAGCGTGCTTTCGTTGGGATGATTTGTTCATCGACGGCCATATGTTCTTCTTTAGGAACAAGTAGAAATCTGTCACGAATCTTGTTCAGAAAGGGACGTATTTTAAAAAGTTTATCATAGTCAGGTTGACCCTGAGGAAATCTGCAGTGTGTTGTCGTTGAAATGCAGAAATCGTTTGATTTCTTCAAATCTGTTGCATGTCATAGCACTGGAGAATATTGGGGAATTTCCAACGAATTATTCCAATAAGACCTGGTCGATGGTAACTGAATAATCGACATATATATACAAATGCCACAAAAAACAACGAATTTCTTCCTTGGATATATTGGGTGGCTTTCAGGTCAACTTTGAACCCCGTACAAATTTGACTGTTCAGTTATGTAAACGAAAAGTTCTTCAGTAAAAATGAAATTGAAGAAATGGATAGGATCTTCTAATTCTTTAATGAAATCAGGAAGAATTGTACAACCTTGAAATTTTACAAATTCCTCAGAGACAGCTAGAAATTTTTATTCTCCCAATCAATGGTTTGCTTCTGCTTTTTTTTCGGCTTCTCTTTGGTCGGTTTAATAGTCGATGTCGATGGTAACACATTCTGATGATCTATAAAAGTTTGCCCTAAATGCGGACAATGGCATGTCATCATCATCATCTACTATATCGGTTTCGTCAATAATAACATCTTCGTTTGTCGAAACGATTCTTTCGTTTTCACTGTCTGACTCATATAGGGAGAACGGACTTTCTAGGACCCAACAAGTCATTTCTTTGATGTTCATTTCGTCCGAGGATAAATTTTCATTGTCACTAACGTCACCATTTGGAATTCGGAAATTTCTGGTGCCATAAAACTTACTGGGGTCCATCTAAGAAAGAGATGTAATTATTATAAATTATCATGTCTTTGTATAAAACTGTTCTAAATATGGCACAGGTAAACAAACTCATATTTTGTCTTCATACGTCAAATTATAATTATGATATTACCTTAGTAGCAAAATTAGACATCCTACCTTTATAAGAATATTTTTTTCACAAACAAAATTATTCACAAGAGAGTATGAAAACTGTTGATCTAAAAAGCCACAAAACAGGATATAGCGAGTCACAAGCCGCCACTGGACTAATGGCTTTTCCCTGCGTCGAGATTTGACTGCGGTGGAGTCTGGCGCGTTTTACGTCAGAGCAGCGAACGTGCCGGATATGGAACAATTTGAAATAAGATCCTTAAGCTACTCAGGGACTTAGAAAAAAAATATATTTGATGTGTGACAAATTTGGGACAGTATGCGGTAAGGGGTTAAGCTAATTTATTTATGATCTAGCCAGATGAAATTTTATAATATTTTAAATACGATTTTCACTGAATTTAATAATATTCCACATTATTCCTAACAAATAAGCCATCAAATATAGTCGGCTCCCCAATCAAGTTTCATCACCCTTTCATTGTCAACTCCCGATTTGTACTTTTACAGCCTAATCGGCAGCTTTGGGCTGTTAACGCCCCGTAAACGGCTCGACGACGTGGCGTACATAAAATTACCCTAAACGTAAAACTGTGTAGTCGAATTTACATGGGTGACAGTCACCATAAGGGTTATGCTTGTTAAGATTGCGGATTAGGGCCTTAACCTTGGTAATACCATTGCTTTTTTTGCTTGTTAAAGTTTCCCCAAGGAGACGGTTACACTTGAGAAGAAACTTTCTACTTGGCTTTAGGACAATGCCCATAAAGAAAAAGAAATTTTGTAAATTTTTTGTAATATAAACACAGTCAATAGTCAAGTATATCAACTTATTATTTCTCTATTAAACTAAAGGATAATGTACAGGGTGAGTCAACGATAGAGTAAAGTTCATTACCTCATTTGTTTCGGAAATGACAAAAAAATGTTAAATACAATAGTTTTAGGGAATATTAAGGTGCACAGTTTAAAATTATTTTTTGAGTATACAGGGCGGTACTTCGGAAAATTGTGACCGATATAACACATGACCGAACACATTTTTTTTAAATGGAACATCCTATTTTTTAATAATTATTTTTAAATTCTGCATAAAACTTTTTTATTCATAATATTATATACCTAAATTTAGTAGTTTTGTCTAAATTTCAATTTAACCAAATATTTTTAAAAAAAAATAAATAATAGTTCTAGTTTTGTAAAAAAATTGCCAGTAGCGCCATGTCATCTGAAGGTGGAAATACTCATAATTGGTACGAGCATTCTATTTAGAGATGAAAAAAAAAGATATATGTAAAGAAATTTGAGTTAGATACTACATGGTGTTCAAAATAAAATTTATACATTTCGACTATTTTAAATTGATAAAATCTTAAATATTTTAAGTGGCACACCCACTATATTATTATTTTTTCTGATACATTTTACAAAACTCTCCAACTTTTATTAAGTATGTAGTATACCTATTTCTAATAGTTTTCGATTTATTTTGAATTTTTTTAATTTTTACCCTTGTTTTTAATACACTTACGGTACAACATCATAGTTGCCAAGACAAAACAAAAACTGTCAAATTTTGACATGTCTATTAAGCAAGTAAAAATAGTTTAATTTGTTGTAGTAAGTGACGTATAAAGGTAATAGTTATGGATTTTCCTAAGAATGAATTAATTGATATGGTTTATATACTGGGCGAGGCGGGAAAAAATTGTCTTTTGACAGTAAGGCTTTACGGAGCGAAGTACCTTAATATACGTATACTAGAAAATCTTTTCAGTGCTTAACGGAACGGTTTGATGGTAGGGATAGCGTTGAGTATATGAAACGGAAAGTAGTAAACGAGAATGCTACTAATGAGGAAAAAGAAATGGAGATTTTACTTCATGTTGAAGATGATCCCTAGGTCAGCATCCGTCGACTAGCTGACTTATCTGACACATCCCAAATCTACGGCTAATAGCACCACGAGAAAATACAAGTATCATCTCTTTCATATGGAACTACACCAAGAACTTCAAGATCGTGATTTTGAACGAAGAGTAAACTTTTGTACCACCATGAATGGAGCAATAGAGGCCGATCCAATTTTTTTATCCAAAATAATGTTTTCTGATGAAATTACTTTTCGCAGTAATGGAGCAGTTAACAGCCATAACAAGCATTATTATTCAACAGTTAATCTATTTTGGGTTCGGTAAGTTCAAAACCAAAACCATTGGTCGGTTAATGTATGGCGCGGAATATTAAATTTTCGAATTATTGGTCCATATTATTTCCGCGAACCGCTTAACTGGCCTAGATATCTAAATTTTTTGCAAAACGAATTATCCCAGCTTCTTAAAGAAGTTGATAAATTTGAAAGGGAACAAGACGGAGCTCCTGCTCATTACCACCGGGAAGATCGGGAATTTTTTAACGATTGTTACCCGCAAAAATGGATCGGTAGGGATGGATTCATTTAGTGGCCCCCTCGATCATGTGACCTTAAACACCTTTAGATTTCTTTTGAGGGGCTACATTAAAAATCGTGTTTATGTGAATCCCCCTACAAGACCAGTAGATATGGAAAATAGGATACGGGATGCGTGCAGGACAATAACACCCTTTATGTTAAGGAAAGTGAAGGAAAATATAGTAAAACGACTAAACATGTGTATTCAAGTAGACAGGCATATTTTTGAACATTTATAACGTCATAATAATTAATCATTAGATAAGTTAAACTATAATAAAATTATTATCAATTATTTGTTTATGGTTTCACAATAGCGTAAATGTATTAAAAACAATGGTAAAAAAATTGAAAATTCAAAATAAATTGAAAATTATAAGAAATAGGTATATGACTACTTAATAAAAGTTGGAGGGTTTTGTAAAAACTTATCAGAAAAAATAATAATATAGATGTGATATTTTAAAAAATTTGAGGTTTTTCAATTTAAAATAGTCGAAATGTATAAATTTATTTTGAACTCCCTGTAGCATCTAACTCAAATTTCTTTACATATATCTTTTTTTCATCTCTATAGAATGCTCGTACCAATTACGAGTATTCCACCTTCAGAAACAATAGCGCTACTGACAATTTTTTACAAAACTAAAAACAAGTATTTTTTTTTAAAAATTGAGATATTAGAAAAACTATTAGGTTTAGGTATATAACATTATTAATAAAAAAATTATGCAATTTTTACGCAGAATTTAAAAATAAATTAGAAAATAGGATGTTCCATTGAAACAAACATATGTTATATCATCCACACTTTTTTGAACTACCCTGTATACTCAAAAATAATTTTAAACTGTGCATCTTAACATTCCCTAAAACTATTGTATTTAACATTTTTTTTTCGTCATTCCGGAAACAAATGAAATAATGAACTTTACTCTATCGTTAACTCACCCTGTACAGAAATATACAGTGCATTCTTTCTAGGGCAGACCATGGATTTTAAATAAGTTTTCTATTTGGTGTTAGTTTGAGCTCTAGTCAATTATTGTTTAATAAAATGCTTTTGCCTCCATTCCTATCTATGTTTTGGTATCTGATATGTTTAAAATTATTATTATTTTAAGAGCATAGCATACATGCATGTAGGCCTTGAATCGCTGTAAATTTTACTCGGTTGGAAACAGTTCTGGGAAAATCATTCCAAAGGGACGAAGTTCTCCATATAAAAGACTGGTGAAAAGGATTGTACGAGAGATAAGCTGAACCGCATACGGAAGACAGGTATTAGCGTGACGTGTATTTCTAGCATGCACCGCCCTTGAAGCTACATCCATTGAATACTTCTCATGAAAATACTTGTAAACTATTATTGTTATTAATTTTAGAAAGTGTTTTATTGTTCCTTCCTTAAATTTTAAGTTAAATTTTTAGTTTAGTCAGATGTATATCTTTTATTGTAAATATTTCGTTGTATAATTGGTAATAATAAATAAATAAATAATTAATTGACATAATATCTTAAATTTGTGTAAATCCAATTAAAATCGAAAGGTTAAAAACTTAATTATTCCGATTCCTGTTGAGTAAACTACATTAACAGGAAATCTAACGAAAGTAAAATTTAAATTTTGGCTTGTCAACTTAGTAATCTGTGAAAAGTTTTCGAATTGGAAATGTCGAAGTTGCGGTTTATCTTAATTAATATCAGTCTTCATCGAGCTCAAAAAATATCTCGAGGCTAATTTTGTCTGAACTTAGTTAATCTGAGTTGTTTTTTTGCGTTAACTTCAGAGTAATAAAATTTAAGAAAGACGATTCGAAAAACCTTATGATCATTTAAAAATGTTGACATTTAATCACACTTATAAAATCACTTTGGTATCTGTCTGTCCGTCTGTCTGTCACACCCGATTTTCTCCGGATGTATTCAACATAAAATGTTCAAATATGGCACTAATATAGGAATTGATGACCTCATCAGAGCCGTGGTAGTTTATGAAAGTTAAATTTTGACTTAGAGGGTCAGTTTTGGGGGGTAAAATCAGAAGTGAAAAAAAAAATTTACGAGGTCAAATGAAAGCTTGTATAAAAACACGAGGTCAAAAATATATATAATGTAATACTTGCGCACACTTTTCTTTGTGTTACTTTTAAAAAATTGCGAAAAATCGCGCTGTCCCTCCCTTTAGTTCGAGAAGTACTGATCAAAAAATTTTTGAAAAAATTCTGAATATTCTTTACAGGGTGTAGATTGAACGAAAATTATCAGGAGTAGATTACCTTTAATAACACAGGCCAACAAAAAAAATATTTGTAAAAACTTTTTTAAACCCAAAACATTTAAGTGATATGTATTTTTGGGTGCTGAAACCGTATCTGGTATCAGTTTTGTTTGTATCACCCATAGTTCTCTCACAATTTGATATCAATTAAATTTCAAAATAGAGAAAATTTGATACATAAAAAATAAAAACTTAAACCGTACTTTTATTTGATTAGGCTACAATTTTTACTCACGATAACATATTTCACTTCAATGCGAATATTTTAGATGCTTATTTTTTTGTATTTCCTTTCCCTTCTCTCTGTGAAGTTTCTTGTATAGCTTTTCTCCGATGTGATGCATTTTGTTGTTCTCTATGAAGTGACCAACAGTAATCACCCATCATGTTGATATTCCATCGTCCCTGGTACCGTTTCTCCATCTCCTTTTTGTCTTAATGGAACCGTTCCCCCTGCTCTTCACTTACATCGCCTAAGTTTTTAGGAAAGAAGTCAAGATGGTTGTGCAAGAAGTGGACTTTAAGGCTCATCAGATAACCCAGATTTTTGAACTTGTCTATCATATAAGCTAAGCTAAGTTCATAGTTAGGGTCTTTCACATTGCCCAAAAACTTAGTCACAACTTCTTTAAATGATATCCAAGCCTCCTTTTCCTTTCTAATCATCCTTGCTTCAAAGTTGGAATCGAACATCATTTTACCAATATCATGCCCAACGTTAACCCCTTCTTTCAGTTTGGCTTCTGATAAATGATGAAATCTTTTACACACATATTTTAAACATTCACTATCTTTAGGCAAGGCTTTCACAAATTGTTTCATTAAGCCTAACTTGATGTGTAGTGGTGGTAGAAGAATCTTTTATGGTTCTACTAAAGTTTTATGCGAAATGTTCTTCTCGCCAGATTTTCTTATGGGCCATTGTTTTTTGAACCAATGTTGATCCCTTGCTCTGCTGTCCCATTCACATATAAAACATGGAAACTTTGTAAATCTCTTTTGTTGACCAAGGATCATGGAGACAACTTTTAAATCTCCACATAGCATCCAATCGTGAACTGGATAGTTAATTTTCTATAAAATCATGTTCAGATTTTCGTAATTTCCTTGATATGGACTAAATGAGCAACATGCAGTGAAGCATAAGTATTTCCACTGTGTAACAGAACTAGTTTTTGATGAGTCTATAAAAAGCCTCCAATCTTCCTTCTGGTACTCAATGCCAAGTTCGTTTATTAGACTACCAATATCATGGCAGTAAACCAAATCCCCTTCTTGCTTGAAAAACTGAGCAAACTGTTGATCTCTTGTTCTATAATGGTAAATAGATGTTCCAGATTCCAATAAATGTTTTCCTTTCAGCCTAGGACCAAGCAATTCTGCTTTTTTCTTAGTCAAACCCAAATCTCTCACTAAATCATTTAACTCAGCTTGTGTAAACAACTGTGGTTTTAAATTTTTATGAGAACAATGAAACTCATCATCATCCGGTAGATTTTCATTAAATTCGGGAGTGGACTGTAAAACGTCATCAATAGACAGGTGGCTCAGGGACAGAAAGTTCCGATCCATGTCCTATCGGCCGATTAACTGAAGTAAAGTTAGGATAGACAATTACTTTCTTATTTTTGGAGTTATATCCAAAAACATCAACGCTGCAAAAATAACAATTATTTAAATGATTTTCTTGCTCTTTTCATACCATGGGTACTGCAAATCTAAAACCTTTCTTTTCTTTCTTATACCATTTCCTAAGATCCTCGACACAAACATAACATACTTTGTGAGGAGCCCAACATTTTTCTTGATTACCGATTCCTACACCAAAATATGCAAAGTATACTTTTTTTACAAAGTCAGTAATGTTTTTTAACTACAAAATCACCACATATATAACAAAAAGTGTTGGGAGAGTTTTTATAACCACGATTAGCCATACTTTGAGTGTGAATTAAAGCACATGGGTTAAACACTGTAATGCGAGGTTATATTAACTGGAAGAAAACAAACAGCTGTGACATTTATCGGTACTGCCAATCTAATAACATTTGATTTTACTGCCAACCTTATAAAATTGTAATTTTATTGTCAACTTAATAACATTCGAATGATAAAAAATAAATTTTTCACATTTTGAATATTAAAATATAAAAAATTGGTGGGTGAAACGACTTTTTTATTATTATTTTCGGACTTAGCACACCAAAAAACATAGGAATCAGGTAAAATTATTAAAAAAGTTTTTTCATCGTTGGTGTGTGTAAATTATCTGGTATATATTAAACAACAAAAATTTCAAGGTCATCAGTTTTCACTAAAGATCGGAAAAAAAACTTGTTGAAAATTCATTTAGGGTGTGTGTGAAGCCATTGATCATTTTCTATCTCCGTAACAAAAGTTTTTATTTTAAAAGCAATCAACGTATGGAACACTAATTGCGCAAGTCCGACTTTCGAAAAGTGTTGGGACTTTTCACGTCATGTAGTATGTGTGTGGTGAGGTCAAATATACTTAAATAAATTAATAATTAAGTATATCGACTTGCTTGGGATTTGTACTCGAGACTTTCGGCATCCTAAGCTGGAAATATACCACAGGGCCAGGGCCACCATATTACTTAAACAACTCACTTTTAAGTCAAAAGCCTAATGCGAACAAATAAATATTTTTTCTCATTGATAAAAGTTTATATCAAAATTCCCAGATAGAATATTTGTCTTGAATAAAACATCTACTATTATTCTCGAATGATTTACGAAACTTCCTCGTTTCAGTCGTAAAAGCATTTCTGTTAAATTCAACTGGTATTGTAAATTTTATTGGTCAATGTAATATTAAAATGATATATGCTTAAAAATTGACTGTAAACGTGGTAACTAGAATTACAGAGAGTGAAATAGTTCATTTAGACTACAATAAAATCCACTTATGGTAATGTGGTAAAATGGTTAAATTCACAACCAAAACTACGAAGGCCGTACATCTCTTTCACCGCCGTATTACATTAGTAATTTGTTCCTTCATGTCATTATTTCGCTTAGTTCAGTTACGTTTTTAATTTAATCTACAAGATAAATGAAACAACTTATTTACTTTGTTAAACAAATCACTATATTAAATAAAAAACTTCTGTTACATGACCATGTTTCGTAGATGATTCTACAATACCAAACGTTCTGAACTTAAAACTAGGTTTACGTGGGTTTATAAAGGAGGCTAATTTATATACTTTATAATAGGTCATATAATACCGCAAATCCCAAATCTAATTGTTCTTTAAGTATATTGACTTCTCTATTTCTATTTCGCCCAGTCGTCAGAGGCAAAGTTTGAGGAAAAGCTTTCGTTAAATGTTAACATGCGGCATTTTGGTATTTTTTTGGCGTAGAACACGATGAAAAAAGTTTATTGAAATCGAAAATAAAATGAAAAATTCGGTTTTTTCGTAAATATCTCTAAAAATTAAAAAGATCTAGCTTCATTTATGATTAAATTAACGTTTCTGTATATCGCTAAATATTTTGAAATTGGCTGTTAAGGGTTCCTCAGGGTGCTGATTAAAAATCCGATAATTGATTTAAATATTCAAAATAGCGGATCCAATATGACGGCCAGGGAGAACGTAATTCATCTAATTTCTTCGAATAATTCAGAATTTTTGTGTTTTCAATAACTGTTTTCTTTGTACCTGGATGCTTAAGTGAAATATAAATACTTTATACTTAAAGCTTTTATCTCTTATCTCCCACTTTTAAATATTTTTTTTGTTGTCTAGCACACGTGCTACAGGGAAGTCCCTAAAGCGCTCCAGGAGTGGCATGTGTGCGGAAAAAGCGATTCACGTTGTCCTTGAATCGCTGTAAATTGTACTCGGTGGGAAACACAGCCCTGGGCAAATTATTCCAAAGGGAAGATGTTCTCCATATAAAAGACTGCTTGAAAAGCGTTGTGCGCGGAGTAACAAGCTGAGCCTCATACGGATGTGAAGCGTTAGCGCGACGTGTATTTCTAACAAGCACCGCTCTAGGAGGAATTAAGCGGGCTACATCCTTCGAACACTTCCCATGAAAATTCTTGTAGAATAGACTCAAGTTGCCAAACCGTTCTTCGATGTTCCAGCGCATCAAGGCCGCCGGTCAGTTCCGGGTCTCCAATCAAACGAACAGCTCTTCTTTGGACAGAATCCAACAAATGCAATGTGTGTTTTGGGAGCGGCGGAGCTTCAAACATGGGAGCAGTATTCTATAGTTGGTCGAATTTGAGCTTTGGGTTTTTGTAGCGTTAAATTTCCACTTGTTACTGCCACCCCAAGATAGAATTTCTTCCAGGTCTTTGTTAAGTTGAACGACCTCCTGCTGTCTGCGTAGCCGATGTCCGAGCGTTCAAAGTGAATGAAGAGGTAAGCGTGCTGTCATCGGCAAATCTGTAGATTGGATTTCCGGTCTTTTCAAGCAGATCGTTAATGTAAATGAGAGAGAGAGTAGGAGACAGTATGGAGTCTTGGGGCACACCGGCGTTGATAGTGAAGGTGTTAGAAAAAATCCGTCGACCGCTACTCGTAAAGAACGCTCCATGAGGAAACATGACAGCCACAAACAGAACTTTTCAGACATACGATAAGAACGTAGCTTAGCCAACAGTCGATCGTGCCAAAAACGGTCGAATGCTTTGGATATGTCAAGAGTAACGCCTCGAGATTCTCCAGAGCGTTCAATTGCGTTGTTCTAAACGTGTGTTACATAAGTCAGAAGATCTCCTGTTGATCTATGTTTACGAAAGCCATATTGTTGATCGCTAATAATGTTTGAATCCTTCAAGATATTTTAGAAGATGCTGATTGATAACCTTTTCCATGATTTTCGATATTATTGAAAGCAGTGCGACTGGTCGGTAGTTATTTGGCAAGGTCTTGTTGCTTGTATGATTGCTGATATGATGTATGAAGTTGTATGATTAATAATAAGCAAAAAAATATGTTTATCATGAACACTATTAAGAGCAAAATTACAAAAAAAGATAAAGTTTTATTTAAGTTTTTAATAATTTTCTAATATCAAGTATAACTGTAACTAAAAGAAAAAATTTCCGACTTTTTTTGACCATTTCGTACTGCTTTGAAGGTAAAATTGTCGGGCAGCGCACTAAAAGCAGGCAAATTATCATATTTTAAAACTCAATTTTTAAATAACACAGACAATGTAGATATTTTTAATTATTCTTATATTGAAAACTTAAAGGATAATAACGATATGTGCATAAGGATATTTTTTTCAATACTATATTTTATTAAATAATTTGTAATTTACTGTATGCCCGTTAAAATCATGCAAACAAAAATTTCGTTTTAAATTTTACAAATTATAAAGGAACAAAAATAACTATTAATATCATCGAAAAGCTGAAGGTCTCCTATTCAAGAAGCTATCTTTTAATTTTTTTTTCACTCTAAAAACAAGTAATATCGATTAATTTTCGAACGGTGCGCGTAGATTTTCAAAATAACACTTTTTGTATCACCTATCCGAATTTTTAATAAATTCTCATGCTAATAAAAAAAAATTCGGAAAAAAAATCTTTGTACTATTTTTTGGTAAAATTTCCCGCTCTTTCACTATTAGTTTTTCGATATCTTTTTTTACTTTTTGAGATATTAACCGATAAAACCGAATTTTTGATTTTATTTTGGATATTGTGGGCTTAGCATACATCAAACTTTAACCAACTTTTGTATAGTATTCTACGTCCAAAAAACTACCAAAATGCAGCCTGTTAACATTTAATGAGCGCT
Organism: Pachyrhynchus sulphureomaculatus; assembly: GCA_019049505.1. Classification (NCBI taxonomy): domain Eukaryota; kingdom Metazoa; phylum Arthropoda; class Insecta; order Coleoptera; family Curculionidae; genus Pachyrhynchus; species Pachyrhynchus sulphureomaculatus. Next base: position 226,959,777 of record CM032447.1, on the reverse strand, counting down.
CAAAATCCCTGGCGACTGGGCTAATTGTTTCCAGCCAGTTTAATTTTTGAGATTTTTGTCCAGGGTGTAATACTGTTTTATAATATTGTTAATATCGGGAAATTTATGCCCTGTTTCTAAACAATGGCTAGCAAAATTAGAGTTGGTTTTTCGGTGTCTGAAGGAGCAAAGATGTTCTTTGTATCTGACTTCAAAATTTCTACCGGTCTGACTTACATAACAGCTATTTCATTGAGAACATTCTAGCTTGTAAACTCCAAATTTTTTATACTTTTTTGTTTCGTCTTTTGCATTGCATTTTAAATTGGCTATATTTTGAGATGGGTTTTGAATTAATTAAATTAGTGTCTGGGTAACCATTATTTATGCCTATCTGTGTTATTGTATTCACTTCCTTCCGTAATTTTTGTTCTGATACTAGTGCAGAAAAGGCTCGATGGATTATAGATCTGTATGCAGCCAGTTTGTGTGACGTAGAATATGTAGAGTTGTAGGGAATAGTTGTGTCTGAGAAAGTGGGTTTTTTGAAAATGTCAAACACTAATTTATTCTGTTCGCGCTCTATTGTTACGTCTAAGAAACCGATTTTTTTTTTCTGTTTCGACTTCCAGGGTAAAATTTATTGTTAGATGATGACTGCTTAGGAATACTAGGGTATCGTACAGTTTTCGTTTACTCCCGTTGTAACATATGAGTATATCGTCAACGTATCTATACCAAAAACTGGGCTAGATCAGATTTCATGAAATTTTCTTCCAGAACTGACACGAATATTTCTGCTAGGAGGGGACTTAGTGGGGATCCATTGCTAGCCCTAATCCTTGCTGGTAAAATTTATTATCAAACTGGGAGTAGTTTTCTTCTGTGCATAAATGGAAAAGGTTCATAATTTTGGCATGGATATTAGGATTTATGTTGTTGGTTAATCTACAAGATTACAGAATATTATGTAAAGAGTAAAACCTATACTTTTGGAACTACATCTATCATATATATAAAATGCAACGTCTCTCTGTCTGTCTGTCCGTTAGTGCGCTTATCACTGGAGAAACACTTATTCGATTCACGTGCTTTTTTTTTAAACATACATATGTCCTCTGGCCAGGTTATAGGCTATATTTTATAACGTTAGGTAACATAAGGAATCAGCAGTGACGATAATAGTGAATCAAGTCGGAAAAAAGTTTACCGCTAAAGCGTTCTCTTGCAATACACTGCCTAAACCATTAAATATGAAATAATATAGCAAAGAATATCTATATTTTATATAAAATGCAACGTCTCTCTGCCTGTCTATCTGTCCATTAGTGCGCTTATCATTCAAGAACCACTTATCCGATATACCTGTTTTTTTTTTAATTCATACATACGTTCTCTGGCCAGATTATATAATAATAATAATCTATATAATATATATAAAACGCAACGTCTCTCTGTCTGTCCGTTAGTGTGCTTATCATTCGAGAACCACTTATACGATTTACGTAATTCCTAACTTAATATTTATCAAAAAAATCTATAATATATATAAAACGTAAAGTCTCTCTGTCTGTCTGTTCGTTAATGCGCTTAGCTCTCAAGAAACACTTATCCGATTAACGTGTTTTTTTTTTAAATACATATTTTCTCTGGCTAGGTTATAGGTTAGGTTACGTTATGTAACATAAGGAATGAACAGTGGCGATAATAGTGAATCAAGCCCACGCGAACGGAGCCGCGGGCACGGCTAGTTAAAAAATAACACCACACCTACGTATAAGTTATGTGTAATTTTTTACAAAAAATATTACCACTAAACCCAACAATTTATTTTTACACTCGACGCCCATTTCGCTAACCACGTTAGCATCATTAGGAGTGATGATCCACTGTCAAGTTCCTGATCGCTTCGTTATCTCGTCGTGCTATGCTATCAGCCATCTAAAGACGCTATCTTTAGATGGCTGGACTTTAAAATGCTTAATTAATGGTGCTGGCACAACTGCTTTCTTCAATTACCATGGTGCCATGGATAAAGAGTTCCTTCCAAACAGTCAGACAGTTAATGTATGTAATGTTTCTTTATTTATTTGATTGATTCACCATCGTGTGTCAATTTGCCAAAAAAATCCTGAATGGTGGCTGTGTCAGGTTCATTAATCTTACATAATGTAATAATTAGTCATAATCCTTTGAGTTAAATGAAATAGTGACTCTTCCACAAGCACCGTATTCACCAGATCTAGTAACGTGTGATTTCTTCCTGTTTTCCAAGCTGAAGTTATTACTCTGTGGGCATCTTTTTTGAATCTATAGAAGCTAAAAAAGTGAATTGTTCTGATGTAGTTCGAAATTGTATGTTAGTCTTGTAGTTATCATTTTAATAAGCAACTTATACACTAGATACAGAAGATTTATTGGCCTATAATTTTGCTGCTATGTCTTATCTTATTTCTTATGGAGGTAGCACGATTGTAGCATTGTCCCAATATTGCGGTCTTATGACGAAGTACGATTTAATTTCATATCTCTGTGTCGAATAATTGATATGAATACTGTATTCTAGATTCTATAAATGAAGGATGTTAAATTTATACTTGAATAGTTTTATTTCTTTCCGTAAAAGTTTAGACAACAAAGTGACCCTTTAAATATGAACGACGCCAGGTCCAAAATTTATTGCAGACATAAAATTCATAGGAAACTGTTTTATGTGACAAGTTAAATAGTTAATGGGGTCCGACGTGACATTTGTTTAATGGTCCATTTTGGTTAAAAGCCTTAATGTGACAACAAGTATGTATATATATATATATATATATATATATATATATATATATATATATATATATATATAAATATATATATATATATATATATATATATATATATATATATATATATATATATATATATATATACATATATATACATATATATACATATATACATATATATATATATATATATATATATATATTATATATATATATATATATATATATATATATATATATGTACATATATATAGATATATATATATATATATATATATATATATATATATATATATATATATATATATATATATATATATATATATATATATACATATATGTGTATATATATATATATATATATATATATATATATATATATATATATATATATATATAGATATATAGATATATAAATATATCACATTTTTATATCAAGTCATCCTTCTACGGTGTTCCCTAGACTGACTGGTATATTTTTAGGATGCTTTTTATGTCTCTTTTATCGTTTATTGCATTCCTATTTTTTTGGATTTCAATAGATTCCAGTATTTCTCTTTTTTTATATGATTTTTATATTTGTTTCTAATTAAATGTGTTCTTTTTTTACATGATTACTGAGTGCAATCACATTTGTCTTATCATACTTGTGTCCCTTAATTCTATTTTCTAAATACTGGGATGTTTGACCGATCCCTCTCAATCACTACACGGACTTTCATAAACTATATTATTTTTTTTGGTTTTTTAGAGTTTCTACTTTTAATTTTGAGAAATGATTGGCCATTAATTTATCTGCTTTGTAACATATATTTAACGTTATATTTTTTAAATAATTTGTTTATCTGTTGGGAAAAACCGTTAATGAATGGGATAGATATACAGGGTTACAGGGAAAGTCGTCCTAGATAATTAAGGACGTTATAGTTTAGGTCGTTTCTGGCCGATTTGACTCTATGACATGATGTCCTAAACTTAACCGTTTTCGAGATATTGAAGTTTAAAGATTTTCTAAAAAAAACATGTTTTTTTTTTTTGCTTTTATATCGATTTTTTTTATTAGAGGTTCTCGAGTGCGATTTTTTGGTTATTTTTAGTTAGTCTGTATGTCAAGTATCAAAAATCATCAAGAAAATTTGAACTAGTTACTAACAGTTTCAAATGGCGGCTTGTTAATGTTTCTAAATTACGAATTTTTACCAAGTGTTTCCTACTTTAAATCAGTAAAGAGAAAAAAAAATGTATGGAAGTTATTCTGCAAATTATTTTAAAAACTTTTACGTCTTTTTAGCTATCTAAAACGGTATAATATCTACTGGATCTATTGAAAATTCTAAGAAAATGTGATTTCAATAGGCCCAAATGTAGAGTAACATAATAATAGAATTTAGATACTACCAATTACCGGTTTACTACCTGCACCTTCAAACAATAAAAAGGGTTGGGTAAGCATTTTTCCGGTCGGGGTACTCTTTGTGCGAGTGACATTTTCTGTTCACTAAACATTATTGAATGATTTTTAGTCTGCTCATGCGATTCGTCCGTGGTAGATGTGCTATACCGTGCTTTTCAAAAATATCTGTGTTTCATCTTCTGACTGTGTGAATTGGCTCGTAACTGGATTTTGATCTCTGCTTGTGAATATGGCAACGTATACCAACGAGGAATATGCTGACATCCTAATGTGTTACGGATTTTGCGAAGGAGTGTCGTCGCGTGCACGTGATGAATATATACTGCGATATCCTACTCGTCGTGTACCTGATGTTAGTGTATTTGATGGAACGAGAAACTGGTTCCGTACAAAGACGGCGGACTGACATGGGACGACCACGTATCTTTGACGAAGACGAAGAAAACGATATACGACGTCTCTTTGAGGTGGACCCAACCACATCTACAAATGTTGTCGCACAACAGCTTGGTATTTCGCAGTGGAAGGTATGGTTTGTAATGCATACTGTTGGGCAACACCCTTACCACCCGTGCAAGTCATTGAAGAAGGGGATCCGTTGCGACGATTAGAATTCTGCAGATTTATGCTCAATACCGATGTCGAAGATGCATCTTTTTTTAAGAAAATACTATGGACTGACGAGTCGAAATTCGACAAAGACGGTCTTACAAACTACCACAATGCCCACTATTGGGCTTCTAAAGAGGAAGGCAACCCAAATAAAAAAAGAACGAAAGGATCACAACAAGATTCAGCTTAAACGTGTGGATGGGTATAATTTCAAATTATTTGGTATTCTGCCTGCCAGATAATTTGAATGGCGAGGAATGCGACAATTTTTTGCGGAACGATTTACCTAATTTGATGGAAGACCTACCTATTGGTTTGAGACAAAACATGTACTTTCAACACGATGGCTGCCCAGCTTACTACAGAGGAAGTGTTCGTGTATGGCTCAATGACAATTATCCCAACAAATGGATTGGAAGAGGCGGACCCATACCTTGGCCGGCAAGAAGCCCAGACCTAACACCGATGGATTTTTATGTGTGGGGTCACATGAAAAGTCTTGTATACGACCAGATGACTCCTATCGAAAACGTGGATGTCCTAAGACAAAAAATAATTGATGCGGCTGACGAAATGAGGCGGCACCTCACAACCAGCGTTGTGAAAAGTAATTTAAGAAAAATAATGAGAATTTGTGTTAGAAATAGGGGCGACCATATAGAACATGAATTATAATTAATAAAAAATAATAAATTGCAAGGTTTTTTGTTTTATTTGTGTATTTTTTCGTATTTTCACCTAGAACTAAAAATTTACCTTTTGCTACCCGAGCCCGCTTTAGGTGTCATTCTGTGTATAGTTTTCCTATTAAACTCCTAGTATTATACCTTTTTTGATAGCTAAAAATACGTAAAAGTTTTTAAAATAATTTGCAGAATAACTTCCATACATTTTTTTTTCTCTTTATTGATTTAAAGTAGGAAACACTTGGTAAAAATTCGTAATTTAGAAATATTAACAAGCCGCCATTTGAAACTGCTAGTAACTAGTTCAAATTTTTTTGATGATTTTTGATACTTGACATACAGTCTAACTAAAAATAACCAAAAAATCGCACTCGAGAACCTCTCTCTCTAATAAAAAAAAATGATATAAAAGCAAAAAAACATGTTTTTTTTTTTAGAAAATCTTTAAACTTCAATATCTCGAAAACGGTTAAGTTTAGGACATCATGTCATAGAATCAAATCGGTCAGAAACGACCTAAACTATAACGTCCTTAATTATCTAGGACGACTTTTCTTGTAACCCTTGTATATTGTTTTTAGCTATTGGTCTTTGATGTTTTATTGAGTTATAGAATTTTTGTATACGCTTTTTGAAAATTTTATTAATTAAATTGCTAATTAAAGTTCCCAAAAATTATATATTAGTCTCACTTGAAGTCATATCCTTATATACGAACATAAATTGCCTTAGCCACAAAAATAATAAGAAAAAAATGGATAGAAATTAAGAAATACACTGATATTCCTTTGGAAGAAATGGTCAATGCAATCGAACAAACATTAAATTCAACCTATCTTATATATATACAGCGTGGTAGCTCAACTTGTAATGGAAGATCTAGAATCTACTGTTTTATCTCAATTTGAATTTCAAATCCCGTTTTTCTAAAGATATGTAGATGATTGCATAACAGCAGTCCCCCAGTATTCCGTGTACATAGAGTTACTGTGGATTTCTGTGATGAAAAAAAAAACTCAACTCAATTTAGTCTAAAAATTCGTAATTTTTGAGATTCAGGGTGTCAAAGTTATACTTTTATTTTAGTTTTTCTTAAGCAGCTTTCTTCATAATTATACTATTCATACAAGATTCGGTGCTAAGGGGTTTTCTGAGAGGAGAAATCGAAATCACCTCACAGTTTTGTTATCAATTGTAGGGGCCACCACCTATTGCGCTGTGTATATCTTTAAATTGTCATTACTTTTTTATACCATTCTGTATGATATTTTTAATTAATTATTCGTATTTTCCGCCTTTTCTTGTCTAAAAAGGTTATTTTGGTAAATGTTGTTCCAAGCAAGAGTTTCGGAGATAATGGGATGTTTGTTTCCATTTTTAAATTCCATTGTCAAATGCGCCTTTACACTTTATCCAGACTCAGGACAGGTGCAAAAGAACAGTCTTTGAAATTTGAAGCATGCCTAAAGGCAAACAGGCTAATAACAATAATTAAATATATATGTATATATATATATATATATATATATATATATATATATATATATATATATATATATATATATAAGGCTAACAAACAACAATAATAAGATATATATAAGAAGGAACGCATTTGCGAATTTGACATTGGAATTAGAAAAATGGAAACAAACATCCCACTATCTCAGAAACTGTTGCTCAAAGCAACATTTACCAAAATAACTTTTTTAGGCAAAAAAAAAGGCGAAAATACGAATATTTAATTAAAAATATCATACAGAGTGGTAAAAAGTGGAAAAACACAAGCTGCTGATATAATTAAAGTACGTGATTTGTGCCGCGCTTATTGACTTCAGACCAAAAACGCACAAGGAAAGACATTTCAAAATCATGTTTGGAAACGTTGTAACGTAATCCTAGGAACTTCTGGCTTGATTTTTAAGTGTGGACTATTATATCCTGGAGACAAAACAGGCGGTTGGCAGCGAAAAAAAGCGAAAACATTTTTATCGGCTGGAAAATTGATGGAAACTTACAGGATATTATGATTATCTATTTGGGTCCTATTAAATAACGTTTTTTTACAGTTTACATAGTGAGTTGAAGCAAAAGCGACGAAAATTAGACCGCAAAAAAGTGCTCCTTCAACGGGATAATGCCCCTCCTCACACATTTGCCGTTACAATGATAAAAGTGCACAAGCTGGGCTTCGGAATAGTTAACTACCCACCTTATTCCCAGATTTGGTTCCAAATGACCATTTATTGCTTCTTATCGTCAAAAATTGGCTTGGAGGAATTAATTCTCATCGAATGACGGGGTTACCTGTGCTGAAAACGAGTATTACGCACAGTTCGAAACATTTTTTTTCTGAGGGAATAAAAAATTGGAATTTTGTCAGTCCAATCAAATGTATTGAGCTTAAAAGAGATTATATTGAGAAATACAGTTTGGTTATTGCGAAAAAATGTTATTTGCCTTTTTTTACGAGACTTTTCAATCCACTCACGTAAAAGTTTTTTTTAGAAACAGGAATCAATATAATGAGTATTGAAAAAAAACATTAAAGGCATAATTTTTAATTCGCAAGTTACAAAATTTAACCCTGTCTATATTTTTTAATTTTTAAATTTATAATTAAATTACTATGGATTGATAAAGCGGAATTTTTATTAACATAGAAAATTAAATATGTTAAATATATACGGATACTCAAACTCCATTAATTTTCATTATAAATTTTAATATATAACGATTCTACGAGCCTTGTTTATTTACAATATTGTTGTCGGAATTTATATTTGCATGTTTATTTGGGAATAATATAGAGTCTGCCAAATAAGAACGTAGTCACGCTGCTCGTATTCTTGAAAAAAATGTGTTTCGAGAACCTGGTTTACCATCAATGTATTCTTTAGTATGCTAACAACGGCATAATTATCTTAGTAAGTTTTCCAATCGTCTGTTAACTTCGAGGCATGTTGTCGACGAGATTTTCTGCATACTCTGCAAGTTTATCGAATCTCCTGAGATAACTGAGTCAAAGTCTCTAGAGTTCTTCATCTGAGCTTTCTCTTTACAAGGGACCAAACGTTTTCAATAGGGTTGGCGTCCAGCGATTGTGAGGGCTACTCTAGTAGCTTCGCGTGGGCCCAAGCGAGCCGCTTCGCCACCTAATTTTTGCCCAGCAAAGGTTTTCTTCAACGTGCTTCGTACTTTGACATTATGAGCACGAAGATGTCATTGAATGATCTCATGAGACATATTCAAACCAGATTTTCTTAATTTTGCGGCTCCTTGATCCAGCGTCAATTTCGGGTTCCGTAAATGACACGATTCGTTTTTCAACTTTTTTGGAGTGACTTTGGTTACCGAGCCACGTTTTTGGTAAGACATTTTTCATCTTGTTAAAGCGATTCACCCACGTCTTCACAAACGACATCGTCATTTTAATATATTGAACTGCCGCGGAATGTGTCATTTTAGGCCCCTTCGGATGGGAACAAAGAAAGACTGCTACCGACACGCAAACAAGTGATTCATTTTGCATTTTACATGATTTTGACGAAAGTTCGGAATTGACTGACACATTACTAAAATGTGGCGTAGACAAAGGTTCCTTTTACCGATTTTTTGTTGAATCGCTAGAATCCCATCTACCAAAAATGAATTAGCGCGGACACGTTCTTACTTGACAGACTGTTTTTGTTATTTGAATGGAAACTTTATGTTATTAATTAAATATTCACGGACTGTATACAAAAATAGTATAAATTTTGAACAAATACGGAGATACATAAGTACATTATGAGAAAACATTATACATGATTTTAAACGGAAATAATTAGAAGGATCATAATTTTTTTTTAACTCACAACAAACCGTTTTAAGGCGTATTAATTTTATTGTTTTGTGTCAGAATTAGAAAAATGAACCACTTGTGGAAATAAAAATATTTTTTATAAAAATTGTTTGTAGAGTGAGTAAGAATAGAAATTTTGAAAATATTTATGCTGTTAAAAATATTATATATATATATATATATATATATATATATATATATATATATATATTATATGTATATATATATATATATATATATATATATATATATATATATATACGTATATGTATATATATATATATATATATATATATATATATATATATATATATATATATATATATATATATATATATATATATATATATATATATATATATGTCTGTCTGTCTGTCTGTCTGTCTGTCTGTCCGTTAGTGCGCTTATTTCTCGAGAACCCTTATCCGACTTACGTGCTTTTTTTTTTAAAAACATACATATGTTCTCTGGCCAGGTTATAGAATATATTTTATTACGTTAGGTAACATAAGGAATAAGCAGTGACGATAACAGTGAATCAAGTCGCGTTCTCTTGCAATACACTGCCTAAACCATTAAATGTGGAACATCATGCAGCAAAGAATATAATATATATAAAATGCAACGTCTCTCTGTCTGTCTATCTGTCCGTTACTGCCCTCTTATTATTCATACATATGTTCTCTTTCCAAGTTATATAATAACAATAATAATCTATAATCTATAATATATATAAAATGCAACGTCTCTCTGTCTGTCCGTTAGTGCGCTTATCACTCGAGAACCACTTATCCGATTCACGGATTTTTTTTGTTATTTTAAAAGAATTGAAATTTTAACAAAATAAATAAAATATATGTAGGATACGTAATATAAGAAACCAGAACAATATTCCATCACTAACTGTCTGCCTGACTGAAAAATTTTCCCACGTTAGTGCGAGCCATACATTTACATAGTGGCCTGCGGGTTAGAGCGAGGACGTATATGAAGGGGAAAATGGGCTAGATATATAAAATTGAACAAAAATTGATCGTAAAAATTTAAAAAAAAACATTTTATTTAATATATCAAAAATAATTAATTTTTTATTCATCTTTTTCATCAACTTGATCATCATCCTGATGGATGCCATTCTCAATAAATATGTAATCATTTGAATCCTCGATTAAATCAATTTAAGGTATTCATATGTTATCATCTGCAAAAATGATTGATAATATTTATTTTTATGTTTCTTATATATATATATATATATATATATATATATATATATATATATATATATATATATATATATATATATATATGTATATGTCTATATACATATATATATATATATATATATATATATATATATATATATATATATATCTATATATATACATACATGTATATGTATATATATATATATATATATATATATATATATATATATATATATATATATATATACATATATATATATACATACATGTATATATATATATATATATATATATATATATATATATATATATATATATATATATATGTATATATATATATATATATATATATATATATATATATATATATATATATATATATATATATATATATATATATATATATATATATATATATATATATATATATATATATATATATATATATATATATATATATATACACACACATATAAAATGTCTGTCTGTCTGTCTGTCCGTTAGTGCGCTTATTTCTCGAGAACCACTTATCCGATTTATGTGCTTTTTTTTTAAAAAACATACATATGTTCTCTGGCCTAGTTATATAATATATTTTATTACGTTAAGTAACATAAGGAATAAGCAGTGACGATAATAGTGAATCAAGTCGCGTTCTCTTGCAGTACACTGCCTAAACCATTAAATATGGAACATCATGCAGCAAAGAATATAATATATAAAATGCAACGTCTCTCTGTCCGTCTATCTGTCCGTTACTGCCCTCTTATTACTCGAGAACCACTTATCCCAATTCATACATATGTTCTCTTTCCAAGTTATATAATAACAATAATAATCTATAATCTATAATATATATAAAATGCAACGTCTCTCCGTCTGTCCGTTAGTGAGTTTATCACTCGAGAACCACTTATCCGATTCACGAGTTTTTTTTAGATTTATACATATGTTCTCTGGCCAAGTTATAGGATATAGATATTTTATTTCGTTAGGTAATATAAGAAATAAGCAGTGACGATAATAGTGAATCAAGTCGGAAAAAAGTTTGCCGCTAGCGCACTCTCTTGCAATACGCTGCCTAAATCATTAAATACGGAACAATATCATGTAACAAAGAATATACTATATATATAAAATTCAACGTCTTTCTTTCGGTCTGTCTGTCCGTTAGTGCGCTTACCACTCGACAACCACTTAACCGATTTACGTGTGTTTTTTTTTTAATTCATACATTCTCTGGCCAGGTTATATAATAATAATCTATATAATATATATATATATATATATATATATATATATATATATATATATATATATATATATATATATATATATATATATATGTTATATAACGCAACGTCTCTCTATCTGTTTGTCTGTCCGTTAGTTTGCTTATCATGTTTCGCGTTTTTTAAATTCTTAACTTAATATTTATCAAAAAATATCTATAATATATATACAACGCAACGTCTCTCCGTTTGTCTGTCCGTTAGTCCGCTTAGCACTCAAGAACCACTTATCCGATTTATATATTTTTTTATAAAATAGATATGTTCTCTGGTCAGGTTATCGGATCTATTTTATTACGTTAGATAACATAAGGAATAAGCAGTGACGATAATAGTGAATCAAGTCCATGCGAGCAGAGCACCGAGCACGGCTAATATATATATATATATATATATATATATATATATATATATATATATATATATATATATATATATATGCGTGTTACAATAGAGGTTTTCACGGATGGTGGAATGTAATACATTAAAATTCCGGGTTTCAATCAGTTCGTCTAACAATTTGCAAAACGTTTCGCCAAAATCTCTTTTGGCATTTTCAAGTGCTCTTGCTGCTGCTGCTACTAGATACTGTGAACTTGCTGCTGCTGTCGCAGCAAGATCATAGTATCGAGTAGCAGCAGCAGTAAGAGCACTTATTCAAGTGCTCATGCTAAATGAGATTTCGGAGAAACATGGTCCAAATTCAGCGTTAGATGAACGGATTGAAACCCGGAATTTTAATGTATTTCATTCCACTATCCGTGAAAACTTCTATTGTAACAGTACCTAAAGCAACAAAAGTACCTAAAATTTCGTCACTTTTACTTTAAATAATTTGAATCTTATTTCTTACCTTCTTAGTAATTTTGGGATAGTATATCTCGGCCGCAGGGGAATCGATTTTTATTGTTCACCAGGTATACAAGATTTAGTACCTAAATTTTCACGACTGTTGAAATGACAACTTGAAATACTTTGCTGGCCCTTGGTCTATAACGCAGTATTAAAAAAAACGTAAACCAATCCTCCTAAAAACATTTTTTGACGAAAACAATGGAAATTTGATACATTTTATCTTACAGTGGTTTATCTAAGTGTCCACCACTATTACCTTGTAAAGATAAAAGTACAATACAATAAATTTTGTTTAACATTTTTGTCGTTAATCATGTCTGGATTCTTTTTCCGGGCACTTGGAACATTATGTTCATATGCTATGGTATAGTTTTACCTTCTGTAATTAGTATTACGTTGTCTCTTTAAATATTCAATACCAGCTGAATCTAATGTCCTTAAATAGGGATATATCGCAAAGCAACTTAGAATTTCAAATGAAGGGTCCAATTAATGTAACCTGCACAACACATTTTAGTATATATCCTGACATTAACGGCAAGATGAGCCGTAACGTTGATTAACAATGAACTTCATTCAAATTCAACAAGGTATCGTGCTGAAGACCGTAAACATAAATTCTGTTTAAGAAATATGAAATGGACACATATTCTCCAGTCGAGAAAATGATTGTTTTATTAAGATTGTGTGGTTTGCTCTTCAGACAACGCGTCATAAAACATATTTTAATGAAGTTAAAAACTACTGCCACCTACCATAGTAGATAAAAAAAGACTCGAGCGAACTGAAACTGGTTTTTTTGTAGACTTTTCAGTCTATGCTATAGAAAAAGAATATTTTTTCTGTTGGAAATACGCTGGAGTTCAGCTGATACTCAAAAGAGGCAAAAAGAGTTTGCCAAACAACTACCGACTAGTGACTTTCAGTATGGAAAATGCTATCAAATAACATTTTTCAAAATATACAATCAGTCAGTTCATTAAAAAAATTATTTATTTAAAAGTTTTTTACATCATTCGACAATAAAGGATTGCTATTAAAATGATTCAGTAGTTCAACCACTCCCCATCAACTTACTCCCGACGAGATTTTCCGAGTATTCTTGGGGCAAAGATTTCCAAATTGTCCAAATTTGCCATGGCAGTTGCTTCAGTGTGTACACCTTTTAACTAAGAAGCTTCTGCTTGATGTATGACCACAGGTTCTCGATTGAGTTTGCATCGGACGACTGGGATGGATAATCTAGTGTAACGATTCCCCTTTCCACTGGCTACACGTTATACTCCGATGTTTGGTGTCGTTATCCTGTTGAAGAATCCACTTTTCATTTTTATCGACAAACCACCGTTTGGTAGTCGGTACTAATGCCTTCCGATAAATCTGTAACATTTTTTCAGGGCTCAAATTGTAGATGAAGATGAGGCGTTTTCCAAAACCTTTGTCCAAAAGACATCCCCAAACAGGATCAGGGTGTTTCAAGGTGCGCTGAACTAATTAGTTAGTAGAAATTGACCAGGTTGGTGGGGTGGTATCATCAGTGGCGTATTTTAAGATTTGGCGCCCTGGGCCTTTAAGGTTTACCGCCCTATAAATTAATAAAAAAAAGCAAAAATCAATTAACAATGAAAAAAGGTCATAGAAAAGAATAAACATGATTTAATATTAAATATTTACATTTTTTGCGATGCACAAATTGGTTCAA
>CM032447.1:226825411-226940411 GCA_019049505.1 Pachyrhynchus sulphureomaculatus | reverse complement strand
GAACTAACACCAGTTTTCTGTAGACTTTTTAACCTATCCTACAGAAAGGGAATATTTCCGTCCTGCTGGAAATGTTTGTTTTGTTTGTTTGTTTTTTGTTGGGCAGGGCGCATCGACAGCTAAGATCATTTAGCGCCCACTAGAGTTAGTTTGGTATAAATAGATTAGACTATGAAGTTGAATTCTTTTAAGTAATTGGTTATCTTTTCTTTAAGTGGGACAAAAGATTTTATGAGGATGGTGATGTTGGATGGGATGCCGTGGGTGTCTCTCAAGTTTTGATGTTGAATGGATTCGATTAGATGTAACACTGATAAGGGGGAGTCACATTTAGGACAGAGTGGAGGGGGATCTCTCTTTAATAGGTGTACATGTGTGGAGTAGGTGTGTCCCAATGCCAGTCTTCTCATTATTACATTATGTCTTCGGTTCAATTCTGTGGAGTTAAGGGGAGGAAATACATTGGTTTTGATGGACCATAATTTGTTGTTGGGGTCTTCCAAGTCCCATTTGAGTTGGAAGAGAGAGCTGTGTAGTGTGTTTTATGAAGATGTTAAAATCAGAGTAGTGATTCTCTCCCATGTTCATACTGCCCCTTTCTATGGCAAGTTTAGCAAGATAATCCGCTCTGTCGTTATGAGGGTTGCCTATGTGACTGGGCAACCAAAGCAAGGATATGGTACGTTTCTTCAAGGTGGCCGTGTACATCAAATCCAGAATTTGCCTGATATAGTTGAAATTGAGATTTCTAGAATTGATGGCTTTGAGAGCGCTAAGGGAATCAGAAATTATGAGAGTTGGATGTTGGATGTTTGCTTGGAGGGAATATCTGATAGCCTCCTTTATTGCCAACAATTCTGCGGAGAAAATAGAAATATGTTTAGGTAATTTAAACATTTGAACGATATTATCAAAAAAGAAGGCAGCCCCAACTCCCTTTTCTGTCTTTGATCCATCTGTGAAGAAAAGTAAATGATTGGGATAGATATTGGATAGTCTGTCAAGAAAGAGCTTGTTAAAGAATATATTTGAATGTTCTGATTTTTTATAGGAATGCAAAGTTAGGTCAATGTTGGGGAGAGGGGAGAGCCAGGGAGGAAAGGTGGTTTGGAGGGGGTAGTTGTAATAAGGGGGGGAGATATTGTGCTGGATGAGTAATTTGTTGATTCTGTGGGGAATAGAATCAGTGGGGAATGTAATGTTTGGTCTGTGGACATTGACCAGGTTGAGTGAGGATCTGGTATGAGGTCGATGTAGGGAAGTTGAGTAAAATTTTAACAGTGAGAGTTGGCGAGATAGTTGGAGTGACTGAGTGGATGCGATGCACTGTAAGCTAGTGATTGGGGTGGTTCGGAATGCGCCTGTGGCCAGTCGGAGACAGCAATTTTGTATAGTTTCAAGAGGCTTCTTGACATGAGGGCTTGCGGAGTCATAGATGAAGTTGCCGTAGTTGATTCTGGAAAGGATAAGAGACTTGTATAGATGAGAGAGAGAATGAAAGTCTGCGCCCCAGGTCGCGCCAGAGAGCATTCGAATGAGATTGATGTCAGGGAAAGATTTGATTTTAAGGGATTCTATGTGAGGTTTCCAGGTGAGTCTATAATCGAATATTAGGCCTAGGATTTTTAGTTGGTCTGCTGAGGGGATGGAGATGTTTGAAATGGTTAGCGGATTCATTCTAGGACAGCATTTCTTCTTGCAGAAATGAACGGATGAAGATTTATGAGGGGAGAAAATATAGCCGTGTTTGGTTGCCCAGGCGGATAGTGAGTTAACGGAGCGTTGCATCAATCTGGTGCAATCTGAAGAGGAAGGAGAGGAGGTGTACATGAGGATATCATCAGCGAATATTTTGTATTTTATGTTGGGGGCAATGTGTTCTGAGAGTGTACAAAGGGCGATGTTAAAAAGGGTGGGGCTGAGTACAGAGCCTTGTGGGACTCCCAGAGAGGTAGTGAATGGAATGGAAATAATACCGTTGGCTTTGACTCTGAATGTTCTGGATTGAAGAAAGTTGATTAAAAATTTAGGTAGGGCCCCTCTGAGACCCGCTGAAAACAACTGAGCAATGATAATGTTTTTATTGGTTATGTCGAATGCTGAAGAGAGATCCAAGGAGATTAAAAGGGTGTGATTATTGTTAGAAAAGGAACGTCTGATGTCAGTTTCTAATGATGCGAGGTGGTCCATTGCGGAACGGTGTTTCCGAAAGCCATATTGAAGTGGGGACAAAAGTTCTTTGGTTTCGATTATCCAGGTCAGGCGAGCTAATACCATGCGTTCGAACAGTTTACAAAGATGGTTCGTTAGTGATATAGGGCGGTAGCTACTCAAAGATGTTCTGGGTTTGCCTGGTTTATGGATGGGGATTATTGTTGAGAGTAACCAGGAAGAAGGGAATTCAGCCTGTAACCATATGTGATTGTAAAATGTGAGTAGAGAGAGAAGCATATCATAAGGGAGATGTTTGATCATGTCCGGGTGAATGTTGTCTGGTCCTGGGGCAGAACGTTTCATGTTGTTTAAGGCTTCCTGGAGTTCTTGAAAAGAGAAAGGGGAATTGTATGGAAGAGATTGGTTGGTGTTAAAATCATTGATGTTGATGGGGGTAGAATGAGAAAGTTGAGTAGATTTGGTGTGGAAGTAGGAGGCTAGTCCATTGGAAATCTCAGAATGGTCAGTGGTAAAAGAATTATTGATGGAAATAGTGGGAATGCGATTACACGGAGAACCCTTCATTCTTTTGACCGCAGTCCATAGATCGGCAGATGTAATTGGGGATTTAATATTGGAGACAAATTTGTTCCAGGATTCAGTTTTGGCTAATTTGACAATTCTCCTTGCTCTGGCCCTCATTTTTTTATAGGTTACAAAATTTGCAGAAGAGGGGTGATGTTTGAATGCGTTTAAGGCTTTTTTCCTGTCTTTGAGGGCATTTGCACATTCTTCAGACCACCAGGGTACAGGGGGTCTGTTGTGATTCAGGACTAGTTTTGGGATAGATTTGTGGGCAGAGGAAAGGATTGAATCGATGTAACTTCGCAAAAAATCGTTGATATCTGTTATGGGAAGAGGGGGGGGAATGACGAGGGAAGAAAAGGAGTCCCAATTTGCTTTAGACAGGTTCCATTTGATGAGGTTATCATTGTTTTCTAGAGATTTAGGAGGGTTGGGGTTAGGGTGTCGGATTATTACAGGGAAATGATCGCTGCCATATGTGTCTGAGGCTATGTCCCATTCCAAGAGAGACGACAGACATGGACTACACAGGGCTAGATCCAAGGTGGAGAAGGAGCCTGAGGAAGAACTTATGAAGGTGGGGGTATCATGGTTTAGTAAAATGAGGTTGTGAGTTATGATTAGATCCTCGACTATTCCGCCTCTGGGGGAGATCGTATTGGAGCCCCATATGGGGTTGTGTGCATTGAAGTCTCCCAGCAGCAAGATCGGCGGAGGGAGCTTATGAACTAGGTCAGAGAGAGTGTTGAGGGTTATAGGAATAGATGGGGGCAAATAAAGATTGCATATAGTAAGATGGGAAGGAAGAGTTACCCTGATCGCAATCGTTTCCAAAGGAGATTCCAGGGGATCTGTGTGAAGTCAAGAGAGGAGTGGACATATAGTGCCACCCCTCCAGATGCTTTGTTGTTGCCGTCTCTGCATTTGTGAACAGCATTGTAGTGTTTGAGTTTTGTTTGGGAACTGGGTTTAAAGTTTGTTTCTTGAAATGCCATTATTAATGGCTTGAATTGTTTGGTTAGGATTGAGAGGTCCTCTTTCCTTTGTGAAAACCCATTCATATTCCATTGTAAAATGGAGAAGAGTGTAGTTGATGAAGAATTCATTTTTTTTTTTTTTTTTTTTTTTATTTAGTTTTGGAAGATTGAGAGGAATCTGAATCCATGATGCAGTCTGTTAGGTTTATATCCAAGATGGACTCATTGGAGCTGTTCGGCGAGGGTTTAGCCGAACGAGATTGATGTGTTTTCTTGTTGTAAGGTTTTAGGGAGGAGTTGGTGGGGCGGTTGTGAGAGAGTTTGGAGTGGGGGGGATTGAAGGATGTCTGGGAATGGGTAGAAGGCTGGGAAAGGGTGGTGGAAGGAGGTTTAGAGTTGTGAAGTTTTTTGATTTCAGGAGGGGGGGAGAGGGGGGAGGGGAGGGAGGAATAGGATGGGGGAGAGGTTTTTTTGGGATGGTCAGGGGAAGGGGAAGGTGGTAGTGTGGCAAGGTCACACTGTGTGGAGGCATTCGCCATTTTGGGTCTAGAGCCCTTGGTTATGGTGCTAAAAAGTGAAGTCTGAAGGGGGTGAAGGGCCAAATACTTTCGCTTGGCTTCAAAGTAGTTGATCTTTTCCGTAGTTTTGATTTTCATGATTTCAAATTCTGTTTTGTATTTAGAGCATCCCCTGTATCTTGGTGAATGTGATTCTTCGCAGTTTATACACTTGGGAGTTTTAGAACATTGAGCTTCAAGATGTAGATTATGTCCACAAGAAGAGCATAAGGGGTCAAATGTGCATTTGGCTGCCGTGTGTCCGAATCTTTGGCAGGCAAAGCATCTCATCGGCTGCGGAAAATAGGGTCTGACCCGAATGGAGTACCAACCCGCATGTATCCTGGTTGGCAGTTGGTGTAATTTGAAAGTTAAGACGAAGTTGTAGGATGGCTTGTTGATTTCTTTTCTTTGTGGGATACGATAGATATCTGCTACTCCCTGTTCCTTCAAGTTCTCCAAGATTTCCTCATCGGAGCAATGTTGAAGGTCACGGCAAGTGATGACTCCCTTTATGACGTTGAGTGTCTTGTGTGCAGCAGAGATTACGTCAAAATCATGGAGTTTTGTTAGGTTTTTGGCGATAATGGATTGTTTTTCATTTTCTACTTCGATTAAGATGGATCCATCTGCGATTTTTCTTGTGTCCTTCAAGGTACCAAAAGTTGCCTGTAGAGCTTTATGTAGTAAAAAGGGTGATGTATTTGCAAATGAGCCATTCTCTCTAGTAATTTTGTAGAATCTGTCATAGATATTGGGTAGAGGTAAGTTTGGATTAGTATCTATTCTCGGTCTTTTTTGACCGGTAATTGGGGGGTAATTAATTGGGTTGAGGTTAAAATTCATTGTGTTCCCACGAGAATCCTGAGAAATATTCTGGTCCGCCCCAGCAGAGCTCGGTTACTGGGGTAAGGCTAATTTCAACGGAGGTTGCCCGGTATCCGAGGGAACCGTTTGCGACCCTTCTAAGCGCAGGGTCATGCATCTCCTCGCCACGGTCTCTAACAGCTTGAGATTGCGCTATAAACTTAAGCGACAGGACAGACAAAGGGGATTGAACCATACGACACAAAGAAACTTGGGTACCTCGGGGTCGTCGCTCCCCATAATAGAGCAGTAAAACTACCCTAGCCCCTGAGGGGAATTCTCATATGTAAAAAGGCTACGTTGGAATGATTCGAATATTCCTTTATTAAATCTAATGCTTCTTCAAGTAGTGCTTTACTTTCTGATAATAAATGCTCAGCAAGTAATATTTTTGCTTTCTCGTATATAATCGATGCTTTCATCTATATTATTTTTAAATATTCCTTTTAGTCTTTATTATGGTTGGCCAGAATGTCTTCAATTTTGGTGAGAATAATTGTTAACTGCTTGTGCAAAGGATTTTGCATTTCGTCACTAGCATTTTCATGCATTTGTCCTAATTTGTAAGACACCGAATGCCTTTTTAGATCATTAAAACATTCTTGTAAGTCATTGGATAAAACTGATTCTGTAAATTCGACTATTTTTGTGATTTTAAATTTACTGAAAATTATGTTGAGTAACCTGTCACTGTCACCAGGTATTTTTTTTGCTGGAAATGTGCCACGGTTCAGCCGATACCTAAAAAAGGTAAGAAGACCTTGCCAAATAACTACCGACCAGTTGCACTGCTTTCAATAATATCGAAAGTCATGGAAAAGGTTATCAATGAGCATCTTCTAAAATATCTTGAACGATTCAATATTATTAGCGATCACCAATATGGTTTTCGTAAACATAGATCAACAGGAGATCTTCTGACTTATGTAACACATGTTTGGAACAACGCAATTGAACACTTTGGAGAATCTCGAGCGGTTGCTCTTGACATATCCAAGGCATTTGACCGTGTTTGGCACGATGGACTGTTGGCTAAGTTGCGCTCTTATGGTATGTCTGAAAGGTTCTGTTTGTGGCTCTCATGTTTCCTCAGAGAGCGTTCTTTACGAGTGGCGGTCGACGGATTTCTTTCTAACACCCTCACTATCAACGCCGGTGTGCCCCAGGGCTCCATACTGTCTCCTACTCTCTTTCTCATTTACATTAACGATCTGCTGGAAAAGACCGGGAATCCAATCTATAGCTTTGCAGATGACAGTACGCTTGTCTCTTCATTCGCCTTGAACGCTCGGACATCGGCTGCTCAGGCGAATATCCGCAGACAGCAGGAGGTCGTTCAAATTAACAAAGACCTGGAAGAAATTCTATCTTGGGGTGACAGTAACCAAGTGGAATTTAACGCTACAAAAACCCAAGCGGTAGTTTTTTCTAAAAAAGTTAACGTTGCTGAACCCGACATAGTTATGTCGGGGCACTCCATTCCCCTAGCATCGTCGCTCAATTTGTTGGGCGTTAGTTTGGGAGCAAATATGTCTTGGCATGAACATGTTGCAGGCATAGCAAGGAGAGCTTCTCAAAAGTTGGGAATATTATTTAGAACTATAAAGCTTTACACCCCACAGCAACTGTTAATTCTTTACAAAGCCCAAATTCGACCAACTATGGAATACTGCTCTCACGTTTGGGGCTCCGCTCCCAAGCATACACTGCATTTGTTGGATTCTGTTCAGAGAAGAGCGGTCCGTCTGATTGGGGACCCGGAATTGACTGGCGGCCTTGATTCGCTGGAACATCGAAGAACGGTTGGCAACTTGAGTCTGTTCTACAAGTATTTTCATGGAAAGTGTTCGAAGGATGTAGCCCGCTTAATTCCTCCCAAAGCGGTGCATGTTAGAAATACACGTCGCGCTGGTGCTTCGCATCCGTATGAGGTTCAGCTTGTTACTCCACGTACGACGCTTTACAGCGATTCAAGAACAACGTGAATCGCTTTTTCCGCACTCGTGCCGCTCCTGGAGCGCTTTAGGGACTTCCCTGCAGCACGTGTGCTAGACCAATAAAAAAAAAAAAAAAAAACAGTTGATTAATGCAAAAAAAATTTTGATTAGTGTATCAAGAAAATATTGGTTTCATAAAAGTTATTTTTTCTCTCATGGTAAGTAACGATTATTCAAGGTACCCAAAGCTGGGCGGCTTGTGCCGCTCCTCGCAGCCTGATGCCCCGACCCATGGCCCTGATAGCCCTAGGGTAAATACGCCACTGGGTAACATAACCTCAAAATAAAGCTTCATCTGAAAAAATTACTATGTTCCTCTGTCCACGCGAGTCGTTTCTCTCTATGTTTTTCGCTCAGCAATGGTTTCTTGATTGTACTAACTTTAAATCGTTAGCCCGGAGATAAGTGCGAATCGTTTCATACGATATATAGTTTGTCAAGTGAGAACGTGATCGCCTATATTCTTGAAAAAATGTGTTTCGAGAACATTTCTTGCCATCAATGTAGTGTGCTAACAACGGCGCAATTACCTTATTAAGATGTCCAATCGCCTTCTACATCAATAATCGCCTGGCATCTTCGAGGCAGGCTGTCGACAAGATTTTCTGCACACATCGCAAATTTTTCGAATCTCGCGAGACAACTGAGTTAAAGTTCTCAGAGTATTTCCTCTGAGCTATCTCTTTACAAGGGACCAAACGTTTTCAATAGGGTTGGCGTCCAACGATTGTGAGGGTCACTCTAGTACCTTATCGTGGGTCCAAGCGAGTAGCTTCGCTACGTGATTTTCGCCCAGTAAATGTTCCTTGAACGTATTTTGGAATTTGATATCATGAGCATGACGATGTTGTTGAATAGTCTTATGGGACACATTCAAACCCAATTTTCTTAATTTTGTCGCTCCTTGACGCTGCGTTAATTTCACATCCCGTGAAAACAAAGACGCGATTCGTTTTTCGACTTTTGTAGTGACTTTGCCTACCGAGCCACGTTTTGGCAAGTCGTGGACATTTTTCGTCTCGTTAAAATAATTCTTCTACACAAACGATACCGACTTTTTAATATATTTAGTGGCTGCGGAATGTGTTACTTTAGACCTCTTTGGATGGGGATGAAGAACGACTTCTTCGAACCGACGCGCAAACAAGTGACTCATTTTGCATTTTACGTGATTTCGACGACAGTTCGGAAATAACTGATACTTTTACTAAAATGCATCGTAGACAGAGGTTCCCTCTCCAAAAATGAATTATCGCGGACACGTTCTTACTTGACAGACTGTATATCGCAACAAAATTTTAACTTTACGTAATATGTATACCAAGTTTTAAATTAAGATGTTATTTCGTTTGAGAGTCATCATACCAAGAGGCCAAGAGACAAACAGACAGAATCAAGAAAATGAAACGCTACGTTTCTCGTGATTTGAAAACTCTAAAACGTGAAGAAGAGCAAAAATCCCGGAGTGTGATTTTTGCACTAATATAATAATTCCAATTAGTGAGGGCAGTAAAACTATTTATTCCATATATATATATATATATATATATATATATATATATATATATATATATATATATATAAGACAATTATATGTACAGGGTGAGTCAACGATAGAGTATTTTAAGGTGCACAGTTTAAAATTATTTTTGAGTAGACAGGGTATTTCAGAAGAGTGTGGCAGATATAACATATGTTATATTAAATAGAACATCCTATTTTCTAATTTATTTTTACATTCTGCGTAAAATCTAGGCTCGTTAAGCGGTTCGCGGAAAAAACATGGACCAATAATTCGGATATCTAATATTCCACACCATACATTACGTGACCAGTGGTTTTGGTTTTGAACTTCCCGGACCCAAAATGGATTAACTGTTGAATAATAATGAATATTATGGCTGTTAACTGTTCCCTTACTGCAAAAAGTAGCTTCATCAGAAAACATTCTTTGGATAAAAAATTTGGATCGGCCTCTATTGCTCCATTCATGGTGGTATAAAATTTACTCGTCGTTCAAAATCACAGTCTTAAAGTTCTTAGTGTAGTTCCATATGAAAAGGATGATATTTGTATTTTCTCGTGGTGCAATAGCCGTAAACTGGGAAGTGTCAGATAAGTCAGCTAGTTGACGGCTGCTGACCTGGGGATTATCTTCAACATGAAGTAAAATCTCCATTTTTTTCCCCATTGGTAGCATTCTGGTTTACTACTTTCTCTTTCGTATACTCAACGCTATCACTACTATCAAATCGTTCCATTAAGCACTGAAAATATTTCTGGATGGTATACGTCTATACTTCGCTCCGTAAATGATATACTTAATAAGAGTTGGAGGGTTTTGCAAAACCTATCAGAAAAAATAATAATATACAGGGTGTGCCATTTAAAAAAAAATTGTGATTTTTCAATTTAAAATAATCGAAATGCATAATGGGTCTAGGCGGTTAAGATGGTGAAAAATGCCCCCAGCGCTTTTGAAAAACAAAAAATATCCTCATGTAGAACATAAAAAAATATGACTTTCCTGAAATTCTTCTAGACCGTCCCATAACCTCAAGAATCTATAAAATGTGATTTTCGGTTTTTTGGCGATATCTCCGGTTCTATTTATCGTAGAAACCTCTTTTTTTTTTCAAATTGTAGGATTTTTTATTGCCTACAACATGCTATTTTTTTTTAAAAAATTTTGGCCCGAAATTCAAGTTGTTTTGAGCGTTTTAAATTTTTAAAATTGAATAAAAAAAAAACTAGGATTTACTCAGGCCCCAAAAAAATATATATTGTGTATTTAATGTCAAACTATGCCTGTGAATTTTTTCAGATTTTTAGAGGTGGGGGAAAATGGTTACAAACACGAAAAAACGCTTTTTTTCGTCGTTTTTTTTCCGCATTTTTTACCTACTTTTGGGGCACAGAATTTCGTTGTAGACCCTCAGTTGCTTCAAAATTATATATATATATATATATATATATATATATATATATATATATATATATATATATATATATATTATCGAAATACTATTGAATCATTTTATGTAATATAAAGACCATATTGAGCCATTTTTCCCTTTAAAATCACGATTAAGACAAGATTAAGGCAAATTTAAGACAAGATTAAGGCAAATTTAAGACAAGATTAAGGCAAGATTAACACATTTTTAAGTTATTTTTTTTTGTTTTGAGTAATTAGTCATACTTCATAATTCATCCAAATATATAATTTTATAGAAATTAAAACATTTCGGTTTATAAAAACATCATATAGAAAAAAGATTTTCTATATTTAATTGAATTAGCGTTAACTTGGTAAAAATCCATATTCAACAAATTAAATACACATGTAAGTGTGATTTTTACTTAATATTATTAATATAAAGTAAAAAAATATTTATATTATAAAGTAAAAATCACACTTACATGTGTATTTAATTTGTTGATTATGGATTTTTTACCAAGTTAACGCTAATTCAATTAAATATAGAAAATCTTTTTTTCTATATGATGTTTTTATTAAATAGAAATGTTTTAATTTCTATGAAATTATATATTTGGAGGAATTATGAAGTGTGACTAATTACTCAAAACAAAAAAAATAACTTAAAAATGTGTTAATCGTGCCTTAATCTTGTCTTAAACTTGCCTTAATCTTGTCTTAATCGTGATTTTAAAGGGAAAAATAGCGCAATCTAGTCTTTATATTACATAAAATGATTCAATAGTATTTCGATAATATATATATATATATATATATATATATATATATATATATATATATATATATATATATATATATAATTTTGAAGCAACTGAGGATCTACAGCAAAATTCTGTGCCCCAAAAGTAGGTAAAAATGCGGAAAAACGACGAAAAAAGCGGTTTTTTCGCGTTTGTAACCATTTTCCCCCACCTCTAAAAATCTGAAAAAATTTACAAGCATAGTTTGACATAAAATACACAATATATATATTTTTTGGGCCTGAGTTAAGTCCTAGTTTTTTTTTTAATTCAATTTTAAAAATTTAAAACGCTCAAAACAATTTGAATATCGCGCCAAAAATTTTTTAAAAATAGCATGTGGTAGGCAATCAAAAATCCTACAATTTGAAAAAAAAAACAGGTTTCTACAATGAATAGAACCGGAGATGTCGCCAAAAACCGAAAATTACGTTTTATAGATTTTTGAGGTTATGGGAAGGTCTAGATGGCTGAAAATTTCAGGAAGGTCTTATTTTTTTATATTCTACATAAAGATATTTTTTGTTTTTCAAAAGCGCTGGGGGCAGTTTTCACAATCTTAACCGCCTAGACCCTTTATTTTGAACACCCTGTAGTATCTTTTTTTTCCAACTCTATAGGACGCTACCAATTATCAGTATTCCACCTTCGGAAACAATGGCGCTACTGGCAATTTTTTACAAAACTGAAAACTAGTATTATTTTTTTAAAAAATTGAAATATTAGAAAAACTACTAGGTTTAGGTATATAACATTATTAATAAAAAAAGTTATAAAATTTTAGGCAGAATTTAAAAATAAATTAGAAAATAGGATGTTCCAGTTAGAAAAAACATATGTTATATCGGCCACACTCACAAATAATTTTAAACTGTGCACCTTAACATTCCCTAAAACTATTGTATTTAACATTTTTTCGCCAGTTTCGAAACAAATGAGATAATGAACTTTACTCTATCGTTGACTCACCCTGTACAGTATAATTCACAAATTCAAAGCTGTATTCCATTCTACGATAATATAAAATTATCAACTGTAACTTTAAACTAGTAAACTCATTATGAATTCTGAAATTATACCGTTGTATCTTATAACTGGATATATAATTCGTAAACCAAATATCTAGTAAACTTAATCAAACTTCATGGAATTCGTAGAACTTAAACTGGGCAATTTCGCTACTCTAGTTTTAGATATTGAATGATAATTTCG
Organism: Pachyrhynchus sulphureomaculatus; assembly: GCA_019049505.1. NCBI lineage: Eukaryota > Metazoa > Arthropoda > Insecta > Coleoptera > Curculionidae > Pachyrhynchus > Pachyrhynchus sulphureomaculatus. The sequence goes on along the minus strand of CM032447.1, from coordinate 226,928,321 downwards.
CCACCGATTTTCCTAGATTGCAGATTAGCTTAATGCTTTATAACTTATAATGCGAAACTTAAAATTTATAAACGAAATACGTATTCAGTGTGTCCCAAATGGAGAAAAAGTTTCTCTTACATATTACAAAAAAATTAATTCTTGATAAAAAGTTCTGGAAATCTATAATCAAGTATCAAAAGTTCAAAATATTTGATAGAGAAAATAAAACATAATGATTTATAATGAAGAATAAAGTGTGTTTATATTTAAATAGAGAGTAAAATATTAACCCAAAATGTTAACAGAAACTAAGAAATTATGCTCACGTTTAGATTTGTGGCCTGTCTAGTTAAAATTCAAAAAAACTCCAGTAAACACGTCAGTAATTGTCGGATTATTTACTGAATAAAGGAAAACGAAATTTAATTATAAAGTAGTATACTGATTTTGATCGTATTATATTTTTGTTAAAAAGCTGATAACCTTTTTTTCTGCTTTGCAACAGTTACATCTATAATAAATTTGTGCTAATTTCACATTATTTTGAAATTGCAAAATTACTTAATTACTACGTACATAACATAACAACTAAATATATGGAATAATTCCAACTTTATTGCACAAATGCTTCAATGTATCCACCGTCCTTTTTTTCGAGAAAAATCATCTAATATTTTAAACTTTTGAAGATTGATTATAGATTTCCATTTTTTTTTATTTTTATGGGTTTAGCACACGTGCTGCAGGGAAGAAGTCCCTAAAGCGGTACAGGAGCGACACGTGTGCGGAAAAAGCGATTCACGTAGTTCTTGAATCGTTGTAAATTGTACTCGGTGGGAAACACAGTCAGGGCAAATTATTCCCAAAGGGATGATGTTCTCCATATAAAAGACTGCTTGAAAAGAGTTGTACGAGGAGTAACATGCTGAACCTCATACGGATGTAAAGTATTAGCGCGAAGTGTACTTCTAACATGCACCGCTCTGGGAGGAATTAAGCGGGCCACATCTTTCGAACACTTTCCATGAAAATACTTGTAGAATAGGCTCAAGTCGCCAACCGTTCTTCGATATTCCAGCGAATCAAGGCCGCCGGTCAGTTCCGGGTCTCCAATTAGACGAACAGCTCTTCTCTGAATAGAATCAAACAAATGCAGTGTATGATTGGGTGCGGAGCCCCAAACATGGGAGCAGTATTCCATAGTTGGTCGAATTTGAGCTCTGTAAAGAATTAAGAGTTGTTGTGGAGTGTAAAGCTTTCCGGTTCGAAATAATATTCCCAACTTTTGAGAAGCTCTCCTTGCTATGCCTGCAACATGTTCATGCCAGGACATATTTGCTCCCAAATTAACGCCCAACAAATTGAGTGACGATGTTAGAGGAATGGAGTGCCCCGACATAACTATGTCGGGTTCAGCAACGTTAACTTTTTTAGAAAAAACTGCCGCCTGGGTTTTTGTAGCGTTAAATTCCACTTGGTTACTGTCACCCCCAAGATAGAATTTCTTCCAGGTCTTTGTTAAATTGAACGACCTCCTGCTGTCTGCGGATATTCGCCTGAGCAGCCGATGTCCGAGCGTTCAAGGTAAATGAAGAGACAAGCGTACTGTCATCTGCAAGGCTGTAGATTGGATTGCCGGTCTTTTCCAGCAGATCGTTAATGTAAATGAGAAAGAGAGTAGGAGACAGTATGGAGCCCTGGGGCACACCGGCGTTGATAGCGAAGGTGTTAGAAAGAAATCCGTCCACCACCACTCGTAAAGAACGCTCTCTGAGGAAACATGAGAGCCACAAACAGAACCTTTCAGACATACCATAAGAGCGTAACGTAGCCAACAGTCCATCGTGCCAAACACGGTCGAATGCCTTGGATATGTCAAGAGCAACCGGTCGAGATTCTCCAAAGTGTTCAATTGCGTTGTTCCAAACATGTGTTACATAAGTTTACGAAAACCATATTGGTGATCGCTAATAATATTGAATCGTTCAAGATATTTTACAAGATGCTCATTGATAACCTTTTCCATGATTTTCGATATTATTGAAAGCAGTGCGACTGGTCGGTAGTTATTTGGCAAGGTCTTCTTGCCTTTTTTAGGTATCGGCTGAACCGTGGCACATTTGCCCCAGCAGGACGGAAATATTCCCTTTCTGTAGGATAGGTTAAAAAGTCTACAGAAAACTGGTGTTAGTTCCCTTGCACAGTTTTTGAGAACTATGGCAGGTATTCCGTCAGCGCCAGAAAGCCTTCTTGGTGTCTAGCTTGATTAAAATACGCTTTATGATGCGCTGTCTGAAGACAACATCGGGCATCCTTGACTGCAATATGGGAACAGTAGGTGGTGTTTTTTCCTTGGAAATCGACAGCAGAATGTGAGGCAAAGAGTTCGGCCAACAAATTCGCTCTCTCAACAGGTGTGGTTGCAATGGAATTATCTGGTCGTGTGAGTGGTGGTATGGTGGATTTGGTAAAATTTTGACTAACTGCCTTAGCGACTGACCAAAAGGACCTGGAATTGTTGGGACAAGCGAGAAGGTTGTTTCTAATAGAAGTTTGTTTCTAATTATTTGATGGTATACAGAGAAAATAAAACATAATGATTTATAATGAAGAATAAAGTGTGTTTAAATTCAAATACAGAGCAAAATATTAACTCAAAATGTTATTAGGAACTAAAAAACTATGCTCACGTTTAGATTTTGTGGCCTTCCTAGTTCAAAATTCAAAAAAAAAATAAAGGAAAACGAAATTAATTAAAAACTAGTGTGCTGATTTTGATTGTATTATATTTTTGTTAAAGATTTGATAACCTTTTTATCTGCTTTGCAACAGTTACATCCATAATAAATTTATGCTAATTTCACATTATTTTGAAATTGCAAAATTACTTTATTACTACGTACATAACATAACAACTAAACATATGGATTAATTCTAACTTTATTGCACAAGTACTTCAATGTTTCCACTGTTCCTATTTTTGGAGAAAAATCATCAAATATTTTAAACTTTTGATGCTTGATTATAGATATCCACGTGATGAATAACTTTTAATCAAGAATAATTTTTTTTGTAATATGTAAGAAAACTTTTTTTCCATTTGTATAAAACTTTTTGGGACACACTGTATACATGGGATGAAAAGTCTCGGGACTTTTGAGGAAAAAACAATGTTTTTTTGCCAAAAGTCGATACACTTCATCCCGAGATTTCATAATCCCCCACGATTGGCTAATTTTCTCCTTTGTTACGCTACCGAATAAACCTGGTCTAAGGCATACAGAGACTTCAGAATTATCAGTCTTATGAATGACGAAAGAACTTTCTTAAAGTGATCAATGCGCTGCGCTGTTCTACAGGAGATACGAGGGGAATATGAGCGAATACCAATTTAGTTTCCAAAATAGTTTAGGTATTTAAGACGCATTATTCGCAGGCGCTGATTCAGCGGTATAGAGATGTGAACTGTATGCTTTCTGGACTACACGAAGGTTTTTGACAGCTATCAACACGGTGGGCTAAATCTTGATGGAAAAAATACCAGAATTATTGCCAATGTGTACTGGGACAGAGGACGTTTATGAGGATAGAGGATCAAAACTTCGAGATCTCTCAAATCAAAAAAGGGCTGTCACCACTTCTTTTTAACCTTCATTCTGAGAGTACCATTTGTAGAGATCTTTAAAATAAGTTTCAGTTTCCGATTTGATTTCTACATTTGAGCCAAATCTATTTCCCTGGAGCCACCTTTTCAAATTTGGAAAGAGTCAAGAATCGCTGGGGTTAAGATCTGGTGAACATGGTAAATGTTACAATATTTTTCTCGCTTAGTTCTTATTTTCTCACATTGCAGCCAGTATCAAGGTTGCAACTCTGTAGATATTCCAAGACCATCTGTGCGGTTGTTTCAGCCGTGAGTCCTGAAACAAACAAGAAAGCCATTCTTTTTGCAGCCTTGAGCAAGCTATTATCGGTTTGATTGTTGCCCATCAATAGCTTCGGTCGTCCACAAGCTGGATTTTTGGCTCGGTTGTTACTGTTTGGTAGCGCATTTTGAAGGCTGTCCTGACTGGGCTTTATCCTTTGGTCTATTTTTCTCCTGTTTGTTTTTTTAACCAATTTCCATTTATTATCCTCATACTTTTCTTTCTCCGTTTGTAATATTTGCCTTTGTTCTCGTTTATTATCATTAGGACGGTTTAGTAGGTTAGGCTCTCCATCATCTTCCCCATTGTCCAGTAGTCGGTTTGACTCCGATGTTTGTTGCTCGTCATTTGCACCAGTACCTGGACTATTTTCAGAGCATTCTTCTCTGTTGCAACATTGTTTAGATGTAACAACCCTTGGACTAACTTCTAGCTTTTTATCATCAGCTTCAGGCTTCTTTCGGCTTGAAACTATCTTCTTATTGATGAGTTGTTGGTTTTTATTTGTATTTTTCGCGCCATATTTGACAGATTGGAGGTTAAATTTTTTTTCCAAAAAGACAACTTTTTCCCTTAAAAGATTGTCTTCTAATACTTTATTCTTGTCTCGCAATTTATCTACCAAGGTCTTCAAATAGCTAATTTCGACGTCTTTTTCGGGACATACAAAAACGTCAACATCGGCATGCTCCCGACACTTTAAACGAGTTTTATCTAGAATGTTCACTTCTTCTGCTCAATCTCTTGTTATACAAGATAGATGGAATACTTTTCCGTACACGACACATGTGATCGCACTATTAATTTTATTTTACAACAGAAATATCTCACTTTATCGGTCCGCACAGAATCCGACACATCATCTGGCGGCGCCGTCTTGGGCATATATATATATAATATATATATATATATATATATATATATATATATATGTATATATATATATATATATATATATATATATATATATATATATATATATATATATATTTATATATTTATATATGGAAAAGGCTATCAATTAGCATCTTCTAAAATATCTTAAAGGATTCAACAATATTAACGATCATCAATATGGCTTCCGTAAAAACAGATCAACAGCGTTTCCCACCGAGTACAATTTACAGCTATTCAAGAACAACTTGAATCGCTTTCTCCGCACACGTGTCGCTCCTGTAGCGCTTTAGGGATTTCCCTGCAGCACGTGTGCTAGACCCATAAATATATATATATATATATATATATATATATAATATATATATATATATATATATATATATATATATATATAATCCTAAGTTTAACTGCTGGGAAACGCCCTTATAAGGAGAAGAGATGAGCAATCAAAGATCTAAAGGCTCTAGTATCTGCTTTTTATTTTTGTTATCGAGCTTTGGCTGCCTAATGGTAGCTTCTTCTGGATTCTAAAAATGCAAACCAGGTACAGAAAATAAACTAAAACGTTCGTTTTTAAAACGTGATTAAATGAATTGTATGACTGAATGTGAAATTACTTACAAAAATTTAGCAGTTAGTTCATCTCTGGTGAAGACAATGAAATTTGCATTTTTGTTGGCCAGGTAGTATGCATGATTACACAAAACATGATTAAAAGACACTTAGAGAGTTACACCAATATTGAAAATAAAACTTTGTCAATAAACATTAGTTAAAACACTTTTTAAAGACAGAAACACAACTGCAAGAAACCATGATGTTGAAATGGTACTCCATTTTAAAATTTTGTGACGTCGAGTTTAGTAACTATTTAGTGATATTTGAGTCCGAACCGGATATTGTTGGTAGTCTATGTCGTCATCAGGTCGACAAAAAAAGCATTAAAGTTAGGGATGTGGTAAATTTTTTTAGGTAGATGCTAATTTTAGATAAATTATTTATTATTAATGATATCTATTTTTTAGTTTTAATTTTATAAAAAAAGGGGGACTTAAATTTGATGAATGTTACTCTTCGACGAGTTATTTATTATTAATTATATTAATTCTTTAATTTTATAATCAAGAGATTCATAGGCTAATTTAAAAATTTAAAAATTTGAAATCGAAAATTAATACTGGACGTTATTTATTATTAGTCATATTTAATTTTTTATTATGTAATTTTAACAAGAAAATATAGAAAAGTAACTGGTAATAAATAGCAAAAAAATGACAGAAAGAGATCAGAAACGTCAACTTTACCAGAAACTAATTTTTTCATAAAGATCGTTCTTTTATTGACAAAGTTTTATTTTCAATATTTGTGTAACTCTCTAAGTGTCTTTTAATCATGTTTTGTGTAATCATGCATACTACCTGGCCAACAAAAATGCAAATTTCATTGTCTTCACCAGAGATGAACTAACTGCTAAATTTTTGTAAGTAATTTCACATGGGAGCAAAGGTGTCCTGGCATGAACATGTTGCAGGCATAGCAAGAAGAGCTTCTCAAAAGTTGGGAATATTGTTTCGAACCAGAAAGCTTTACACTCCACAACAACTGTTAATTCTTTACAAAGCCCAAATTCGACCAACTATGGAATACTGCTCCCATGTTTGGAGCTCCGCTCCCAAACATACACTGCATTTGTTGGATTCTATCCAGAGAAGAGCTGTTCGTCTGATTGGACACCCGGAACTGACCGACGGCCTTGATTCGCTGGAACATCGAAGAACGGTTGGCGACTTGAGCCTATTCTACAAGTACTTTCATGGAAAGTGTTCGAAAGATGTGGCACGTTTAATTCCTCCCAGAGCGGTGCATATTAGAAGTACACGTCGCGCTAATGCTTCACATCCGTATGAGGTTCAGCTTGTTACTCCTCGTACAACGCTTTTCAAGCAGTCTTTTATATGGAGAACATCATACCTTTGGAATGGTTTACCCAGGACTGTGTTTCCCATCGAGTACAATCTACAGCGATTCAAGAACAACGTGAATCGCTTTTTCCGCACACGTGTCGCTCCTGTAGCGCTTTAGGGACTTCCCTGTAGCACGTGTGCTAGACCCATAAAAAAAAAAAAAAAAAAAAAAAAACATTCAGTCGTACAATTCATTACAGAAAATAAACTAAAAGGTTCGTTTTTTAAAACGTGATATAATTTATTATTATTAAAATAACCATTACAGCTAAATCAGTAAAACTACATATCATACAAGTGTACATGCCAACATCACTCTCTGATGATGAAGTAGTTTGAAGAAGTCTTCAATAAAATACAAGAAACTTGTTCAAAAATCCCATCAAAAGAGATCATTACGATGAATGGAGACTTTAATGCTAAAAATGGCTGTACAGATGACAATGACCAGATTCGGAATGTCATTGGATAATATGGACTTGGTATTAGAAACGAACGCGGACATTTATAGCCCAACTGGTCCAATTTCACCATCGATTGTGACTCCTTTAGATTTTGCCGAAACAGTACCAAAGAGCATTCTGAATCTTGAACACGTTGCTGTTTTTGATCAATCGTGAGAGTACGCGGCACCCATCGGGCACATAGCTTTTCAATATATAAATATTCATGCAAAATATGCCTTACGCATTCTGTTGATATCTTGACGATGTCAGCTATCTCTCTCACTTTCACTTTGCAGTGATGCAGAACAATATGGTGGATTTTTTTTTTGGTGTTTTTTGGAGTGATGAGGCATATTTGGACGTTCTAAATGTGTTGCATCATCGGTGCTTCTACGACCGCATTTAAGTTCACTAAACCATCGATATATACTTGCTTTTAACGGAACAGATGTGCCATAACAGTTCTCACTTCATTTTTGTGTTCTAGCTGTACTTTTTCCCTGTCAATTCTTTTTGTTCAGTCGTTTTGCAAAAATCAAAAGTAGCGTCGATTAACTCGCAAACTAATAAACAAAATATCACGAATCTTCTGAGAGTTAACACTAACCGAAAATCTGTTTTTTTTTGTTTCTTCTTGATAAAATAAGAGGGAACCTGCAAAAGGCAGATGCCGCCAGTACCGGATGATGAAGCTGGACTTTGCTTTTTCCAGCCAAAAACAGTCGTTTTTTTTTTTCGAGTCTTTGAATAAATAAGACCGAAAGTCCCATGTTTTGGGTCCTACGCAACTGCCCAAGCTATTTTGGAAAATTTAGGTCTTAATTAATAAAATATCACGAGAGCAGACGCCTCGTTTGTACCAGAACCAGCTAAGACATTTTCAAAAAAAAATCGAAATTCTGCTAGTATAGACGCTATTATAGATTCTACATAAAATTCGTACCGGATGACTGAAATTGTTATTTTTTATATTTTTCGACTCGTCGAATCCGAATTTGTCATTCTCAAGGCTCCATACTGTTCGGGCCTTTCGCCATGGGAACGGAAAAGCCTTTTTTTTTGCAATTTCTGGGACAGCCTATCTATTGGGAGAGGAAATTGACCATTTTCATATGTAATATAATTCGTGGAATTCGAAACAACTAGTCCAAATGAACAAAATCGTTTGGGTCTATTGCTATGGGCCCAATTAGACCCAAATCGGTATTTATTTGTAATACCAGGTTTTGGCATTAAAATGAAAATTTCTGGCTTCTTCAAGTGTTCGAAAAGGAATAATTTCCTATTTTCTATGAAATACGAGTATTATGCCGATAGTCGCAAGAAATTCATACGGTAAGTACTTTTAAAAATTTTTTTGTACATTTTTATTAAAAAAATATGCTGGAAAATATTTCTTTTTTAATACACTGTTACTAGAAATTTCAAATAAAATGCTTTTAAATTCTAGTATAAATTCAAAAAAAAATCAAGTAAATTAATGCATGAAAAATCAAGTAAATGTTTGAAATATTCGGCAGTTTGTATGTTCTCTCCATTTAACCGTGTATTCCAAAAAACTTTAATGCGACTCATATCCAATATTTATGTAAGTCTGGTCGAGATGTATCGAGTCGATTTTTTTTATTGTGAATCATCAATCTTTCTCCGACTTCGCCAGAACGTATTTGCCTTAATACCCAATATGAATATAAAGTATTTCTGGAGCTTTCAGGCTTGAATGAGCCAGTTCCAATTATGTTTTCGGGCCGAATATACATAATACGACTTTAAATATTGACTTTTCGATAAAAGCAAAATTGATAGTATGGAAATCTTGTAAAAAAAGGATTTTAAATGGTAGGAAAATTGATAGTAAGAAAATATTAAAAGAAAAAAATGTTAAACATGAAAAAATTGTGAAAAATGAAATTTCTTGCATGCCAAAGGAAAGAGTGAACTAAATAAAAATAGATAATGCTGATATGGTACCACGCCAACGGCCGATCGTTACTGGCAAATTCCTCTGATTGTCCGCCCTGTCTGGCCCAAGATTGTTTAAAAATAACCGACGAGTGCAAATCGGACTTGCGCAATTAATGTTCCGTACGTTGATTGCTTTTAAGGGATTACATACATCTGGAATTTTCAAAATCTCAATTTTTTTTACGGATTTTTATTCTCTATACTTCTAAGAATTATTCAAAAAAAAAAAAAAATTAAAATAATTCCATTCCGTTAGAAATTTATAACATTAAATGTGACCTAGCGTCAGATTGGAACCACCAACCTGAACTAATTTGTCTCAATGCACTGTCTGCAATTGGGTTTTTGAATAAAAAATAATTATGGATTTTTTTACTTTATTTTAAAACTTTATCATAAATAACATTGATAATACAGGCCAATCATGTAAAAACTTTTTTAATATTTTACCTGATTCCTATGTTTTTGGTGTGCTGAGTCCGAAAATAATAATAAAAAAGTCGTATCACCCACCAATTTTTCACATTTTAATACTCAAAATGTAAAAAGTTTATTTTTTATCATTCGAATGTTATTAGGTTGGCAATAAAATCAGAATTTTATAAGGTTGGCAGTAAAATCAAATGTTATTAGGTTTGTAGTTCCGATAAATGTCACAGCTGTTTGTTTTCTTCCAGTTAATATAACCTCACATTGCAGTGTTTAACCCATGTGCTTTAATTCACACTCAAAGTATGGCTAATCGTGGTTGAAAAAACTCTCCCAACACTTTTGGTTATATATATGATGAGTTTGTAGTTAAAAAACATCAAAGAAACATTATTGACTTTGTAAAAAGTACACTTTGCATATTTTGGTGTAGAAATCGGTAATCAAGAAACATGTTGGGCTACTCACAATGTATGTTATGTTTATGTCGAGGATCTTAGGAAAGGTATAAAAAAGAAAACAAAGCTTTTAGATTTGCAGTACCCATGGTATGGAGAGAGCAGGAAAATCATTCAAATGATTGTTATTTTTGCAGCGTTGATGTTTCTGGATATGATTCCAAAAATAAGAAACTAATTATCTATCCTAACTTTACTTCAGATAATCGGCCGGTAGGATATGCCACCTCAGTCTATTGATGACGTTTTACAGTCCAGTTCAGAATTTAATGAAAGTCGACCGGATGATGAGTTTCAATGTTGTCTAGAAAATTTAAAACCACAGTTGTTTACACAAGCTGAGTTAAATGATTTAATGAGAGATTTGGGTTTGACTAAGGAAAAAGAATTGCTTGGTTCTGGGTTGAAAGAAAAACATTTATTGGAATCTGGGACATCTATTTACCATTATAGAACAAGAGATCAACAGTTTGCTCAGTTTTTTCAAGCAGGAAAAGGATTTGTTTTTGAAATTTAATCGATGTCATATTGTGAGAGAACTGTGGGTGATACAAAAAAACTGATACCAGATACGGTTTCAGCACCCAAAAATACATAACACTTAGATGTATTGGTTTAAAAAGCTTTTACAAATATTTTTTGTTGGCCTGTGTTATTACAGGTAATGCACACGTGATAAATTTCGTTCAATCTACACCCTGTGGAGAATATTCCAGAATTTTTTCGAAATTTTTTGTTCAGTGCTTTTAGGATCTTTTGCATGAAAGATAATAAACAATTTTTATGATAAATATAAGGAGCGTAAATTAATTTTGAGGGATTTCTGAAAGAGAGCGTTTTTTAGAACGCATCGTGGCATACTGTTGCTATATTCATGGTGAAGCATCATCATTAGACTTTAATTTTTAGTATATGTTACTTTGCCGAAGCGTAAACAACATATTTTTTTGAGCATTGCATAGGTCGAATTACGTGCCAACAAAACACCAATTGCAGCAAACGTTACTTTTCTTGTTTAATTCGAAAAAAAGCGCTGCTGAAAGTCATCGTTTGCTGTCGGAAATCTATAGTGATTATATTCCATCGTTAAAAACACGTGAGTACTGGTTTCGGCACTTTAAAAGTAGTGGTTTCGATACGAAAGACAAAGAACGCCCAGGACAGCCGAAAAAAAGTTTAAAGATGAGGAATTGGAGGCTAACAACGGCACAATTACCTTAGTAAACTGTCTATTCGCCTCCTGCATCAATAAGCCCCTGGCATCTTCGAGACATCCTGTCGACGAGATTTTCTTCATACACTGCAAATTTTTTGAATTTGGAGACAACTGAGTCAAAATCTTCAGGGTCTTTCCTCTGAGCTTTCTCTTTACAAGGGACTAAACGTTTTTAATAGGGTTCGCGGCCGGCGATTGTGAGAGTTACTCTAGTATCTTATCGTGGGCCCAAGCGAGCCGCTTCGCGACGTGATATTCGCCCAGCAAAGATTTCTTCAACGTGTTTCGGAATTTGACATCATGAGCACGAAGATGTTGTCGAATGATCTCATGGGACACATTCAATCCCGATTTTCTTAATTTTGCCTCTCTTTGACGCGGCGTTAATTTTGGGTCCTGTGAAAACAAAGACACAATTCGTTTTTCGACTTTCGGAGTGACTTTGCCTACCGAGCCACGTTTGGTGCAAGTCGTCGATATTTTCCGTCTCGTTAAAATGACTTGCGCACTTCTTCACAAACGAGACAGACTTTTTAATATATTTAGCGGCCGCGGAATGGTAACAAAGAAAGACTGCCTCGAACCGATGCGCACACAAGTGGCGCATATTGGATCTTACGTAATTTCGACGAAAGTTAGGAATCGACTGATATTTATACTAAATTGTGACGTAGATAAAGGGCCCCTCTATGGATTTTTTGTTGAATAGCTAGAATCACATCTACCAAAAATGAATTATAGCGGACACGTTCTTACTTGGGAGACTGTTAATGGTTTGTCCTAAAGGTAGGTTCCAATAAATTATAATTAGTTACTAACCATAAGGTACTATTTCTTTCTTTGAAATGCGAAGTAGGAACCAAACTCTTTAATGCAAGAAAGTCAGATTTCGTCTTTATTTTACAATTTCGATTTGCAAGAAAAATACTAGGTAAATAACCCAGTTTTGAATTTTTAATAACCAGAATAAAAATACTGATTCGAAATAACAAATCAACTGGTATTCCTCAAAAACAATATTCCTCAGTCAATAAAAAAGTAATTTATATTTTAAAAGTTATCGAAATCTGTTGTTATTCGACGATAAATCCGCAATAAGCCCCAGGAAAGCAAGGGTGAGGTTATAATAAGCTTAGTCAAAAAGCGAAACCTTTATAGGGCTTCGACTGAATGCCAGGATCAAACGCAATTTAGGAGCTGCTTGTTTTTTCGGCCGAGATGTTGCAGTAACATGTGTGTGCCAATATAAGCCACAAGAAAAACATAGCGCTCGAAATCGAGACAGGGATGTATTTAAAGTTAATTTTTTTTAATTTTTATTTTTTTAAGATCATTAAAAAAAATATATAAAATCAGCATGTCTTGGAAAGTTTATTTTTAAGAATATTAGAAGCTTGAGATAATTAAGAAATACATAAAACATTTCAAATATTAGAGCATAATTTAGTCATATAAACAGTATATCAAAAAATATATAATACTTTAAATGGGAAAGGAACGTACAGTTTTTGAGCATCTTATATTAAAAGAAGGGGATTAAAAGGTAAAGCATTTTTTTAACTTCTAGCAGAAAAATGAACAAATTTTAGGTATCACTATTTATAGTAAAACATAAAACTTTAGAAGATAGGGAAGGAGGTTAGAGGGAGTAACCTCAATATTATGTCTCCTTTTCAGATAGTTGAGGAATAAAATCCTCTTCTTTTTTCGTTATTTTCTGTTCTCAATTTTTAATCATCAAAAAATATGTTACCTCCATTCTGATATACATACAGTACATACATACACGATTAACCGAACCAATCCAAGAACCTGATTATCCGAGGTACGCGCGTCTATGCTGCGTATTAACCGAGCTTCTAAAATATGTATGTACATATTTCCATTTAAAATCGTCGGGGCCTTCGGGGAATCCCCCTGGCCCGTGTGAGGGGTTCCCCTATTTATGTTTTTGGTCTCTTTCAGCATGTAAATTTTACTACGGAGAAGTACGAGTATACTCATATAATTTATTTAGTTGGAGTTTTAGTAGTTAAGTATAATTAATACGAACTGCTTTGTTTGAATTTTTGTTTGTCGTATTATAATGGAGCAAAACAAGCGTAAAAGAATCGTCGTTCCTACTGAAGAAAAATTAAAAGCCATCAGAAGAATTGAAGCAGGAGAGACAATTAAAGTTGTTGCAAGAGATTATGGAGTAGGTGAGGTAACAGTTGGAGATTGGAAAAGAAACCGCACAAAAATAGAAGAGTGGTGTATAAATCAAGCCTCCTCGTCCTCAGGAAGAAAATCAATGAAAACCGGCGACTATGAAAAGGTTAACGAAGCTTTATTTATGTGGTTTAACCAACAGAGATCAAAAGGTGTGCCTCTGTCAGGTCCAATTTTACAACAGAAAGCAATAATGATTAGTAGGCAATTCCCTGAGATAGATCAGTTTACCGCCAGTTCTGGATGGCTTGACCGCTGGAAAAAACGGTACGGTGTACGACAACTGACTGTATGTGGTGAAAAACGTTCTGATGATGTATCATCAATTGAGAAGTTTAAGCAGAACTTTAAAAAGCAAATCGAAGATTGTGGATACACACGTGATCAAATTTACAACTGTGACGAAACTGGTCTGAATTATAAAATGTTTCCATCAAAAACATTGGCATCTCGACAGGAAAAATCAGCTCCTGGGCACAAACGAAGTAAGGAAAGATTAACTATAATGGTATTTTCCAATGCATCTGGCAAGCACAAAATCCCACTGATGGTGATTGGCAAGTCTGCACGTCCAAGAGCTTTAAAAGACATCTCACCCAAAGCCCTACCAGTCTATTACAAAAGTCAGAAGAGCGCATGGATGGATGCGACCTTATTTACTAACTGGTTTGAAGAAGAGTTCGTGCCATCTGTGACTAAATTTTTGAACAGAAACCGTCTTCCTATTAAAGCAATTTTGTTAATGGATAATGTCCCCTCTCACCCTGGAGATGGACTTCATGTGGGCGAAATTGTTGTAAAATTTTTTTCCTCCAAATGTAACCAGCATAATGCAACCAATGGATCAAGGCATCCTCGAAACGTACTAACACTATTCACAAATCTTGGTCAAAAGTTATTGATTTTGAGGACTATAATCACAGTGAAGATAATACTCCATTAAATGAATTAGCTTTGAAATTGAGAAGCCATGGAGAAATGTCCTGTTTAAATTTTGACAGCGAGATAGAAGAAAAAGAAAAAAGGTTATTTGAACTAATGCAAAAATTAAAAGGTTGCGAAAATGTGACAAGAGAAGATGTTGTTGAATGGATTACAGCAGATGATTTAGAAGAAGAAATGAGTATTGAAGAAATAACAAATGCCTTTCAGGAAACCGAAAAATCAGATGACGATGACGATGACGAAGCGGCGGTGGATGAACAGTCTCCCACTAAGATCTCTCATCAAGAAGGTTTTGCTTCTTTGGAAAAAGCTTTGAGGTATATCGAACAACAACCAGAGGCAACCCCCGCGGATTTGCTTCTTCTTAATAGATGGAGAAACACTGCAGCGAGAAAAGGAAGATACAATATGAAACAGAAGCGCATAGATACCTATTTCACTGTTTTATAATGTATGTACCTATTTATATGTTAAAAACGTTAATACATCGGTTTAAAATATTGGTGTTTATTTTTTGAATGAATAAAAAACAAAACGGATTATCCGAGTTTTCAGTTATCCGGGGAGGGTGCCTCCCCACGTTACCTCGGATAACCGGGGTTCTACTGTGTGTATATATATATATATATATATATATATATATATATATATATATATATATATATATATATATATATATACAGGGTGCCCCAAATGTATGGAATAACAATTCCACAGCATTTATTAATCAGTATATCAAAAAAATGTTTAAATAAAAGTTATAGGGTGGCCATCTTCAATTTTTTTTTGAATAGAAAGCCCTTTATATTATTTTATTATTGAGTCCTACTAAAAATTCTAGATATTACTTGTCTAGCATACCATATGTCTAAAATGGTATGTTAGACTGTTTTGGAATCATTGATATTTGTAATTAAAGAGATCAAATTAAAAAAAAAGCTGGCTTGTGTCAAACATTTACTGTCATGTAACGACTTAACGCGTCGAAAAACGATTTATTGACGAAAACGTTTATTGCAGCATTTTGTAAAACTGCAATTTAAGCCTAATATCATAATGGTACATTTAACAGAAACTGAAAGAATCACTTTGTTAATGTCGGTTAGTTACGGAGACCGTAGGAGAACACAACAGGAGGTGAGAGAATATCCGAATCAAGAACCTATTACCCAATTCGTAGTTAGCAGAACATTAAAACGATTTAGACAATCAGGTTATGTTAAGGATCGTTCTAAATCTGGATCTCCAAAAGTTAAAACAAGCGATGATAAAAAGTTAGATGTTTTATTGGAAATTACAGAAAATCCCCATACAGCCACCCGTCAGCTTTGTCTAGACCACAACATAAGTAAAGGTACCTTAAGTTGTATACTTAATGAAGAAAAACTGCATCCATACAAACCCATTCTATTGCAAGAATGATCTGAAGATGACTACGATAGACGCGTTGAATTTTGATGAATGATGAAACGAATCAATAATGAACCTAACCTAATTCATAATACTGTTTTTTTCTGACGGGGCCACATCTTGTCTTAACGGAAGAGTTAACAGGCATAACTGCTGGTAGTGGTCTATTGAGAATCCCCACTGGATAATCGACAGTCGTTCTCAAAGACCTCAAACATGTGGGCAAGGATTTGTGGACGTTATATCATTGGTCCCTTTTTTATCGATGGAAATCTTACAGGACAGCGGACTACAAGAGCAAGTTATTCAAATTTGTACAAGTTTTTTTTTCCGATGGAAATAATTTGGATATCCCTAACAAGAATCTGTGTTATTAACAGGACGGAGCACCTCCTCACTATAAAATTAATATTCGTAGATATTTGAATGAGATTTTTTCTAATCGATGGATAGGCAGAAGAGGTGCTGTGGAATGGCCTGCAAGGAGTTCCGACCTCATGCCACTTGATTTTTTTTATGAGGTCATTTTAAAACCAAAGTTTACCGAAGTGGGCCTGAAACTGTAGAAGATTTACAACAAAGAATTCAATATGAAGTAGCTCAGATTCTCTGCAAAACTCCATTCAGGCTGTTTATGACAGATTGGGTCATTGCCTCGCTGTTAACGGTAGGCATTTTGAGTAACTATTACCTTAAAAATAAACCTAGACTATTTATTAATAGTTTTTTTTTGTCTTTTTTTTATTTTAAATTTCATATGACAGTAATTCCAAAACAGTTGAATTTAGACATATGGTATGTTAGGCGAATAATATCTAGATTTTTTAGTAGGACTCAAAAATAAAATAATATCAAAATGGCGTTATTTTTTCCAGCTCACAGATTAAAACATTTTATTGTCAACGTCAGCATGTAGGCCGTACGACACCTTGTAATTTTTATTTAAACATTTTTTTGATACGCTGATTAATAAATGCTGTAGAATCATTATTCCATACATATGGGGCACCCTGTATATAAATACTAATAATATATATATATATATATATATATATATATATATATATATATATATATATATATATATATAATAATAATAATAATAATAATAATAATGTCTTTATTGTAATTTACAGAGTAAAATCACAAAAGGCGAAATTGAAGCCAGGCTTCCTCATTTAACCTATACATATATATAATAATAACTAAATTTACATATATCAACTAAAAACTAATACATAAATAAACTGTGACACAAATGTTGTCTGAGACATGGTAAAAACACAATAATACATTTCGACGCAACGGTGACATAAGAGACCGGATCAAAACAGAAAGCAAGAAAGCAACTCATGCACGGGATGGCAATGTTATCAACATGTTGCGTGCCCTATGTTTAAACGCGGTGGGTTTTAATTCTCTTAAGTCTGCAGGCAACTTATTGTAAGATATTGATATCTGATAGCTAAATGATCGTTCAAATAAAGTTGTTCTATGATAAGGAGGAGTGATGGTAAATTTATGCCTCAAATCTAAAGCATGAGCATCATATCTAAATTTAATTTTCTGATACAAATAATTGGGAATTTTTTTGAAAAATTATCTTATTAAATAGAACCAAACTATGTAAATGCCTTCTTTCGCTCATAATTAGTCACCCAATCTCTTTCATTCCAGCACTTAATCCCCTCTCATACTTTCTTATGCCACCAATTAGACGCACACAACAGTTCTGCATACGCTGTATACGTCTGACATCTCGCTCTGCAAGACAGGGTCCATACACAGTGTCGCAGAATGCAAAGTGCGACAGCACCAATGATTCGCACAAGGATTTTTTCAGAGCGGCATTCAAAAGGTGTCGTTGGTTAAAAATAAGTTTTAAAAAAATTTTTTTATAAATACTAGTTCTAAACACAGTGTGAGTGTATAGATATCTTGAAGTAACGTCAGTCTTACTCTTTTATCTTAATGTTTTTGTAAATAAATAACTTTAAATTTAGAAATTTAAAGGTAACTTTCGAGCATTTAACCAATCAAAAGCCATATTTCCTTCAACCTCGTGCCTTAAATTGCTACAAACAATAAAAAGTCCGCAACAGCTGCATTAGTTTAAAACTCATTTATTACCTGCCTTAATAATTTTGATTCTAAATTGCAGCGGAAATGCTTGGGTGTATATCATTCTAAACAACTGTATTATTTATACTCAATAAAAGCATTGTTTTGAAAGTAATATTTTATCTTTTTAGAATGCTCTAGATAAGCTGAAAGCAGTTTCCATTATATATAAGTCTGTTCACTGACATGTTAACGGGCGTTAATTCTTAAATATATAAAAATATTTTCGGATCATAGAAAACGTAATACACTCTAAAAATAATAATTTTGTTTAATAAAGAAGTATTTTGCCAAACGAAGTAATTCATTGCACAGTTCCACGAATAACTTATAATTTGTTTGGCGAGAATTCGAGAGGGTCCTCTGATATCGCCCACTCAATTGGATCTATCTACCTACATCACACATTTCTAAATTTCACCAAAATAGCTTAAATTAAGACGGCCAAGAATTATAGTAAAGAAATTACAACAAAGTACCAATGACCTTGAGTGATGGAATTTATGGAAAGATTAGATTAAACCCTGACAAAGCTAAGGCTATGTGCTTCAGAAAACCCATCTGCTGATTATATTAAAAAAAAGCAGAGTATACAACCAATCAACTAGTTATTAAAAAACAAATATAAAAAGTTTTAATTGCAATATATATATATATATATATATATATATATATATATATATATATATATATATATATATATATATATACATGTATATATATATATATATATATATATATATATATATATATATATATATATATATATATATATATATATATATATATATATATATATTTTTTTTTTTTTTTTTTGTTGAGTGTAAGGTTCTTTGATCTTGGTATATATATATATATATTTTTTTTATATTTTACGTGTTCTTGGAATTAGCAAATGTAGAAACAAGCATTAATCACTTAACAAATAGCGAAAAAGACAAACTTAGATCAAAAACTTGTAATATCTTAACGAATTTCAAAAACAAACTAAAAAGTCAAAACAAAACCACAGATCTATCAAAAAACTTAAGAAAAACTAAAAAATTTTTAAAAGAAAATCCTCAAATAAAAATATTAAGAGCAGATAAAACCAACAAAACAGTTATCATGAAATCAAATGATTATCAAAACAAAATGGAAAATTTATTAAATGATAAAAAAACCTATAAACAAATTAAATTAGACCCAACAAATGTATACCAAAAAAATAACAATAAACTAATTGATCGATGGGAACAAAAACAATATATATCCCCCAACACCGCCAAATCACTGAAAATTCGAAATGCAGTTCCACCAAAAATATACGGTCTTCCTAAACTCCATAAAGAAAACGTTCCATTACGACCCATTGTATCATGTATCCAATACCCATATGCTTCACTTTCCAAACACTTGAAAGATATCTTACACAAAATCTTATATAAAAATGACCACTACATTAAAGATTCTTTCCAATTTAAAGATAAACTTAAAAACATAAAACTTCCAATAATTATATCTTAATATCACTTGACGTTATATCACTATATACCAGTATACCCATAGCATTAGCCGTTAAAACCATTAAGAAAAACTGGGATAAAATTAAACAATTCACCGACATCCCTATGAGTGAATTTATAAATGCAACAGAACTTATTCTAAAATCTATGTATTTCCAATACGAAAATAAAATTTACGAACAAATAGATGGGTGCGCAATGGGAGCATCTATTTCCAGCGTAATTGCACAATTAGTAATGGAAGACTTAGAAACTGATATCATACCAAAATTAAACTTCAACATTCCATTTTTTTTTATAGATATGTTGATGATTGCTTGACTGCTATATCCAAAAACCAAATTAATTATATCATACAAAAATTCAACGGATACCACAAAAACATTCAATTCACATTCGAAACAGAAGACAACAATAAGATAAATTTCTTAGATGTAACTTTACACCACAATAATGAAAATATAAAAACTGAATGGTACACTAAAAATACATGGTCTTCTAGATACCTTAATTATGAATCACACCACCCGAATTCACAAAAAAAATCTGTAATCATAGGTCTAGCAGATAGAGCAATCAAGCTTTCTGACACAGAATACAGAGAGAGTGCAATAACCAAAGCTAAAGAAGCATTAACACTTAACAAATATCCGATGTACCTTATAAACAAAATCTTCAAACAACGAATACATAACTTTTACAATACCCCAATAAGTAAAAAACCATCCAACAACAACCATAAAACATACATTGCACTACCGTTTATAAATGGCCTATCCCAACCACTCAAAAAACTTTTTGAAAACTACAAAATCCGGTTATGTCATAAATCATATAATCTGCTCTCATCCAATTTTTCCAGGCTTAAAACCAAAACCCCAAATAATAAAAAAAGTAACATAGTCTACGAAATCAAATGTAATAACTGCGAATGAACATACATCGGACAAACAAGCCAATATCTAGAAAATAGAATCAAAGGCCATAAATACGACAAAAAAAATAGTACAGCCCTCACGAATCATGAAATAAATAAAAGCCATACCTTTGATTTCAAAAACATAAAAATTATCAACACCGAAATAAATACAAAAAAAAGAGAAATTCTCGAATCCGTTCATATTCGGTTGACACCCACTGCAATAAACGAAAAAAACAGATGTGAATAACCTAAACCGTATCTACCTACCAGTCATATAAAGTCCCTCAAGTTAAGTGGTTTGTTTGTAGAAAGAAAAAATGTGATATAAATAGTGTTTTAAACTCAACACCCAACAAAATGAACTACTTTCTAAGGTAAGGCCCTCATTAATGTATACAGTTAATTTTATTAAATTAAAAACTACGAAAAAACACAAATATTTAACCCCGAAATATACAACAAACGGATTAAAACTAGCTATATTTAATTCTTCTAATGTAATCTTTTAGAACAAATTTTGAAGAAGACCTCTTCCGAAGGTCGAAACGTTAATAAATATATAACAGAACCAAGAACAGTTTTTAATGATCTAATTCCAAGAACACGTAAAATATAAATATATATATATATATATATATATATATATATATATATATATATATATATATATATATATTTTATATATACTCGTATATCGATAAACAAAAAAGGAAGTTACATACTAAAGTTAATTTATATAAAAATCGGTTTTAACTTTCAGCACCCTTTCCTGTATTACTATCAGAAAACCGAACTAAAAGTATTACAAAATAAAGTCTCTAAATTGATTCCTGATATTACAAGAAAAACGGTAACATATATATACATATATATATATATATATATATATATATATATATATATATATATATATATATATATATATATATATACATATATATATATATATATATATATATATATATATATATATATATATATATATATATATATATATATATATATCGATAAACAAAAAAGGAAGTTACATACTAAAGTTAATTTATATGAAAATCAGTTTTAACTTTCAGCACCCTTTCCTGTTATACTATCAGAAAAACCGAACTAAAAGAATTACAAAATAAAGTCTCTAAATTGATTCCTGATATTTCAAGAAAAACGGTAATATATATATATATATATATATATATATATATATATATATATATATATATATATCGATAAACAAAAAAGGAAGTTACATACTAAAGTTAATTTATATAAAAATCGGTTTTAACTTTTAGCACCCTTTCCTGTTATACTATCAAAAAAATTGAATTAAATGTATTACAAAATAAAGTCTCTAAATTGATTCCTGATATTCCAAGAAAATCGGTAATATATATATATATATATATATATATATATATATATATATATATATATATATATATATATATAAACAGTGTGTGCCAACAAATTTTATACAAATGGAGAAAAAGTTTATCTTCCATATTACAAAAAAAATTATTCTCGATAAAAAGTTCTGCATCAAATGGAAATCCATAATCAAGCATCAAAAGTTTAAAATATTTGATGGTATACAGGAAAAATAAAAAATAATGATTTATAATGAAGAGTATTTTTTTTTATGGTCTAGCACACGTGCTGCAGGGAAGTCCCTAAAGCGCTCCAGGAGCGGCACGAGTGCGGAAAAAAAAAAAAGCGATTCACGTTGTTCTTGAATCGCTGTAAATTGTACTCGGTGGGAAACACAGCGCTGGGCAAATTATTCCAAAGGGATGACGTTCTCCATATAAAAGATTGCTTGAAAAGCGTTGTACGCGGAGTAACAAGCTGAACCTCATACGGATGTGAAGCACCAGCGCGACGTGTATTTCTAACATGCACGGCTTTGGAAGGAATTAAGCGGGCTACATCCTTCGAACACTTTCCATGAAAATACTTGTAGCACAGACTCAAGTCGCCAACCGTTCTACGATGTTCCAGCGAATCAAGGCCGCCGGTCAATTCCGGGTCCCCAATCAGACGGACCGCTCTTCTCTGAACAGAATCCAACAAATGCAGTGTATGTTTGGGAGCGGAGCCCCAAACGTAGAAGCAGTATTCCATAGTTGGTCGAATTTGGGCTTTGTAAAGAAGTTTCTTTTTCTTGGGAATGTGGTTCCTGATTTAATTAAGGCAAAAATTGATTATGGTTAAATTATATTTTCTGTCCAGTTGGTGTTTGTTTTTATAATAAGCGTTTTGTCTCCATTTGGTCTTTATTAGTATTATTTTACATTTATCCTACAAACAATTACATCATATAATATATTTTATTACATTGAGAATGCTATCAACTATGTTACATTTTGGTTTGTAATAGTTATTTCTTAAAACTTACCCAAAAAGGGGGGACTTCATAATAATTAAAAACCTTTAAATACATGAAAAAACAAAGCACTCTGTAAACACATTCACATTTTTCTCACTAAATTCAGTTTAAAAACTATGTTTATTTTCTGCAGGTCGTAGCCGTACAGAAATTGTAACAATATTTTCGTTGAGAGAAATATTTATCGAGATATCAGGCTTCGATTGTTACTGTTGATATGATTTTTACTGTATATATTAAATAAACATTATGGTGTTGCCATTTTTCAATTGATTAGTTAAATTAAATTATAACAGATTTTACTTATACCCTTTATGTCAGTTTTATTATTTACTGCGTGTGAATTTTTCTTCATTTAGATCATTTCCAAAAATTATGATTTTTGTTAGTTACGCTCGGCTCCAATGATTTTAGTTTCTTGGAAATTAAAATTATGTTTTTTCTGCATCTCGTGTTTCGTTAGAGCTGTCTTGTTCTTGTCATATTTATGTCTATTGAGTCTCTTTTGTAAGTATTGTGATGTTTGTCCAATATATGTTGAATATCATGTATTATGTGCGTTCTCCGATTTTTGGGCGTTTTACTTTTCAATACACTGAAACGCTGTTTGAGAAGGTTATGTCCTATATGACTTATCGAGATGTGAGATTTGAAATATTTTTGAATTTTTTTGTATAGTCCTTGTATATATGGTAAAGGTAAGTATGTATCGTTTGTATTGTTCTTTGCTTGTGGCAATGATTGTACTGTGTCCAATTTTTGTATGCGCGAATTGAAAAGGTTGTTAATTAGTTTTTTCGTGTAGCTGTTTTTAAGTAGTATGTTTTTAGCTTTCTCTAGCCTTATCTTTATATGTTTATTTTACATATACACAAAAAAAATATATCAATAATAACAATCGAAGCATGATATTGTATCGTGTTAACTTGCCCGCACTTTTGTACCCTGTGAAAAGTTGTTTGTCCCACGCTTGAGCACAATTTTCTTGCAGCCCCGCTTTAATTTCTGATAATGAATTGAGTGAATCCTGATTTTAAAAGAACTAAAGAAATTAAACACACACTAGCTCAGTTTTCTTTGGTAGAGAGATATGGGTAAGAGATAATTTTTGTACGTCTTTTTGGAATTATTTTCTATTTTTAAAGAAACCTCAGCTGTACGACTTTTTGGGCACCATTCATTTTAAAATAGAAAGGATCTAACTTCAGCTAAAAAAATGAAAAAATACTGAAAGGGTGTACTGTTGGTAAATAAAAAAAACAGTTTGGTACAGCCGTTCTTATCCTGAAAAGTAAGATAGGTATTCAGTGAGACACTAGCTTTAATCAACAAAAAGAAAATTTATTCATGTTTTTAAAAATAAAGTTCTAACCTTTGCAGTTTTACAGGATTACTAAAAAATTTTAGCCTAACAGGTAGTTATGACATTTAAATTTTAAACTCTGACTACTCCCGAAGACGAAAAATAGTGCTTTTCACTTCACTTTTTAGTCAGTTCGAATTGCTGTTAAGGCACTACTCAGGGATAAGTCTATGGAAGGATGTTTTTGGTAACTTACTGTTTTGATTTCGGCTTCGATGGAACACGACCGATTTCACACTTTTCTAGTAAACACTTAGAGAGCCCACTACGGCTTTTCGTTAAAAAACTTGTGCTTTATTTAGCTCTCATGATTGTAGTTATGAGCCTTTACTGCAGCTCTGTCGAAGGAAGCCTACTTGGCGGCTCCGATGAAAATTAGCCTGGCTGCGGCTTGATGGTACTCAGCCTCGATCCCTGTCCTACCGGACCCTTAAATAAGCCGTGGGCCTTCTCTTGGTCATATCGCGACGCCGGAACCAAAAATCCGGATACACATTTTCAACCAATCCCGGCGTGCCGATAGATTCGATCAGAAACCCGCACAGCACACTAATATACCGAACGGCTTGGAATCTCTTGTTAATATACCGTTCGATACAAAAATGAAAATAAGTACAATTTGAAGTGAAAAATCAGTAACATTACATGGTCTTAAAATCTAGGAAAAAATGAATGTTACAATATCTCGATAAATATTTCTCTTAACGAAAATATTGTTGTTACAATTTCTGTACGGCTGCGTCCTGTAGAAAATAAATATAGTTTTTAAACTGAATTTAGGCAGAAAAATGCAAATGTGTTTGCAGAGTGCTTTGTCTTTTCATGTATTTAAAGATTTTTAATTATTGTAAAGTCCCCCTTTTTTGGGTAAGTTTTAAGGAATAACTATTACAAACCAAAATGTACTATAGTTGATAGTATTCTCAATGTAGTTAAATATGTTATATGATGTAATTTTTTTGTAGGATAAATAAAAAATAATACTTATAAAGATCAAATTGGATTTATTATAATGACATACACCAATTATACAGAAAATATAATTTTACCAAAATCAGTTTTTGCCATTCCCAAGAAAAAAGAAAAAAGAATATCTAAATCTATCTATCACGAAACAAAAGAGTTATACTAAATAATATGTTAAAAGGAATGTGTCCAAATACAGTGCTTATAAAACCGACTACCCTGGATATAATCAACGATAGGCGAAAATTTTCAGAGAGAAATAAAATATCTTTTACTTTATATTAGCATTAAATCTGCCCCATTAAAGTGCCTTAAATAGCTTCGGTTTTAAAAATATGTAAATATATCTCCATATTTTGTCTTGTTACATATTTTTAGTGTTCCGTACGGAACACTTATAAGATCACTTTGGTGTCTGTCTATCCGTCTGTCACACCCGATTTTCTCCTGAACTATTTGACGTAGAAAGTTGAAATTTGGTACTAATATAGAAATTGATGGCCTCGTCAGAGCCGTGTAGTTTTGCAAGATAAATTTTGGACTTAAGAGGGTGAAATTGGAAGTGAAAAAAAATTTTTTTACTAGGTCATCGGGTGGGGTGTCAAATGAAAGCTTGTAAAAATACGAGATCAAAAATATATATAATGTCGTACATGCGTACACTGTCCCTCCTCTATCTCGAAAAGTATTGATTCAAAAATTTTGAAAAAATTCTGGAATATTCTCCACGGGGTGTAGATTGAACGAAAATTATCACGAGTGCATTACCTTTGTGCATTACCTTCAATAATTTATTTGGTATATAAAAAAAACAAAAATTTCTAGGTCATCAGTTTTCAGTAAAGATCGGAAACAAAGCTTGTAAAAACACGAGTTCAAAAATATATATAATGTCTTACATGCGCACACTTTTCTTTGTATTATTTTGAAAATATCGCGAAACATCGCTATCTCGAAAAGTACTTATCCAAAAATTTTGAAAAAATTCTGGAATATTCTCCACGGGGTGTAGATTGAACGAAAAATATCACGAGTGTAGGGTAAATCCGGGATATGTGCCCAACTTTTTTTATTTTACTCATACCTCTTAACATACAAATAATACGCACATGATTTTCATATGTGCACTAACTTTGGTACTTCATTTAATCACCTCGTACTACTTTTTGTAGACTAGTCAATCAATAAACCGTATATTTTGAGTTTAAAATAAAACTGCATAACGGGATTGATGCCTCGTATGCGGTATATATGCCCCAGACCTAATTTTTTGGAGGGGATAGATGCCCTTTGCAAGAAAAAAACAAACATTTCGAATATATGTTTGAATCAACATTATTATTTATTAAATAGATACATATATATATATATATATATATATATATATATATATATATATATATATATATATATATATATATACATATATATATATATATATATATATATATATATATATATATATTCTTTTTAGTTATTTTTTTCAATTATTTAAGATGATGTTACTAGTTTACTAAACATGGACAAAAATAAACATATTAATTTAAAACACTAGGTATAGAGATCAATCATCTTAGGTACAAAAATATAATCGTCTTAAAAACTGCAAAACTATTTAGCCATTTTGGTGGCAATAATCTGCATTCGCCCACATTTGTTGCAATAATTGCGATATAATGTGCATGTTTCGTGGAGCCACTTCTGGCACATAACACAACGGATCCAATCTACTTTGGATTTGGTGTTACTATAAAAGTCAAGACATTCCACGCAATGATCCTCATCTAGATTCTTATCATCTACTCTATCATTTTTCATCATTAGAACTATATATTAAAGCAGGCTTTGCCTTTTTGAATGTTTCTTTGGTTTTGGAATAAGTTTTGTCGTGTTTTTGTTTCTTTGTCTTTTGTTTTTTTTTTTATTTCTTCAACTTCAAAACTACTGTTCTCATTATCTTTATTATCGTCTTCACTAGAACTGTAAAATTTCATAGCTGTTCGCTTCCTCAGTTTTCTTTTAATTTTCTCTTTATCTTTTCTTTGTTTTTCAATGCTATTCTTTTTGTTGTTTTCTTTTTCAATATTATCACTTTCAATACTATCCTCAGTAATATCTGTATCGCTTGACTTATAATCACTTGAATTATTTCTTTTTTGCTTCTTAGCTTTAGTTCTTTTCAAATCAACTTTTTCTTTAATTTTTTACTGATCTTTTTTGCTTTTCACTGGTATGCCTTGTTCTAGCTTATGAATATGTGTGACCAGCCGACGTTCATTTTCGAATCCAAGAGTTGGATGTTTTCCTAAAAAAATTGTAGGTATTAGTTAGGCAAAATAAAAAAAAATTACTACCTGCCCATAATTATACGAGGTACTCTCAATCCGAAGCAATATTATTATAAATGCACACGTGCAATCATAAAAGTAGGTACCTACCTAATGGTATTATTTTCTTATTTTGTGTAGCAAACCGCCGACGTAACGTCCTAGATGGTATTCCGTGTCTTTTTGCTATATCATTGACGCTAAGTCGTTTATCTTGCATTTCTGCTATTGCTGCAGCCAATGTGTCCTCGGTCCAAGTAATGACACGCGGTTGGACGCCGGCTTTACGCTTGTATTTACGGGGCATTTCCAATCTGAATCATATAACATACACTTAAGTACGGCAAGGGATAGATGCTCTTAAAGCCAGCATGCATTAAGGTGAAGTAGGGATAGACGCTCTTAGGGGGCGACTATCCCAAAACATATCGGGGCATATATCCCTTTTCACAGGAATATATACCCTCGAAAAAAAATGGTAAATACGTTTATTTTATTCTAAAAATGTAATTAATAATAATCTACATACCCTACTCCTTATTCAGAAGTAAAAATAAAATAAACTTACATGTTAACTCCAAAATTATAAGGGGCTGAAAATCATCCACAAAGTAAAATCTCGACTGTTTGGCTCGTCACTGTCATTAGCGCTCCTACGCACAACCGCACGCACCAACGCTTTGTGGCAGATTGAAGTGAGGGAGGGGCACGTTCGTATTATAAGGCATTCTTTTGTTTACGCGTCTTACATTTCACACAAATGTAATGAGGCGTCTATCCCGCTGGAGCGTATATCCCGGACTTACCCTATTACCTTTACTAATTTATCTGATATATTAAAAAAAACAAAATCTTCAAGGTCATCAGCTTTCAGTAAAAATCGGAAACAAACTTTATTGGAAACTCATTTGGGGTGTGTTTTGTGAAGTCCCTGATCATTTTATACCTCCGTAACAAAAAATTTTATTTCAGAAGCAATCAACGTACGGAATACTAATTGCGCAAGTTCAACTTGCACTTGCCGGTTATTTTGTAATAGGAACTAGTAATAAACTAATCTAATTGAATACCCAAAATAAAGGAAACCATCACTCTTGTAACTTTCTGCAAATTAAATTCATAGGATTCGTAATATCAACGACAAGTTCTTTTCCAGTTTTTCAGTAAACGAACCATTTTCTTCTGTTAAGTAAACAGAAAAAATAAACAAGTAAATATTTGGTTTATGTTTAAGTAAATACGTCAAAATAATATTGTTTTTTTCGGCACAAATACAAATGAGTCCCTCTGGATCACTAAACTGAACAATTAACCTAAAAATGCATTGTTGCCATCATCAGATTGGGTATTCGCACCAAAAAGTATATTTAGTTTGAATAAAATTCGTTCTGCAAATAAAATTTATAAAAGGAATTAATACCAGCTGAAATTTTCAAGCACATTTGCAGTGAATTTTTGCACAGAATATAAAATATATTTTGCGAAGTTGGAAAGCCAATTCCAATTATTTTTAATAAGCTCAAATACATTTTTCCTTTGAGATTTTTAGCTTTTTAGCAAAATAAAATAAAAAAATCAATTAACGATTCGATTTAAAAAAGTTTAAAGCAGGAAATAGATTTTCAATTAATTTTCTCTGTAATTTTTAATACTATTAGTTGAATATAGTGTGGTAAATATAAAATAGTTTTGGTTCTAAACTGTCAATAGTGAATTTATCACCGAATAAAAATTTTTTGCTTTATAAAATCGTCAACGTTTCGCCTTGACAGTAAGTCTTTTCTAAGGTTATTTAATGTTTTTTTTTTTGGGGGGGAAGAAACTTTTAAAGTTACATTGTATGAAATGATTCTTTTTGTGAAAAATTTTCACTCCCCGTAATCGATTTGGGGTTAAGTTTTTAAAGTTTCATGGTATTAAGGGATTCTTTATTGTAAAGAACCTCTGTTTTATAGTCATTGATTGAGAGTAAGTTTTTAAAATTCCCGACCCTTAGATGCAGATTTTTAAAGTGGGTAGATTTTTAAATTAGGTTTTTTTAAGGTTAGTTTTTAAAGAATCTTTTGAGGGCATAACAGTTAATGGAAATACACTGAATAACATACGGTATGCTGATGAAAATGTTCTGTTAGCAAACAATATCAAAGATCGATCGAGTCGTATCAGCCAGCGCAAGATTTGGATTAACTATGACTATAAAAAAACCAAGTGGATAATAATAACAAACAAAAGTCTATCATCAGAATCCCTAGAAATCTAGGACAGCACCGTAGGTCGGATAACCACATTTACATATTTGGGACGGAATATAAATGAAAGAAAGGAGATATATGCCAGAATTGAACAAACCCGAGTAACATACATGAATATGAATACATTTTTCCAATGAACAAGTTTTAGTCTCGAGCTTCGAATGAGAATGTTGAAAGCGTACATATTCTCTGTACTTTGTATGGATGTGAGTGTTGGATTCTTGACTCTCGCTCTGGATTCTAGACCCTTGCTCAGAAGAACGACTGGAAGGATTTGAAATGTACATTTATAGACGCCTTTTTCGCATCTCCTGGGTGCAGAAAATAAAAAACACAGAAGTACTAGTAAGAATAAATAAAGCGAAATAATTACTAACGATCAGAAAAATAAGAAAAACTCAATACTTCGGGCATATGATGAGGGGTTCCAAATACGAATTGCTATGTTTAATTATTGAAGGTAAAATTTTTCAAGCAGCAATTTCTAAAGTTCGTTAAGCTATATGGATCGCCAATCTTCATGAGAAGACGGCGTACTCTGGGAAAAATAAGACATTTTTTGCTCAAAAATCGAGACGTGGCTTACGTTTTGACCAATTTGAATAATTTTTTTTTTAAAATACTCGTAAACACTTCTAGTTTACTCTCCAACTGTAGAATTTAAAATAAATTGACTAATTATGATTATATCTGATCATACACCGGTTATATGAAAAATACATATTTACCTCATATTAGGAATAGTACAAAATTCGATCAAATCTGATATTTTAATGTATATACTTAGCTATACAGGGTGCCCTATATGTATGGAATAATGATTCCACAGTATTTATTAATCAATGTATCAAAAAAATGTTTAAACAAAAGTTATAGGGTGTTATATGGCGCACATGCCGACGTTGACAATAAAATGTTTTGAACTGTCACACAGTGTGTCGCGTAGAACATGCTAGGTGGACAAAATTCATGTTATGATTTCCAGGAAATCTTATTTGCAAAACGTAAACAACACCACCAAACCCCGAATTCCGAGAAAAGGTTGTTTATCAAATTTGCAAGTGGCGAGTCATAAGCGTCAGAAGTCAGGTAATGAGTTTAATGCAGCTCTTTCAATCAATCAGTTGCAATTTACACTTTCGTGCACATCTTATAGTGACATATTGTAATATTGTGAAAGTTTTTTGTGATGAATATTAATACTGAGGGTAAGTACTATTTTTTAATGTATTTTTTTAATCAGAATCTATTAATTTGAATTATTAGTATTTTTTTTAAATAGCCTATATATTTTAGCGTGTTTTTTTTTAAAAAAAAAAACTTTGAAAGTTCAGAATATACAGACATTTACCTCTATCCGGGCTAGTTTTTAGATATTACCCAGAAATAACTTCATTCTTCGTAAAAATACACATATTGTTTAGCACACTTCAGTACAACATGTTTTTTTTTCCAGAAGACGTTTACTCTATTTCAAGGGTAGGCTTTTTTTGTGGAGTGGTTGAAACACAAGAAGAATGAAAAAACTCGCGTGTATATGACTTTCTTTCTTCAAAATTTCACTTTGGTGACATTACTGAAAGCAGCCAAAAAGAAATAAAGTTGAAGATATCCAACTTGTCTAATAAGTTTGGTGCCAAATGGTTGGCTTCAGGAAAGTCGAAGGAGCGTTTTTTAATTAAAAATAAGAATTGGTTGGATGAAGCAGACATACAGTTTACTGCGAGTTCTTTTGCGCCACAACCTTCAACATCAAGTGAGAATGTGACTCCTGCAGGAAGACCTCGCAAAGATTTCGGGGAATCGTCGTTTAAGACGAAGAAACGTCGCGTCGTGGATCTCGTAGAATCCCGAAGTGTCAGTGAATTGGTGACTGCTACCGAAATTGCTGTGCGTTCAGCAGGGCAAAGGAAAATTGCCAATGCGATTAGAGACATTAGTGAGAGCCCAGATAATATTATTAAGTCTAAAAATACCAGTTCCGTTAATCCTAGGCAATTAAGTAGTGACGAAGCCTTAGCTTACTATATAGATTCTAAGTCAACAACGCATTCTTACAAACAAACTAGGAAGTGGTCCATGAAGGCGGGGCATAATGTGTTTCCGTCATATTTTAGTTTAAAAGAGTCCAAACAGGCCTGTTACCCTGCAGAGGAGCACATTGCTATAACAGAAAGTCGTGCTGAAATAAATTTGCAAGCCTTATTAAATAAAACATAAACATAAAACATAAACAAAAACAAAAATAATATTTTGTTTTTCTTTTGTTATTGCGCTTTTTTACCGAAAAACATAATGAATTTTACACGAAAAAATTTTTTTTCTCTCCATTAATTTCTAAATAACTCCAAAACGATAAAAGATAGAATAAAATAATATTCAATCAACTTTAATAAAATTTTGTTACGCATTTTTTAATGTTTTATTTATAAAAATCTGACAAGTTGTTCCCGAGTTATCGTTAAATATGTCTGCATAGCTGACTAATTTAGGGGAAAAAATTAGCCACGCCCATAAAAAAAACCAACGCGATGAATTTTTTCTTAAAATAACTTAATATGCCTAGAATATACATAAACAATTGAAATAAGTGAAAAAATAATTTTGTCCAGCTAACTTGTACTAGTCGACACACTGTGTGTCGTCTGTATATTATTTTATTTTTGAGTCCTACTAAAAATTATAGATATTATTTGTCTAACATACCATAAGACTAAATTGAACTGTTTTGGAATTATTGATATTCGAAATTAAGGAGATCAAATTTGAAAAAAAAAATTTAAGCTGACTTGTGTCAAACATTTGCTGTCAGGTAACGACTTAATGCGTCAAAAAATGATTTATTGACGAAAACGTTTATTGTTGCGTTTTATGAAACTGCAATTTGAACGAAATATCATAATGATACATTTAACAGAAACTGAATTACTTTGTTAATGATGGTTGGTTATGACCCTTATGAAAAGGCAATAAGAAATCCATTGCCGAGAATAATAACAGAGGTTAAAAATTCTTTAAAGAAATGTAAGAACCTTATCTCTGATTTGTCAAAATTTAAATTAAATGTGAGTAATCCGACCATACCAAAGGTTGTATTGCTTACCCAAAATTCACAAACCTGGAAAAGCAATGCGACCCATTGTTTCATCGGTCGGATCACCCACATATTTAATATCCAAATGGTTATCAAAAGAATAAAAATCATTACAAATGTTACCGACCGATTTGTAACAAATACTGTGGAGAATATTCCCGAATTTCTTCAAAATTTTTGATCAGTATTTTTCGAGATAAGGGGGAGGGTCAGCGATTTCTCGCAATTTTTTAAAAATAATACAAAGAAAAGTGTGTACAAGTATTACATTGCTCTCATTTCACACCACACCCGATGACCTAGTAAAAAAAAATAATTTTTCACTTCCGATTTCACCCTCCAAAACTAAACCTTTAAGTCAAAATTTATCTTTCAAAACTACACGGCTCTGATACGCCTATCAATTCCTATATTAGTGCCAAATTTCAACTTTCTACGTCAAATAGTTTCGGAGAAAATCGGGTGTGATGGACAGACACACAGACAGAAGGACGGATAGACGGATAGACAGACGGACAGACACCGAGGTGATCTTTTAAGTGTTCTTTTTTTTTATGGGTCTAGCACACGTGCTGCAAGGAAGTCCCTAAAGCGCTCCAGGAGCGGCATGTGTGAGGAAAAAGCGATTTACGTTGTTCTTGAATCGCTGTAAATTGTACTCGGTGGGAAAACACAGCGCTGGGCAAATTATTCCAAATAAAAGACTGCTTGAAAAGCGTTGTACGCGGAGTAACAAGCTGAACCTGATACGGATGTAAAGCACCAGCGCGACGTGTATTTCTAACATGCATCGCTTTGGGAGGAATTAAGCGGGCTGCATCCTTCGAACACTTTCCATGAAAATACTTGTAGAACAGACTCAAGTCGCCAACCGTTCTTCGATGTTCCAGTGAATCAGGGCCGCCGGTCAATTCCGGGTCTCCAATCAGACGGACAGCGCTTCTCTGAACAGAATCCAACAAATGCAGTGTATGTTTGGGAGCGGAGCCCCAAACGTGGGAGCAGTATTCCATAGTTGGTCGAATTTGAGCTTGGTTTGGTACGGAACACTAAAAAAATGACCTACTTTGCCTTTCGATGTGCCCACCGCCAAATTCTAGGCGTGAATCTAATCTTTTTAAAACACATCTTAACATGTGCGGAGTAACGCTATTTACGCACTGCCTTATTGCATTTTCCCAATATTCAATATTTCTGAAAGATCTCTAAGCATAAACTTTGTGCTTGAAGTAGTGAATATCTAGCGATGTTAAGTCTGGAGATGTTGCTGACCAAGGATTACTTACTTAAGTATTATGAACGGGTTGTATGTTTTGTGTAATTGTACAAGGTGAGTCAACGATAGAGTAAAGTTCATTATCTCATTTGTTTCGGGAATGACGAAAAAACGTTAAATACAATAGTTTTAGGGAATGTTAAGGTGCACAGTTTAAAATTATTTTTGAGTATACAGGGTACTTCAAAAAAGTGTGGCCGATATAACATATGTTTTTTTTAAATGGAATATCCTATTTTCTAATTTATTTTTAAATTCTGCGTAAAATTTTATAACTTTTTTTTATTAATAATGTTATATACCTAAACCTAGTACTTTTTCTAATATTTGAATTTTTTAAAAAAAATACTAGTGTTCAGTTTTGTAAAAAATTTCCAGCAGTGCCATTATTTCTGAAGGTGGAATACTTATAATTGGTACGAGAGTTCTATAGAGATGAAAAAAAAAGATATATGTAAAGAAATTTGAGTTAGATTCTACAGGGTGTTCAAAATAAATTTATGCATTTCGACTATTTTAAATTGAAAAATCTCAAATTTTTTAAATGGCACACTCTGTATATAATTATTTTTTCTGATATATTTTATAAAACCCTCCAACTTTCATTAAGTATGTCATATACCTATTTCTAATAGTTGTCGATTTATTTTGAATTTTTCAATTTTTACCCTTGTTTTTAATACACTTACGCTATTGTGAAAACATAAACAAATAGTTAATAATAATTTTAATATATAATTTCACTTATCTAATGATTAATTATTATGACGTAATAAATATTCAACTGTTGCATAATAATGCATGTTATGGCTGTTATCTGCTCCATTACTGCGAAAAGTATCTTCATCAGAAAATATTATTTTGGATAAAAAATTTGGATCGGCCTCTATTGATCCATTCATGGTGGTACAAATGAAGTAAAATCTCCATTTCTTTTTCCTCATTGGTAGTATTCTGGTTTACTACTCTCCGTTTCGTATACTCAACGCTACCACTATTATCAAACCGTTCCATTAAGCACTGAAAAGATTTTCTAGATGGTATACGTCTGTAGGGTACTTCGCTCCGTAAAGCCTTACTGCCAAAAGACAATTTTTTCCCGCCTTGCCCAGTATATAAACCATATCAATTATATTATCAATTTTAGGAAAATCCATAACTATTACCTTTATACGTCACTTACTGCAACAAATTTAACTATTTTTACTTGCTTAATAGACATGTCAAAATTTGACAACGCCTACATTTTTGTTTTGTCTGGGGAACTATGATGTTATAGCGTAAGTGTATTAAAAACAAGGGTAAAAAATAAATAGAAAACTATTAAAAATAGGTATATGACATACTTAACAAAAATTTGAAGGGTTTTGTAAAATCTATCAGAAAAAATAAAAACATACTGGGTGTGCCAATTAAAAAATTTCAGATCTTTCAATTGAAAATAGTCGAAATATATAAATTTATTTTGAACACTCTGTAGCATATAACTCAAATCTCTTTACATATATCTTTTTTTTCATCTCTATAGAACGCTCGTACCAATTATGAGTATTCCACCTTCAGAAACAATGGCGCTACTGGCAATTTTTTACAAAACTGAAAACTAATATTTTCTTAAAAACATTGAAATATTAGAAAAACTACTAGGTTCAGGTATATAACATTATTAATAAAAAAAGAATATAGGATGTTCCATTTAAAAAAACATATCGGCCACACTTTTTTGAGGTACCCTGTATACTCAAAAATAATTTTAAACTGTGCACCTTAACATTTTTCCGTCATTCCCGAAACAAATGAGATAATGAACTTTACTCTATCGTTGACTCACCCTGTACAATAAAATGAAAAAAAAAAGGTTTTTTTGCTGTTTTTTTCAATTTTGTAGATTATGTAGGCACTTGAGCGACTTAAAACCAACGACGATTTGTTGGAAATTTCATTACGAAGAGTTTGGCTTTTTTTTTGTCTCGATCCGACTTATATAACCGGAGTTATTCACATTTTAGGCTCAAAAAACGCCTTTTGAAAATTTAAATTAAATAAAAGAATCCAAAACTCAGGACAATACTCCTGGTGATACCTCAGAGAGGATAAAATCATAATATTCCTGTATCTAGACTGTGCAATTTCAAATCCTTTTTTTACTGCACCACTAAAGGACAAATGACAGTTGGCACTCTAAAATCACTTTTGGGTTTGAAGTGATACAGAATCTATCTATAGACTCACTTTTGTTCTAAATTTAATAATAAAGAAAATTCTAATATGTCGCACACTATTTCGAAAATGGTAAAACTGTGACTGACTCTTATTATCCAACGTTACTGGGTCGTTTGCATAATCAGTTGAAGCGGAAACGATCAAGGTTAGCGCTTAAAAAATGCTCCTTCAAAAAGACAATATAAACGTATAACTGTATAAATGACCACAACTTTTATTCACGTTCAAATTGCCCTGGTGGTTTCAGTTGACCACAACGCGTAGGTATTTTAATTAAAATAAACAGGTTTTTAAAAGAGAAAAAGGATTTGTACTTATACTTTCACCTTAATTAACCCCGGATTACAATTTTCCTTCTGGAGATCAATTACAAGTTAGCGAAAAAGAGCTGCTTTATTTTACTGTTAACCATCTTTTATTGCTTAAAAAAACATTTTTTTCTTACAGCAAAGCAAAGCTAAAATAAGAGAATGACAAACAAAACGGAATTAAAATATTAAGCCAAAGAAAAAAAGAATACAATTCAAACATGGAATTAATAAATGCCAATCTTCATTTCGGATATTTCTGGCTTCTTTTTGTCCTTTTGTGTAAATTTATTAACTTTTTGTGGGCGACCATATTTTTAAAAAGTCAGGGAGAGAAATGATGGCGGTTTTTTTTTACAAAATAATTTATTATGGTTAAAAAGGCTACATAATTTTAAATGTTTTATTGGATTTTTGTACTAGATGGATAGATGTAGAGATATATTAAATTATGTCGAAAAAATTACAGTAAATAATATTAAAATGCAATTTACCATAGAATGAAAGGTTTCACGGTTTTTGTTAGATAAGAAATCGTGGTTATTGGGATTAGACCATGTCAATTAGATGTAACTTTTCGACGTTTGGCCTACGATCTCACGATGCTTCGGAAATCTCTACTCTTGGAGATTAAAACACTGAATTCATTGAAAGTGCAGATAGCGAAGTGTTACCTTATATACGAGGGTGGATTGAAAAGTCTTGTAAAGGTAAATAACATTTTTTTGCAAAAACAAAAATTTATTTCCCAACTTAATCTCTACTGAACTCAATACATGCGGTAGTGCGAGATTGTTTTAATCTCTCAGAAAACAAATTGTTTTCAACTGTGTATAATACTCGCACAGAAAATCTCTTCACTCGAAGAACATTTCTTTCCTCCGAGCCAATTTTTGAGGTTAGGAAACAAAAAGAAATCACTTTAGGGTAAATCTGGGGAATAAAGGGTGGGTGGTGAACTATTTTGAAGCCCAGCTCTAGCACTTTTGGCCATTGCAGTGGCGAATGTGTAAGCAGACGCATTGTCTTTTTGAAGGAGCATTTTTTGAGTACTAACCTTGATCGTTTCCGCTTCAAATGATTATGCAAACGGCACAGTAACGTTGGGTAATAAAAGCCAGTCACTGTTTTATCATTTTCGAAATAGTCAATCATAAAGAAATTGTTTTCGCTTTTTTCGGTGCACTGTTAACTTTGCCAACTTACTATTTTGACTACCGTTTTGTCTCTGGGATGTAATGGTGAATCCACGTTTCATGTATAGTCCCAGAACGGCGTCAGAAGTCCTTCGGATTATGCTGCAACTTTTCCAAACACGTGTTTAAAAAGTCTTTCGTGAATTTTTCGTCTGGAGTCAAGAAACGCAGCATCCAGCATTCTCCTTTTTAGAACTTCATACAGGATCTTATGTATCCGTTCATCTACACCTACCATTTTAGCAATTTTACAAAGCTTCATGCGACGATCTTCCACCACGATAGCATAAATTTTATCAACCATTTCTTCAGAAGAAACGTCAATCGGGCGTCCTAAATGTACAGCATCTGCAGTTCTGCTAGGCACATTTAAATTCATTTATCTAGTTTTAATTAAATTAACTTCCAGTTCAGTCTCTATTAGGGTCGCAGTCCACTTTTTGAAATAAATATGTTTTCACTGCAAGATATTCGGCTTTATCTATTTCTACGAAACGTATAACACAGATCACTTACAAATAGTCATGCCTCTTAATAAAATTTCGTAGAAATTTATCTTATCAATCCATCCTAGTATACGATTCTACAGGCAAAATTGCCAAATTATTTAAAACATTCGCACAATCTGTAGCACTTGTAAGAAAATTGTATGTTTGTGTAGTCAGTATAATTTATAATGGTAGTTAATATATTAAGGAGTAAATTTGGATTGATTCAGCCGATACTTGGTGGAGATCCATAACTAGAGGTTTTGCAAGAAGTAAAACATTACTTAAATTTCCACTAAAATTTTTATTTTTAACACCATGTTAAAAATAAAAAAAATTAGTGGAAATTATAAATAATATAAAAATAATTACTTTATACTTTATTACTGCCATAAATTGTGAACCAACCATTTATTGTAGTAATTTTACCCTCATTTTGTAACAAACCATCTGAAGAAGTTGTCGTACAGCGAAACATGTCATCGTGTTAGAAATAAAAAATTTAGTGGAAATTTAAATAGTGTTTTACTTCTTGCAAAATTTAAAGAGTAAATTGTTTAGGTAAATAATAAAACTCATTTCTTAGAAACAAAACCATAGTCATTACCTTGAACAACTACTTTTGGATTCTGCCATTAATTAAGGTTTTTATCCACGATCATACAAGCTGTCATACTTAATACAATGGTAAGTTGTGCTGTAGATCCAGGAGTGAAAGACAATAAAAGTCTTGAACAGGTTCAGAAAAAGTAATACTCCCACGTTCAAGATTTCCAATTCTTCCCATATAATGTCATATAGACCAGTTTTCGAGACAATCATGTTCACGATTAGGAAACGTTAGTACGTTTTAACTATGTTATATTTTTTTTTCGATAAGGAAGGTAAAACCTTAAGCGTAGGTTATTTAAACTCATACGAACTTCTTTTTTAAACGAATGGATGACGTAAGCATTCTCAAGCTTCCCTAATCCGACGCGAAAATGCAATAAAAGTTATTGTAAAAAAAAGTTAAGCCCATTTTTACGACGCCCTCCCCTACTTTTGACGCACCGGTTGAATTATCTACAATTATAAGGTAAAATTTCGATTCAGCATACAAAGTTTACTTTAGAACCTGAATTTCATGTTTTTATCTTTAACGGTTTCTGAAATATTCAATGAAAACCCATCTTCAGGTTCCTCATTTGGGTGGCTGTAGCTCCCTAACGGGGGGAGATAGGAGACATTTTTATAGGAACTTCTGACCTTATTTTGGTCCAATCTACTAGATTCTTCATTTTTGACTATACCTTTTGGGACACCCTATATACATTATATAATCAATATTTTGAAGGTCTATTAAAATTGGTTGATTGTATCGACTAGTAACCAAGCGCTAAACTTCATAGTGTGGTTGCTTTTCAAAATTTAAAAGAGACTTTGGTACATCGATTTTACAATATAATAAGATGTCTATCCTCCTTAATTGCATTGTTCTAGCTAACAGAGGAGAAAGTAAATAAAATTATATTTATCAATCACAGCTGAATATTTTCTAAATTCCTAATTGTAAATTAATAAATATGAGTGGCAATACCCTACGGTATCCAAAACGATTAGTACTACAAATGATCTTCATTGCGTTTTCTTGCGGGGTTGATATGGACGTAGGATTAAGTAACTTACTGAATGTCTTTAAGATGCGTTGAATGTCAGACTGGGTTTCAATTCAGTCCGATGTTTCCTACTCATCTTCATAATACTTACTAAAATGTCAAACGGATGATTGATTTGGCGGGAACCGATTGTATGAATGAAAGGATTTATCTTGAGTATGGCAGTCTGTGTTATCTACATTTAATAGGTAGACGAAAAAAAAAAGGAATTACGAAGTGATATGATTATTTAAATTAGCTTTAAGTTTGAAGAACCAGGGCTACGTTTTGATAGTTTGGCTCATTTGATTGTTTCTAATGTACAGGAATCTGAAAACAAATAATGTTATTTTGTTACCCTTATTAATCTGGACAGAAATAATAAATAAAGGAAACAAGAATGAAGTTTACGACAAAAATCAGCATAATTTACCTTTAACCGACCAAGTTAATTTTATGTGTTGTGATTTTAAATCACACATATAAGGCATACAAATTATTTTAATGTTCTTGGAGTCAAGAAGTTTGAAAATTATGTTAAAACAATCAGGAGAAACACCCGGAATGGGATTAAAAGTCACCCCACAAGGGATTTTTTGCTTTTGGATAGAGAGACACATATTTGATAATATAAAGAAAATTTGGAGTTTTTGTTTGTTTGTTTCTGTTGGGCAGGGCGCATCCACAGCTAAGATCATTTAGCGCCCACTAGAGTTAGTTTGGTATAAATAGGTTAGACTATGAAGTTGAATTCTTTTAAGTAATTGGTTATGTGTTCTTTAAGTGGGACAAAAGATTTTATGAGGATAGTGATGTTGGATAGGATGCCGTCGGTGTCTCTCAAGTTTTGATGTTGAATGGATTCGATTAGATGTAACACTGATAAGGGGGAGTCACATTTAGAACAGATTTGAGGGGGATCTCTCTTTAATAGATGTACATGCGTGGAGTAGGTGTGTCCCAATGCCAGTCTTCTCATTATTACATTACGTCGATTCTGTGGAGTTAAGGGGAGGAAATACATTGGTTTTGATGGACTATAATTTGTTGTTGGGATCTTCCAAGTCCCATTTGAGTTGGAAGAGAGAGCTGTGTAGATGTTTTATGAAGATGTTAAAGTCAGAGTAGTGATTCTCTCCCATGTTCATACTGCCCCTTTCTATGGCAAGTTTAGCAAGATAATCCGCTCTATCGTTATGAGGATTGCCTATGTGACTAGGCAACCAAAGTAAGGATATGGTACGTTTTTTCAAGGTGGCCGTGTACATCAGATCCAGAATTTGCCTGATATAGTTGAAATTGAGATTTATAGAATTGCTGGCGGCTTTGAGAGGGCTTAGGGAATCAGAAATTATGAGAGTTGGTTGTTGTATGTCTGCTTGGAGGAAGTATCTGATAGCCTCCTTTACTGCTAACAATTCTGCGGAGAAAATAGAGATGTGTTTAGGTAATTTAAACATTTGGACGATATTATCAATATTATTATTATATATTATTATTATTATTATATTATATATATATATATATATATATATATATATATATATATATATATATATATATATATATATATATATATATTATACAATATTATCAAAAATTGATTAGAGAAAAAGATTTAGAAATATAAAACATTTAAATATTTCAAACTATTCATTCATCACACAGTATGTAAATTAGTGATTTTTAATGTTCCACTTTGGTGTATGTCTGTCTGTCTGTCTATCCCACCGATTTTCTCCAAACTTTCTTGACACAGAAAGCTGAAATTGGGCACAAATATAGAAATTCATAGCTCAATCAGAGCCGTGTAGTTTTAAAGGTTAAATTTTGACTTAAGGGGTTAGTTTTGGGGAGTGAAATCGGAAGTAAAATTTTCTAAGAAGTTTTATTTTAATTTTTAGTGTTCCGTACGGAACACGTATAAGATCTTCGGTGTCTATCTGTCCATCTGTCACATCCGATTTTCTCCGAAACTATTTGACCTAGAAAGTTGAAATCTGGCACTAATATAGGAATAGATGGTCTCATCAGAGCCGTGTAGTTTTGAAAGTTAAATTTTAACTTAAGGGGTTAGTTTTGGGGGGTGAAATCGGAAGTAAAAAAAAATTACCAGGTCATCGAGTGGGGTGTTAAATGAAAGCTTATAAAAACATGCGCACACTTTTCTTTATATAATTTTTAAAAAATTGCGAAAAATGGCTGTCCCCCCTTTACGTCGAAAAGTACTGATCAAAACATTTAGAAAAAGTTCTGAAATATTTTCCACAGGGTGTAGATTAAACGAAAATTATCACAACTGCATTACCTTTAATTATTTATTTGGTATATAAAAAAAACACAAATTTCAAAGTCATCAGTTTTCAGGAAAGATCGGAAAAAAACTT
Organism: Pachyrhynchus sulphureomaculatus; assembly: GCA_019049505.1. NCBI lineage: Eukaryota > Metazoa > Arthropoda > Insecta > Coleoptera > Curculionidae > Pachyrhynchus > Pachyrhynchus sulphureomaculatus. Next base: position 226,886,030 of record CM032447.1, on the reverse strand, counting down.
TGTCGAAAACTCATGTGTGTTTTCTGAAGTCATTCATGATTGTATACCTCCGTAACAATTTTGTTTTATTTTAAAAGCAGTCAACGTGCGGAAAACTAATTGCGCAAGTCTGACTTGTACTTGGCCGGTTTTTTAAAATACATTTTATTTTAATGAATTTATCAATTTTAATAGACGCTTTACACCTACAATAATAAAAATCTATAAAGCTTCTGCCTGATTGGGTGAGCTAAATTCTACCATCATCACACAGCCCTCCGATAAGATACTAAAATTAGGTTTGGACGAATATATTAGCAACACTGCCGCCGGTTAAATATTCCCGTCATGTCAAATTTAATATTGGGAATATTCAGCCTGAAGTAATATATTTAATGTTGCCAGCGAAAGCCGCTGTGATCAATCGAATTCATAAAATAGATATTAAATATACTAACATGTTATTTGTTACATTTTTATGTTGGTAAGAATTTTATTATCCGTTAAGTTGTTCATAATAATAAAATAACCGGTCAAGTGCAAGTTGAACTTGCACAATTAGTGTTCCGTACGTTGATTGATTTTAAAATAAAAAATTTTGTTAGGGTGGTATAAAATGATCAGTGACTTCACAAAATACACCCCAAATGAGTTTTCAACAAAGTTTGTTTCCAATCTTTACTGAAAACTGGTGACCTTGATATTTTGTTTTTTTTTTCTGTATCAGATAAATTATTAAAGGTAATGATAATTTTCGTTCAATCTATACCCCGTGGAGAATACTCCAGGATTTTTTTAAAATTTTTTGATCAGTACTTTTCGAGATAAGGTAGGGGACAGCGATTTTTCACGCTTTTTTAAAAGTAATACGAAGAAAAATGTGCGCAAGTATTACATTATATATATATTTTTTACTCGTGTTTTCACAAGCTTTTATTTGACCCCACACTCGATGACCTAGTGAAAAATTTTTTTTTTCACTTCCGATTTCACCCCTCAAAACGAATCCCTTAAGTCAAAATTTATGTTACGGTGATATAAAATGATCAGTGACTTCACAAAACACACCCCAAATAAGTTTCAACAAAGTTTATTTCCAATCTTTACTGAAAATTGATGACCTTGAAATTTCTGTTTTTTTTATATACCAGATAAATTATTACAGGTAATGCACTCGTGATAATTTTCGTTCAATCTACACCCCGTGGAGAATATTCCAGAATTTTTTCAAAATTTTTTGATAAGTGCTTTCCGAGATGGACAGCGATTTTTCGCGATTTTTTAAAAATAATACAAAGAAAAGTGCGCGCAAGTATTACATTATATATATATTTTTTACTCGTGTTTTCATAAGCTTTCATTTGATACTACACTCGATTACCTAGTAAAAAATTTTTTTTTTCACTTCCGATTTCACCCCCTAAAACTAACCCCTTAAGTCAAAATTTAACTTTCAAAACTACATGGCTCTGATGAGGCCATCAATTCCTATATTACTACCAAATTTAAACTTTCTATGACAAATAGTTTCGGAGAAAATCGGGTGTGACAGACGGACAGACAGACGGATAGACACCGAAGTGATCTTATAAGTGTTCCGTACGGAACATTAATAAATAAATAATAAATCTAGAGAAATAGGTCTAAAAATAAACCACCAAAACCAAATATCTGAATAACGAAAGTAAAGATATCAGCCAGGAACTATTAGTAGAAGGTCAAAGAATAAAAAAAGTACAGGGTGAGTCAACGATAGAGTAAACTTCATTATCTCATTTGTTTTGGGGAATGACAAAAAAATGTTAAATACAATAGTGTTAGGGAATGTTAAGGTGCACAGTTTAAAATTATTTTTGAGTATACAGGGTACTTCAAAAAAGTGTGGCCGATATAACACGTTTTTTTAAATAGAACATCCTATTTTCTAATTTATTTTTAAATTCTGCATGCAAGTTATGGCTGTTAACTGCTGCGAAAAGTAGCTTTATCAGAAAACATTATTTTGGATAAAAAATTTGAATCGGCCTCTATTGCTCCATTCATGGTGGTAAAAAAGTTTACTCGTCGTTCAAAATTACGGTTTTGAAGTTTTTCGTATAGTTCCATATGAAAGGGATGATACTTGTATTTTCTCGTGGTTTAGCCGTAGATTGGAATGTGTCAGATAAGTCAGCTAGTTGACGGCTGCTGAACTGGGGATTATCTTCAACATGAAGTAAACACATATACACAAATTTTTTATGACTAAAATATTGAAATTTACGGGACTTGTGCCCCAGTAACGGGACAGGTGAAAAAAAAAGTAGATTCACTGCTGCCATGATTGGCGTCTGGAATCAAAAAAAAAACAAAGTGGTCATTAAAATAGATATAATTTTCTATGGATTTTAAAAAATATTGAAAAATATAAGAATGGCGGCGTTTAGAAAAAAAAGTAAAGTAAGTAAAAGTCCGTTTTTTGCATGCCAAATTGACATTTTTGGTTCAATCAAAAAATCCATTGTTCATGGTACGACAAAACATGTTCTTAACATGCAAAAAAAAATTAAGTTGATACAATAAATTGTTTTCGAGTTACAGCGGCAGTAAATTTAAAAAATGCAGTTTTGAAAAAAACGCGTTTAAAGAATGACTAACGTGTAATACATAAATAATGATCTCTTGCTACGTACCTACCTTGGTGACTATTTTGAGTTTACTGAAGTATTAGATGTTTAACTTTCACTTACGCGATGACGTCACGGCATTGGAATTTTAATACCTGCTCCGGTTTGCGTTACGCTTCCAAAAACCAGTTTACAGCCCCCCGAGCAACTGTGCCTAGCGATAGATGTATTTTCAAAAATAAACATAGGCCGACTTTGATCCTTCGACCTCTTATTCTATACATATAGAAGTATCGAAATATCTAAAAAAAATCCATTTTTTGAAATTATCACATTGGTATAGCTCCTTAAATTTTAAGATTTTTTTTTGAAATATGTTTTAATGTTAATACTATTTTTTATCGGGCCACCGATGAAAACTATTGCGCCTCCTTGTCTGCAGGATAACTTCATAAAAAATAATTTAATCTGCAAAAGTAAAAATTAATCTTGTAAAATAATGTAGTAGTTAAAAATTGTCGAAGGGTAAGATGTATATTTAATTACACAGGCCAACGATGAAAAAACTTTTTTAATAATTTTACCTGATTCCTATGTTTTTTGGTGTGCTGAGTCCGAAAATAATAATAAAAAAGTTGTATCACCCACCAATTTTTCACATTTTAATATTCAAAATGTGAAAAGTTTATTTTTTATCATTCGAATGTTATTAGGTTAGCAATAAAATCAAAATTTTATAAGGTTGCCAGTAAAATCAAATGTTATTTAGTTGGCAGTTCCGATAAATTTCACAGCTGTTCGTTTTCTTCCAGTTAATATAACCTCGCATTGCAGTGTTTAACCCATGTGCTATAATTCACACTCAAAGTATGGCTAATCGTGGTAGTAAAAACTCTCCTAATACTTTTTGTTATATATGTGGTGAGTTTGTAGTTAACAAACATCAAAGAAACATTACTGACTTTGTAAAAAAAGTATACTTTGCATATTTTGGTGTAGAAATCGGTAATTAAGAAAAATGTTGGGCTCCTCACAAAGTATGTTATGTTTGTGCCAAGGATTTTAGGAAATGGTATAACAAGGAAAAGAAGCTTTTAGATTTGCAGTACCCATGGTATGGAGAGAGCAAGAAAATTATTCAAATGATTGTTATTTTTCCAGCGTTGATGTTTCTGGATATAACTCCAAAAATAAGAAAGTAATTGTCTATCCTAACTTTACTTCAGCTAATCGACCGGTAGGACATGGACCAGGACTTCCTGTCCCTGAGCCACCTCAGTCTATTGATGGTATTTTACAGTCCAGTCCCGAATTTAATGAAAGTCGACCGGATGACGATGAGTTTTAATGTTCCCTAGAGAATTTAAAACCACAGTTGTTTACACAAGCTGAGTTAAATGATTTAGTGAGAGATTTGGGTTTGACTAAGGAAAAAGCAGAATTGCTTAGTTCTAGACTGAAAGAAAAACATTTATTGGAATCTGGAACATCTATTTACCATTATAGAACAAAAGATCAACAGTTTGCTCAGTTTTTCAAGCAGGAAGAGGATTTGGTTTACTGTCATGGTATTGGTAGTCCAATGAACGAATTTGGCATTGAGTACAAGAAGGAATATTGGAGGCTTTTTATAGACTCATCAAAAACTAGTTTAAAATGTGTTCTGTTACACAACGGAAATACTTATGCTACACTGCCTGTTGCTCATTTAGTCCATACGAAGAAAACTTACGAAAATCTTAACATGATTTTACAGAAAATTAACTATCCAGCTCACGATTGGATGCTATGTGGAGATTTAAAAGTTGTCTCCATGATCCTTGGTCAATAAAAGGGATTTACAAAGTTTCCATGTTTTATATGTGAGTGGGACAGCAGAGCAAGGGCTCAACATTTGTCCAAAAAACAATGGCCCGTAAGAAAAACTTTAACACCTGGCGAGAAGAACATTTTGCATAAAACTTTAGTAGACCCAAAAAAAATTCTTCTACCACCATTACACATCAAGTTAGGCTTAATGAAACAATTTGTGAAAGCCTTGCCTAAAGATAGTGAATGTTTTAAATATTTGTATAAAAGATTTCCTCATTTATCAGAAGTCAAACTGAAGGAAGGGGTTTTCGTTGGGCCTGATATTCGTAAAATGATGTTCGATTCTAACTTTGAAGCAAGGATGATTACAAAGAAAAGGAGGCTTGGATATCATTTAAAGAAGTTGTGACTAAGTTTTTGGGCAATGTGAAAGATCCTAACTATGCACTTATCGTAGCTAATAGGGTAGACAAGTTCAAAAATCTAGGTTGGCTGATGAGCCTTAAAGTCCACTTCTTGCATAACCATCTTGACTTTTTTCCTAAAAACTTAGGCGATGTGAGTGAAGAGCAGGGGGAACGGTTCCATCAGGACATAAAGGAAATGGAGAAATGGTACCAGGGACGGTGGAATATCAACATGATGGGTGATTACTGTTGGTCACTTCATAGAGAACAACAAAATGCATCACATCGGAGAAAAAGCTATACAAGAAACCTCACAGCGAAAACGGAAAGAAAATACAAAAAAATAAGCACCCAAAATATTCGCATTGAAGTGAAATATGTTATCGTGAGTAAAAATGGTAGCCTAATCAAATAAAATTACGGTTTAAGTTTTTATTTTTCATGTATCAAATTTTCCCTATTTTGAAATTTAATCGATGTCATATTGTGAGAGAACTGTGAGTGATACAAAAAAACTGATACTAGATACTGTTTCAGCACCCAAAAATATATAACACTTAGATGTATTGGTTTAAAAAGTTTTTACAAATATTAAGATTTTTCAAAAAGTTCAAAAATATTAAAAATTGACTGATTAATATTGCAGACAGTATCTGAAAACAGGTTGCGGTTCCAGTCCGACGCCAGGTCATATTTAATGCTATAACTTTGTAATGAAATGGAATTTACGTAATTTTTATTTCAATAATTCTTAGAGAATAAAAATCAGTAAAAAAATTGAATTTTTGTAAATTCTAGGTGTATGTAACGCCTTAAAAATTTGGGATATAAGATATAAATGTTTTTAACACGTTACTTATCATGCTGTAAAAAAAGAGCGCTGCATTTTCATTCTTTTATATTTAATATCTAGAAAACCTACGAAGGTAAGTAGAAATCTGATTAGACTAAATGTAAGAAGACACCATTTGAAAATCCAATTTAATCCAATTGAAGGGTTTTTACCCCAAGACAATTGAAAAGTAAAAATAATAAAGAAAAGGAAATACAGGAAGGCGGTGGCGAGAGATAACTTCTCACACAAGTTATTGTGGGGTAGGCCCAAAGGAATGAAGAGATTGGGCCCTGTGACCCCGATTCGCCCTCTCCGCCCGCCACGAATCGATAGCTGACGCAAAAGTGCAGGAGCGTAATAAAAAACAATTTTATGATACGATGACGTGTTTCTATTTATAAGAATGCACAGAAATTGTTAATTAAGTAGAAAGGTAACTTGTTATTACTTAGAAATAAAAAGTCCGAATACATTGCTTAATTAAGAATTAAGGATAGGTTCCTGCAGTGGACCGGAGAAGGGCCTCAATTAATGCAATTTCAGCATCGATGTTATGAAGTTGTGAGCTGGTGCATTATCTTGGTGAAACAACACTTTTTCCAGGCTAAATGCGGCCTTTTTTTCTTGATTTCATCTTTCAAATGGTCCAGTAAACCAACGTCTCCAGTGATTGTTCTCCTCATCAGTATTATTTCATGCGCATCCCAAAAAATACTTGCCAAAACATTGCCAGCTGATGTTTGTGTTTTTGGACGCCTCGACTGGTTTCCATGCTGTGCCAGCCACTTGCGGATTGCCTGTTGGACTCAGGCTTCTAGTGGTGGATCCATGTTTCATCCATTGTTATGTATCGATGTAAAAATATCTATGCAAAATATGCCCCAAGGATTATATTGATATCGTCATGATATCATCTCTCACTTTCACTTTGCAGTCATTCAGAACAATATGGCCACTCAAACAGCTGTATCTCGTAAAGTAATAGGTAAAATGTCATGAAAATTTTACATGAATCGTCTCAGAATTGGCATTAACTGAAAATCAAATAGTTTTCTTGTTTGTGCTGCCACTTCTCGGAAAATCTCGGGGCTTCTCGCCTCACGTATGTGTATTTTTCTGCTCATCTCGCCGATATAGGTTTTACCACAGCTATATGGGATAGTGTACGCTCCTAGATTTTCAAGGGGACTTCATCCTTGATAAATCTGAGAACGATTAATCAAATTGATCATGTGCTGATCCAACAAAAACACCAAAGGCTCATCACGAATGTCAGAAGCATGAGAGGGGCGGACTATGGGTCAGACCGTTTCCTAGTGAGAATAGAGTGAGTGGGAAGTTTAGATACAAGGAAACGGGAAATGGCAAGGAATATAAGCACGCGACAGTATAATGTAGACCAGCTAAAAACCGATGAGATCAGAAGAAAATATAGAGAAAAAATGAATGCGGAATTGCAGAGCGTTGCACATGATACAGGAATTGACTTCAGATGGGAAGAAATAAAATTAGTAATAGAGAGAGTCAGCAAAGAAACCATTGTGAACCAGACCGAAAAGACAGAAAGGAAAGAATGGTTCAATAAAGAATGCAAAGACCTGGCAGAAGATAAAAGAATGGCAAGACAAAAAATGCTAACCAACTCCAGTGAAGATAACAAGCAAAATTATAGGGACAAACGGAGAACCTTCCAAAAGAGATGCAGAACTTTAAAAAGACAATATATTGAAATAATAATCCAAGGTTATGAAGAAAAATTCCAAAACAAGGAGATTAAATCGTTTTATCAAGAAGTAAAATAAAAGAAAAACGGGTAACAAACCAGGAATATCTATATCAGAACAGAAGAAGGGACACTTCTAAGTGAGAACGACCAAATACAGATGGAGTGGAAGAATTTCTTTGAACAGTTGCTAAATGGAAGTAGTGACGAAGAGGAAATAGCGGACAGGGCAATGGCGCAAGAAGAAACACACATAGAACAGCCAACAGAACAAGAAATATTAGACAGTATCCAAGAATTAAAGAATAACAAAAGCTCGGGTCAAACGAGATACGTGCTGAAATGCTAAAAGCAGGTGGCGAACAACTGCACAAAAAGATATATATGGAAACAATATGGGAAACGGAACAAATGCCGACAGAATGGTCAGCGGCACGCATACGTCTAATTCTCAGAAAAGGCAACGAAATGTTATGCGAAAATTATAGGGGCATTGCGCTTTTAGATACATGCTATAAGGTCTTCAGTAAAATCCTGAGGAAAAGAATGGAGGACCATACAGAAAGGATAGTGGGGGAATATCAAGCCGGTTTCCGCAGGAATAGGTCAACAACAGATTAAATTTTTACTTTAAAAGAGATTCAGACTAGCTGTTACGAGTACAGCCTGACGCTGTATGTCCCATTTATAGATTTTAGTCAGGCATATGACAGAATAAACAGAAGCAAAACGTATCAAGGTGACGTATGCTTGTGATACTTGGGTCCCTAACAAAAAAGAAGAAGAGCAACTGGAAACATGGGAACCAGAAATGCTGAGAATTATCCTGGGAGGAATAAGGTCGGAAGAAGGATGGAGGAGAAGAACGAACCTGGAGGTTTATGCACTCTATAAAGAACCAAAAATAACAACATATGTGAAGACACAACGTCTAAGATGGCTGGGACATATACAGCGGATGTCGAGAGAGAGAATGCCGAAGATGGTCCCACATAGAAAGCCTATCGGAAGAAGGCGGAGGGGAAGACCGAGGACGAAGTGGATGGAGACGGTGAAGAGGGATCTTAGGGGTGTCGGCGAGTGGAAGAGGGAGACAATGGAGAGAATCCGGTGGAGAGTAGTTGTAAGCAATTTTGAACATTATTGTGAATATGAAATGTAAATGAGGCCCGAGGCCTTTAAGGCCTGTAGCGTTGTTTAATAATAATAATAAATCTGAGATGTAAAACTTTAGGACATGTAGAGAGAATCATGTTAGTATTTTATGTTTCCGTAGAATTTTTGAAATACGATCTGTATCGTTTTAATGTATAGAAGAATGCTACAACCCCAAAAAATTGATCTGCTTGACTTTTAGACTTCGGAGACACCTCGTGAGATGTATGTTTCTGAATGGAGCGTTTTATATCTGAGTACTGGAAATTATTTGCTTGAAGAACCAGAGTATTGTTTTTGACAAGAGATGGTGGCTAGGATGGTGATATACCCCTATAAATAATGGAGTTGATGACCAAGTATTTTTGAGAGGGATAGTGATGCGAGGAAGCATTTAAATATATATCCATGTGAGTGAGCTTTTTGCCTATTAAGTGGCCCAAAGTCATGGCAGACTTTCGATTATCACTCCAAAACCAAGGCGTGTGCAAGCGGAATTAAATCAGTTTCTTGTTAGAATCCGAAAAAATAAGCTCTCAGAACAAACTCTAAATAGGATGATCAGCAAAACGTCAAAAACACCTTTTCAATCGACACATGATAAAATCAGAAGAATTTTGAGTATAAGCCTTGTAACATAATGGACGTTTTCTATTAAAATTAAAACTATATACGGATTTGCCAGATTAATAAATATTACGGTATAATACTGAACCTACTTAGCTGTTACTTGATGGAGATCCCTAATAACTAGGAACGAAAATTTAAACAACTGTTTAAGATCACCACTTATGTTTATTATATTACTGCTGATAATTGTTTTGATACATTGTGTCTTCTTCTGGAGCAAGATGTAAATTAACTAACAGAGTATGTTACAGAATATATAATTTACCTAGTTAGAAGTACTAAATTAATTAACAATATTTACCTTAATACTTAAAACAAGTTCAATAAGGGAGACCCACCCCCATCTAACTGATCGTTGAGTAATAAATCTGTGGATTTTTTCTGGTTAATTTCTACCTGTTTTAAACAATTCAGTAATTTCCCTTTCTTTTCATTATGCAAAATTCTGAAATCTTCATTGAAGTATGATTTTCATCTGTTATTGTTATATTATCTGAAAAATAACATATTTCACTACGCTAAACATTTAACAGATGAAAATCATACTTTCAATGAAGATTTTACAATTTTGCATAATGAAAAGAAATTACTGAATTGTTTAGAACAGGTAGAAATTAACCAGAAAAAATCCTCAAGTTTACTACTCAACCATCAATTAGATGGGGGTGGGTCTCCTATATTGAACTTGTTTTAGGTATTAAGGTAAATATTGTTAATTAATTTAGTACTTGTAACTAGGTAAATTATATATTCTGTAACATACTTTGTTAGCTAATTTACATCTTGCTCAAGAAGAAAACACAATGTGTCGAAACAGTTGTCAGCAGTAATATAATAAACATAAGTTGTTTAAATTTTCGTTCCTAGTTATTACGGTATAAAATAAATGATACTTCATCATCTTGTTATAGTTGGTTAAGGAGGTTGAGGTGCGATAGTGCCAACCAAAAGTTTTGAATGTTGTCAGTTAGAAATGCTTTGTGTTAAATAATTAAAAATTTGTATAAGACTAACGATGGTTATTATTATGATAATAAATTCATTATCGAAAGATTGTAAGTCTTAAATATTGTTTATTTAATTGTATTAAATAATTTAACATGAATGCATTAACTTTTGGGTGTTTTGTACAAACTTATAGAAAAAAAATATGGAAAATTAAAATTAATCATATTTTATAGTTTTTAAAAAAATATCAAAGTAAATAATATGAAAAAAATAAAAGAATAAAAAAAAATTAATAGTTAAAAAAATAGGTAATTAATAAAATATGTTAATTAAAAATCTTTAAATTCCGGTGTGTGTCGAAGCGGCAACGCTGTAAAGTAATTTACTGTTGGCTCTACTGATATGCTTGTATATAAATATATTTAATTTTTTGGTTATTATGATCAGCTGGTGTAAACAAATAAAAAAAAAAATGGATAATAATAAAAAATCAATAAATATTGATAAAAATGGTAAAAAAAAAATTATGTGAAAGCGAAAACGCGTTACTAAGGCTGTATACAATCAAAGATTAAACCAACAAAGTGTTGGTAAAAAGAAGAGAAAATCAAGTGTCTCCTAACCTCTGCGACAGTGATCGTCGAATTGTTGACATGCGATCACTTGGAGAAAACGTAAAATGTTCTTCATGTAATGAAACACTTTTGTGATGTTATATTACTAATGAAAAACGCTGTGGTCTAGCATCACTACTAACCATAAATTGTGATAAATGTAGAACACATATATCGAAGGATAATAAGGAAGATTATAATGTTAACACTGAAGCTGCACTAGGTAATTACAAGTTAAACAAGTAAATTATTAAAATAATTAAAACAAATGCTTTAAATTATTTATTTTTATTTTATTTATAAAAACTAATACCCATTGCAAATCTATTATTATTTAAACTTAATATTATTTACTTGCACCATATGTTTTAATTATATAAACTTGTACTATACAATTTAAAATATTTAAATTTCCCGCCATTACTACTAAATGCAACGTTGCCGCTATTTCAGATTGCTAATATCAGAGGATAAAAGGTAAATCATTCTCAAGTACCTCTAATAATGGCTATTTTTCATAAAGTTAAAGCTTTCTAATTAAATTTTAAAAGTTTTTAAAATTATCGCGAAATTTAAGTGTCTAAATTTCCTATTGAGGGCATTTTTTTTTCATTTGTTATAACAAAAAATGTGTCATTTTTATATCAAATTGACGTATTCTTTATAAGACTATACGCATTGTTAATTTCGATTTGTAATTAAATAAGGGTCCTAAAGACCTTAAATTTTTCATAAAAAATTTCTAAACTAATTAATCTATCGAAATAAATATATACAAAATAGTTTTCATATTTTACGTTTAACGCTTCAACCTCCTTAAATGATATTAGTTTAACATAAACAACTTTTTACTAAATTTAATTTTAATTTAATTTAATCTTAATAAATTAAAGAATTTATTTTGTTACTAAATTTTTTTTCTGATTCAAAACGAAAAATCTTTCGCCAATTTAGTTCTTTCTCTCTTCTATGTGTTAATTAAACTGAGGTGTCAGAGGTTGCATAAATTCTTAAAGAATTTTTTGGAACTAGGTTGGAATATTTGATATTTGTTAGGGCCATCAACTAACGATATCTTGAAATTATGTTAGAAGGAAAATTAAAATAACGATATTTATTTTATAAAATCTTAAACGTTTTTTTTGTAGACAACCTGTAAGAATGTTGATATTATTACAATCTAGTCAGTATAGACTAATTAGCAACCTCAATCTAACTTGAAATACTAATTAAAACATGTATAAGAGTTTATCCATTGATGTTCCTTATGTTTTAATATATATGGAGGAATAACTATCTTATGCACATTGACAAAGCCCTAGCTCTGCTTTTTCACTCACAACTTTATTAACTGAAAAGTATACCTTAATATTTCTTTGCAGGCTAGAAGGGCAAGGTGGTACACGTAACACAAGGGGTAACGAAAGCTCTTGAAAATTTAGTTATATATCACCGTCTTTGAGTATTTCACCGCAGTGATGCTTATGTCTTGTTTGAGACATGTTCACAAAAACAATAATTATGCGATGTTATTTATAGCGTGAATGAACTTATTAAAAAATGGATACTAAAGCTTATTGAAACGGGTTTCACAATAAGTGAACCTTAACCAGGGCCACCAGGGATATGCAGAAGTAATGCAAATGCGAAGTCAGTGTCAGTGAGAATCTCGACTTTCTAACACACGATTGATCAAATACCGTAAATATGCCCTGGAGATATGATAAAGCTGGTGTGAAAATAAACTGATACTGCTCAGAGGCTCAACTTGGTTAATCAAACTCTCTTCTAAAAGAGGTTGGAGGCTTTTGCGCAGCACCGATTTAATGCTGAGGGGTTTTTTCTTGTGAGATATTTTAAAACTAATGTTTACAGCAATAACCAACATTAACAATTTCACTGCTTGCTTAGAAGAGTGCCGGGAACGTAACGATTTACATTTAGATAACATTGCTCACAACTTATATTTGAAGGTCTCTAATAGAATATCATTTCTAACGTATCAGGATACGTTGACTATAACTCTCAGTACTTCGTTTCGAAATCTTTCGATAGTTTTTATGCTGCTTTATTTAGTACACTCCTACATTTGTATACCGTAAGTCCATATAGGTTTTAGTATTTGCTTATAAAGGCGAAACTTGTTATATATTGACGATGTTGAACTTCTTCCAATAAGCCAGTATATTTTGCTATAGCTGAGACCTAATTCTTGTTATTATATCTTTGTAATTTCTAAGTGGCTTCTTCATTACACTTACTCACTACCAATATCGCAGTATCATTAGCGAAGGTTGCTATAGTGTCGCTTTTTAATTCGAGGATGTCCCTTGTATACAATAAGTAAAGAACTGGTCCTTTTTTAAATAATTATCATCTATTTTTTTAGTGCCCATTCAGTACTTCTTATCGTAAAATTGTTGTAAGCAGAGATGGCATCCACACACACACACACAAATTTAAAAGTTAGATATTCTAGCTGCTATTTTTAAAAATTGACAACAATTTATTTATAAAATACTCTAAGTCTTAAAAAATTGTAATGATGTATTGATGAACAAATTGTTCGATTGAGTTTTTAATAAATTAAAAACAAAATTTTCCGTATAAAACCGGGTAAAATGAAGCCGTTTTTTCCACGTCTATGTTTGGGTTAATATTAGGTAATAGGATTTCCACGACTTTTTTATGTGTTCTATTCTTTAGTCCACGTGAGCGTAATAGTGGAAAAATTGTAGCGCATTCTAAAACTGATATTTTCTTGCATGTACACAGTTGCTAAAAGTCGAGCGTCATCTTCCAGATAAATACTTAAGTATCAAATAGACAAGATTCTTTTATATTTAAAGGTGTATAATGGATTTTCGTATTCAATAAACAACACAACAATATCCCCATTTATTCTTATTGCAGAATCCTGTAGTAAAATTACACGATATCCTCGATACGAATAAAATCTTTGGCGGAGGAGAGAAGTTTACTTTCTTAGATATTGATTTCTCAAAGGCCAAAGTTGCAAATTTTCAGTGTGCTCCTTTAGATGGCGCCACTAGTAAGACTGGCAACAATACCGTTATATATGACCATCTATTTATTGTGCCTAAGTGTAATCATACTTTATATCATTGTAAGCACTAGATCAGTTCTGAAGCAAAAAATTATTAAATCTTGGTTCAAATGACAGGAAACAAACACCATGATAAACAGAGGCAGTAAAAAACAATTCTTGTTTTTCATTCCTGAAAACATAAATATTTCGAAAACTATTCAGGTGGTACAACAATGTTTTTGGACTTTAAATACAACACTGATGTGAATTAGACCGTAAAAATTTGGACATCTTCATCAGTCACGTGACATTCATTGAATAATTAACATTCTTTCTTTATTTTTTAATATGTCCCGTGAATATTTGAAAAAAATACATTTTAATGTATAAAAAACAGTATATTGAGGCAAAAAAATATTCTGACTTAAACCAGAATTACAATAATTAATTACGATGAAGAATCCTACGTCCACGCCCAAGTTCCATTCCTCGGCTTTCTCTGCAGATTCCTCCGCGGATTTCTCTTCTTCTTCAGAACTTTCGTCGCTAATATTATATATGTTATATGTATATCTATATATATATATATATATATATATATATATATATATATATATATATATATATATATTCTGACGTTTTGCTGATCATCCTATTTAGAGTTTGTTCTGAGAGCTTACTTTTTCGGAATCTAGTACGAAACTTATTTAATTCCGACCTATATATCTATATATAGATATATAGATATATAGATATATATATATATATATATATATATATATATATATATATATATATATACATATATATATATATATATATATATATATATATATATATATATATATATATATATATATATACATATATATATATATATATATATATATATATATATATATATTTATATACATATATATATATATATATATATATATATATATATATATATATATATATATATATATAGATATATAGGTCGGAATTAAATAAGTTTCGTACTAGATTCCGAAAAAGTAAGCTCTCAGAACTAACTCTAAATAGGATGATCAGCAAAACGTCAGAATTACCTTTTCAATCGACACATGATAAATCTAGAAGAATCTGGACTATACGCTTGGTAAGCTGTAGACGTTTTCTATTAAAATTAAAACTATTTCCCGATTTGCTAAAATTGATAAATATTACGGTATAAAATAAATGAATTCTCATCATGTGTGTTATAGTTGGTTAACTGATATCAGTTTAACATGGACAACTTTTTACTAAATTTAATTTTAATAAATTAAGTTTCTTCTTTCTTCTAATTTAGTTCTTTCTCTCTCCTTCGTGTTAATTAAATTGGTGTCAAAGGTGGTATAAATTTTTAAGAAATCTTTTGGAACTAAGCTGGAATATTTGATATTTGTTAAGTTCATCAACTAACGGTATCTTGAAATTATGTTAGAAGGAAAATTGAAATGACGATATTCATTTTATATAATTTTAAACGTATTTCTTGTAGACCACCCGTAAGAATGCTAATATTATTACAACCAAGTCAGTATAGACTAATCAGCAACCTTAATCTAACTTAAAATACTGATTAAAGATATAAGAGTTCATCCATTGATGTCCCTTAGGTTCTAATACATATGGAGGCATAACTGTCATATGCGCATTGACAAGACCCTAGCTATGTTTTTTTTTCACACTAGTATTAACTGAAAAATTTTTTCTTTTGGAGTCTTCTCACTAGGTATTTATTGTCTTGAAATCTCTCGAACTACTCGTACTTTGGTGTGTTGGTGGTATATCTTAATATTTCTTCACAGACAGAGAGACGTTGCGTTTTATTATATATATATATATATATATATATATATATATATATATATATATATATATATATATATACATATATATATATATATATATATATATATATATATATATATATATATATATATATATATACCATCCAATCTATAACTTTGCAGATGACAGTACGCTTGGCTCTTCATTCACCTTGAACGCTCGGACATCGGCTGTTCAGGCGTATATCCGCAGACAGCAGGAGGTCGTTCAATTTAACAAAGACCTGGAAGAAATTCTATCTTGGGGTGACAGTAACCAAGTGGAATTTAACGCTACAAAAACCCAGGTGGCAGTTTTTTCTAAAAAAGTTAACGTTGCTGAACCCGACATAGTTATGTCGGGGCACTCCATTCCCCTAGCATCGTCGCTCAATTTGTTGGGCGTTAGTTTGGGAGCAAATATGTCCTGGCATGAACATGTGGCAGGCATAGCAAGGAGAGCCTCTCAAAAGTTGGGAATATTATTTCGAATCAGAAAGCTTTACACACCACAACAACTGTTAATTCTTTACAGGGCTCAAGTTCGACCAACTATGGAATACTGCTCCCACGTTTGGGGCTCTGCTCCCAAACATACACTGCATTTGTTGGATTCTGTTCAGAGAAGAGCTGTCCGTCTGATTGGAGACCCGGAATTGACCGGCGGCCTTGATTCGCTGGAACATCGAAGAACGGTTGGCGACTTGAGTCTGTTCTACAAGTATTTTCATGGAAAGTGTTCGAAGGATGTAGCTCGCTTAATTCCTCCCAAAGCAGTGCATGTTAGAAATAGACGTCACGCTGGTGCTTCTCATCCGTATGAGGTTCAGTTTGTTACTCCGCGTACAACGCTTTTCAAGCAGTCTTTTATATGGAGAACGTCATCCTTTTGGAACAATTCGCCCAGCGCTGTGTTTCCCACCGAATATAATTTACAGCAATTCAAGAACAACGTGAATCGCTTTTTCCGCACACATGCCGCTCCCGGAGCGCTTTAGGGACTTCCCTTCAGCACGTGTGCCAGACTCATAAAAAAAAACATATATATATATATATATATATATATATATATATATATATATATATATACATGTATTTGCAATATTTGCTCTAAAAGATCCATATTTAATTCTTCTAATGTTATCTTTTAGAGCAAATTTTGAAGAAGGCCTCTTCCGAAGGTCGAAACGTCAATATATATATAACAGATCCAAGAATAGTTTAATGATCTAATTCCAAGAACTCGTAAATTATAATATATATATATATATATATATATATATATATATATATATATATATATATATATATATATATATATATATATATATATATCGTTCGCCTCCCCGCTTGAGTAAGGATTTTACCCTTTTTCATAACCTAAGGATATCGGCGAGAATGTCGTAATACCCGTCAACGTTGTCCAAATGCCAAAACATGCATTTCTGTATTTTACAGCACCTTTTAGACAACGCGGTACTGCTGCCACGGACGTGATTGCATTTCTGCAAACAACTACTAGGTATGTACGTGATTAAGCTAAATACACTTAAATAAGTTGATAAATAAGTACATCGATCTGGCGGGATTGGGACCCGAGACCTTCTGCACCGCAAACAAGTACTATATCACAGAACCACGGTCCGCCATGTATATAGATCAAAAGAAACAGAAAAGTGTTACGAAGTATCATTTCCTTCAATTTTAATATACAAAAAATTATAAACAATTTAGAATTAAAATAATTTGAGCACATTCTTCTCTAATTTTGAATAAGTACTTGAAGCAACAAATTTATTTGCAACGCTTCCTTTAAAGTTTATTGTAATAAAACTTAACTTAAAACTGGCAATAAATCTAACTTAAATCCCGCAATACTTTAAAGTTTAAAACCCTGATTTAGCACTTTGGTGTGTACGCGTCGTAGAAAATATTGCTCACACGTGATACAAAAGCTTCTTAAAATTGCAACTTTGCATTGAATACTTTCTATGCTATGTCCATGTTTTGCTGACAAATTACATTCTCTTGCTGACAATACGCTCTTTGAACTATAATTTGTAAATTTAATGATTTTATCAAAAAAGGCTTGGTTTTTTCAAGGTCTAATTTAAAAATATAGAAAGTATTACTAAAAGAAATGAGTTGTATATTATATACAGTCCAAAAACATACCATAGTGTTTGGTGAAGTAAAAAAACGATTCAGAAACAAAATTTATCGTTAATGCAAACTAAAAATGTTCTGTTAGTAAAAATTTAGATTTTATAAAAGAATCTGCCTCCAAACATAAACATAAGGGAAATATCTAATTAGAGTCAGTCCAGTAAGAACGTGTCGCCTATAGCTTGTAGTCAATAAAAGAAATTCCTTCTTTTTTAGGTATTTGTTGCAAACAATGCTTTATCGGAAAAGATTCGTTTCCAATCTTATTAAGAGTTAAACAGTACCTTATCGAACACGAGTCCTGCATACGCTTTGCGCTTCGAGGCTGTGTTCCTACGTAATCATTCAAAAGGTCCGAAAATGACGTCGACAACGGCTGCTAAGTATATGGGCAAGTCGAGGGCATTCGTTAGCAGGGAAGTGAAACGATATTCAGTTAAAAAATGTTGATGGTCTACCAGAATGTAGTTCGAGAGGAAAAGTATCGGAGAAGGACGAAAAAATGATTACTAACATATTTTCCCGAAATCCTCAAATAACTTTGCGCCAAGGGGCGCCAAAACTAAAGAAGAAAGGTATGAAATGATTCGCATTCATCTCCGGGCTAACGAATTGAAGTGACGGATTACAATCAAACACCTAGTGCTGAGCGATAAACGCAGATAGAGACGCCTCGCGTGGGCAGAGGAAAACACAGATCAAGACTGAAACAATGTAATTTTTCCCGTAAAGTTTCATTTTAGGGTTATGTTATCACTCCACGAGCCTGGTCAATTTCCACTAACCGATGGGGTCAGCGCACTGTAAAACACCCTGTGAAGATTCCTATTTGAGAACGTCTTTCGGGAAAAGGTTTTGAGAGACTGTTCATCTTTTCCTGAAAAAATGCACCGGATTTACAAAAAGGCATTAGTACCGACTGCTAAACGGGTGAATAATAACCTCAAATATCGGAGTAAAACGTGTAGCGAGTGTAAAGGGGAATCCGGTATCGTTACATTAGACTAGCCATCTCAGTCGCTTGATGCAAACTCAATCGAGAACGTGTGGTCATACATCAAGGAGGGGCTTCGTTGTAAAAAGATATATCCAGTGAAGCAGCTGACACGGCAAATTCGGGCATCTTGGAAATCTTTACTTGGAAAATCTCGTTGATAGTATGCCCTGAAGATGCCAGGCGATCATCGACGCTGATGGGGACTGGACGAACTACTGTATCATTAGCATTTTAATGGCAATCTTTTAATGTCAAATAATGTAAAGAACTTCTAAATAAATACATTTTTTAATGAACATAGCACCGACTCATCTTAATGTCCTGCGTAATGTTCTTTGTTTATTTTTAGTCCTGTTGATTCTATTTTTTCTTTTGGTACAATTTTTCAAGTAACTCTTATATATAAATACGTTTTATCAAAATTGAAAATATAAATATAAATATCATTTTACCAATATTAGGAAAATTTGGCCCGGAACATAACAAAACTGTCACCAGAGCTATCTGGGATTAGAATTTTCACCTTACAATCTTTAAAAATTTAAAGTAAGGAGGGTATCTTAGCTCTCTTGACTTGGTTTTGTCAGTTGTAGAAATTACTGATTTAATTTATTATTTTTAAAACTTTTATAATTATAAATAAATACTTGTATTGAAGCATTCAGTTAGTAGTAATTGTTATGTCTCACTCGGATTATTTACATAACTTGCCTTGGATTTGAACATTACATGTATATCTATATCTCTACCTACATTTATATATATATATATATATATATATATATATATATATATATATATATATATATATATATATATATATATGTATATGACAAAATAGATGCTTATACTGCACTGTTGATGATGTGAGTCTTTCCAAACAAAGCGGCCAGCACGGCCGACACTTAATTGCAGAAGCGCACCTTCTCGAGCTTCCCGCTCGAAGGCACAGTTGGCGTTAGTGAAGCAACTAAAGGCGAATCAAATGATCCGCACTCCAGAAGTTCCCGAAAGGGTTCTTTTTATTTGTCGGACCATCCCAAGACGCGTTTTGCCGTATCACGGCTCATCATTTAGGCTAGGTTCAGCAAATACAAGAACACAATTTTCAGTCCTTAATTCAGGTACTAACGAAAAACAATGACAAAATAGATGCTTATACTGCACTCTGTCGGTGACCTATTTAAAGTCTTTCCAAACAAAGCGGCCAGCACGGCTGACACTTAATTGCAGGAGCATATATATACATATACATATACATATATATATATATATATATATATATATATATATATATATATATATATATATACATACATATATATATATATATATATATATATATATATATATATATATATATATATATATATATATATATACGGTGAAAGAGATCTCCGATTAGCAACGCAAGGTACATACGTGTTGTGGGTTAGTAAAGTGCAGAGGCGCATACTCTAAAATCATGGGTTCGAATCCCTCCGTCCCCGAGATTTTTTTGGTTTAGCCACATTCCAAATCATGCTGCTTGTCAGTAGTTGTCCGACTCTTATAGGATGGTATATACATATATATATATATATATATATATATATATATATATATATATATATATATATATATATATATATATATATATATATATATATATATATATATATATATATATATATATATATATATATATATAGGAGGCTGGTTTGAAAAGTCCGTGCAAAGTCCTAGAGATGGCACCACCGGCGCGTATCGAGGTCATGTTTAGTTAGTAACATCTCTTGAATGAACGCACACCAACTTTCAGCCATATTGGTCTATTTCTTTGTGTTTGGCATTCGTGTGAATCAAGGAAGTCGAGTGATTTTCAAGAAATGGACGAAAAAGAATTTCGTGTGGTGATTAAACATTACTTTATGAAAGGCAAAACGCCTCAGGAGACTAAAGAGAAGCTTGATAAACATTATGGTGACTCTGCACCTTCGATTAGAACAGTTTATAAGTGGTTTCAAAATTTTCGGACTGGCCATATGGGCACAAGTGACGCTGAACGTTCTGAACGGCCTGTGGAGGTTACGACTCCAGAAATCATTGATCAAATCCATGATATGGTGATGGATGACAGAAGAGTTAAGGTGCGTGAGATTGCTAGTGCTGTGGGCATCTCGTCTGAACGGGTACATAATATTTTGCATAAACATTTGGACATGAGAAAGCTATCCGCAAGATGGGTGCCGCGGTTGCTCACGCTTGACCAAAAACGGAATCGTGTGAAGTGTTGCAAGGATGGTTTGCAGCTGTTCCAGAAGAATTCGGAGGACTTTAAGCGTCGTTTCGTCACTGTGGATGAAACATGGACACATTACTATACTCCTGAGACCAAACAACAATCTAAACAATGGGTTACCAAGGGGGAATCTGCACCAAAAAAGGCGAAGACCGTTCCTTCGGCCGGAAAGGTTATGGCGACTGTCTTTTGGGATTCGCAAGGGATAATCCTCATCGACTATCTGGAAAAGGGTAAAACTATTACAGGTGAATATTATTCATCGTTGTTGGACCATTTGAAAACCGAGCTGCAAGAAAAACGCCCGCGATTGGCCCACAAGAAAGTCCTTTTCCATCACGACAACGCACCAGCACACACCTCAGCAGTTGTAGTCGCAAAATTAATGGAAATAGGATTCCAACTCGTTTCATATTCCCCCTATTCTCCAGACTTGGCTCCCTCGGACTACTATTTGTTCCCCAATTTGAAGAAATGGCTGGCGGGACAAAGATTTTATTCAAACGAGGAGGTGATTGCAGACACTAATGGATATTTTGCAGACTTGGACAAATCCTATTATTCGGAAGGGATCAACAAACTAGAACATCGTTGGACGAAGTGTATAAGCCTAAAAGGAGACTATGTCGAAAAATAAAAAAGGTTTACCCCAAACACATAAGTAGTTTTTATTTTTGAACGGACTTTTCAAACCAGCCTCGTATATATATATATATATATATATATATATATATATATATATATATATATATATATATACGATATATATATATATATATATATATATATATATATATATATATATATATATATATATATGTATATATATATATATATATATATATATATATATATATATATATATATATATATATATATATATATATATACTAGCCGGGCCCGCGACTTCGCGTAATAAAATATCTCCCAGTATTTCCCCTTATCTCCCAATATTTTTTCCTTATCTCCCATTATCTCTACATAATTTCCATTATCTAGGCTTATCTCTGCTCATCTCCCATTATTTCTCCTTATCTCCCATTATTTCTCCTTATCCCCCTTAATCTCACCTTATTTCCCATTATCTAGGCTTATCTCGACTTATCTCCCATTATTTCTCCTTATCTCCCATTATCTCACCATAACTCCCATTATCTAGACTTATCTCTGCTTATTTCCCATTATTTCTCCTTATCTCCCATTATCTCACCTTATCTCCCATTATCGAGGCTTATCTCGACTTATCTCCAATTAGTTCTCCTTATCTCCCATTATCTCACCTTATCTCTCATTATCTAGGCTTATATCGAATTATATAGAACATATGTATAAATTTAAAAAAACACGTAAATCGGATAAGTGGTCCTCGAGTGATAAGCGCACTAACGGACAGACAGACAGAGCGAGAGACGTTGCATTTTATATATATTGTATTCTTTGCTACATGATATTGTTCCATATTTAATGCTTTAGGGAGTGTATTGCAAGAGAACGCGCTAGCGGCAAACATTTCTCCGACTTAATTCACTATTATCGTCACTGCTTATTCCTTATGTCACCTAACCACCTAAAATATATCCTATAACCCGGCCAGAGAACATACGTATGTTTAAGAAAAAAGCAAATCGGATAAGTGGTTTTCCAGTGATAAGCGCACTAACGGACGGACAGACAGACAGACGGACAGAGAGACATTGCATTTTATATATATTATAGATATTCTCTGCTACATAATATTGTTCCATATTTAATGGTTTGGACTGTGTATTGCAAGAGAACGCGCTAGCGGCAAACTTTGTCCGACTTCATTTACTATTATTGTCACTGCTCATTCCTTATGCTTCCTATCGTAATAAAATATAGCCTATAACCTGGCCGGAGAACATATGTATGTTTTAAAAAAAAAAGTACGAAAATCGGATAAGTGGTTCTCCAGTGATAAGCGCACTAACGGACAGACAGACAGACAGACAGAGATACGTTGCATTTTATATATATTATAGATGTAATAAAATATATACCTATAACCTGATCAGAGAACATATGTATGAATTTAAAAAATCACGTAAATCGGATAAGTGGTTCTCGAGGGATAAGCGCATTAACGGACAGACAAACAAACGTTGCATTTTATATATATTATAGATATAGATTATTATTATTTAACCTGGCCAAAGAATATATGTATGAATTTAAAAAAAGACAGGTAAATCGGATAAGTGGTTCTCGCGTGATAAACGCTCTAATGGACAGACAGACAGACAGAGAGACATTGCATTTTATATATATTATAGATTACAGATATTCTTTGCTACATAATATTGTTCCATATTTAATGGTTTAGGCGGTGTATTGCAAGGGCACGCTAGCGGCAAACTTATTTCCGACATCATTGACTATTTTACGTCACTGCTCATTCCTTATGCTACCTATCGTAATAAAATATAGCCTATAACCTGGCCAGAGAACGTATGTATGTTTTAACAAAAAAAGTACGTAAATCAGATAAGTGGTTCTCCAGTGATAGGCGCACTAACGGGCAGACAGACAGAGAGACGTTGCATTTTATATATATATTATATATATATATATGTATATATATATATATATATATATATATATATATATATATATATATATATATATATATATATATATATATATATACAGTACTATTCATAAAGTTTGCACCATATGGGAAACATTTTTATTATAAGAGTTTTTAAAAATTTAACTTCGAAATATGTTAGTGCATGTTTTATGTTTAGGATTACACCTAAATTAGGTCATGACGTCACATGCCTTGCCTGTCAAATTTGACATTTAAAATTTAAAACTGGGAAAAACGGATTTTTTCTTTAAAATATCAAAAAAAGTTATGAAGGAAAAAAGATTGTATTTTAGTTTTACGTCTATACGCCAATTTTCAAAAAAATTTGACAAAATTCACTTTTTTCAATTATGTGTGAATTATTTAATATTAATATTCATTTCTAAAAGTATCTGAATGATAAAAAAAGTGCAGGAAAATTGAGTATATAACATTATTTAAAATTTCCTTAGGTTAACTTGTTTCTACAGAGTTTCTCTCCAAACAGAGGCATGTAAAATGCAAATGCCTCCAGAGATAAATCAAAATTTTCCGATACAAGAACGGATGGCGGGTAGGATATCGTTTGAAAGAGGCAAAACTTTACGGCCTCGAACAAAACTGGAACACCTGCTGCGAGTCGTAAAAATCAACTTTAATATGCTGATTCTAAATGAGTTCTCTATACTTTATGTATTTGAATGTCTGTATCTTTCGGTGTTTTTAACTATTCATATCTTTTTTTATATTTTTTAACTTTATCTAAAAAACAATGTCAATAATAATTAATCTGGTTCTTTTAAAAATGTAGTATATTAATAGCTATTAAATGCGACTTAATAAAAAAAATTGTAAACATTAACATACATTAACCAATCTTTTTATTTTTATTAAGTTATCTACCTAACTTGTAGAGCTTGAAAAAATATTATTCTACGTAATTATCGCCTACATTAAAACACGTAGTCAAGTTCAATATCGACTACTAAAATTGAACAAAACTCATATTTCAGAAGTTATACACTGTTCTCTCATCTTTCAGCCCATCTCGGACGACGCTTTGCCATATCACGGCTCACCAGTTGAGTAAGAATCGGCGGAAATAGAAAACAGGTACTTATCACAGTACTAGCACAAAGAGTAAGTGCTGAAATATGGACTTCGTTCAGTTTTAGTAGTTGATATTGATTATATACGTCGGCTAGAACCCCGACACAACCGCTGCCTAGCAGTAATTGTTAGCCAATCGCTGAACGATTCCTCCATCTTTCTGTGGCATTAAATAGAACGCGATAGGTGACAGGTATGCCCGCAAAACTAGGCTTACAGAAGCAAGAAATGCAAAATATTGTATTTCATTTATACTTAGTTCAGGGTCTGCCGAACTATTTCATTCCATCCAAATTCCTTCTTGCAGGAAAAATGCTACAGTTCACCCGATACCCAAAGAAAGCAAGAGAACCTTGCCAAACAACTAGCGACCAGTGGTACTGCTTTCAATATTATGGAAAGTCAATAAAAAGGCTCTCAATCATCATCCTCTAAAATATTTTAAAGGATTCAATAGCAGCCTTTAATATGGCTCTTGTAAGCAAAGATCAACAGGAGATCTTCTAACCTATGTCACACATGTTTAGAACAACGCAATTGGACATTATAGAGAATTTCGAGCGGTTGAGCCAGATATATCCAAAGCGCCTGACCCTATGACGGATTGGTGACTAAGCTACGCTCTGTGAATGATTTTGTTTATGGCTCTTTGGTTTCTTTCTAATACGTTCACTATCAACACTGGTATGCCACAAGGCTCCACACTATCTCTTACTCTATCCTTTAGATTAACAACCTACTGGAAAGGACCAGGAATCTAATCTACAGCTTTCCAGATGACAGGACGCGTATCTCTTCATTCACTTTAAACGCTCGAACATTAGCTGCTCATGCAAATATTCGGAGCGAGCAGGAAGTTGTTCAACTTAACAAAGATCTGGAAAAAATTCTATCTTAGGTTGGTAGTAACGAAGTAGAATTTAACGTTACAAAAACCTAGGAGGCAATTTTTTCTGAAAAAGTTCACGTTGCGAAACCCGACATAGTTATATTGGGACACTCCATGCCTCTAACATTGTCACTCAGTTAGCTGGGCGTTAACTTGGAAGCAGATATATCTTGTCACGAACATGTTGTACGCAGAGTAACGAGAGCAGCCTGTTTGTTCTTTAGGTTTGTATGTTTAAAACTTTTTGTCTAGTCGATTTGTAATTATTCTCATGTAAAATTTGTATATTTGCGATAGAAGACTTATATATATTGCGATAGAAGGCCTGTAGTTCTCCAAATTGCTAGGATCTCCTTTTTTGTACAGGGTGAGTCAACGTTAGAGTAAAGTTCATTATCTCATTTCTTTCGGGAATGATGAAAAAATGTCAAATAAAACAGTTTTAGGGAATGTTAAAGTGCAGAGTTTAAAATTATTTTCGAGTATACAGGGTGCTTCAAAAAAGTGTGGCCGATATAACATATGTTTTTTTTTTAAAAAATGGTACATCCTATTTTCTAATTTATTTTTAAATTCTGTTTACAATTTTTTTATTTTTTATCGATAATGTTATATACCTAAGCCTAGTAGTTTTTTTCAATTTTTTTTAAAAAAATACTAGTTTTCAGTTTTATAAAAAATTACCATTAGCGCCATTGTCGCTGAAGTTGGAATATTCATAATTGGTACTAGCATTCTATAGAGATGAAAAAAAAAAGATATATGTAAAGAAATTTGAGTTAGATGCTACAGGGTGTTCAAAATAAATTTATACATTTCGACTATTTTAAATTGAAAAATCTCAATTTTTTTAAATGGCACACCCTATATATTATTACTTTTTCTGATAAATTTTACAAAACTTTTATTAAATATGTCATATACCTATTTTCGATTTATTTTGAATTTTTCAATTTTTATCCTTGTCTTTATTACACTTACGCTATTGTTAAAACGTAAACAAATAGTTAATAATAATTTTAATATAGTTTAATTTATCTAATAATTAATTAATATGACGTAATAAATGTTCAAAAATATGCCCGTCTACTTGAATGCACATGTTTATTAGTTTTACTATATTTTCCTTCACTTTCCTTAGCATAAAGAGCGTTATTGTCCTGCACGCATCCCGTATCCTATTTTCTATATCTACAGGGGTTGTAGGGGGATTCATATAAACACGATCTTTAATGTAGTCCCACAAAAAGAAGTCTAAAGGTGTTAAGTCACATGATCGAGGGGGCCACTGAATGAATCCATCCCTACCAATCCATTTTTGTGGATAGCGATCGTTTAAAAATTCCCGAACTTCCCGGTGGTAATGAGCAGGAGCTCCATCTTGTTGAATCCACATTTGTTCCCTTTTAAAGTTATCAACTTCTTCAAGAAGCTGGGGTAATTCGTTTTGCAAAAAATTTAGGTATCTAGGCCCGTTAAGCGGTTCGCGGAAAAAATATGGACCAATAATTCGAAAATTTAATATTCCACACCATACATTAAGCGACCAATGGTTTTGGTTTTGAACTTCCCGGACCCAAAATGGATTGACTATTGAATAATAGTGCGAAAAGTAGCTTCATCAGAAAACATTATTTTGGATAAAAAATTTGGATCGGCCACTATTGCTTCTTTCATGGTGGTACAAAAGTTTACTCGTCGTTCAAAATCATGGTCTTGAAGTTCTTGGTGTAGTTCCATATGAAAGGGATGATACTTGTTTTTTCTCATGGTGCGATTAGCCGCAGATTGGGATGTGTCAGATAAGTCAGTAGTTTACGGCTGCTGACCTTTAACATGAAGTAAAATCTCCATTTCTTTTTCTTCATTGGAAGCATTCTGGTTTACTACTTTCCGTTTCGTATACTCAACGCTATCACTGCCATCAAACCGTTCCATTAAGCACTGAAAAGATTTTCTAGATGGTATACGTCTATTAGGGTACTTCGCTTCGTAAAGCCTTATTGCCCAAAGACAATTTTTTCCCTCTTCGCCCAATATATAAACCATATCAATTAATTCATTTTTAGGAAAATCCATAACTATTACCTTTATACGTCACTTACTACAACAAATTACACTATATTTTGTTTTGTCTTGGCAACTATGATGTAGCGTAAGTGTATTAAAAACTAGGGTAAAATTTAGAAAAATCAAAATAACTCGAAAACTATTAGAGTGATATACTTAATAAAAGTTGGAAGGTTTTGTAAAATCTATCAAAAAACAATAATGTACAGGGTGTGTCACTTAAAAAATTTAAATAGTCGAAATGCATAAATTAATTTTGAACACCCTGTAGCATCTAACTCAAATTTCTTTACATATATCTTTTTTTTTTCATCTTTATAGAACGTTGGTACCAATTATGAGTTTTCCACCTTTAGAAATAATGGTGCTACTGGCAATTTTTTTCAAAACTGAAAACTAGTATTTTTTTTTTTAAATTGAAATATTAGAAAAACTACTAAGTTTAGGTATATAATATTATTAATAAAAAAGTTATAAAATTTTACGCAAAATTTAAAAATAAATTAGAAAATAGGATGATCTATTTAAAAAAACATATGTTATAACGGCCACACTTTTTTGAAGTATCCTGTATACTCAAAAATAATTTTTAAACTGTGCACCTTAACATTTCCTAAAACTATTGTATTTAATATTTTTTCGTCATTCCCAAAGCAACTGAGATAATGAACTTTACTCTATCGTTGACTCGCCCTGTACATCAATATAATTATGGTAGTTTCCTATTCTTTTGGTATCACTCCTTCGATTAGACATTTATTGAAGAGTTTTTAACCTCTTTGATTAATGGTTTTGTTTTTGTTTGTTTCTGTTGGGCAGGGCGCATCGACAGCTAAGATCATTTAGCGCCCACTAGAGTTAGTTTGGTATAAATAGATTAGACTATAAAGTTGAATTCTTTTAAGTAATTGGTTATGTTTTCTTTAAGTGGGACAAAAGATTTTATGAGGATGATGATGTTGGATGGGATGCCGCGGGTGTCTCTCAAATTTTGATGTTGAATGGATTCGATTAGATGTAACACTGATAAGGGGGAGTCACATTTAGGACAGAGTGGAGGGGATCTCTCTTTAATAGATGTACATGCGTGGAGTAGGTGTGTCCCAATGCCAGTCTTCTCATTATTACATTATGTCTTCGGTTCAATTCTGTGGAGTTAAGGGGAGGAAATACATTGGTTTTGATGGACAATAATTTGTTGTTTGGATCTTCCAAGTCCCATTTGAGTTGGAAGAGAGAGCTGTGTAGGTATTTTATGAAGATGTTAAAATCAGAGTAGTGATTCTCTCCCATGTTCATACTGCCCCTTTCTATGGCAAGTTTACCAAGATAATCCGCTCTGTCGTTATGAGGGTTGCCTATGTGACTGGGCAACCAAAGCAAGGATATGGTACGTTTTTTCAAGGTGGCCGTGTACATATGATCCAGAATTTGGCTGATATAGTTAAAATTGAGATTTCTAGAATTGATGGCTTTGAGAGCGCTTAGGGAATCAGAAATTATGAGATTATGATTAATGGCGATCCTCCCTCTTTTAGCATTTCCGGCAAGATGTCGACTTCTCCTGCTGCTTTTCTATTTTCAATTTGGTTAATGGCTTTTTCAATTTCGTCAATTTCGAAGTAGGTGGTAGATCTTCCGAACCGATGTTAAGTATTATTGGGATGCATTTTCTTGATCTTTCAGAGTTTCATCGTCGGCTTTTGACCCGTTTCTGTCACTTTAAGTGTTTGTGGTCTTTCTGCCATAATGTTTCCATTCATATGTATCAGTTTGTTAATTTCTATTCTATGGGTGTTTTTCTTTCTGAATGTATTCAAACTCCCCTCGCTTTTACCTCTACACCTGGATCCAAGTTTTCTGTAATCCAGCATCATGGATATTTATACTTATTAACTTGCTCATCGTTATGTTCATCTGTTTGTGACTTGATTTAGAAACTGTCATAACTTTAGTTTTACGAACATTGATGTTTATTCTATGTTCAGTTCCTGCTTGCGAGAACTTATGTAGTAAACGCTGCAGAGATTCTTGACTCTCAGCAATCATGACAGTATCGTCAGCGTATCTGATATTGTTGAGTTGAGTGTTAACCTTTATACCTTCTTTAAAATTATTTAGAGTTTTAACAAAAACTTCTGAGTGTAAATTGCGTTGACAGAACACAGCCCCGTCTAACTCCTCTTAGTATTTTCACTTGTACCCCATTCTAGCTTAATAGCTATCTGTTGGCAGTAAAATGTTTCAATAATATTTATGTTATATACCTTTTCACTTGAAGCAGTCCATTAGTGTACCATGCTGAACTCTGTCAAACGCCTTTTCATAATCAATGAAATAGGTATATATATCTTAATTGTTGGTCTCGACACTTCTGCATAAGGATTATTAGACTGTATAATATGTCTCTAGTGCCAATTCCTCTACGAAACCCAAACTGCTAGTCTCTCATATTTTGTGCACATTTAGTGTATATTCGAAAATGATTTATTTTTCGAAATATTTTAAGTATGTGGGACATAAGGCTTATAAGTTTACATGTTTTAAGATTTCTTGTTTTTAGAATGAGAATAAAGGGAGAAGTTAGCCATTCTTGTGGAATATTTCCTGGTCTGTATATGACCAGGCGCCTTGCCAACTTTGGTAGTCCTAATTGCGTGGTTGGCTTCTAATGCCAAAATATCTGGATCTATTTCGGCTTGTGCCTGCCTCATACAAACTTTGGCATCATTGCGTTGACCAGTTGATCGAAACTTTGTGTTTATGTTTTGACTTTCTTTGACTTTTTTTTGTGAATGTTGCGCTCGTCGTGTTTTATCTAAATCAATTTCCTTACAAGCATCTTTAGCCCATTGTTTTTTTGCCTCCCTAATTTTTCATTTTATTATGCAGTGTATTATCTTCGCCTTTATTGTTATGATTTCTCCTTTCGTTCATTAATTGAAGTATTTGAAGAAAATCAGAATTAATTAAAATGTAGTCTTATTGCTAATTAGTTTTTAAATGAGAAGTAAATAGTTTCTAAAAGTATTTATTAAATTTCGTCAGTATAACTTATAACAATTTTATTGATAATTATTGCAATCTATGGCCCAAGAATGGGATATAACATTGACGGTGAAAAGTTAAATCACCTCTGTTTCGCCGACGACATTATCTTAATAACAGACAAAATACGAGAATCGCAAACTATACTACACATGCTTCAGGAAAGGTTGGTCTAAAAATCAATCTATCTAAGATCCAGTTTATGACAAATCTTCTATTAGGCGACACTATAAAACTGAATAACATAGAGATAGAGCAAGGGCACCAATATAAATACCTGGGACATGAAATCAGCATAGGATGAGATGACCAAACACATGAGATTCAGCGGCGAATAGGTCTCTCCTGGGGGCATATGGTAAACTGGCCTACGTATTCAAATCTGACCTTCCTATGTGTTTAAAAAGAAAAGTATTTAACAGATGCATACTCCCCTTTTTTACTCTCACACTGGCGAAGAAAAACATCAATAAAATATGTGCCATGCAACGAAAGATGGAGAGCTCAATGTTAGGCGTTACTGTTAGAGATGCTGGGCATATTGCTAGGATTAAGGATGGGCGATGGACAAAAAGAATCATAGAGTGGCGGAGTAGAGGTAGATCACCAAGTCGGTGGAGTGATGATTTGAAAAAAGTGGCTGGAAACTGGGTACAAGCGGCCCAGAACAGAAAAAAGTGGCAAGACTTGAGGGAGGCTTTCGTCCAGCAGTGGACAGTATAAGCTGATGATGATGATTATGATCTAACATTCCTGAATTTTCTTCCCACTGTAGGTAGAGTCTGTCTCAAAAGCTTGGAATATCACTGAACCAAAAAGCTATACACTTCACGATAACTTTTAATTCTGCACAAATATACCCTGCATTTGTTGGACTCTATTCAGAAGAGAGCTGTTTGCTTGATCGGAAACCCAGATCTCACCAGCCATCCTGTATCCCTGGGAACATCGACAGACGGTTGGTGACCTTAGAGTATTCTACAGGTACTTCCATGGAAACTGTTCGATCAATGTCAATGAAGTTTTTTAGATGTTTGAACAAAAAGAATTCGCAGATAAATCAGTTATTGGGTTGTCCTTTTTAAGTGAAAAGTCCTTATAGTGCAGTAAAAAAAGGTCAAAATAATGATGAGATAGGCATAATTTAGATACAGCAATATTATAATTTTGTCCTCTCTAGGGTATCACCAGGAGTATTGTCCTGAGTTTTAGATCTCGAAAAACTTGTGCTCTTTTGATTATAAACAACACAGGCCAACAAAAAAAATATTTGTAAAAACTTTTTAAACCAATACATCTAAGTGTTATGTATTTTTGGGTGCTGAAACCGTATCTGGTATCAGTTTTTTTGGATCACCCACAATTTGATACAAACTGTTGATTTCTTGTTCTATAATGGTAAATAAATGTTCCAGATTTCAATAAATGTTTTTCTTTCAGCCTAGAACCGAACTATTCTGCTTTTTCCTTAGTCAAACCCAAATCTCTCACTAAATCACTTAACTCAGCTTGTGTAAACAACCGTGGTTTTAAATTGTCTAGAGAACATTGAAACTCATCATCATTCGGTCGACTTTCATTAAATTCGGAACTGGACTGTAAAACGTTATCAATAGACTGAAGTGTCTCAGAGACAGGAAGTCCCGGTCCATGTCCTACTGGCCGATTAGCTGAAGTAAAGTTAGGATAGACAATTACTTTCTTATTTTTGGAGTTATAACGAGAAGCATCAACGCTGGAAAAATAACAATCATTCGAATGATTTTCTAGCTCTCTCCATACCATGGGTACTGCAAATCTAAAAGCTTTCTTTTCTTTCTTAAACCATTTAATAAGATCCTCGACACAAACATAACATATTTTGTGTGGAGCCCAACATTTTTCTTGATTATCGATTTCTACAACAAAATATGCAAAGTATACTTTTTTTACAAAGTCACTAATGGTTCTTTGATGTTTTTTAAATACAAACTCACCACATATATAACAGAAAGTGTTGGGAGAGTTTCTAGAACCACGATTAGCCATATTTTGAGTGTGAATTAAAGCACATGGGTTAAACACTGCTATGCGAGGTTATATTAACTGAAAGAAAACAAACAGCTGACATTTATCGGAACTAATAACATTTGATTTTACTGCCAACCTTATAAAATTCTGATTTCATTGCCACCCTAATAACATTCGAATGATAAAAAATAAACTTTTCATATTTTGAATATTAAAATGTGAAAAATTGGTGGGTGATACGACTTTTTTATTATTATTTTCGGACTTAGCACACCAAAAAACATAGGAATCAAGTAAAATTATAAAAAAGTTTTTTTTATCGTTGGCCTGTTCAATTTAAGTTTTCAAAACGCGTTTTTTGAGCCTAAAATGTAAATAACTCCGGTTATATAAATCGGATCGAGACAAAAAAAAAAACAAAACTCTTCGTAATGAAATTTCCAACAAATTATTGTTTGTTTTAAGTCGCTCAAGTGCCTACTTAACCTACAAAATTGAAAAAAAAAAAAAAACAGGCAAAAACTGTTTTTTATTGTACAGGTCGACTAAATGAACCGATCGGCTTGAAAACTTTCAGAAAATGTGACTTTTGTTATAGCAAAAACACAAAATTTGTTATTTAAAATTTGATTTGCCCGCCATTTTATGCTATTTGGTCCAAAAAGGACCTTTTTTTTTCAAAATTTAGGGTTCGACGCCAGCTTTCCGATGCCCCTAAAAAAATTTTTTTAAAGTCATTTTAATCGTTTTTTTTACATTTGTTTATTAATCAAATAACAACAAATGCGTTTTCTCGGTCATTTTGAAAAAAAAAATTATTAACGACAATGAATTTTCTTTTTTAATAAGGATCTCACGATTCTCTACCAGATGTGATACAAAAAATTTAATTTTTGACTGAAAAAAAAAAAACGCATTTGTTGTTATTGGATTAAGTAACAAATGTAAAAAAAAAGGGTTTTTAAAATGACTCCAAAAAAATTTTAATGGCATCGGAAAGCTGGCATCGATCCATTTTGGACCAAATACCATAAAATGGCGGGCAATTCAAATTTTAAATAACAAATTCAATTGTGTCCACTGGGCTCAATATTTTTGTATCAAAATTTCAGGGTATTTTTGCTATAACAAAAGACATATTTTCTGAAAGTTTCAAGCCGATCGGTTTACTTAGTCGACCTGTAAAATAAAATTTAAAAAAAAAAACAGGTTTCTGCCTGTTTTTTCAATTTTGTAGGGCAACTAAAAACCAACAGGATTTTGTTGGAAATTTCATTAAGAACAGTTTGATTTTTCTTGTCTCGATCCGACTTATATAACCGGAGTTATTCACATTTTAAGTTCAAAAAATGCGTTTTGAAAACTTATATTGTTTATAAACAAAAGAGCACAACTTTTTTGAGTTCCAAAACTCAGGACAATACTCCTGATGATACCCCGGAGAGGATAAAATGACAATATTGCTGTATCTAGACTATGTAAAAATTACGAAACCTATAAAGACCCACGAATTCTTACCAAATTTCATCAAAGTGACACACAGCGACAATAATTTGACAACCACAAATCAAGCTGTTCTTGCCTTAAGTCATTTTCAAGGCTTGAAAGATAATTTAAAAACATTCTCTTAACTAACGTAATTATGATCACCAAGCTTAACGTTAAAGTAAATTACAAATATTTAATAAAATATATTACTGAAAAAAAAATTCTTGTGCATATATCATTATTATACTTTAAGTTTCAATATAAGAATAATTAAAAATCCCCACATTGTCTGTGTTATTTAAAAATTGAGTTTTAAAGTATGAAAATTTGCCTGCTGTAGTAGGCTGCCGGCAAATTTACGTTCAATACAGTACAAAATGGACAAAAAAAGTAGCACATTTTTTTTTAGTTACAGTTAAAGGTATACTTGATATCAGAAAATCATTAAAAACTTGAAAAAAACTTTCTCTTTTTTTGTAATTTTGCTCTTAAAAGTGTTCATGATAAACGTATTTTTTTCTTATTATTAATCATATAACTTAAACTTAAAATAAAAAAAAATATTTAAAGGTGGGAAATAAAAGGTAAAAGTCTAAGCTTTGAGTATAAAGAATTTATATTTTATTTAAACATCCAGTTACAAACAAAAAAGTTATTGAAAACACAAAAATTCTAAATTATTAGAAGAAATTAAATGAATTACGTACTCTCTGGCCGACATATTGGATCCGCCATTTTCAATTTTTCAAATCTGCCATCGGATTCTTAATTAGCACCCCGGGAAACCCTTTAATAACCAATTTCAAAATATTTGACGCTATACAGAAACGTTAATTTAATCATAAATGAGGTTGGAAGCATGATTCCCACTACAACTGAAGCCATTTTACTATAAATATTTTTTTAAAAATTAAGGTAAAACTAAAAAAAATAATCTATATACTATTTTTTTGTAAAATTTCCCGTTCTTTCACGTGGTGTTATTAGTTTTTCGATAGCCTTTTTATTTTTCGAGATATTTGTGAATTTTTCATTTTATTTTCGATTTTGTAGGCTTAGCGTACACTTTAGAGTAGCAAACTTTTTTTTATTGTAGTCTAGGTCTAAAAAACTACCTCTACGCCAGAATGCAGCCTGTTAACATTTAATTAGAGCTTTTCGTCAAAATTTGCCTTTTACCACTGGGCTACATGCGTTTGATTAGTAATCACCAGCATGAGTAGACCGAGAGACCGCGTATATAAAGTTAACGTATTGCCAATGAGACGAAGCTTCAAAAATGATGCAACTATATGATATTGCAAACCCTGCCAGCTGTCTTAGTCGCTTCAGAAAAATATTATAATATCGAAAATTCATCAGTACCATACCAATGTTTAAGATAACAATATAGGACACGTAACAACGGATTGTAACGATGGATGTACGATGATACTATCTAAACTAAACCGTAATTGTTTTTTTTTACATATCCTACTAGTTTAGGCGATAGTTTTAGATCTTGTCTTGAAGCAGCATAAATTTCAAATACTGCGATATAAAATAAAAGAAGTTACTTTATGTCTACGATTCGCTAGTTGGCAAAAGTTAGATCTATAGGATCGACGAAGAATTTCTGAAAGAAGAAGTAATACGGACTGATCCAACATCAAAGGTAAAGTAACTATGAAAATAAAAACCCATATACCGTCTGTTAGGAATATATAATATAATGAGATTCCCTATAAAGGTCAAAAATATAGACTTGATTTAGTTTTCATAGAATTTTAAACTTTTAGTTGCTGACTTTTGTTTTTGACATTGTTATATTTTTCATTGTAATATTATCTAATAAAGGTCTTTAAACGATAATTTACTACAAAAATCTAACGTAAAGAAGACATCTGAATAGACAGCAAAAGCTCAGTTAAAAAGAATTAAGCAAAAAAACAATTTTTAACAGCTTTAGTTTAATATTAATAGAGATTAATTGGAAATAAAACAAGTTTAAAATATTTTCCGGGATTAACTAACTAAAAAGTATCCTAGTTAATCTCACACAACGCTAATTAAATTTTATGTCCTAGCGACATCTTTTCAATCAGTCGCTGTCAGCTGGATGCATTAATTACACAAGTTAATTGACAAGAAATAATTATGTCCAGCCCAGGAGCTCCCATTATTAGCTTGATTAATTATACAGGAGCATCATCTTCTATTCAGATGCACTTTAAACTTTGATCTGTTGTTAATTTTGTTAGTGTTAGGTAAAATTTAAGAAATATCCCAATGGCTAGAACTTTTTTTTACCCATATGATTAAACTGACAAGCCAATTATTACCGTTAAATTAATATGATAACTGTAAAAGAGGCAACTATGGAACATACAGCTTCCTATTATGAAATAGTATTCTGAGCTCTTGAGAAATTTTTTCTATTATTCCTGGAAATAGATAATACGGCTGTCCTCTCAAGTTAATGGCTAGCAAGTTGAGTGACTAAGTTAGTTAGTCTAGAATATAATACGTATGCTATCATCAGCAAAGCTCTAGATTTTATTTTTTGATCTTTTCCATACTTGATATAACGGAAAAAGAGAGCAGAAGGAACTCTGAAGTAGACCGGCGTTGATAGTGGAGCTATCAGAAAGAAATTCATCAACTGCCACTTGCAAAGAACGAACTGTAAGGAAATTCGAGAGTATAGTTTTTTAAATCATTAATGTTATTGGTAAACTGAAGTTGATTAGTCCGTTAAATTTAGAGACATTTTAAGTAATGGTATTAACTTTTCTGTAATTGTTTACTGACAACTTTTTGACATTAATTGTCATTTAACGCCAAGTTTTCAACTATCGTAAAAATATGTATTAACTAGTGGTCGCTCCTGTTTCTTCACTGCACACTTATATTAGACAAATAAAATTATATAAAAACAACACTATGTTTTAATTTCCAATATATTTAAAGTCACTTGACAATTGTTTCATCATACAATGGCTTCTTCAGAAGTAAATAGGAAAGAAAAATATTTAGTAGTAATCCTGGTTAAATAGTGCTTAAAAAACTATCCTTAATTACCTAAGATTATGCTAATCATTTTATTATATTATTTACACACAAAATTATTTTAAGAATGCAAATCTGTGGTACTATTTCCGAGAACTAATAAAGATTAAGTAAGGGTGAATGGTTTAAGTCCACCTTTTCGTTTAGTAATTGAATGGAGTTTTTCCGTTTGTTTAATTTCAAGACATTCAAGCAAATTTAATTTTTTAGATTTATTTTCTACATGTAGGATTTTTAACGTATCATCAAAATTATGGGATTCGTTTATTATATGGGTTGCGTAATGTGAATTGTTCTTATTTTTTAAATAACTATGTTTATGTTCTTTAATGCGAGTTTCAAAAGATCTACCAGTTTGTCCTACGTAGGTTTTAGTACAAGATCCACAATTTAATAAATAAACTCCTGATTTTAAGGAATTCTTAGATTTGGTTTTGTTATTCAAAATTATACTCCCTAAGGAACTACTGGTTTTGAATGCTATTTTTATTGTTCTTTTTTATTAAATGTTTGGAAATTGTTCTAGTTATTTTCCCTATGTATGTGAGTGTACTAAATTTTCCTTTTTTGTCATTAATTGTGGCATAAATTTAGAGAGATTGCTCGTTTAAAGGATTTTTTATTCAAGATATTATCTATAATGTTGGGGTCATATCCATTATTAATTGCTATTTGTTTGATTATGTTGAATTCTTTGTTAAAATTAGTTTTAGTCATGGGGATATGTAACAATCTATGTATGAAAGAGTTAAAAGCTGCCATTTGTTGTGAGGATAAGGGTGGGATGAGCTATTGTGTATGACTGTGCCAGTATGTGAAGGTTTGTGAAAAATCGAGAAATCGTGTTTATTGTTCACTTTTGATGTAGATATGTCTAAGAAATTTATAGAGTTATTGGTTTCTAATTCTATGGTAAATTTAATATTAGGATGCAAATTATTTAGGAAGTTAAGGAGGATTATTAGTTGTCTATCTGTTCCCGTGAAACAGGAAATGATATCGTCAACATATCTATACCAGTAAACAATATTTTTGCTTACCGCGTTTTGATGAATTTTTAGTTCTAAATAATCCATGAAAATTTCCGCTAGTAACGGACTTAAAGGATTACCCATTATTAGACCTTCTTTAGATGTATAAAAGTTGTCGTTGAATTCAAATAGTTTTGATCCAAGCACGTCGTAAGTAAATCTAAAATATCCCGTTTAATAATTTCGTTTACTTTATTCTTGATTAAGAGCTTATGTACTAATTCTATGACTTCATATGGTGAGATACTAGGAAATACGTTTTGTACATCAAATGAGATAATTCTAGAATTTTCCGGTAAGTTAATATTTTTAATTTTATCGATTAGTTTATAGGTATTGGCTAAAGGTTATATTAGACATGTTTCGATCAACGCAATTAGACATTTTGGAGAATCTCGAGCGGTTGCACTTGATCTATTCACGGCATTCGACCGTGTTCGACATAATGTATTGTTGGCGAAACAACGCTCTTATGGTATATCTGAAAGATTTTGTTTATTGTTCACGTGTTTCCTTAGAAAGCCTACTATGTGGATGGTAGTTGACAGAGTTCTTTCTAGAACCCTCACGATCTACGTTAATGTGCCCAAAGCTCCATATTGTCTCCTATTCTCTCTATATTTTATATTAATGATCTACTTGAAAGAACCAGAAATCCAATCTATAGCTTTGCCTATGATAGTACGCCTGTCTTGTGTGGTCACTCCATTTCTTTAGCATCACTCAACTTGTTGGGTGTTAACTCGGGAGCAAATAAGTCTTGGTATAAACATGTTGCATGCATAGCAAAGAAAACCCCCCAAAAGCGAAGAATTTTATTTCCTACTAGAAAGCTCTACACTCCCAAAACTTTACAAGAAAATTCGACCAACACTGAAATAATGTTCTCATGTTTGGTGCTCTGCTCCAAAAGATACGCTTTATTTCTTAGATACTATTCCAGAGAGCTATTCGTCTGACTGGAGATTCAGAACTCATCCTCTTCTTCGTCCTGTCCCATATATTCACATACGTCGGGGTCTATGTACCATGTCTTCAGTTTATATTAAGGTTGTGTCCATATAAATTGACGCATCATCCGGAACTTTATACCGGTCCCTGATATTCTGGATCCACGAGTGCTGCTTTCTACTGGGTCCTCGTCGACCCTCCATTTTTCCTTGTTGAATAAGTTTTGGAATCAAGTAGCGGTCACTTCTTAGTATACGCCCAAAATAAGACACCACTTTTGTTTTACGATATTAAGTAGTTGCCTCTCTACACCGACCCTTTGAAGCACTTTTTCACTAGTTAAGTGTGCTGTCCAAGAAATTCGTAGTAAACGTCGCAGTATTCACAGCTGGAAAGCTGCGATACGATTCAATGATCTCACTTTTAACGACCCTCTCTTTATACCATATAAAAGGAGTGGCCAGACATCGTATTTTATTACTCGTAGGCGCAGGGCGAGTGGCAATTGTCTTTGAAGCAGCCTATTTTTCAACTTTAGAAAGGTATCCTTTGCCATGTCAATTCGCAGTTTAACCTCCCCATCCGAATCCCATCGTTCGTTGACGACAGAGCCAATATATTTGAATTTAGTAACCCTCTCAATCTCTTGATCCTTTATAAAGAGAGATGCATCCCCTTCATCCATCCATCATTTTGGTTTTCCCAATATTTATACGTAGCCCATACCCCTCGTCAACAGCATTCAGCTTATTAATTAGAATGTGCAGATCTTCCATGTTATTGGCAACTACTGCGGTATCGTCTACATACCAGAACTCACCAGCTACTTTCATTCCTTGGAACATTGTCCCTATTGTGCACTACAGCCTCTTGACCTACTGTACTCCCTTCTCTTCGTTATATGAACGTCCTCCCTTTAAGCAGGTTAATTAGCTTCCCGCCAAGCCCTTCATGTGGTAGTTAATCGCCTCGATGTAGGCCTTTGAACAGTTTATGCTTCTATGAACGTAGCCTGTCTAATTTAAAGCGGTTTTCACGCAGCATGTGTGTTATGCTTATAAAA
The DNA here is from genome assembly GCA_019049505.1 of Pachyrhynchus sulphureomaculatus. Classification (NCBI taxonomy): domain Eukaryota; kingdom Metazoa; phylum Arthropoda; class Insecta; order Coleoptera; family Curculionidae; genus Pachyrhynchus; species Pachyrhynchus sulphureomaculatus. The sequence continues at coordinate 226,845,695 of CM032447.1, read as the reverse complement.
GAAACAAATTTCACTTTGCTGCCAAAAGATAGTTTAGCTATGGCGACGCACACTGGGAAAAATCAGACATTTTGTACACAAACATCGAGACCTGGCTTATGTTTTGACCAATTTGAACAATTTTTTGTAAATACTTGTGAATACTTCTAGTTTGCTCTCCAACTGCAGAATTTTAAATAAATTGACTTATTATGATTACATCTGATCATATATCGGTTATATGAAAAATACATATTTACCCCATATTAGGAATAGTACAAAATTCGACTAAATTTGATGTTTTAAGATATATTAACCTTCTCAATTCGAATTCGAACATAATTTAAAAAAAAAATATTATACTTTAACCTCAAAAAATAGCTTCCAGATGCAAACATTCATAATCCTAGGAATGGAATAGTTCTTTACTGCACAAATCTATCTGAATATGATAACTTTATGCATTTTGATTTAGCTGATAAAGGACTGACATCAAAATTGTCCCTGTAAAGCAAATAATAACCTCAGGACCACACAGTATATTGAAATTTTTAAAAAAATTATAATAAAAGTATTATTTTAGAAACAGAGTTACTCATTAATATTGCTTTATCTAGATTGTTTAATACTGTATGCCTACATCCAATAAATAATCCGTATTACATCCTAAACCGGTGCCAGGACAATAATACCATGAAAACAACTGGACCAAATTATCACATGGGATTTCATTAATGCTCTCAATGAAAGGACAAAGACTCGTCTAAGGGTTATTATAATGCCCTTCATGCCTTTCACGCTCTCCATCTACGTGTTCTCGGGATGTTCATATTAAAATTCTGTATTGAGAGGATTATGTGAGTTGAAACTGTGGATTTGGAGAGAGAATGTATTTTCATGAAACGAAAAGCTTATTTTCAATTAATTTATGGAGAATAAATGAATAATTCATATAATAAAAACGAAAAATTTAGTTAGATAGACCAGTAAACAAAAAATACTAATATGTATATAGTTCGTGATATTCATATTAAGATAACCACAGAGCACGTTTTACATAGATAGTAATTGTTGCCGAAAGGCAATCACGCCCGTGGCAACAATACCGCGTGGACTAAAAGGTTCGGCATTGTAGCATTTATTTTTTACAGTTTTTCTTTCCCTTAAATTTACCTACAGGGATTTTACCAGTAAATCCCAAAAGTTTGGTAATAGCATGATCACCTTAACCTTATTAGATCTTTAGACAAATGTTTCTACCCGAAAGGACTCGTTTTTAGTGTTCCGTACGGAACATTTATAAGATCACTTCGGTGTCTGTCTGTCCGTCCGTCTGTCTGTCTGTCCGTCTGTCACACCCGATTTTCTCCGAAACTATTTGTCATAAAAAGTTGAAATTTGGTAATAATATAGGAATTAATGGCCTCATCAGAGCCATGTAGTTTTGAAAGTTAAATTTTGACTTAAGGGGTTAGTTTTGAGGGGTGAAATCGGAAGTGAAAAAAAAAATTTTTACTAGGTAATCGAGTGTGGTGTCAAATGAAAGCTTGTAAAAACACGAGTAAAAAATATTTATGTAATGTAATACTTGCACGCACTTTTCTTTGTATTATTTTTAAAAAAATCGCGAAAAATCGCTGCCCTTATCTCGAAAAGTACTTATCAAAAAATTTTGAAAAAATTCTGGAATAATCTCCACGGGGTGTAGATTGAACGAAAATTATCGCGAGTGCATTACCTGTAATAATTTATCTGGTATATAAAAAAAACAGAAATTTCCAAGTTATCAATTTTCAGTAAAGATTGGAAATAAACTTTGTGTTGAAAACTCATTTGGGGTGTGTTTTGTGAAGTCACTGATTATTTTATATTTCCGTTACAACATTTTTTATTTTAAAAGCAATCAACGTACGGAACACTAATTGCGCAAGTTCAACTTGCACTTGACCGGTTTTTTTTTTACCTTGAGTATTTTTTTGAGTCTCCTTATATTATTAATAAAAAGTAATAGGGTATAATATTTCTTTTTTGTGGGTTTCGTTACAAATGTGTTACCTTTTCAAGTTTTTCACTTCTGGTCAATTTTCAATAATACTATAGGATGTACTCTCGTAAACGTTGGAACCAGCGTGTCGGGTTTCAGGGAGACAGGTCGGCTGCAGCCCAGAAAGAAATTTTTGATAAAGAGCGTGGAACGACAGGTGTTTTACTTTAATTCTGTGCACCTGTTTTTTAAGATGCTGCATCCTAAAATCGCAGTTATCTCTGTCATTTTGGATTAGAAAACTTTTCATAGGAGAGTCGCAACATCTGCAAAGCTGTAGGTTGGATTCCTGGTAATTTCCAGCAGATCGTTAGTGTAAATGAAAAAGAGAGTAAGAAACAGTATGGAGCCCTGGGGCACACTGGCGTTGATAGTGAAGGTGTTAGAAAGGAACTCGTTGATTGCCACTCGTATAGAACGCGAGCGTAGTTTAGCCAACAATCCATCATGCCAAATACGGTCGAATGCCTTAGATATATTAAGAGCAAGAGCTCGAGATTCTCCACAGTGATCAATTGCGTTGTTCCAAAAGTTAGAAGATTTCCTGTTGATCTATAATTACGAAAGTCATATTGATAGTCGCTAATAATATTGAATTGAAGATATTTTAGAAGATGCTGATTGATAGCCTTTTCCATGACTTTCGATATTATTAAAAGCAATGCGATTGGTCGGTAGTTGTTTGGCAAGGTCTTTTTGATTTTTTTGGATATCGGCTAAACTGTAGCGCATTTCCAGCAGGAAGAAAATGTTCCCTCCCTGTAGGATAGGTACTGCAAGACAGCGTGGCAACGCTAACTTGCAGTACTTCTCCCAAATACCTCTAGCCACATGCGGCGGAGTCGATAAGGTAAAATCATTTGAAATACCTAAGGTCTTTTTATAGGTAATACTATGTTTTGTTTTCTTTTCAGGGTTTTATTACTTTTACTGCTATTTATGATTTCCAAAATTTCTACCATCAGCTCCCCTTCCGGCTATACTTTTCTTTATCAAGAAATTTTCCGTATTTTTTTACTACCAGCCCTATTACTACGGACTGGACACATTCAAATCCGATTTTCTTAATTTTGCCGCACCTTGATGCAGAGTCAATTTCTAGTCCAGTAAAAACAAAGACACGATTCATTTTTCGACTTTTGGAGTTACTTTGCCTACCGAGCCACATTTTAGCAAGTCCTCGACATTTTTCGTCACATTAAAATGATTTACAATTCGCAAACGATGCGGACTAATAATATATTTACCGGTCATTTTAGACTCCTTGGATGGGAACAAAGAAGGACTGCCTCGAAACGACGCGCGAAGTGACTCATTCTCGATTTTACGTGATTTCCACGAAAGTTCGGAATCGACTGATACTTTTACTAAAATGTGTCGTAGACAAAGGTTCCCTCTACCGATTTTTTGTCGAATCGCATCTACTAAAAATGAATTATCGCGGACACGTTCTTACTTGACCGACTGAATTTCTTTAACTCCGACTTTATCGACGATGAAAGCAAAGCGCTGTGATACCACTGACAATGTTTAAGCAACAATAACAACCCTCAACATTACGCCAAAAATAGATATAAAAACGCATTTAAATTCTTCTTCTTCTTCTCATAGTGCCACCTCCATTACTGAAGTTGGGCTGTAATCACGTCGAATATTTCTTTTTCCTGGGCAATTCTTAATAAGGTACGGGTATCCAGACCTGTCCCCACACCTCTTTTCCCTTCAATTTTCCCTTCCATCAACAACCGGAGCAGTCAGTAACGTGGACCCCTATAAATATGTCCCAAGTAACGAGTTTTTTGTCTTTTAATAAATGACAATAGTTCTCTTTTTCTACCCATTCGACGAAGTACATCTTCATTATTAACACGCTCTGCCAAGAGATCTTTAATATTCTGCGCATGACCCATAATTCGAAAAACTCCGAACATTTCATTGATCGTACTCCCAAGATCCAAGCCTCAACTCCATATAAAAGCACCGGATATATATAAACCTTTACAAAACAATAACGAGTATCCAAAGAAAGGGTTGAGTCTGTGAGGAGGTGTCCCATTTTGAGAAAAGCCGCTGTAGCCATTCCATTGCGAACTGTTACCTCAACTTCAGGATTCAAATCATTAGTTACCCAACACCCTAGGTATTTAAATTTGTTTACTTGTTCTATCAACTGATCGTAAACACGAATATCTGTTTTTAACCCGGGTGTTCTTGAAATGACCATTATTTTCGTTTTATTAACGTTTACTTTCATGCCTAAAACATCGCCTTCCCTAGATATATTGTTCATAAGACGCTGAAGTCCATCCGCTGTATCTGCTGTAATAACGGTATCATCAGCGTACCTTAGGTTGTTAATGATTTTGCCATTAACTTTGATAACATCTGTGGCATTCTCTAAGGCCTTCTGGAGTATGTGCTCAGAGTATAGATTAAAAAACCGGTCAAGTGCAAGTTGAACTTGCGCAATTAGTGTTCCGTACGTTGATTGCTTTTAAAATAAAAAAAATTTTGTTACCGAGGTATAAAATGATCAGTGACTTCACAAAACACACCCCAAATGAGTTTTCAATAAAGTTTGTTTCCAATCTTTACTGAAAACTGGTGACCTTGAATTTTTTTTTTTTTTTTATATACCAAATAAATTATTAAAGGTAATGCACTCGTGATAATTTTCGTTCAATCTATACCCCGTGGAAAATATTCCAGAATTTTTTCAAAATTTTTTGATCAGTACTTTTCGAGATAAGGTAGGGGACAGCGATTCTTTAAAAGTAATACGAAGAAAAGTGTGCGCAAGTATTACATTATATATATATATATATATATATATATATATATATATATATATATATATATATATATATATATATATATATATATATATATTTTACTCGTGTTTTCACAAGCTTTCATTTGACACCACACTCGATGACCTAGTAAAAAAAATTTTTTTTCATTTCCGATTTCACCCCTCAAAACGAACCCCTTAAGTCAATATTTATGTTACGGTGGTATAAAATGATCAGTGACTTCACAAAACACACCTCAAATGAGTTTTCAACAAAGTTTGTTTCCAATCTTTACTGAAATCTGATGACCTTGAAATTTTTGTTTTTTTTATATACCATATAAATTATTAAAGGTAATGCACTCGTGATAATTTTCGTTCAATCTACACCCCGTGGAGAATATTCCAGAATTTTTTCGAAATTTTTTGATAAGTACTTTTCGAGATAAGGCTCGGGACAGCGATTTTTCGCGAATTTTTAAAAATAATACAAAGAAAAGTGCGCGCAAGTATAATACTATATATATATATATATATATTTTTTACTCGTGTTTTCACAAGCTTTCATTTGACACCACACTCGATGACCTAGTAAAAAAATTTTTTTTTCACTTCCGACTTCACTCCCCAAAACTAACCCCTTAAGTCAAAATTTAATTCTTATTAATTACTATATTACTACCAAATTTTACCTTTCTATGTCAAATATTTTCGGAGAAAATCGGGTATGACAGACAGACAGACAGACAGACAGACACCGAAGTGATCTTATAAGTGTTCCGCGCGGAACACTAAAAGAACGGGGAAAGAACACATTCCTGACGAATACCTCTTTTTATTCCTATTTCTCCAGTCTCTCTGATATTTACTCGTATTGTCGCCACCTGATCCCAATATAGGTGAGTAATGAATCTGATGTCATTTTCGTCAAGGTCCATATTTTGAAGCATTTGTATTAATTGTGGATGCTTGACTCGGTCAAATGCTTTTTCGTAGTCGATAAAACATAAGTAAACGTCCTTCCTTTGATCTCTACATTTCTGTAAAAATACACCCAGCCCGAAAGCATTTAAATTGATTGAATTAATTTACTGTATCCACTGGTGTGCTGAAGCTGAGAAAGAATATATCATTTAAAATAAGTGATCTGAACAATTATAATTCGCCTGATATTTAATTTCCATTAACACTTCCGTTTCTTTCTGGCCAGTAGGACTTATTGCAAAGTACTTTATTTTCAAGATAAAAAGCTATAAAATTCCATTTAAATCAAAGACCAAATCGGATAAGCGAAGAAAAGAAATAAGAAGGAATTTAGCAAAAAAAGGTATTTCTTGCAGATTATTTTAAAAGTAAAATTTCCACTCACCTTACGCTTCTGCTTTTCCCCTAAGTCTAAAATATTCTCGAAATATCCTTGAAATATCTTCTTAAATTCCGAGGGTATTGTGTTAAGCGGCCATTTGGACGACTATTCTTTTTTCTCCTGGAACAATACGAGCTTCTTAAATTATTCAGTATAGTTAGGACGTTGTTAAAGCATTTAAATTACAATTTTTGCAGACTAAAATGAAATGTTTAAAATAAAGAAATGTTGGAAGCATCTTGAAAATAAACTTGGGACGAATTTAAAAATACTATTTGCTGTTCACGGAAAAAAAATAACAATATGCTCTCAACAAGGCGTATCGTTATAGACACATATTCGTCCGAACAAACCTTGCTTACTTAATTTTAATGAATAAATTCATAGGAAGCTGCAATGTCGCGAGGACGTTACATGATACTTACAATAAACCGCCAGGTGTATTAAAGTATCAGAGGTACAGTTTCTAAGCTTTCTCTTTACAAGGAAACAAACGTTTTCAATAAGGTTGGCGTCCGGCGATTGTGAGGACCACTCTAGTATCTTATCGTGGGCCCAAGTGAGCCGCTTCGCGACGTGTTTTTCGCCCAGCAAAGGTTTCTTCAACGTACTTCGGTATTTGACATGATGATCACGAAGATGTTGTCGAATGGGGCACATTCTAAACTTTTCTTAATTTTTGCTGTTTTTTGACGTAGCGTCGATTTCGGGTTCCATGAAAACAAAGACACGATTCGTTCTTCGACTTTCGGAGTGACTTTGCCTACCGAGTCATGTTTTGGCAAGTCATCGACATTTTTCATCTCGTTAAAACGATTTACCCACTTCTTCACCAATGCCACCGATTTTTAAATATAATTAGCGGCCGCGGAATATGCCATTTTAGGCCCCTTTGGATGAGAACAAAGAAAGACTGTACTCAGTATACATCACCACAACACCAATCACTTTATTCTTGCACTCGACGCGCATTTCGCTAACTACCTTAGCTTCATCAGGAGCTAAAGTTAAAATACAAATCTACCCTATTTATACTCAGCCTAACCCTTGAATTACTCAGGTGGAACTAATGGCATAGGCAAGGCCCATCAGTTCCGGTCAAGTAACCAGTAGAGGGGACTATAAGGAATAGGCCCTCTGTATTTATTTAAACTACTTTTACATTTATGCGTTCAACGCTCTCCTATCAGATATATTTTTAATTAATCTTAAATTTACAATATGATCAGCTACAAAGGCATATTCGGCAATGCTAGACTTTTCTGTTCTACTGTTTTTTAAGTGTGCTAAATGTTCTTTAAATCGTGTTTTAATTGACCTTTTAGTTTGCCCAACATATTTTTTGTTACAATCATTACAACTAATTTCATAAATTCCACTTTTCTCACAATTTTATCTTTGGGATTTCCTAAGATATTCCTCAGATTGTCTGATGACTTATAGACTAAGGTGAGGCCTACCTTATTAAATACCTTATTAAGTCCCTTGCTATATTTCGGGTTATATGGTATGTAGACATACTTGGTGTTATCTTCTTCGCGTGTAAAAAATACATACAAGAAAGCAAATACTGATACGATACAAAGAAAGCAAATATTGATGACTTTGTTTCTAAATTAAATAGCCGGTATGATTCCATTAAATTAACTTACGAAGTTGAGAACAAAGGACAGCTGCCTTTTCTAGATATTTTAATTATTAAAAAATAATAATAGATTAGACTTTGATATCTATAGGAAAGACACAGTAACAGATAGATATATTCCTAATGATTCATTTCATTGCAAACAACACAAATTAGCCTCATTACATTTTTTAGTTCATCGTTTGGTCACTTTTCCTCTGAATAGAGTAAACTTTAATAACGAAAGGAATCGTATTAGAAATATAACTAGAGTTAATGGTCATGCCGAGGACTTAGTAAACAAGTTAATAAATAGACATAAGTTCAGGTTAAATATTCAGAAATCCACTTTTTTTACACGCGAAGTAAATAACACCAAGTATGTCTCCATACCATATAATCCGAAATATAGCAGGGGACTCAATAAGTTATTTAATAAGGTAGGCCTCACCTTAGTCTAGAAGTCATCAGACAATCTGAGGAATATCTTAGGAAATCCCAGTGAGAAGATTCCTAATTGTGAGAAAAGTGGAATTTATGAAATTAGTTATAATGATTTTGACAAAAAGTATGTTGGGCAAACTAAAAGATCAATTAAAACACGATTTAAAGAACATTTAGCACACTTAAAATTCAGTAGAACAGAAAAGTCTAGCATTGCCGAACATGCCCTTGAAGCTGATCGATCATATTGTAACACTAGATAATTTAAGATTAATTAAAAATGCATCTGATAGGAGACTGTTGAACGCATACGAAAGTATGGAAATTATAAAATGTAAAAGTAGTTTAAATAAACACAGAGGGCCTATTCCTTATAGTCCCCTCTACTGGTTACTTGACCGGAACTTATGGGCCTTGCCTATGCCATTAGTTCCGCCTGAGTAATTCAAGGGTTAGGTTAAGTATAAATAGGGTAGATTTGTAGTTTAGCGTCGAGTGCAAAAATAAAGTGTTTGGTGTAGTGGTGATATATACTGAGTAGTGTCATTATGCCAAAGATTCCACATTCCCAACTTAGTAAAGAAAGACTGCCTCGAATCGACTCGGAAACTTGGATTTTACGTGATTTCGACGAAAATTCGGAATCGACTGATACTGTTACTAAAATACGTCGTAGACAAAGGTTCTCTACCGATTTTTTGTTGAATCGCTCGAATCGTATCTACCAAAAATGAATTATCGCGGACATGTTCTTACTTGACAGACTGTAGCTCACAGAGAGATTTTTATTGATTTAAATAACACTATTTATGAATATGTCACACAGTAAAATTTGTAAAATTAGTTGTTGAATGATCATATGGACCATTTGGTCATTCTGAAGAAACCCTAATCTTTTAAAGGGCTGTTCAATGCTCCCTTCCCATTTTAGGAAACAACTGGTACGTTTATAATTGGTTTAGCTCTCAGGAGTTAATTTCTTCTTGGTTGTTTTTACTTTTATTTAATGAATTCTCTTAGGATATAATGAATCTCTTTTTTCCGTGAATGATTTATAAATATATCGTAAAATTAGAGATGCTAGTGATTTTTTTTTTTTTTTTTTTATGGGTCTAGCACACGTGCTGCAGGGAAGTCCCTAAAGCGCTCCAGGAGCGACACGAGTGCGGAAAAAGCGATTCACGTTGTTCTTGAATCGCTGTAAATTGTACTCGGTGGGAAACACAGCGCTGGGCAAATTATTCCAAAGGGATGACGTTCTCCATATAAAAGATTGCTTGAAAAGCGTTGTACGCGGAGTAACAAGCTGAACCTCATACGGATGCGAAGCACCAGCGCGAAGTGTATTTCTAACATGCACCGCTTTGGGAGGAATTAAGCGGGCTACATCCTTCGAACACTTTCCATGAAAATACTTGTAGAACAGACTCAAGTCGCCAACCGTTCCTCGATGTTTCAGCGAATCAAGGCCGCCGGTCAATTCCGGGTCCCCAATCAGACGGTCCGCTCTTCTCTGAACAGAATCCAACAAATGCAGTGTATGTTTGGGAGCGGAGCCCCAAACGTGGGAGCAGTATTCCATAGTTGGTCATGCTAGTGATCGTTTGAATATACAGCAGCAAGTAGGAATCCACTTGAAATAACTCGGAGTAAATATCTCTAAAACTGTAAAATTATGTGATACATAACTTCAACATAATCGCTATTTTGTGTCATATAAATCAATGCTTTGTAAAATAACTAAATAATATGTTAGGCTAATTCTTCCCTTAACTAATTAGGTAATATAATATATTTATAATAGGTCAGTGAGTATGCTTAAATAGGGTGGTATATTATTTATATGACAATTCTGGGAAATTTCTACCAAATGGCGGGAAATTTTGTTAAGGGACATATATATATATATATATATATATATATATATATATATATATATATATATATATATATATATATATATATATATATATATATATATATATATATGTAGCGACGTTCAAAATCTCCTACTTTTAAAGTATGAGTAAATTAGGGTTTTTATGATTTAAATTTATTTGAACTTAGAATTCTCGCAACTGTAGTTTTATTCAGATTCAATAAAGCTGATCTTTTGTGAAGTGAATCTTTTAAGCCAAAAGATTACTACCGACATCCTTACTTGATTTTGATTATCTTCATTTGAAACACATCCCCGATATATATTTTTTTAAAATTTATTTTCGACACTTTCATAAATCTTAAATTCATTTATTAGATATCCTACAGTTGTGAAGTGTACAGTTTTATTAGGATGTCTATTATTAAAGATTTCTGCTGCTTCTCTAAAATTTTTATAATTATCTCCAACTATCAGAACAATTTCAATTATATTTTTTCAGCTTAAAATTTGTAGTGATTTCGTTTTCTTTTATTCCATAAATAATCCAACAATTACTGATGTGTTTACTTCATTATAAATCATTATTTTTTATTTTCCCTGTAGACCATCAAATACTTTAAATTTTTGATGCCTGATTATGGATTTTCATGTGATGCAGAATTTTTTATAATATTTTTATATTTTTTGTAGTATGTGAATTAACCTTTTTCTCAATTTGTATAAAACTTTTTGGGACATACTGTATATATATATATATATATATATATATATATATATATATATATATATATATATATATATATATATATGAGGCTGGTTTGAAAAGTCCGTGCAAAGTCCGAGAGATGGCACCACCGGCGCGCATCGAGGTCATGTTTAGTTAGTAGCATCTCTTGAATGAACGCACACCAAGTTTCAGCCATATTGGTCTATTTCTTTGTGTTTGACATTCGTGTGAATCAAGGAAGTCGAGTGATTTTCAAGAAATGGACGAAAAAGAATTTCGTGTGGTGATTAAACATTACTTTATGAAAGGCAAAACGCCTCAGGAGACTAAAGAGAAGCTTGATAAACATTATGGTGACTCTGCACCTTCGATTAGAACAGTTTATAAGTGGTTTCAAAATTTTCGGACTGGCCATATGGGCACAAGTGACGCTGAACGTTCTGGACGGCCTGTGGAGGTTACGACTCCAGAAATCATTGATCAAATCCATGATATGGTGATGGATGACAGAAGAGTTAAGGTGCGTGAGATTGCTAGTGCTGTGGGCATCTCGACTGAACGGGTACATAATATTTTGCATAAACATTTGGACATGAGAAAGCTATGCGCAAGATAGGTGCCGCGATTTCTCACGCTTGACCAAAAACGGAATCGTGTGAAGTGTTGCAAGGATGGTTTGCACCTGTTTCAGAAGAATCCGGAGGACTTTAAGCGTCGTTTCGTCACTGTGGATGAAACGTGGATACATTACTATACTCTTGAGACCAAACAACAATCTAAACAATGGGTTACCAAGGGGGAATCTGCACCAAAAAAGGCGAAGACTGTCTTTTGGGATTCGCAAGGGATAATCCTCATCGACTATCTGGAAAAGGGTAAAACTATTACAGGTGAATATTATTCATCGTTATTGGACCGTTTGAAAACCGAGCTGCAAGAAAAACGCCCGCGATTGGCCCACAAGAAAGTCCTTGTCCATCACGACAACGCACCAGCACACACCTCAGCAGTTGTGGTCGCAAAATTAATGGAAATAGGATTCCAACTCGTTTCACATCCCCCCTATTCTCCAGACTTGGCTCCTTCGGACTACTATTTGTTCCCCAATTTGAAGAAATGGCTGGCGGGACAAAGATTTTATTCAAACGAGGAGGTGATTGCAGACACTGATGGATATTTTGCAGACTTGGACAAATCCTATTATTCGGAAGGGATCAACAAACTAGAACATCGTTGGACGAAGTGTATAAGCCTAAAAGGAGACTATGTCGAAAAATAAAAAAGGTTTACCCCAAACACATAAGTAGTTTTTATTTTTGCACGGACTTTTCAAACCAGCCTCGTATGTATATGTATATATATATATATATATATATATATATATATATATATATATATATATGTATATATATATATATATATATATATATATATATATATATATATATATATATATATAAATATATATTTCTAATCAAGTTAGTTTAAGTTAATATAACATTATTGATCTAATTTAAACTTTAAGCTCCATTAGTAATAAGGAGAAAAAACTTAAAATAGTTAATATTTTCTATTCCATGTTGTGGTAATGTATATCATAATTTATAAAATTGTGAAAAATGAAAGAGTATAATATATAATCTATGTATTACCTTTAGTATACAAATGCCAGCAAGAAAAAAAAAACAATCCATGATACAGTAACTTTAAATAAATTTATAGTCGTACATAAAATTTACATTTTCAAAAAAAAGTAGTAATTTTTCATACTTGTTAAAAGAAAAAATAAATATAAAATATTTTGTTGCCTACGTACGTTATTTCTGTTCCGAATATTTTTCCTACGTCAGTAAAAATATTTTATCTCAAATATGTTACCTACTTTTTTCTTTCTTATACTTTATTTCTTTATATAGAGGAAATAAAAAATAATTTCACGGTTTTTGTAGTCTTCCATGATAATGGAATTTTTTTTCTTTTATAAGACCTATCTGTCTTTCTCAATAACATAGTACAAACAGGGCGAGTCTGGTTTATTATTAAATTTATATATTCAATATTTACATCCTGTCATTAAAATTTTGATACTAAGCATTCTGCAACACTTAATACTTGAGGACGGATAGCAGATGTAAAATTGTAGCACATACACGTATATGGGGATGCAACTGACTGACAATGGGAAGTTGGATGATGCTATCAAATACAGAAACACTCGAGGACGAAGCTTATTACACAACGAAATAGTTGTGTTGTGACAGTGATATTTAAAATAAATTGGTGGTAATTTTCAATCTAACCAAACAATTTCAATATACAGGTGACGAATTTGATTTCCGACAAGCAGGTTGGTGATGTAACTTAGTTGGTAAAGCTCAGGGGTACTTATTTTGATATCGTAGGTGCGATTCTTACCTGTACCGATAAACTTCTTCTTTTCTTGTGATTGGGTCCTTGCTTTAAAATATTTTCCTATTTACCTTCTTTCTCTAACTCTTAATTTTGTTTTTTTCTTGTAGAAGCCCAGGGACTATTGCTTTTGGTTCCTTAATTTTGTAATTCTAGCATCCTACTTTTTTGAGATCGAACCTTCTTACATAAGGTTTTCCCAGATTCCTTCAACAGTGGATGATCTGAGAAAACAGATAGCACAATATGTATCAGTGGTCTTCTGTCCTCTGATACATCTGGTATTACTTCTTACTCTGGTAATTTTCTTGAAAGAAAATTGAGGTTCGAATATTTGCAACCTATTAAAAGATATAGAATAGAAAACGGACCCATCATTCATCTAGATGAAACTTGGTTCGATACCCACGATATTATAAAAAAAAGGGGAGTAATTGAGTAGCAAATGTCACATTAACGCTCTTTCAAAAAAAGAGAAACACAAGGAGGGTCACAATAATACCCACGGATTGAACAAATGGATCTTGAATTGTCTGCTCTTCTCGGCTAAAATACTGAAGGTTCGAATTTAGAATATCACCAACATACTACCTTAAAGCTGGTGGCGGGAAAGTATCCAGAATATCGAAGGAAAAAATTGGAACACAATGGCTCTGTACAGAGGAAGATCGAAAGACTTGGAAGAGGCCTACATCCAGGAGTGGATGAGAGCAGGTTGAAAGGAAGAACTACCTCCTAACATTCTGAAACTGGAATGAAGACTGCCTATTTAAAAATATTCTAGAAAACAGTGTTAATATTTTTTTGAGTGTTAGTTAGTTATTGACCATTTTAGAGAATCTCGGGCGATTGCACTTGATCTATCCAAGACATTTGACAGTGTTTGGCATAGAGGATTGTTGGCTAGGTTACGGTCTTATGGTATATCTGATAAGTTTTGTTTATGGCTCTCATGCTTCCTCAGAGGGCATTCTATACGAATGGCAGTCAACGGATTTCTTTCTAGTACCGTCACTATCAACGCCGCGACGATGCTAGAGAATTGGAGTGTCTCGACATAACTATGTCGGGTTCAGCAGCGTTAACCTTTTTAGAAAAAATTGCTGCCGGAATTTTTGTAGCGTTAAATTTTTTTTTCTTCCTAAGTCAGAATCTATTCTAGGTCTTTATTAAGTTGAACGACTTCGTGCTCTCTGCGGATATATACATGAGTAGATAATATTCGAGTTCTCAAAATGAATTACGAAATAAGTATACTGTCATCTGCAAAGCTGTAGATTGAAATCTTGGTCCCTTCCAGCAGATCGTTATTGTAATTGAGAAAGAGAGTAGGAGACAGTATGGAGCCTTGATGCACACCGGCGCGTCGTTCAATTTGCTGCTGAGTTAATTTGGGAGCAAATATGCCTAGGAAAGAATATGTTACATGCATACAAAAGAGAGTTTCGCTAGTGCTTGCAATATTATTTCGAACTAGAAGGCGCTATACCCCACATCAACTGCTAATTTTGTATAAAGTTCAAGTTCGAACGAACGATGAAATACTGCTCCTATGTTTGGGCCTCTGCTTCCAAACATACACTGCATGTGTTGGATTCTATTCAAAAAGCTGTTCTCCTGATCGGAGACCCAAAACTCCCAAGGAACTTTGGTTCCTTGGAACATCAAGGAACTGTTGGCAAGTTGAGTGTATTTTACAAGTATTTTCACCGAAAGTGTTCGAGGGATGTAGTCCATGTAATTCCTACCAGAGCGGTGCATGCTAGGAATATACGTCGCGCTAATTGAATCGGTGAGTTCGACAACCGTACAAGTCCAAAATTTGACATTTTAAACTGAGATAGCCATTTTGTTTTAAATATATCCCCCTATCTACTGATCATAAAAACCGTACGATATACTTAAACGTTAACGCTCTACAGTAGGCTGCCGTTCGGTGATGACTGGAAAAACCGTACATGTCCGTGACTTGTACGATTTTTCATCTCAGCTACTAAAATATCTGCAGTTATTTGTTTACAAAGAAAGAGTTGACTTCGTGTGGGTTTTATTAATTAAAATAGCTTAATTATCGTGTGTTTTTAAATTTGTTTAAATAAAATATGCCATCCTGTGACAGAGAAGATGTGGTTACTAGCAATGGCAACAAAAAAAGAAAAAGGAATATTGTTAGTTGGAAACATAACCAAAGAAAAATAGCACGTTTGCACGGTCAGGAATATGTTGGTAAAAACGGAAAACATATTGAAGCGAATGCATGCATGTAAGTTTACATTTTTTTTTTAATTAATTAATTTTAACTAATGAATACATTTTTAAGGTGTAAAAAAAAGTGCATGCAGCAGTTTACTGATGAAGAGAAAACAGAAATAA
The DNA here is from genome assembly GCA_019049505.1 of Pachyrhynchus sulphureomaculatus. Lineage (NCBI taxonomy): Eukaryota > Metazoa > Arthropoda > Insecta > Coleoptera > Curculionidae > Pachyrhynchus > Pachyrhynchus sulphureomaculatus. Next base: position 226,830,056 of record CM032447.1, on the reverse strand, counting down.
TATCAAAAATTATACGACGGTAAGCCAAAAAATGAACAAGATACGTATTTGCAGGGGCTTATTGAAGCAAAGCCTATGGAAAGACATCGGATAAGAGGCGTAAAACCTAAACAACAAAGAAAATCAAATTTTTTGTACTTTGTTATGAAACAATCAAATCGAATTTCCGTATGTAAACAGGCATTTATCAGTCTTCATGCCATATCTCATTGGCAAGTTCAGCGTTTTAAACACCTTACTTCTAGCTACAAAATCACCAAAGGATTTAAGAGGCCGGCACAACAACAGACCTCGTGCAATATGCGAAGAATGGATTGTGAAAATAAAAGAACACATTGAGTCATTCCCGGTTAAAGTTTCCCATTACTCCTCAAAAACCATTCATTATTTGGATGCATCTTTAAATGTGAAGAAAATGTACAATCTGTTTATAGATAAAATCCACAGCTAGAAAATTTGGTTAAATACGAATTTTATCTAAAATATTATAATGAAAACTACAATCTCAGGTTTGGAAGACCACAGGTTGATGTCTGCTCGGTATGTGAAAGCCTTGGAGCTAAACTTAAAGATGTTAATCTTAATGATAATGCAAAGAGAGTGGTTGCAGCGGAACTCATAGTTCATAAAAGGCGCGCAAAAAAGTTTTACACGAAACTAAAAGAAGTGCAATCTCTGTGTAAGGAACGACCAGAAGTAATGGCCTAGCTTTTGACTATATGCAGAATATGCCCCTCCCACATATCCCGGTTCAAGAAATTTTTTATCTGAGGCAACTTTGGGTATATGCATTTCAGATTCATAATCTTAAAGACAACACTGGTCATTTCTATAGCTACCACGAGGTGAAGCTCTAAAAGGATCTAATGAAGTATGAACATTTCTTTATGATTATATATTGAACCACATACCATCTGAAATCACTGAGTTACACTTATTTTTTGATGGATGTGTGGGACAGAATCGTAACCAGACCATGGTTCGCTTTTTGCTAGCATTGCAGGCGACCAAGAGATTTAACAAAATATACCATTACTTTCCAATAAGAGGGCATTCATTTTTGCCCTGCGACAGGGATTTTGGTTGTGTCAAGAGGGTGATTAAAAAACACGATCGAATTTATATTCCAGAGGAATATCCAGAAATAATACTATCTTCAAGGAAAAAACAGCCATTTACTGTAAAGTTAATTCGACATAACGATATTATTGATTTTAAAAAGTGGTGGCCGACTGATTATAAAAAAACGTGTTCTATTTTAGTCAGTGGTGATAATACTAGAAAAGAAAATTTTGCTGTGTCAAACTATAGGCAATTTCTTTATGACAGTTCAACTCCAGGTTATGTGACAACGTGGAATTACATAAACGGTTTTCTCTCCTACACATTTAAGTTATTAAAGCAACATAAGGAAAGTCCTTCTCTACCGACTGCTGGCGCTTATAAAGATCCTCTACCTATTAATGAGAAAAAAGTCGAGGATATTAAAAAAGTTATGCAATATATGACTGGTGAAATGTTAGAATTTTTCTACCATATAACATCCTGTAATACGACAACGGCAGAAAATGACGATTAAAATGTTTTAAATCAGTATTTATTTGTTATTCTTTTAGAACTATTAAAAATGTAATCATTTTTCACCTGTTTTATTTTTTTTTTTACGATACTGATTTCGAAAACCGTACTTGTCCACTAACTTCTTTTAGCTATAACTATTAGACCGTTTCGTTTATAGAAAAACTATTACTAGATATAAATCCCAGATCACCAGATCTAAAACTTCTCTGTGTATGCCAAACCTGAGAAATAAGTAATTTAAAAGATTATCAGTTTTCCTTAAATTTCTCAAAATGACATTTTCGGACATGTACGGTTGTCAAACTCACCGATTCAATTCTTCACATTCGTTTGAAGTTCAACTTGTCACTCCTTGGACAAACCTTTTCAAGCAGTCTTTGGTATGGAGAACCTCATTCCCTTGGACTAATTTGCCTTGGACTGTGTACAATTTACAGTGATTTACGACTAAAGTGAATAGCTTTTCTGACCTCCTCTGACGCTTAGGGCGGGTTTAGGGTTGTCCTGTAGTATGGGCAATACAAATAAAAGTAAAAAATTTAGACTAAAAAAAATTTGAAAGACAAAACTTTGGGTTAGCAAATGACAATATTTCGAAAATATGTAATTATAAAAAAATCTGATTTGGCACAAAGACATTAAGAGAAAGAATATGTTTGCGACAATATGGAAAAAGAAATGGGCCATTCTGTTTTAAGATTACCGACATATTACTGCATTTTTAATCCTGTATTTTCCTTTTTTTACACGAAATATTTCTATTAGTATATTTATCGTTGCTACTTCCTATTTTCACTTTTATATTTGATAATTTAATATGTCTTTAAAAACTAGTATTTTTTACTACCTGTTGAAATCACTAACCATATTAAGGTCGATCCTATTTTCCTAAAACGATAAAGGGTAGTCGAAATAGTATCGTGCCTTTTTCTCGTCAGATAGTTTTAATGTAAGGTAATGTAAGTCGCATAAGGTCATACTTAGCTACAGTTTAAAAGTGACATTTGACGGGCAAAAAACTGTTGGAATTCATTTATTCAGACTTAATTTACAGCGCCTTGAAGATGAAAGAAATTTCTGCGAAACTTAGCTATATTTTTCAATTTTAGTCCGATAAAGGCACAAACGCTGCGAAGGGCTATGAAGAAATTTCTGCTGTTTATGGTCAAGATACGTTATCAAAAGCAACTACCAAAAAATGGTTCAGTGGTTTTCGTTCTGGAAATTTAGTTGTTAAAGATGCTCCTCGCACTGGCCGACCAATAACGGAAAAAGTTGATAGAATTTTAGCAAAAGTTGAGGAAGACCAGTATGTAAGTAAAAAACTTATCCGGCTGAATATACATCTGCGAATCCCTATAGAAACGTAGTAACAACTAACCATTTTTGAGGCGGTTGATTACAGGTGTTGAAACGTGGATTAAGTACGACGATAATGTGTGAAAAAATCGTGATCGAAAAAGGATGACAAATGATGGCAAAATCCGGACAGACGCCAAAAAAGGTGATGCTGTGTATTTGGTAGAACTGGAAGGAAATCATGCAGCATGAGCTGCTACAGCCTGGCCAGATGATTGATTCTATACTCTACTGTCAGCAATTGACAAGACTGAAGTAAGTGATTGAAAAAAAACTGCTGGAGCTAGTGAACAAGAAGGGTGTCTTTCACCATGACAACTCCAGACCACATACATTTTTTATCACTTGGCAAAAACTGGGAGGACTTGGCTGGAAAGTTTTAATGTATCCACCGTATAGAACGGACCGTGCACCTTCACACCACTAATGTGTTGGTCTCTGCAAAACTCCCTAAATGGTGCTAAGTTAGTTTGAAGAGAGGCCTGTAAAAACCACTTGTCACAATTTTTTCCCCAAAAACTACAGAAGTTCTGTAGTGACGGGATTAGAGTGTTGCCACAAAAATGGCTGAAGGTCGACCAAATAAAATGGCAAAATTTTGGTTTAACAAAGTTCTTTTAAAAAAATAACCGGCCAAGTACAAGTCGAACTTGCGCAGTTAGTGTTCTGTAGGAAGATTGCTTTGGAAATAAAATTTTTTGTTACGGATGTAAAAAATGATCCATGACTTTTTATGTACCAGATAAATTATTAAAAGTAATACATTCGTGGTAATTTTCGTTCAATCGATACCCTGTGGACAATATTCCAAAATTTTTTCAAAATTTTTTGAACAATACTTTTCGAGATACGGGGGGGACAGCGATTTTTCGCAATTTTTTAAAAATAATAAAAAGAAAAGTGTACGCAAGTACCCCTTAAGTCAAAATTAAACTTTCAAAACTACACGGCTCTGATGAGGCCATCAATTCTCATATTAATGCTAAATTTCAACTTTCTATGTCAAATAGTTTCGGGTGTAACAGACGGACAGACAGACACCGAGTGATAAGTGTGTACGGAACATTAATAAAAAAAGAATTGTCTCAATTTTGACGTTAAAAGGCTCAATACTTTTTCGATAATCTAATATATGTATATGAAGCTGGATTGCCAGGTAATAAGACTCTAAAAATGAATTCAAAGTGAATTTTTATAAGTGATAATCAAGATTAAAGAAAATTATGTTGAGTTTAAACGTACTTTACGTTATTTTTTTTTTTCAGTAATGACAAAATAATGTATATATCGAAATGATTTATTTTTAATTTACAAAATACTAAAGCCGTCTTTAATTTGTATTGGCGCCTCACTTTGAGATAAGAACTTACAACGCATTATCAGATTTCGACGTAATTTATATCTAAAACTCCTGGTATCCCCACAGTCACGTTTCTTCCTAATGGTCTAACACCGGCGGTTGAACTAACTGCCAAAGAGCATCAAGAGCACGTTCATATATTTATTATTGTCTAGTGCAGCGATTATAATGAGCGCAAGCCGGAGATATTGAAAAAACATATTCTACGGGGTGGGAATATCTTCCTATCACCCTGGGTACTTAAATAATTATTTGTACTTTTGAACTATGCCAAAGAGCATCAAGAGCACGTTCATATATTTATTATTGTCTAGTGCAGCGATTATAATGAGCGCAAGCCGGAGA
>CM032447.1:226620411-226820411 GCA_019049505.1 Pachyrhynchus sulphureomaculatus | reverse complement strand
AGACAATTTTCCCTGATGCGTTTCTATCCCACTTCACTTTTCAGAACCCATGCAGCAAGATCTCTAGATCTACAAAATATCTCACAAAAATCGTACAGTCCAAATACAATACAATCTAGAATTAAAACTTTTCTTTCTACTCAAGACACTAAATTTGACACCCCTGTCACATCTAAATATTTAATATTCCCACCATGGACAAACAGTTCACTTAAAATTGATCTCAGTCTCACTAAATACAAAAAGGATTCTACCTCGCCAATAATATTAAAATCATTATTCATTCAAACAATACAGGAAAAATATAAAAATTTTACTCAATATTACACCGATGGATCTAAATCCAAATTGGGAACGGGCGCAGCGGTAATTTCTCCTATATCCAAATCAAGATACAAATTAAACAACATATCATCGATCTTTACAGCTGAACTGTTAGCCATAAGACAAGCCATCAGATCAGCAATATCCAACAAAAATAAAAATATTTTAATCATCTCAGATTCACTCAGTTCTCTACAATCCATTAATGCATTTAAAACGTCTATATCCTTAATTCTGGACATAATGAACCTCGTACAAATATGCAATGCTTAATACAAATTGTGTTTCTTTGGTCTCTCAGCCATGTCAACATAAAAGGGAATGACTTAGCGGATATAAATGCAAAATCAGCAGTCATATCAGGGAAAATCGAAAACAAAATTCTATCACCATCAGATCTCATCTATCATTTTCATAAATCCATAAACAATATGTTCCAACTTTCATGGGATCTGCAAGATGAGAATAAACTTTGGGAATCGAAATCAAATGTATACCCACCCTTGCATCTTCAGAGCTTGAGCAGAAGAGAAAATGTCATATGGAGGAGAATAGCTACGGGACATACACATCTTACTAATGCTTATCTTCTCAAAAAGGACCCGATACCCACCTGTCAAATACATCGCACGACACTTACAATAAAGCATATTTTGTCTCATGATTATACTCACATCAGGACTAAATACAATCTACGAAGACCACTAAATGATATTCTGATACCAAATAAAGAAAAAGTACAATCTCTAATAGAGTTCCTGAAAGAAGCAGATCTTTATACTAAGATATAATCTAATACAGGCGCCAAATGACCTCAGTTGTCGACGCGCCTTACATTTAAACATCATTACTCTTGAAATGAAAGTAATTATAAATAACCTAGCTTTCTGTGACTGAAAAACATATAGCACGATATATGAGGCTATGAGCGCAATAGTTTCCTAACCCACAAAACTATGAAAACTGAAAATACCCTATTACTAGATTCAGTAACGCATTCTGTTATCAATAGAATTAACAAAAAATTAATTTTCTATTTCGAGGACAGATGGCAGCACATCGGCCTATTTGACGTTGTCGCTAATTTCATTTTGTAACGATGCAACACTGGCCTAAGCCTCAGCTCACAGCTGATTGTTCCCGCCACCCAGCGCATCTTTCCCGCCTGCCTAGAATAACCTTTTTTGTTTTTATTTTGGTTTTTAACATTCTAATAAGAATAAGTTGAATACTTTTTATTCTTTTATTATATGGAAAAACTATTAAAAAACTATTAAAACTATTTCAAAAAATGGAAAAACTATTAAATGGTAAGTGGAGGCAGTTTTTAATAAATTTTGTTTTTATTTTCATGGTTTTTTTTCAAATTTATAAACTACAATAAATTACAAATATTATTTTTCAGATCTTTTGGGTAGTGATTTGTCAGATAATGGAGATTTGAGTTCAGAAAGTGATTCCGAGTTCATTCCCAGTGCTGATGAATTGGAAGCAAATAAAGAAATAGGTGAGCCTTTACAAGATAATAATCAATTATCAAATATCATTGGTGTATCTTCTAATAAATCCAACAAAAGAAAACGGGATGAAAATAATTGGACTCGTAATGTAAGGAAAAGAATGCGGAATATGGGGATGGAATATCAAAATAAAAAAAAATATAACAATTAAAGCAAAAACATACCAACCTATTAGTAATTGCTGCGTCAATTTGTGTTACACAAAAATTAGTGAAGAACAGCAAAATAATATATTTAGCAATTATTGTAAAATAGGAAATTTTGACCTGCAAACATCGTATTTATGTGAACTAATTAGTATTATAGACAAAAAGAGGACTTATACTAAAAAGAAGAATGATTCTCGAAGAGTTAAAACGAGATGTTATAACCTCCCTGATTCAAATGGGAATAACATAGTTGTTTGCAAGGAATTTTTCAAAAATATCCTTCAAATTTCAGATGGTCGAATATCAAGATCTCTGAAAAACAAGCCTAAAGGAAACACTCCTCCCAAAGATCAACGAGGTCTCAACAGTTCTTCAAACAAGACGCCGGATTATAAAATAAGCATCGTGAAAAATTTTATAGAAAAATTTCCAAAATATGAAAGCCACTATGCCAGACACAAAACCCTAAATAGACAGTACCTCGCACCTGACTTAAGTTTAGGAATACTTTATAAACTGTACAAGGAGGAGGTACAAAACGATAATGTTTCATTTTTTATATTCCGAAAAATTTTTAATGAACAGTACAATTTACATTTTCATGCCCCTATTTCTGATTCTTGTAGAAGATGTGATGGGTTTAAGATCAAAATAATGGCCTGCACTGACGAGACGGTGAAAGAAGAACTTAAAGCAGAGAAAGAACTACATCTAAGAAAGGCAGAAAAGGCTAGAGAGGGGATGACAAATGATAAGGAATTGGCTAAACAGCCAGACCAAGATGTAACATGTATAGCTTTTGACCTAATGAAAACGCTCGCTACGCCAGTGCTCTCAACAGGAGTGTGCTACTATAAAAGGCAACTGTGGACATACTGTTTAGGAGTGCACGACCTTGCATCTGAAAAAGCAGTAATGTACGTATGGAATGAGTCCATTGCCTCCAGAGGCCCTCAAGAAATAGGCTCTTGCCTTATTCATTATGTTAGAAATTTTGTGAAAACGAAAAATTTAATCATGTACTCAGACCAATGCGGTGGCCAAAATCGTAATATTAAGCTATCTTTAATATGCGGTTTTATAACTACAAGCCTCGACTGCACAGTCACCCAAATTAACCATAAATTCTTATGCAGTGGTCATTCCTACCTGCCATTTGACCAAGATTTTGGTTTAATTGAAAAAGAAAAGAAATATCACCCTAACATTTATGTCCCAAATGATTGGGAAGCGGTAATAAAAGCGGCAAGAAAAACAAAACCTTTTGAAGTAGTGACCAAACAATTGGAAAAAAACATTACTAGAAGAAAAATATCAACAACAAAAGAAAAAGTCGAGTGGCTCAAAATTCAGTGGCTGAGGTTTGAGGAGTCAAAGCCTTTTTCTGTTAAATATAAATACAGCAACCAAGAAACAGTGCCATTCCTAGAGCTAGATTTGAAAAAACGAACATCTGAATCAATAAGCACTCTAGAAATTTTGCACCCCGCAGGCAATTTAATTAGTGTGGAGAAAAAAAAAGATTTATTGGAACTGATGGCATATGTTCCACCAATTCACCATAATTTCTTCCACAACTTACAAAGCCTCCCTGGAGCAGCCAACCTGATACCAATAAGTTTGGAAGACAGTGAGTGGGACGAAGAGCTTTAATTTTTTTGGTTATTTTTTTAATATTACATTTTATAAATATTTTTTTTTTAGTTTTACTTTATGTTAATTTATTTTAATAAAACCATTTAAAAATGCCTATGTATTTTTATCATTAAAAGCCTATCAGTTCCTTATTATGTGATTGACGGTTGCGGCATAGTATAATAATTCCGTGGCGAAAGTTGGCCTAACCAACAATCATACGTAAAATTTTAAAAAAAGCAAAATGCAACAGTGGCCTAACCCACATTTTCCTTATTATTCTATTGAAAATGTTTAAGTAGTCCAAAATTACAACAATAGCAATTATTTATGACAGAAAAACAAAATTGTTGATTATCAGAACTTATTACTGAGAAAAATTTACAAAAAATATTACAAAAAAAGAAGTTGCATTTATCTCCAATAGGGATGCTTGGGGGTTAAGCCACTATTGCGCTCATAGCCTCATATGTGAAGCAACTCCATATAAGTGAAGCAACCCCAATATATTTTAAAGATGCCAATTGATAGTCTTTTTGATAACTTTCGATATCCCTGAAAGCAATGCGACTGGTCTGTAATTATTTCGTAAGGTCTTTTGGCCTTTCTAGTGTTCCGTACGGAACACTTATAAGATCACTTCGGTGTCTGTCTGTCTCTCCGTCTGTCTCTCTGTCTGTCACACTCGTTTTTCTCCGAAACTATTTGACCTAGAAAGTTGAAATTTGGTACTAATATAGAAATTGATGGCCTCATCAGAGCCGTGTAGTTTTGAAAGTTAAATTTTGACTTAAGGGAGTCGTTTTGAGTCGTGAAATCGGAAGTGAAAAAAATAATTTTTACTAGGTCATAGAGTGGGGTGCCAATGAAAGCTTGTAAAAACACAAAAATATATATAATGCCTTACATGCGCATACTTTTTTTTGTATTATTTTGAACCAAAAATTTGAAAAAATTCTGGAATATTTTTCACGGGGTGTAGATTGAACGAAAATTATCACAAGTGCATTACCTTTAATAATTTATCTGGTATATAAAAAAAAAATTCAAAGTCATCAGTTTTCAGTAAAGATCGGAAACAAACTTTGTTGAAAACTCATTTGGGGTGTGTTTTGTGAAGTCACTTTATACCTCGGTAACAAAAATTTTTATTTTAGAAGCGATCAACGTACGGAACACTAATTGCGTAACTTGCACTTGACCGGTGATTTGGGTATTGGTCAAACTCTAGCGGATTTCCAGCAGGAGGGAAATATTATCTTTCTGTAAAGCAAGTTGAAAAATCTTTTGCTCGCGCTTTGCTTATAGCAGGTATTCTATTAGCGCCAGAAGTTATTTGGTGTTTTACTTTGTTAAAATACTTTTTTGATACCCTGTCTGAAGATTTTTTTTTCCCCTGGACATTAACAATAGAGTGTGAAGCAAAGTGTTTAGCTAACAAGTTGGCAACAGGTATTGTTGCAATATAATTATCTAAAAAATAATCTTTTCCATTTAACTAGCACTGTTAGAATAAAAAAAGACCCCAGTCCGATACTGATATTTCTCAACACACGAAATCAACTTCTACTGATCTGTCTTGACCAGATGGTTTTTTGTATTATCGAACTTGTTATGTCAGAATTGTTTACTTTAAGAATTTGATACTCCACCTCGTACGCAACAGGGGTATTTTTCTAGAGGCCTAATTTATTTTCTTTGTGAAAGTGGGAAGTGTTTGTTTTGATTGACCTCATTTGAGATAAATACTGTTTTTTGCCGAGTCTATAATTAAAGAGTTCTTGGATAAATGTAATGTTATAAGCGTATTAAAATTAGCGATCGATTAAAAACAAAGAACTTTTGTTGTTTTGAGCTTGAAGACCTCGATTTCAAAAAAGGAGGCTTATTGGAGATACCTACAAATAATGAATTTTTTTTATGGACATTACTTTTTTATAAACTGGTTAATTACATCTAAATAAACTGGAGAAAAATTGAAAAATATGAACTTTATTATAAATTAGAGAGTGTTTTCTAAGTTGGCACATATTGTTTCGAACTATAAAGCTTTACACTCCACAACAACTGTTAATTCTATACAAAATTCAAATGGAATACTGCTACTCTGTTTGGGGCTCGGCTCCCAAACATACACTGTATTTGTTGGATTCTATTCAGAAGAGACCTGTTCGCCCGACTGGAGACCCGGAACTGGCCAACAACCTTGATTCATTGGAACATCGAAGAACGGTTGGCGAGTTGAGCCTATTCTACAACTATTTTCATGGAAAATGTCCGATGGGATCGACTATCCTCTTTGGCATGTATTCCCACCATGGTTATCACCAAAACCAACAGTTGACTTCCACCTTCTCTCTTCAAATGTAAAATACCTAAATCACGTAGCACTAAAATCCAAATTCAATGAAAGGCTACACACACAATGCTCTAAATTTACAACAACAAATGGATCAAAGTTAGAGAAAGGGGTTGGTGATGCAATTTTTGACAACAATAATTCAAAAAAAATCAAACTTCCGTATCACAACTCAATTTTTACAGCCGAACTATTGGTCATAAAGGAAGCAACAAGACATGCTATCAACCTAGGAGACAATAAAAATTCATTAATAATATCTGATTCTCTTAGTGCTCTTAAAGCCATAACAAAAAACAAGCCTAAAAACGCATTCTTACGACAAATAACAGACCTTCAATACACTGAAGTTTTCAAAACGCGTTTTTTGAGTTTAAAATGTGAATAACTCTGGTTATATTAGTTGGATCGAGAATTCAAGAAACTAAACTCTTTGTAATGAAATTTCTGACAAATCTCCGTTGGTTTTAAATCACTCAAATGTGTACATAACCCACAAAATTGAAAAAACAGGCAAAAAGCTGTTGTTTTTTTTTCATTTTATTGTACGGGTCAATTAAGTGAACCGATCGGCTTGAAACTTTCAGAAAATATTTCTTTTGTTATAGCAAAAATACCCTGGAATTTTGGTACAAAAATATTGAACCCAGTGGACACAATTGAATCTGTTATTTAAAATTTGAATTGCCCGCCATTTTATGCCATTTACGAGGCTGGTTTGAAAAGTCCGTGCAAAAATAAAAACTACTTATGTGTTTGGGGTAAACCTTTTTATTTTTCGACATAGTCTCCTTTTAGGCTTATACACTTCGTCCAACGATGTTCTAGTTTGTTGATCCCTTCCGAATAATACGATTTGTCCAAGTCTGCAAAATATCCATTAGTGTCTGCAATCACCTCCTCGTTTGAATAAAATCTTTGTCCCGCCAGCCATTTCTTCAAATTGGGAAACAAATAGTAGTCCGAGGGAGCCAAGTCTGGAGAATAGGGGGGATGTGAAACGAGTTGGAATCCTATTTCCATTAGTTTTGCGACCACAACTGCTGAGGTGTATGCTGGTGCGTTGTCGTGATGGAAAAGGACTTTCTTGTGGAAAAATCGCGGGCGTTTTTCTTGCAGCTCGGTTTTCAAACGGTCCAATAACGATGAATAATATTCACCTGTAATAGTTTTACCCTTTTCCAGATAGTCGATGAGGATTATCCCTTGCGAATCCCAAAAGACAGTCGCCATAACCTTTCTGGCCGAAGGAACGGTCTTCGCCTTTTTTGGTGCAGATTCCCCCTTGGTAACCCATTGTTTAGATTGTTGTTTGGTCTCAGGAGTATAGTAATGTATCCATGTTTCATCCACAGTGACCATCCTTGCAACACTTCACACGATTCCGTTTTTGGTCAAGCGCGAGCAATCGCGGCACCCATCTTGCGGATAGCTTTCTCATGTCCAAATGTTTATGCAAAATATTATGTACCCGTTCAGTCGAGATGCCCACAGCACTAGCAATCTCACGCACCTTAACTCTTCTGTCATCCATCACCATATCATGGATTTGATCAATGATTTCTGGAGTCGTAACCTCCACAGGCCGTCCAGAACGTTCAGCGTCACTTGTGCCCATATGGCCAGTCCGAAAATATCGAAGGTGCAGAGTCACCATAATGTTTATCAAGCTTGTCTTTAGTCTCCTGAGGCGTTTTGCCTTTCATAAAGTAATGTTTAATCACCACACGAAATTCTTTTTCGTCCATTTCTTGAAATTCACACGAATGCCAAACACAAAGAAATAGACCAATATGGCTGAAACTTGGTGTGCGTTCATTCAAGAGATGCTACTAACTAAACATGACCTCGATACGAGCCGGTGGTGCCATCTCTCGGACTTTGCACGGACTTTTCAAACCAGCCTCGTAGTCCAAAATGGATCTTTTTTTTTTAAATTTCGATCTCGACGTCAGCTTTTCGATGCCATATATATTTTTTTTAAGTCACCTATTTTTTTACATATGTTTATTAATCAAATAATAACAATTGTCATTTTTTTTTCAAAATGACCGAAAAAACACACATGTAAAAAATGTAAAAAAAAAACGGTTAAAATGACTACACAATTTTTTTTTAATGGCCTCAGAAAGCTGGCCTCAAGACCTAAATTTTGAAAAAAAAAGATTCATTTTGGACCAAATGGCACAAAATGGTAGGCAATTCAAATTTTAAATAACAAATTCCATTGTGAACCAAAATTTCAGGGTATTTTTGCTATAACAAAAGGCATATTTTCTTCAGGCCGATCGGTTCACTTAATCGGCCTGTACAATAATAAAAAAAAAAAAAAACAGTTTCTTGTTGGTTTCTTCAATTTTGTAGGTAATGTACACATTTGACCGACTTAAAACTAACGAGGATTTGATGGAAATTTCGAGTTTTCAAAGAGTTTGTTTTTTTTGGCTCGATCCGACATACACTACCGTCAGAAAGTATTTGCCCACCTAGATATTTCAATGTAACTACCAAATTTTAATATCTAATTAAACCCTTTTATTATAATAGGTAAATTTAATTGTTCTTAACAAGTGTCCATCATAAAATTGTTTAGATAAGCCTTTTTGGGGACATTACAAATTAAAAACCAATTAGAACAAATTTCCAAGTTTTGTATGATAATCATTTTGAGGCGATTTCTGAGAATTCTAGTTGAAGTAAGAATTCATTTTAAATTTCGAGGGATTATCGAAATTCCTAGTGACATTTTATGATAAAAACTATGCTATAAACACCATTGCCCTTTTGGAAATTAACCATTCGCACACAGTACTTTGTCAATTGTTTTGTGGACATGCCAAAAACAAAAGAAGTTTCCGTTGAAAATCGGGCTCTTATAATTGCGAGATATCAAAATGGTCACTCGAGTCGACAAATCGCGAGTGATATGCGAATGCCAAGGAGAACGGTGGACTACATCGTAAAAAAAATTTTGTAGGACGTGGAGTTCTCAACCAAAACGTTCAGAAAGGCCTCGAAAAACGATTCCCGCTGAAGACAGAGCTATAACAATGTCCAGCAGACGTAATCGCCACCGAACCGCACCAGAAATCACGGTTCAAGTAAACCTGGAGCGGCCCATCCCCATCAGTGTGACAACCGTGAAGAACAGGTTAGCACAACGGTGGACTACACGGGAGAGTTGCAGTGAGGAAACCACTTCTTAGGCAAGTGAATAAACGTAAACGATTAGAATGGGCCCGAGAACATGAAAATTGGACATTAGAACAATAGAATTCCGTCTTTTGGAGCGACGAATCTAAATTCGACATTTTCGGTTCAAATCGACGAGTTTACGAGCGGCGGTCAGCTGGAGAGAGAATGTTGGAAGCCTGTCAGTTGCCTACAGTAAAACATGGTGGAGGTTCAGTAATGGTTTGGGGTTATTTTGGAAACGGTAAAGCTGGAAAAATCTTTAGGATAGAAGGAATCATGCTAAAAGAATAGTATCAACAAATATTGCTAACTCAAATGCTTTCTTCTGGAAGAGATATTTTTCAGGGGAAATTTATTTCTCAGCATGACAACGGCCCTAAACATTCTGCTAAACAAATTAGAGAACTTTTGGACCAATGGAAATCCGATGACTTGGCCTCCACAATCACCCGACTTGAACCCCATCAAATTGCTGTGGGACCATTTGGACAGGTGTGGTCGAAAACTCAATCCAACATCCGAAAATCACTTGTGCGAACTTTTACAAGCAGAATGGGTTAAAAAAACCTCCTTTGTAGAATGATGAGAAAAATCCTGAAAAATCATGAATATTCTTTTGATTTTCTAGACCGTAAATAATGTGAAAATAAATAATAATTTCTTAAAATTAAAAAAAAATATATTATCTGGGTTCTTGTTGTCTTGGGACTGAAATAATTAGGTAGGCAAATACTTTCTGACGGTAGTGTATATAACCCGAGTTACTCACATTTTAAGCTCAAAATACGCGTTTTGAAAACTTCATCTGTGTATAAACAAAAGAGCACAAGTTTTTCGAGGTGCAAAACTCAGGACAATACTCCTGATAATATGCCAGAGAGGATAAAATCATAATATTGCTGTATTTAAACTGTGCAATTTCAAATGCTTTTTTTACTGCACTAGTTTTAATGTTATCTATTTTTATTACATTAGACATCGATATTTTTAAAAACTAAAAATTACTAAACTAATAACAAGATTTTTTTTTATAACACAGCCTCACAAAAAAAAAGTGGGGTATACTTTTGATGCGATATATCAGATCCGTAGTATTTTTGCCCGCTGATCACGAATCTGACGTCAGAATATCGCCATCACATCTCAATTTTTTTCTAACCTCAAAAAATAGGTAAAAATTAGTAAAAATTAAGAAAAATATACTCCTAAAAAATTGATTCTAGCTTTTTCATGAATCCAAAGATGTATTAATATGTATTCGGACACGCTAAGCTAATATTCATCGGTTGGATTAAGCCATACAGTTCTGTTTTCTTTCTAACCTCAATAAATCAGACAGATATAGTGCTTCTCGAATGCAAAAACGAATTCAAATTAAAATTCAACCGATTCTTACCAAATTTGGTACACGGGGGTTTTTTGGGTTGCTGATCATGAATCTGAGGTCGGATTTGCAAAATTCAAAATGGCGGATCCAAGATGGCGGACAAAATTTTTGAAAACCAACCGATTCCTACCAAATTTGGTATACAGTTGGGGAATCCTCAAACCTGATACTCTTAAACCCTGAAACCTTATACTCCCACACCCTGTAACCTCAAAAAGTAGACCTCAATAACCCTGTAACTTTAAAAATGAGACCCAATAAACTCAAAACCAGGACTTTTAAACCATATACTCTCAAATAGTAGACCCGTAAGCCCTAGAATTGCGAAGGTTAGACCCGCGCCTAACTTTCCTTTTTTTGGCTGTATCTTGTTCTTTTTTCCGCGAATGACCGATTCAAAGGCTTTCTGCCCAAACGCTTTTGAGGACTTGTTTCTCTTTTTAGCGACCAGCAATAGTCCGCTAGCATATGGTCATCCCATCGTCCTTGATACCGATTTTCTATGATTTTCAGATCTTGGTGAAAACGTTCCCCTTGCTCCTCACTGTAGTCACCAAGATTATCTGGGAAATCATCGATGTGGGAGTCCAGGAAATGTAATTTTAGATTCATTAAGCAACCTAATGTTTGAAAATTTTTTACCATTTTCTCGACTATTTCTTTGTACTTAGGACTTTTATTATTTCCCAAAAAGTTTGTTGCGACTTCTTTAAAACTAAGCCAAGCAGCTTTTTCAACTTTATTCATTTTAGTAACAAATAATGAATCTTGAAACAATTTTCTTATTTGTGGCCCGTCAAATACGCCTGCCTTAATTTTAGCTTCAGAAAATTTCGGAAATTTTTTATGCAAATACTTGAAACATGGGCCGTTTGTATCTAATGCTCTCGTGAATTGCTTCATAAGTCCAAGCTTATTGTGAAGCGGGGGAATAAGAACTTTTCCTGGATCTACCAATGGTGGAAACAATACATTATTTTCACCAGGAGTGAACAATTCTCTTGTTGGCCAAATTTTGTTCTTATAATGACGTTCCCTGTCTCTGCTATTCCACAGACATTTATAACAGGGATAAAGTGTAAACCCTGACTGTTGGCCAAGCAATATTGTTACAATTTTCAGATCTCCACAAATTTTCCAGTTATGATCAGCATATTTTATTTTTATCAAAAGCTGCTTCATTTTTTCATATTGCTCTTCCATAACTGTGGAATAAGCAATCGGAATGGGAGCGTAACCGTTGGTATTATGCAGCAAAACTGCCTTAATGCTCCGTTTAGAAGAATCAATGAACAGTCTCCATTCTTCAGGATCGTATGAGTTAGTTTTTTGAAATTCATCCATTAGACCTTTTACATCGGTACAATATGAAAGTGACAATTCCTCGTCCATTGTGAAATATTTTCGAAATTCTTCATCTCTGTTTCTATAATAAGAAATCGTAGCTTCTGGCTTAAGTAAATGTCTTTTCTTTAAAAAGGAAGCAAGATGCTCTGAACCATCTTTGGATAAGCCTAAATCTCTGACTAGATCACTAAGTTCTGACTGTGATACGAGTATTGGTTCTGGTTTACGGTTGTATGGTAGAAATTCTTTATCTGTGTCACTATTATATGATAGGTTGTCACTAGAACATTCATTAGTAACAGTGTTTGAATCTTTTTCGACAGTCTCAATGTTTTCGGCATGAACTGATAAGGTGAAATCATTTGTTTCCATAACATCAGCATCAAGTGGTTCAGGAGGCGGAATTAGTTTAGTTGGTCTTGTTACTATCGAAACATCGTTATAAGTAATAGTGCTTTTATTTTGTCGGTTATGCCTAGATACAACATTCATACAAATGTAGCAATCATTTTCACTGTATGGTCTATTCCATATTGCTGGTCTGGAATATTTAATCGCCTTCTTATTGATGTACAACATTATTTTGCAAGAACTGCAAATGATGTGGGGAACCCCATCAGTATCCTGGTGCTGTATTTCAATGTTAAAACAATCCTTATATAAGGTTTTAATCTTATCCGTTATCGGTGACCCCATTTTACTCAATACGTGTTGACAGCAAATATAACAAAATGAATCACTGTTTTTATCGCACTTATGAAAAGTCCTTGTACCGTGAGACCGTTTTCTTGTAGCATTATACTCTACATGAGCCAAGTCACCCACACATGAAGAGCTACGGTCGCTGGATGACGACGGCTGCGGGCCCGCTTTCCCACCCTGACCAACCGCCCATACTGGGTTTCCGAGTCCCTGTATCGTAATTCTCTTTCTTCTACCTGCCATGACGGCATCTAAGCCGTTATCCAGGGACTCTGTCGGCTAGTGGAGTAACACCGTTTCCCACCGTCACCACGTGGAGGTGCCCTGGGTGCAGGTAGAAGAATAAAAATCGACCGATGAATTTTCTCGGCGTTCAAAATGGCGCGAAAACATCTGCCATCTTGAATTTTGCAAATCTAACCTCAGATTCGTGATCAGCGACCCAAAAAATCCCCGTGTACCAAATTTGGTAAGGATCGGTTGAATTTTAATTTGAATTCGTTTTTGCATTCGAGAAGCACTATATCTGTCTGATTTATTGAGGTTAGAAAGAAAACAGAACTGTATGGCTCAATCCAACCGATGAATATTAACTTAGCGTGTCCGAATACATATTAATACATCTTTGGATTCATGAAAAAGCTTGAATCAATTTTTTAGGAGTATATCTTTCTTAATTTTTACTAATTTTTACCTATTTTTTGAGCTTCGAAAAAAAATTGAGATGTGATGGCGATATTCTGACGTCAGATTCGTGATCAGCGGGCAAAAATACTACGGATCTGATATATCGCATCAAAAGTATACTCCACTTTTTTTTTTAGGTGGGGCTATGTAATCAGTATGTAAAATTTTTAACACGTGCTCGAGCACAACTTTGAAAATAAATTAGGGAAGATCACTAAAGGTAGCCAATATTCCCAAATAGGCAAATAAATCACAAAAGTTTACAGCCATTTAAGTCTCGGAACTTTCAAAGTATTAATAAATCTAGGATTTGTCTCTAAAGCGACGCGACGAATGAAATTAATGTAGGTCTGCTCTTTAACATTTATATTAGGATCAGAAGGAAATGCTGTCTGGGCCGTTTTGGGTTTTTGTAATTTTGTGGGTAAAACGATTTCTATATTTAATGTTTATTTTTTGAATAACTATACAGGGTGTTTCAGTATTCCGTGTACATAGAGTTACTGAGGATTTCTGGGATCAAAATATGATCATTTTACCCAACTTACCTTAGTCCAAAAATTCGTAATTTTTAAGATACAGGGTGTAAAAGTTATACTTTTATTTTAGTTTTTTTTTAAGTAACTTTCTTAATAATTGTATTATTTGTAAAAGATTAGGTGCTAAGGGGTTTTCTGAGATGAGAAATCGATATCAGCTCACAGTTTTGTTGTAAATGGTAGGGGGCGCCACTTATTGCACTGTGTATACTTTTAAATTCTCATTACTTTTTTATACCACTCTGTATGATATTTTTAATTGAATATTCGTATTCTCCGCCTCCTCCGGTCTAAAAAAGTTCTCTTGGTAAATGTCGCTCCGAGCAACAGTTTCTGAGATAGCGGGATGTTTGTTTCCATTTTTTAATTTCATTGTCAAATTCGCAAATGCATTCCTTCTCATATATATATATATATATATATATATATATATATATATATATATATATATATATATATATATATATATATATATATATATATATATATATATATATATATATATATATATATATATATATATACATGTACTAGCAGTGCCCGCGGCTCCGCTCGCGTGGACTTGATTCACTACTATCGTCATTGCTTATTCCTTATGTTACCTAACGTAATAAAATATCTGTCAGTATTTCCCCTTGTCTCCCATTATTTCTCCTTATCTCTACATAATTTCCATTATGTAGGCTTTTCTCTGCTGATCTCCCATTATTTCTCCTTACCTCTCATTATATATACTATATATATATATACATATATATATATATATATATATATATATATATATATATATATATATATATATATATATATATATGTATAAATTTATAAAAACACGTAAATCGGATAAGTGGTTCTCAAGTGATAAGCGCACTAACGGACAGATAGACAAACAGACAAAGAGACGTTGCATTTGATATATATTATATTCTTTGCAACATGATATTGTTTCATATTTAATGGTTTAGGCAGTGTATTGCAAGAGAACGCTCTAACGGTAACCTTTTTTCCGACTTGATTCACTATTATCGTCACTGCTTATTCTTTATGTTACCTAACGCAATAAAATATATCCTATAACCTGGCCAGAGAACATGTGTATGTTTTAAAAAAAAGCACGTAGCACACTAACGGACAGACAGACAGAGAGACGTTGCATTTTATATATATTATAGATAGATAACCTGGCCAGAGAACATATGTATGTTTTAAAAAAAAGCACGTAAATCGGATAAGTGGTTCTCTAGTGATAAGCTCAGTAACGGACAGACAGAAAGACAGAGAGACGCTGCATTTTATATATTATAGATATAAATTATTATTATTATATAACCTGGCCAAAGAATATATGTATTATATAATTTAAAAAAGACACGTAAATCGGATAAGTGGTTCTCGCGTGATAAACGCACTAATGGACAGACAGACAGACAGAGAAACATTGCATTTTATATATTATAGATTATAGATATTTTCTGCTACATAAAATTGTTCCATATTTAATGATTTAGGCTGTGTATTGCAAGAGAGAACGCGCTAGCGGCAAACTTTTTTCCGACTTCATTCATTATTATCATCACTGCTCATTCCTTATGCTATCTATCGTAATAAAATATAGCCTACAACCTGACTAGAGAACATATGTATGTTTTTTTAAAAAAAAAAGTACCTAAATCGGATGGTTCTCCAGTGATAAGCGCACTAACGGACAGACAGACAGAGATACGTTACATTTTATATATATTATAGTTGTAATAAAATACATATCTATAACCTAGTCAGAGAACATATGTATGAATTTAAAAAATCACGTAAATCGGATAAGTGATTTTCGAAGGATAAGGGCACTAACGGACAGACAGACAGAGAGACGTAGATATATATTATAGATTATAGATATTCTCTGCTATATAATATTGTTGCATATTTAATGGTTTAAGCTGTGTATTGCAAGGGCATGCACTAGCGGCAAACTTTTTTCCGACTTCATTCACTATTATCGTCACTGCTCATTCCTTACGCTACCTATCGCAATAAAATATAACCTATAACCTGGCTAGAGAACATATGTATGTTTTTAAAAAAAAGTACATAAATCGGATAAGTGGTTATCCAGTGATAAGCGCATTAACGGACAGGCAGAGAGACGTTGCATTTTATATATATTATATATTATATATATATATATATATATATATATATACATATATATATATATATATATATATATATATATATATATATATATATATATATATATATATATATATATATATTGTTGTTAGTCTTAGATATATCTTATTATTGTTGTTAGCCTGTTTGCCTTCAAGCATGGTCCAAATTTCAAAGATTATTCTTTTGGACCTGTCGTAAGCCTGGATGAAGTATGAAGGAACGCAATGCGAATTAGACAACAGAATTAAAAAATGCAAACAAACAACCCACTATCTCAGACAAGAGAAGGCGGAAAATATGAATATTTAATTAAAAATATCATACAGAGTGGTATAAAAAACTTATGAAAATTTAAATGTATACACAGTGAAATAAGTGGCGCCTCCTACAATTTGCAACAAAACTGTGAATTGATTTCTATTTCTCATCTCAGAAAACCCATTAGCATCGAATCTTCTACAAAGAGTACAATTATTAAGAAGCTCCTTAAGAAAACCTAAAATAAAAGTATAACGTTGACACCCTGTATCTCAAAAATTACGAATTTTTGGACAAAGGTAAGTTGGGTTAAATAGTCATATTTTCATCCCAGAAATCCCCAATAACTCTATGTACACGGAATACTGGGACCCCCGACTTAGTTATTTACCAAAAGAGCATACAGGCCAAATATTGTAACTATTTGGATTATTTTCTAACCAAGAAAAAATGTTATTTTTAGTGCCGCTGAAAATTACAACAGACGGTTACTTTTTCCAATAACTTTCTGGCGCGGTGCTTGCATCTGCAGTGCTCGTTCGGCCACGTTTAAATTCATTTATCTAGCAAGAAATGATTTCGAGTGCTGCTGCAGAATCCTCATGAAATTCCTTTAGTTCAGTTTCTATCTGGGCCGTAGTCAAGTTTTTTAAATAAAACAGTTCTATCACTGCACGTTATCCATTTTTATCCATTTCTACAAAACGTGTAACAACGATCACTTATGATAACTACCAACAAACAATTGCTGCCTGGCTGCATCTGTTTGAAACATTGAAAACGACGTACAGTGTGCGACAAGGGCCATTTTTTTGACAAAAATCTGTTGACAGTCGGCATTTTATCCGATTTGAATAAATCAGACGCGAAAATATTCGTAAAATATTGTCAGCGGTCTCGAATCTACCGATTTTTCGATATCTGTACCGATATGAGGTCTGTCCTACCGAAATACCGAAATTTAACAATTTTTCCAGGATTTTTGAGAATACAAGGAAATTCTCCCGATTTTTTTACCGATTTTACAGCTTGGCAACCCTTTTCGTTTATGTTTTTACGGGAAATTCCTCGATTGTATGATAAGTAGTTAATGCAGAATGTTCCCGATATCTTTTGGGGAATACCCTTGTGTCCTACAACTCATAACTCGACGTTTTTAGGGGATCCCCGAGCTAATTCGCTTGTCTATATAAACGAAAATTCGGATTTTATTGTTTCATTAATTTTCATTATTTAGAAGATAAACTTTCTCCTAATAGCGTCTACTAGTAGTATCTACCAAATATCAAGTCAAAATGTCGTTAAGCGAAGAACCGAGTAAGTAAAAAGAAAAAAATATCTACTATTTTATAGAAAAGAATGGGAAGAAGAATTTTCAGACTGGTTGCATGAAAGTCGTAAAAGCACAAACTACAGTCCCTGGCCAAATTATTAGACGCACTGCAAGATTTCATGTAAAATATTAATTACCGAGTGATATTGTACCGTTTTATTATTTTAAATTGATTTGTTTTTTATTTTTATATTATCCAATCAATTACCTATTTATTTGACATAAATAAAACAGCATTAATTTAGAAAAGCATAAGTTTATTAAGTTTTAAAGAAAAGTGAAATTAATGTTAGTAAAAGTCAATATTTAGTTGAGCCACCTTTAGCCGCTATCAAAGCTTTAATTCTGCGCGGCATGCTGTCAATGCAAGATTGTACTGTCTCCTGCATTTGAGGATGATGATTCCACACATGAATAATCTTTTCTAGGAGCTGGGTTTTATTGGTAATCACATCTTTAGCCACTTCTCTTTTCATCAGCTCCCACACATTTTCAATGGGGTTCATATCAGGGCTATTACCCGGCCAATCCAACAGAGGGATATTTTTTTCTGCCAAAAAAGCTTTAACAGACCGAGCAGTGTGGCAGGGAGCTCCATCTTGCATGAAAGTGAATGGTTCCCCATTTGGAAACCATTCTCTGAGCTGCGGAATCAACCGATTTTGTAATACTTCTTTGTACTGATCTTGCCTCATTATTCCTTTGACGACGTACAGACGTCCAGTGCCCTTGCCGCTGATGACTGACCAAATCATCACTTTGGTGGGATGTTTAACCGTCGGGACGACACAATCAGGATGAAACTTTTCTCCATGACGACGACGCACATACTGAGCTTTATTCTGCAAAATTTCGAATGTGCTTTCGTCACTGAAGCAGACCTGTCAAAAATAGGAAAAATATATAAACTTCCATGTTTATTTGCTTTATTTAACTGAAAATAATAATAATGTATCAATTATTGATTAAATTGCTGTATCTTACCGATCTCCAGAAGTCCACATCTTTGTCTTGCCATTGTTTGGCCCACTTCAGGCGCTTTGCTTTCATTGCAGCTGTTAACTTGGGCTTCCTGGCGGGGCGACAGGGCTTAAAATCTAATTCTTTCAATTTTCTTCAAACAGTGCGCTCAGAAGCATTTACGCTAGCATCCTGGAGTTGTGATTTTATTACCTTTGTGGTAGCAAATCTGTTTACTACACAAATTTTCTTCAAACATCTCTCTGACCGTGGAGTGAAAATTGGTTTTCTACCGCATCTTTTCTTTCTTTTCGGGCTTAATTCCTTCCCTGACTCAATTTTCTTTTTTATGCGTCGTACACTAGCTTCAGAAACCTCCAATCTTCGTGATATTTCTCGGTTTGTAAATGTTTTCGCAATCACAAGGGCCTTCACTTCAGCTTTTTTACGTGGTGAAAGATCGCCTTTTCTACCCATAATGAAAATAGTCCAATTACTTTTTTAAAACACTGTATACAAAATAAACTAATAACTGAGTAGTATAAAACTGTTAAACAAACAATCACAGTCCATAAAGCCACAGAAACACGTCCGTACCTGACTCGATTCCGATCGCGACTGATACAGGTTTGTACTTGTTTACGTTCATGTATCACTTTGTCAACACAGTGTTGCCATATGTTAAAAATAAATACAAATATGTAGTCTACAACAATTCTTTTAAATAAAAATCAATAATATTGTAGTTTAAATATACCATTATTGCATAAAAACTCTTAAGAAACATAAAATTACTAAAAAAAATACAGTGCGTGTAATAAATTGGCCAGGGACTGTATGCCTATTGTAAAAGTTGTAATAGGGATATTAATATTACATCAGGGAAAGACGCTCTTAGGAAACACAATTCTTCACAAGCACACTCGATATCATTAAAGAATATAACATCACAACCAAAGATGTCATTACTTACTGTGACAAAAACTCAAAAACCTGATATAACATACAAGTTAAACAAGGTAAAGATATTTCATTATTTTTTACTAAGTACCAGCAGAATGTTATATTATTTTGTAGTCTACCAGTGTAGAGTAGAAACGTCTTTTTTAATTTCTTTTTATATTTTCAGGTGAAGTAAGATTAGCCTCGTTGGTTGCTGAACATAACCTACCATTCATCATTATGGAGCACCTACCGAAAATGATACAGTCCATTTGTCCCGATTCAAAAAGGCGGCACCTTTTCTGGACACTTCTTACCGAGTTGATTAATTCAAGAGGAGTGAAAGCTGCAAAACTTTATATCACTGCGACTTCTAACTCTTGCCTGGTGTTTGTCGGTAATTTAAAAATTAGGTCTTTCAATCTTCCCCAGAGATAGAAGTCCATGGGTGTTAAATCCGGTGACCTTGCCGGTCAACAGTTCGGATCTTGGTTGGATATCCAGTTATTGTCGAAATTGGCCGATAAAAAATTACCGATAGCTGCTGCGTTATGAGGGGGTGCCCCGTCGTGTTGAAAAAATATATTTCTAAGGTCCATTAACGGCAGTTCATCAACAAGAGGTTCTATTTGCTGCCTTAAAATTCCTAAATATCTTTGAGAGATGAGTGTTCCTTCGTAAATAAATGCACCTATAACCCTGCCTCTAAAAATTTCTGCCCACACATTAAATCCAAATCTACCTTCTCTTCTTTGCTCCACAACTAAATGAGGATTTTCTTGTGCCCACGTATAAGAATTGTAACGGTTAAAAATACCTGCATTACTTACATAAGCTTCGTCTGTCCAAATGCAAGTTAATGACAAATTCGGAACATGGTTACAATTCTCCAGAAACCATTGGCAAAAATCCATAAGCCGTTGAAAATCTCCGTCTCTAAGGTGATGAACTTTTTTTGTCCTATAACGCCTGAATTTGTGCTTCTTCAAAGTACGACTTACGTTAGTTCTTGGTAGACCAGTGGATTCTTTTAACTGTCGGGTTGAAGTGTTGGGATTATTTCCGACAGTTCCTAAAACTACTATTTCTTCTAACTCCTTATCCCTGTTGGATGCATAATTTTTGGGTCGTTTCTTTTCAAACTGGCCACTATTAACTAGGTCATGTCGCACTCGAGCGAATATATCCTTGAAGGGTTGACGCCTCTCTGGATACCGTTCGTGGTACAAATTACTTGCCGTTTCCGAATTTTCTCCGGTTTGTATGAAACACACTATCATATCCCATTTTTCGTAATTTTCAAACTTCATTGTGATTTATTTGACAATTCAATAACTGATCCTGAAGTAAAATTTGACAACTACGAGTAAACAATTGAATTAAATCATATGGTCGCTCTGTCCAAAACCTACTTCAGAAAATGTGCATTTAAAACTCACGTAAAAACTGAAAACCTTTATATTTTGAAGTAGATTTAAGCAAAATATAAAGTATGCTATATTTTTAGAATAGTAATTTAAAGCTCTATTCAGATAAGGAAAAATATACAGGGTATTCCATTTAAAAAATATATTTTTGCGTGAATAACTATTAAAATATTAGTCGTAAAAAAATGTAACTTACATTGTTGAAATCCGCGTGAAAAAGTGCTTTGATAATGTTTCTACAGAAATCAAAAATTTTCAATAGGAAAAGAATTACAAACATTTTTCCAAAATGCAGATTTTTGAAAAACACCCTGTATATTTGAAACGGTACTAGATATCGATATGCGGTTTTCACCATTGAGTTTATCATAAAAATTGAGCCTCAGATACCGACATCAGTTTTCGTCTATCTCCTTTAGATAAAGGGATTTACCTTTAAAAGTGTCCAAGTTGGTCACCCTGTACATAAAATATTACACTCCTCTCAGACACGCTGGTTATCAGTACATGCAGCAGTAAAAAAAATATTGGAACAATTTTCTGCTCTAAAGCTATTTTTCATAGACCAAGTATCTAATAATGATCATCTTTTAGCTGTAGAAAATATATTACAGACGCTTCAAGATCCCACTACATTTTTTTTTGAATTTTTAGATTTTGTGTTACCATTATTTAACTATTTAAACAAAGAAATGCAGGCAGAACACTAGAAAATTCATATTTTATATGAAAAAATGAGTCAAACATTAAGAACTTTTTTTGATTGCTTTTTAAAAGAGAATATTTAACAAGTACTCCCATCGAAAATGTTGATTTTAAAAAGCCTAGACATTTTATGGATATTGATGCCATATACTATGGCGCTGCGGCGTCTAATATACTACTTAGTAATTCGGATTTAAGCTTAGATCAAGTAAATTTGTTTAAACGCAGATCGATCCCTATATTTTTATATCGAAGCTTGCAAGCAAATAACGGCGCAGTTTCCATTGAAAAATAATCCAGTTTAGACATAATTAAACCAACGAATGTTAAAAGTGGCAAAATAATGCCTGGTAGTAGCCTCTTTCCCAATATTGTTCAGAAAAATGATTTCCAACAAATTGATACAGAGTGGCGAATTTTAAGAAAATTGTGAACAAATCAAAACATGTCCATGACATAGAACTATTTTGGGATATTGTCAATTTACTAAAGTATGACGATGACACTCAAATGTTTCCTTTGTTGTCTACTTTCATCTTTACTATTTTATCACTGCCCTACTCGTCCGCTAATATTGAGCGCATATTCTCACATATTAATCTTATGAAAACAAAACAGCAAAATAAGCTGTCTACTCAGTCAATCACTGGTTTATTACGTATAAAACGACTATGTAATGACGCTAATTGTTATGAAGTCGAAATTAAGTCAAAGATGACTACGGGTATGGCCAAAAAATATTGGTATGATCCTAAAAATCGTAACAATTAATTGGATTTAAGTTTGTTTGCCTATTTGATGTTAGACATCTTTAGTACTAAACGAATTACAAATTAAGTCTGTTATGTTTTTGTTATTTCGATTTCATTATGTTTTCGTAGTATTCAGTAGTGTTTACTCACTCATATATAAAATATTGTAAAAAAAATAATTATTCTTATTAGCTTTAATTATATACTTAGTATATTGTGTAAGTTCCTATAATTTTACAAAGACAAAGAAGTTTAAAATAAACAAATTTGATTGAATATTGTATTTTTTTTTCATATACCGATTTGGGTACAAATATATATGGATATTACCAAAATGAGCTCCAATTTGGTGACGAGATTTTAACGGCGCGGGCGTCGATGGGTCCTCTTTCAAAATGGCCGCTTAATGTTTACATCTGATCTCGAAATGTGCCTTTTGAAATGTATTGTCGATTGTTTCGTGATGTGACTGCAGTTTATAAGAATGTAAAGATAGAAAGAAGAGAGTTTGTAGAAAAAGAGAACTAAAAAACGTTTGTAAGACAAGAAAATCGAAAAAGGTTTATAAACAATCGATATAGTCATGGGGAAAGGAGGTTATTATTGTGCCGTTGACAACTGTAAAAATAATTTAAACAGTACGCGGAAAGTGAGTTTCTTCTTCTTCTCCAAAAATGTTGAAAAGTAAGTGATTTAATTAAAGAATGTCAGTTGCGTAAGAAATGGTAGGAGGATAAATTGAATAATTCTCAGAAGTTATTTCTCTTAAGATATTTTTTTGGTTATAAAGTGAAGATTTGACTTGTACCAACCAAACGCGTAATCAATTGTTCAATTGAAAATTTGTGCAAAAAATATAAAATAGGCGCCTCATTTTTTTCAGAAAATGTTTAAAAATGATTTGAAAAATCGTTTATTGGGCCATGCGTAACCATGTGGATATTGAGCATGCAGATCAATTATTAATTGACACTGATACTAGAGTTGAAACATGCCATGAAGCTATCAATGGAGTACAAAATTGTTCAGGTATTGCACATCAATTATTAGAACTTACAAATATTTGGAGAAACCGGATGCTTTTTACTGTAATCTTTGAAAAAAGACTCTAGAATCATTATGGATACATTTCATATATCATTTTCTTATTATTGTAGATTGATTTGAAATAATTTTGATTCAAGCTCTACCTGAATCTCATGGCACAGCAAACAAACCTTCTCCAACAACTTCAGGCCTATCTAGCAGAGATTCATGCAGTGCTTCTATGGAAAGACAAGTTGGTATGTCGGAAAGCATTATTTAATGACGGCCAAAAACTAATTTCAATGTGATTCCAAAGACATTTTTGTGATATGATTTTGTCATACAATGTGTGCCAGAGGGTAAAATATACTCAAAATAAGTTAGTTACAGACAGTGCACTTAATCGAAGTCCATTTTGGTTACTATTGAAACTTTGGGATTTAGTTACTTGTTATTAATATTCTTCCTATAAAGAACTTCTTTTTATTGTTGTTAGCTATAACGTAAATTAAATTTTTCTTTTAAACTAAAATTGATACGTAAGCTTGGTCTTAGCTAAATATTATATGTAAATATAAT
Organism: Pachyrhynchus sulphureomaculatus; assembly: GCA_019049505.1. Classification (NCBI taxonomy): domain Eukaryota; kingdom Metazoa; phylum Arthropoda; class Insecta; order Coleoptera; family Curculionidae; genus Pachyrhynchus; species Pachyrhynchus sulphureomaculatus. Next base: position 226,796,413 of record CM032447.1, on the reverse strand, counting down.
TAGGAAATTACCGTGTTGACTAGTCAATCTAAATATTAATTTATTGTAAATAAAGGCCCATTGAAACTTAATTACGTTATCAAACAGCAATACGGATAACAGAACACAAAAAGATATAAAACCTCTAAGAATCATTCACATAAAAAATAGAGATATATACATATATATTCATAATTCATTAACAGCATTAGTAATATATTAACCTTTCTCGAAGTTACACAGAGTTCTGTAGTTTAAGAATAAATAAGTGCCAAAAAAGTAGATACAGTGTTTCTTTAATTAACGAAGGATCTATTACAATGAAGAACACACTATGCTTAGAGAAAAAAGCTCTTATTTTAGAAAACGTTAACATTCTTAGTAATGACAATATGTCTTTATCTAACGGTATAAGAAAAATAGCATTAGATATTAGGTATGTTAAAATCAAATTAATTTAGTACTTAAAAAACATATTTAATCTTTGATTGTGTTAGCCGATACTTGTTGGAAATTCATAATAAAACTATATAAAAAAAAAATCGGTCAAGTGCAAGTTGAACTTGCACAATTAGTGTTCCGTACGTTGATTGTTTTTAAAATAAAAATTTTTGTTAGGGTGGTATAAAATGATCAGTGACTTCACAAAACACACCCCAAATGAGTTTTCAACAAAGTTTATTTCCAATCTTTACTGAAAACTGGTGACCTTGAAATTTTGTTTTTTTTTTTTTATATACCAAATAAATTATTAAAGGTAATGCACTCGTGATAATTTTCGTTCAATCTATACCCCGTAGAGAATATTCCAGAATTTTTTCAAAATTTTTTGATCAGTACTTTTCGAGATAAGGTAGAGGACAGCGATTTTTTAAAAGTAATACGAAGAAAAGTGTGCGCAAGTATTACATTATATATATATTTTTTACTCGTGTTTTCACAAGCTTTCATTCGACAACACACTCGATGACCTAGTAAAAAAAATTTTTTTCACTTCCGATTTCACCCCTCAAAACGAACCCCTTAAGTCAAAATTTATGTTACGGTGGTACAATATGATCAGTGACTTCACAAAACACACCCCAAATGAGTTTTCAACAAAGTTTGTTTCCAATCTTTACTGAAATCTGATGACCTTGAAATTTTTGTTTTTTTTATATACCATATAAATTATTAAAGGTAATGCACTCGTGATAATTTTCGTTCAATCTACACCCCGTGGAGAATATTCCAGAATTTTTTCAAAATTTTTTGATAAGTACTTTTCGAGATAAGGCCCGGGACAGCGATTTTTCGCGAATTTTTAAAAATAATACAACGAAAAGTGCGCGCAACTATAATATTATATATATATTTTTTACTCGTGTTTTCACAAGCTTTCATTTGACACCACACTCGATGACCTAGTAAAAAAATTTTTTTTCATTTCACCCCCCAAAACTAACCCCTTAAGTCAAAATTTAATTCTCAAAACTACATGGTTCTGATGAGGCCATCAATTCCTATATTATTACCAAATTTCACCTTTCTATGTCAAATAGTTTCGGACAAAATCGGGTGTGACAGACAGGCAGACAGACAGACACCGAAGTGATCTTATAAGTGTTCCGTACGGAACACTAACAACACTATGTTTTAATTTCCAATATATTTAAAGTCACTTGACAATTGTTTCACCATACAATGGCTTCTTCTTTCTTATTTACTTCTGAAGAAGCCATTGTATGGTGAAACAATTGTCAAGTGTCTTTAAATATATTGGAAATTAAGACATAGTGTTGTTTTTTTATATAATTTTAACATATTTAATCATAAATTTACTTGAAAAATGATGTAAATAAAACTTTAACCTCAAACAGTGACGTTTAACTTTGATAGACTTTTGAATTGTTGGATACGGTTATTAAAAACTGAAGTTAAATATGAAGAATTCCATCAAAGACCTTCCTGTCAAGTTTTTCACCTGTATTAATTTCTTTTCTAACAAAGCGCTGTATTCTTTTTGTTTTTTCTTTATACTACTCATGCTGCATTAAACATTTCAGAAAAAAAAGTTTTGAAAGTTTGTTATTAAATAATCTAAACGTTTAATGATATGAGAAAATTTTTAGATAGATAAATTAACCGAAATCACCTTTTTATCAACCTTATAGTCCAAGATCCCAGAGCCCCCAGACACAACTTATTTTCTGATGGACAAAACTAGTGGGATTACGTAGTGTTGGCGTGTACTTCAAATGTCTGCCTACCTGCTAAGCTTGCCTGACGGCCCATTCTCAGGTACCAGGTGAGAAAGGTGAATTAAAACAGGGCTTACTTAAGTTAAATTCTGATGGCTAATTTTTATATATATTGTGTAGAATATTATTATAAAATAATTTTTAACCTTGCCAGACACTTCCCGTCGGCTCCAACTTTTGCCAGACGCTTTAAAGCTCCAAAAAAATAATTTAACTTAACTTAAATTCTGAAGCTTGAACTCGATATATGTTATTTAGGGGACTATTTCAAAGCTATACGTCATCAGCCAGACAAATCGTAAGGGCCAAGTATCTCTCCAGACACCGAAAAACATCCAGCCGTTAGTATGAGCGCGAGAGTCTACGCTGTGTGTATGCCCAACATACAGTATATAATAGTATAGTATCGAGTCTATGCGTGTCTAACAGTTTTGCCGGTTATAACACGTGTTTTGTGATATATTCGTTAATTTAAAAATATTTGCATTATTCAATAAAATATCATGGCAGAGTTATTAAATTGTGCGTTTTGTAAAAAATCTGATGAGAATTTGACACATTTTACGGAAGAGACGTTAAAAAAATGTGAAATAATTTTGAAACAGAGGAAAATACATAACCTTAAATTTAAAGACGTAGTTTTGCCAGTTGAATTGTTTGAAAGTGCTTACCACAGACAATGTTACAAATCATTTACCGGGTTAATGAAGAAATATTACTTGCCGAAATTAGCAACACCAGCAGAATCTTCTCCAGAAGAAGATTTACAGAATAGCGCAGTGGATACATCTACAGCATCTACCTCATCAAGTCCAGCAACAATTATTTTACCTGAGTCTTCTGAAGGGGAAATATCTGAGTCAGCTGTTACAACGGAGTTACTCGAACCGGTATCATCTAATTCTGAAGAACATAGTGCGCAGCTAGAATGTGCTGTAGGTTCTCCCTCTACAAGTAATATAACTTTTGATAGAGATGTAAATATTGATGAAAATCAACAAATTTGTATATTTTGCGAGCAAAAGACAAAAAAGCATTGAGGGAAAAGACTACCTTTACATTCATCGAATAAAAAAGATTTTTTAAAAAAGATTGATGAAAAAGACGAAAAATTCGCGGAGTTGATTGAGAAAATTAAAAATTTTATACATTCAAAAATATATTATCATAATAATTGTCAATTAGATTATTATTATAAAGCTTCCTCAAAAGAAAAAACAACTAGAACTAACTGGCATGATGTTCGTCAATACCATCAAGAGGTTTTCAATGAAATGCGTGATTTCATTCAAGAAAATGTAATAAACAAAGGACTTTGTTTTTTTTTTTTCTGACTTATCTTCATCGCCATTACATGGAGTTATTGAAAGAGAAGGAAGAAAATTTAGAAGACAGAATTGGAAATTTTACACCACAAAATTTAGAAAGTAAAATAATAAAAGCATTTGATACAGAAATAAAATTTTTTATTATTCAGAGTAAAAAGTTACTGGCTCCAAAACGTTTAAGTGTTATCGATGAGCAATCTCTCAGGCTCGATGAGCATTCGCTCAGGCGAATTTTGTTATTAGATGCTCTGACACTGACATTGCAATAATAATGTTGGGTAATATGCATAATTTAAAAAACGACGATTCACACGTTTTGATTTTCACAGGCACTGGAAATAAACAAAGATATGTTGATTTAACAAAGATTTACGAGCACTTGGGACCGTCGTTGTGTAGAACTTTACCAGGATATCTCTTACTGGATGCGACTATAATCCTGCTTTCTTCAAGAAAGGGAAGCAAAGACCATTCAATATATTAATGAAAAAATATGACTATCAGCAAGCTTTTGTGAAATTCGGCGAGCCAGAATCATTTACAAATCAACATGTACAACAGAATATATTCAGTAAAGTACAGAATTTTGTCTGCGACATTTACAATGTTACCGGAACACTTAACGTGGATGCTGCCAGGCTTCAACTGTTTATAAATAGTTATACCGTTTCGGATGTCAATGAAGAGTTCAATCCAAAAAATTTAAAAAGCTTTGATGCCAGCAATTTACCACCATGTCAGAGTGAGCTTTACCAACACTTTCTTCGAGCAAATTATATTGCAAGTATATGGAATAATGCAAGTAAAAAACAATCTAGCATTTTTACTCCTGAGAACAATGGATGGACATTGGAGGAAAACGAGTACCGTTTTCACTGGTTTGATGGTGATCAATTACCTGGTTTTGTCAGCGAATCACTCCAGAATGAATCAGGTATTGTAATTAGACATAAAATCTCGAATTCATTATATATTTAGTTACTTGATTTCTAATTTGTTTATCTATTTCTACAGAAACAGCTGCTAGCGATGAGAATGATGATGATGATGACTTCAGTACACGGTATCATGATTGGCTTGATAATGAAGCTTCCAATGACCTTGACGATGACGACCAGGACGATTGAAAGACAATAAAATTTTTTAAAATAAGGAATTATTAAAAATGTATTTGTTATATTTGAAAATTGTCCCAATAAATATTTTTTTTTAATTTGTAAATTAAAAATGCTAGATATGTTCGATACTATATTGTATGTTGGGCATACACACAGCGTAGACTGTAAGTTTAAGAAGGGGAAAACAGCTCGCATAGATATCTCACTCGCTCTAAAACGCATGCATCATGCTCTCGCGCTCATACTAACGGCTGGATGTTTTTCGGTGTCTGGGGGGATGCTTGGCCCTTACGATTTGTCTGGCTGATGACGTATAGCTTTGAAATAGTCCCCTAAATAACATATATCGAGTTCAAGCTTCAGAATTTAAGTTAAGTTAAATTATTTTTTTTTGGAGCTTTAAAGCGTCTGGCAAAAGTTGGAGCCGACGGGAAGTGTCTGGCAAGGTTAAAAACTATTTTATAATAATATTCTACACAATATATATAAAAATTAGCCATCAGAATTTAACTTAAGTAAGCCCTGTTTTAATTCACCTTTCTCACCTGGTACCTGAGAATGGGCCGTCCGGCAAGCTTAGCAGGTAGGCAGACATTTGAAATACACGCCAACACTACTTAATACCACTAGTTTTGTCCATCAGAAAATAAGTTGTGTCTGGGGGCCCTGGGATCTTACTCTATTACAATATTTTATGAAAACCTAATGCAAAGTTGTTATGAATAATTGTTTAATAGTCGCATATTATTATACTATTATATAATTCTTAAAATTATACACTAGTAGTAATAAAATTAACCTAACCTAATTTATAAAATAATAATAATAATTTCAAGACCTTTATCCATTCAAAATAACAAATAAGAGAAAAATCTACAATAATATAGCCAAAAAAACCATATAAAATAAAAAATACAATAAAAAATTAAAAAATGAAAAAAAGACCAAGAAAAGAAAACAAAAAAAACATACGGTTTACGAAGAGACTACCTCCTCGTGGTGTAACCTGGATAATGCTAAAATTGTGTGATAATAACGTATTTAAAACATATAAGTACATAGCAGAATAATTTTTGCAAAACGGAATTTATTATTTTCTGTATCAAATTTGAATAAGAATAAATTATAAAACACTATTTCTCATAAGACTTTTGTTTACACGCATTAGATGTACAGTATTGTAAAATAAAAAATTTAATTTGTAAAGTTATTATTTCCTGCATTAGATTAGGACAGGATTGAAAATATTTATATTTATGGGTCAGGTTTTGTGAGGTAAAAAATCTTAGTGAGTAGATCTGTAATCATAAATTAAAAACCATAATATAATTGCTTAGAACATTAGGTTGTAATACATATAAATTTCTAGGTGCATTTATTTTTAATTTGAAAAATATTGTTTGTTACAATTTTATATGCACTAGAAGATGTTAATTGTAAAATTTATATTTATGCATTAGAAAATTTTAGTTTCGATATGCTTTGTATTCAAGCCTTGGAATTATTATTATTATTTTATGAATTAGGTTATGTTAGTTTTACTACTACTAGTGTATAATTTTAAGAATTATATGATACTCTAATAATATGCGACTATTGAAAAATTATTCCTAACAACTTTGCATTAGGTTTTCCTAAAATATTGTAAGGTTGATAAAAATGTGATTTAGCTTAATTTATACATCTAAAAATATTCTGTATATTATGTTCTCTGTAGTATTGAAATGAAACGTTTAAATTATTGAATAATAAACTTTCTTCTCTGAAATATTTTATTGAAATTTATCTGTTAACATGAAGGTATATGGTTTTAGTTTTTTTTTTTATAACTCTTTTTTTTATAATCACGAATATTTTCCCGTTTAATTTATTAAAATCAGATAAAATTTTGACTGTAAACAAATTTCTGTCCAAAAAATGACACTTTTCTCACATTGTGTGTCGGTGACAAGAATCACACTTACAATAGTCATGCCGCAACAAAATTTCTCGCCATTCCGTAGAAATTTTATACATATAATAACTTGCAATTACGATATATACAGTGGGGTAAAGATATATACAGTGGGGTATTCTCCACTGTAATGGGTCTAGAAAATAGTACTTCCAAAGAAACAAAGATTTTTTATTGGGGGAAATTTTTACAAGAATAGGTTCTTTTTTGTAAAACACCTGCATCCTCCGTTATTGACTTTTGAAGTGGATTTCAGCTATTCAAATTTTATTGTTGGAAAAGGTTCTTTCTTGTGAAATATCGCTCTTTCTATCTGGTTTCAAGTATTTAAAGTTTTACTGTACCAAAGTATTATTTTTTGTGAAAAAACTCCCTCTTTCTTTGTTCATTAATTTAAAAATTAAGTGTAATTTTAAAACTATATAAAATGGTTGTTTTTGTAAAAAATATTCTCTCCCTCCGGTCATCGATTTTAAGCTTATTGCGTTGGGAGAGGTCCAGTGCAAGAGAGATTTTTTTCTTCAAGATGCTCCATCTCCGGATGTTGATTGTGCCCCCCTTTTATCGATTGGCAACTCCATCCTTAATGCTAATTTTTCTTAAGGAAACGTCTCTTGTATGTATGTATGTATATATATATATACATATATATATATATATATATATATATATATATATATATATATATATATATACGAGGATGGATTGAAAGGTCCGCGGCCTAGTCAAGAACGCAAAATAAAATACTTACAAAAATATTTTTATTTTTTAAAGTAATCTCTACCTAGCTCTATGCACTTCTTCCACCTGCTTTCCAAATCTTCCACACCTGTTTGAAAAAAAGATTCCTCAAGGTCTTCAACAATACTGGTTAACTACAGCTTCGACTTCTTCATTTGATGAAAATTTCTCGCCGCCGAGGTGGTTTTTTAGGTTTGGAAACAGATAAAAGTTTGAAGGTGCCAAATCAGGAGAATAAGCCGTGTGGGATAGCAATTCGAAACCACAATCACGAATTTGAGCCATAGACTCAACAGACGTGTGACCGTTGTCCTGATGGAACAAAACTTTCTTTCAAATAGTTGATCGTCGTGGCCGTTACTATGTGGTAATTTATCATTTTAACGGAAAGAAATAAAACACTTATTATGTATTATTACCACTATATTGCACAAGTTTTGCGACTGCAGTTTCGACCTATGCGGTCATTAACAAGCTTACGTACTAAACTGAATTAAATAGAAAGTCATACTAAAATTAAAGTTAGTTGGTAGGTATAAAATATTATTATAAAACATTATTATTTAATTCTAGGGTTAATACAATTGATCTTAAGTGGTAGGTAGTAATTTTATGGTTTTATGACGGTGAATAGCGGTGAGTAGAAAAGGTCTAGTTGGTCGTTTAACAGATTACAGTTTTGGTTTTTCCGATGTTTATAAATTTCCAATGATTCTAAGATATTTAATTTGAAACCTTTCTCCGCATAATGCAGAATTTCTGTATTATGTACATCAGGGAAGGGGTGTTGGTTTTCTGTACAGTCGTTTGCAAATGAGGAATCTGTTTTTTGTAGTCTATATGATCTAAAATGTTCTGTATATCTGGTTTTAATGTTTCAAAACATAATCTGAAAATTGCGTTCAAATCGCAAAATACCCTATCAAATATCCTTTACAATGCCAAAGATAAGACGGACAAATTTCAAAAATGTGGAGTTTATAAGTTAAAATGCTCGGACTGTAACAGCATATATATTGGACAAAGCGGAAGAAACATTAAAACCAGATATACAGAACATTTTAGATCATATAGACTACAAAAAATAGATTCCTCATTTGCAAACCACTGTACAGAAAACCAACACCCCTTCCCCGATTTACATAATACAGAAATTCTACATTATGCGGAGAAAGGTTTCAAATTAAATATCTTAGAATCATTGGAAATTTATAAACATCGGAAAAACCAAAACTGTAATCTGTTAAACGACCAACTAGACCTTTTCTACTCACCGCTATTCACCGTCATAAAACCATAAAATTACTACCTACCACTTAAGATCACTTGTATTAACCCTAGAATTAAATAATAATGTTTTATAATAATATTTTATACCTACCACCTAACTTTAATTTTAGTATGACTTGTCTATTTAATTCAGTTTAGTACGTAAGCTTGATAATGACCGCATAGGTCGAAACTGCAGTCGCAAAACTTGTGCAATATAGTGGTAATAATACATAATAAGTGTTTTATTTCTTTCCGTTAAAACTTTCTTTCTCAGTAATCCTGGGCGTTTCTCTTTAATTTCTTGACGTAAATGACGCAAAAAGGTGCAATAGTACGTCGAGTTTAATTGTTTCGCCTTTCGGAAGGTCGTCCACCATAACAGCATCCCAAAAAACTGACGCCATCACTTTTCCAGCCTACAGAATTGCCTTCGAGTTCTTTGGGGTCGGTTCACCAGATTTTTTGCACTGTTTGGATTGTTGTTTTGACTCTGGAGTATAGTGGTGAACTCAGGTTTCATCCATTGTCACAAACTTGTTAAGAAAAACTTGCGAATCAACCTCAAACATCTCCAAACAGTCGCGAGAAATCGTGAGTCGAATTCGTTTTTGTTCAAATGAAAGCAATCTGGGGACCCACCTAGCGGAAACCTTAGAAAATCCGAGTTCATTGCCAATGATGTTTTGTGTTCGTTCATACGAGATGCCTATAGTGTCTGCAATCTCCCTGACAGTTAATCTACGGTCTTTCAATATGAGATCACACACTTTGCCGATGTTTTCTTCAGTCGTGGTCAGCCGGAGCGAGGGTCATCTTCCATGCTCTCTCGTCCACGTTTAAATTCTACAACCCATTTTTTCATAGTGATAAAGGACGGAGCAGATTTCTCTAGTGTTGTTTTCATATCATCGTGGTTCTCCTTTGGTGTTAATCTTTTTTTAAACAGGTATTTGATGACCGCACATTGTTCAATTTTTTCCATTTTTCTAAAAACGCTGAACTTGGTCTCACTAAACTCGTTCTAACCTGAAAACCACAAATTCTACAGCAACAAAATTTTACACTGTGATAACCAAAGAAAGTATGAACTTATTGAGCGAACTATAATAAAAATGTTAAAATTATTTTTTGATGAGGCCGCGAACTTTTCAATCCATCCTCATATATATATATATATATATATATATATATATATATATATATATATATATATATATATATATATATATATATATATATATATATATATATATATATATATATATATATATATATATATATATATATATATATATATATATATATATATATATATACATATATAGTCCCTGGCCAAATTATTAGACGCACTGCAAGATTTCATGTAAAATATTAATTACCGAGTGATATTGTACCGTTTTATTATTTTAAATTGATTTGTTTGTTATTTTTATATTATCCAATCAATTACCTATTTATTTGACATAAATAAAACAGCATTAATTTAGAAAAGCATAAGTTTATTAAGTTTTAAAGAAAAGTGAAATTAATGTTAGTAAAAGTCAATATTTAGTTGAGCCACCTTTAGCCGCTATCAAAGCTTTAATTCTGCGCGGCATGCTATCAATGCAAGATTGTACTGTCTCCTGCATTTGAGGATGATGATTCCACACATGAATAATCTTTTCTAGGAGCTGGGTTTTGTTGGTAATCACATCTTTAGCCACTTCTCTTTTCATCAGCTCCCGCACATTTTCAATGGGGCTATTACCCGGCCAATCCAACAGAGGGATATTTTTTTCTGCCAAAAAAGCTTTAACAGACCGAGCAGTGTGGCAGGGAGCTCCATCTTGCATGAAAGTGAATGGTTCCCCATTTGGAAACCATTCTCTGAGCTGCGGAATCAACCGATTTTGTAATACTTCTTTGTACTGATCTTGCTTCATTATTCCTTTGACGACGTACAGACGTCCAGTGCCCTTACCACTGATGACTGACCAAATCATCACTTTGGTGGGATGTTTAACCGTCGGGACGACACAATCAGGATGAAACTTTTCTCCATGACGACGACGCACATACTGAGCTTTATTCTGCAAAATTTCGAATGTGCTTTCGTCACTGAAGCAGACCTGTCAAAAATAGGAAAAAAATATATAAACTTCCATGTTTATTTGCTTTATTTAACTGAAAATGATAATAATGTATCAATTATTGATTAAATTGCTGTATCTTACCGATCTCCAGAAGTCCACATCTTTGTCTTGCCATTGTTTGGCCCACTTCAGGCGTTTTGCTTTCATTGCAGCTGTTAACTTGGGCTTCCTGGCGGGGGCAACAGGCCTAAAAATCTAATTCTTTCAATTTTCTTCGAACAGTGCGCTCAGAAGCATTTACGCTAGCATCCTGGAGTTGTGATTTTCTTACCTTTGTGGTAGCAAATCTGTTTTCTACACAAATTTTCTTCAAACATCTCTCTGACCGTGGAGTGAAAATTGGTTTTCTACCGCATCTTTTCTTTCTTTTCGGGCTTAATTCCTTCCCTGACTCAATTTTCTTTTTTATGCGTCGTACACTAGCTTCAGAAACCTCCAATCTTCGTGATATTTCTCGGTTTGTAAATGTTTTCGCAATCACAATCACTTCAGCTTTTTTACGTGGTGAAAGATCGCCTTTTCTACCCATAATGAAAATAGTCCAATTACTTTTTTAAAACACTACATACAAAATAAACTAATAACTGAGTAGTATAAAACTGTTAAACAAATAATCACAGTCCATAAAGCCACAGAAACACGTCCGTACCTGACTCGATTCCGATCGCGACTGATACAGGTTTGTACTTGTTTACGTTCATGTATCACTTTGTCAACACAGTGTTGCCATATGTTAAAAATAAATACAAATATGTAGTCTACAACAATTCTTTTAAATAAAAATCAATAATATTGTAGTTTAAATATACCATTATTGCATAAAAACTCTTAAGAAACATAAAATTACTAAAAAAAAATACAGTGCGTCTAATAATTTGGCCAGGGACTGTATATATATATATATATATATATATATATATATATATATATATATATATATATATATATATATATATATATATATATATATATTTACCACCGCCTTTTTAATCTGGCTACGCCATTGTTGACTTCCTATATATGACTTACGAGAAATAATTTTATTAATATAATATGTAAAAATATTGGTGAAATTTTTAGTTACTCAGAAATTTCTGCTTAATATGCGCGCGTACATTTCTGTAAGTACAAATGAAATGTTTTGTTGTCAGTTTTTTTTCCCGCGCACGATTACAATATTCATTCGATAACAAATCATTCCAGATTAGATATCCTTTGACAACCTTAGTCTTTTTTTACTGAATCTTATGAGCCTATTATAAACATTGCACGGTAATAAGGCTTCTAAATTGTAAAAAACACGTTCACAAAACTGCCTTTAGCTCATGGACTATTAAGTTAAACTCACTTTGAAATTCAATTAGTTTATATTATATTTTTGCTTTCTAATTCCTTTGACCCAGTTGGCGCAGTAGCATGCTGTCCCTTCATAGCTCTAGTAATACTGAACTCCTATTATAGCGACAGTTAAAATCTCTCCATCGACCTAACAGTGACAATTTTCCTAATTCCGATATAGCTTTGAAGTCGAAAACGCCGAAAAGTTTTAGCGGCCCCATTAACTTTAATTCTGGAATCGCTTTTCACTTGAATGTCTTCTCGTTTTATCTGGGTTGACCAGACGTCGTCACTTTCTTTTCGATTGCCCCTTTTATTTTCATTACTTCGCATCATTAGATATAAGTTTTTTCAATAAAATTATATGAATCTAAATTTATTTTTTGAACAGAAAATGTTTAAAAAATATAAATATGGCTGTGAGTTTTCTTGAAAATTATTTTCGACGTTTCTACATATATCCCAGTCGCCAGGGGTTATGAGCTCTCATTAAATGTTAACAGGCTGCATTTTGGTACACAGGTAGTTTCTTGGACGTAGAATGCGATAAAAAGCTAAAGTTTGATGTACGTTAAGCCCACAACATCCAAAATAAAATTAAAAATTAGGTTTTTCGATAATATCACGAAAAATAAAAAAGATATCGAAAAACTAATAGTACTACGTTAAAGAGTGGGAAATATTACAAAAAAATAGTATAGAGATTTTTTTCCAGAATTTTTTATTAGCGAGAGAATTTATTAAAAATTCGGATAGGTGATTCAAAAACTTAAAACGAAATTTTTGTGTGCATAATTTTAACGGGCATACAGTAAATTACAAATATTTATTAAAATATAGTATTGAAAAAAAATTCTTGTGTATATATCATTAATATACCTTAGGTTTCAATATAAGAATAATTAAAAATACCCACATAGTCTGTGTGATACAAAAATTTAATTTAAAAATATAAAAATTTGCCTACTATAGTTAGACAAGGCGAAATCGGCGCCATCGTTGGAAAAAATTTTCTAATTGAATTTTTTTTCATAACCTTCTCCAGGAGATGTCCCTGAAAGAGGATCAACATGTTGCCGGGCGGTAACCTGGTCCGAATTTGTTTAAACAAATTTTTTTTAAACAAAGTCCAAAAATTGAAATTTTCGCCCCGGAACAAGTTTTTTTTAGGTAAATTGGACCATTTTGAACAAAAAATGTCTCTTGTGAATTTTCTCTAAAATGCGCCGTTTTCGAGATATCGGCGATTTTAGGTGCGAGAAAACGCGAAAATGGCCACTTTCACCTCCCAATATCGGGGTCAAAAATTAAAATTTTCAATGTTGCCAAGTGTCCAAATTAAAGTTTGAGATCTCCTCTACAAATTACCGTAGGAAATATTGCAATATCTTCATTTTTAAATATTGTTTTTTAACAGTTAACAAATTGCGTTCGAGCGCCCGCGGCTGCATCGAAACTGTATACATAGATATATACGCAACGCCCGTACGTAGGCGCACGGAACTGTATACGCACTGCGATGCTCTATAAAGCTTTGTTTCTTGATTTCTTATTAAAATTAATATATTTGAAAAGTATGTAAAAAATATTTATTTATTAAAGAGTAATTGTTATATCAAATTTAATTATTATAACAAATGAATATAAATAAAAATTCAATATTCGATTAGGATGGTAGAAGAATTAAAACAATTTTATGAAATATAACTTATATATATTTAATAGAATTTTCGCAAATATTTAAATTACACCCACACATGAGTATACAACTTACGTTGTTGCTTTTGCAATTACATGCATTAGTTTTACAATTTTTTGTACATTTACATTGCCTAATTAACGAATCTGGTATCGAATTTTTTAACATGAATTTGGGTAACAATTCACCTGTTTCTATAGTGTAACCAAATTCTGTTGCATCTAAATGTCGATACCGAGAATACAATGACATTTTCCATATGTACGTTTGTAGTGAAGCTCGTGCTACCTACTGGTTTATTTAACGGACTAGCAATATAGTTGTAATCTTGTAAACATTTGGAATGATACTTTAGCTTTTGAACTAGTAATGACGTAGTTGAACTATATATGCAAATTTTCGTATAGACTTTGTCTATTTTAAGACGAGCTGTTGCCATTAGCTTTTCCGCTGCATTATAATCAGAAAGTGTATAAGTTGTACTGTCTTTATTTTTATAAATTTTTTCACAGATCATGCACTCTGCTTTTGACACACTTTTTGATCGCAATGTTGGTTTTTCTTTCTCTTCGGGTTCAATTGATAATAACTGTTTTTCATTATTAACAGCTTCATTATTTTCTGCTTCCAGTTTTTTGAGAGCATTTTCCCGACGTACAATTTTTTCTTTACTTACATAGGAAGCATAACACTTTCTGTGCCAAGAAAAAGTTTGTTCACTGCTACTTGGATTATATAAATCGTTAAATTTTGTACTTATGTCATCTTTCCGACGATTAGCTGCTTGTTGAATTTTTTGAAATGATTCAAAATTTGGTTGTTGTACAACATCATCACACTTACCACAGAAAATGCACTTATGATCACATTTAATTCGTTTAATAGAAAAAGACATAATTACACATGTACATACTTGTAAGGGCGGAAAAGAAATGAATAAACTATTAAAGTGTCCGACTCTTATTTAAGCAATAGCATGTTTGAACTTTTGCATGATACTTCACGTTACAGCGAGTTGCAGCGCGTATACAGTTCCGCGCGCCTACGTACGGGCGTTGCGTATATATCTATGTATACAGTTTCGATGCGGCCGCGGGCGCTCGAACGCAATTTGTTAACTGTTAAAAAACAATGTTTAAAAATAAAGATATTGCAATATTTCCTACGGTAATTTGTAGAAGAGATCTCAAACTTTAATTTGGACACTTGGCAACATTGAAAATTTTAATTTTTGACCCCAATATTGGGAGGTGAAAGTGGCCATTTTCGCGTTTTCTCGCACATAAAATCGCCGATATCTCGAAAACGGCGCATTTTAGAGAAAATTCACAAGAGACATTTTTTGTTCAAAATGGTCCAATTTACCTAAAAAAACTTGTTTCGGGGCGAAAATTTCAATTTTTGGACTTTGTTTAAAAAAAATTTGTTTAAACAAATTCGGACCAGGTTACCGCCCGGCAACATGTTGATCCTCTTTCAGGGGCATCTCCTGGAGAAGGTTATGAAAAAAAATTCAATTAGAAAATTTTTTCCAACGATGGCGCCGATTTCGCCTTGTCTAAGTGTTCTAAACAGTATGAAATGATCAAAAAAATATTTTTTTTAGTTACAGTTAAAAGTATTCTTGATATTAAAAAATTATTAAATATTTTCTTTTTTTGGAATATTGCTCTTAAAAAAGTGTTTATTTGCTTATTATTAATCATACAACTTAATGAAATGAAAGATAAAAGTCTAAGCTTTAAATATAAAGCACTTATATTTCATTTAAATATCCAGAACAAAGAAAACAGTTATTAAAAACACAAAAATTCTAAATTATTCGAAGGAATTTTGTTAATGGCGATCTCTTTTCTGTCATGTGTGCGACGCTCACGTAGTCTGTATACTGTATATTGTTAAATACATTTTTAAATGAACAATAATTAACTTTAAGTGTAAATTAAGTGTTGGTTGCTATTTAGTGAAGTGGACTATTTTTAATTGTTGTTTTTAAGTGTGCTACATTTTACCCTTCTACATTTTAAAAATTACACAGCCCCACAAAAAAAAAAGTGGGGTATACTTTTGATGCGATATATCAGATCCGTAGTATTTTTGCCCGCTGATCACGAATCTGACGTCAAAATATCGCCATCACATCTCAATTTTTTTCTAACCTCAAAAAATAGGTAAAAATTAAGAAAAATATACTCCTAAAAAATTGATTCAAGCTTTTTCATGAATCCAAAGATGTATTAATATGTATTCGGACACGCTAAGCTAATATTTATCGGTTGGATTAAGCCATACAGTTCTGTTTTCTTCCTAACCTCAATAAATCAGACAGATATAGTGCTTCTCGAATGCAAAAACGAATTCAAATTAAAATTCAACCGATCCTTACCAAATTTGGTACACGGAGATTTTTTGGGTCGCTGATCACGAATCTGAGGTTGGATTTGCAAAATTCAAGATGGCAGATGTTTTCGCGCCATTTTGAACTCCGAGAAAATTCATCGGTCGATTTTTATTCTTCTACCTGCATCCAGGGCACCTCCACATGGTGACGGTGTTACTCCACTAGCCGGCAGAGTCCCTGAATAACGGCTTAGATGCCGTCATGGCAGGTAGAAGAAAGAGAATTACGATGCAGGGACTTGGAAACCCAGTATCGGCGGTTGGTCAGGGTGGGGAAAGCGGGCCCGCAGCCGTCGTCATCCAGCGACCGTAGCTCTTCATGTGTGGGTGACTTGGCTCATGTAGAGTATAATGCTACAAGAAAACGGTCTCATGGTACAAAGACTTTTCATAAGTGCGATAAAAACAGTGATTCATTTTGTTATATTTGTTGTCAACACGTATTGAGTAAAATGGGGTCACCGATAACGGATAAGATTAAAACCTTATATAAGGATTGTTTTAACATTGAAATACAGCACCAGGATACAGATTGGGTTCCCCACATCATTTGCAGTTGTTGTACATCAATAAGAAAGCGATTAAATATTCCAGACCAGCAATATGGAATAGACCATACAGTGAAAATGATTGCTACTTTTGTATGAATGTTGTATCTAGGCATAACCGAAAAAATAAAAGCACTATTACTTATAACGATGTTTCGACAGTAACAAGACCAACTAAACTAATTCCGCCTCCCGAACCACTTGATGCTGATGTTATGGAAACAAATGATTTCACCTTATCAGTTCATGCCGAAAACATTGAGACTGTCGAAAAAGATTCAAACACTGTTACTAATGAATGTTCTAGTGACAACCTATCATATATTAGTGACACAGATAAAGAATTTCTACCATACAACCGTAAACCAGAACCAATACTCGTATCACAGTCAGAACTTAGTGATCTAGTCAGAGATTTAGGCTTATCCAAAGATGGTTCAGAGCATCTTGCTTCCTTTTTAAAGAAAAGACATTTTACTTAAGCCAGAAGCTACGATTTCTTATTATAGAAACAGAGAAGAAGAATTTCGAAAATATTTCACAATGGACGAGGAATTGTCACTTTCATATTGTACCGATGTAAAAGGTCTAATGGATACATTTCAAAATAACTCATACGATCCTGATGAATGGATTGATTCTTCTAAACGGAGCATTAAGCCAGGTTTGCTGCATAATACCAACGTTTACGCTCCCATTCCGATTGCTCATTCCACAGTTATGGAAGAGCAATATGAAAAAATGAAGCAGCTTTTGATAAAAATAAAATATGCTGATCATAACTGGAAAATTTGTGGAGATCTGAAAATTGTAACAATATTGCTTGGCCAACAGTCAGGGTTTACACTTTATCCCTGTTATAAATGTCTGGGAAATAGCAGAGACAGGGAACGTCATTATAAGAAAAAAATTTGGCCAACAAGAGAATCGTTCACTCCTGGTGAAAATAATGTATTGTTTCCACCATTGGTAGATCCAGGAAAAGTTCTTATTCCCCCGCTTCACATTAAGCTTGGACTTATGAAGCAATTCACGAGAGCATTAGATACAAACGGCCCATGTTTCAAATATTTGCATAAAAAATTTCCGAAATTTTCTGAAGCTAAAATTAAGGCCGGCGTATTTGACGGGCCACAAATAAAAAATTGTTTCAAGATTCACTATTTGTTACTAAAATGAATAAAGTTGAAAAAGCTGCTTGGCTTAGTTTTAAAGAAGTCGCAACAAACTTTTTGGGAAATAATAAAAGTCCTAAGTACAAAGAAATAGTCGAGAAAATGGTAAAAAATTTTCAAACATTAGGTTGCTTAATGAATCTAAAATTACATTTCCTGGACTCCCACATCGATGATTTTCCAGATAATCTTGGTGACTACAGTGAGGAGCAAGGGGAACGTTTTCACCAAGATCTGAAAATCATAGAAAATCGGTATCAAGGACGATGGGATGACCATATGCTAGCGGACTATTGCTGGTCGCTAAAAAGAGAAACAAGTCCTCAAAAGCGTTTGGTCAGAAAGCCTTTGAATAGATCATTCGCGGAAAAAAGAACAAGATACAGCCAAAAAAGGAAAGTTGGGCGCGGGTCTAACCTTCGCAATTCTAGAGCTTAAGGGTCTACT
Source organism: Pachyrhynchus sulphureomaculatus (assembly GCA_019049505.1). Taxonomy (NCBI): domain Eukaryota; kingdom Metazoa; phylum Arthropoda; class Insecta; order Coleoptera; family Curculionidae; genus Pachyrhynchus; species Pachyrhynchus sulphureomaculatus. The sequence goes on along the minus strand of CM032447.1, from coordinate 226,778,039 downwards.
ATTTGAGAGTATATGGTTTAAAAGTCCTGGTTTTGAGTTTATTGAGTCTCATTTTTAAAGTTACAGGGTTATTGAGGTCTATTTTTTGAGGTTACAGGGTGTGGGAGTCTAAGGTTTCAGGGTTTAGGGTTTAAGAGTATCAGGTTTGGGGATTCCCCAACTGTATACCAAATTTGGTAGGAATCGGTTGGTTTTCAAAAATTTTGTCCGCCATCTTGGATCCGCCATTTTGAATTTTGCAAATCCAACCTCAGATTCATGATCAGCAACCCAAAAAACCTCCGTGTACCAAATTTGGTAAGAATCGGTTGAATTTTAATTTGAATTCGTTTTTGCATTCGAGAAGCACTATATCTGTCTGATTTATTGAGGTTAGAAAGAAAACAGAACTGTATGGCTTAATCCAACCGATGAATATTAGCTTAACGTATCCGAATACATATTAATACATCTTTGGATTCATGAAAAAGCTTGAATCAATTTTTTAGGAGTATATTTTTCTTAATTTTTACTAATTTTTTGAGGTTAGAAAAAAATTGAGATGTGATGGCGATATTCTGACGTCAGATTCGTGATCAGCGGGCAAAAATACTACGGATCTGATATATCGCATCAAAAGTAAACCCCACTTTTTTTTTGTGGGGCTGTGTTATCAATGAACTAATAATAAATTAATAATAATATTATTACAATACATAAATAAGTGAAACTTACTGTTATAATAACCTGAAAATACATCACCAAGATAAGGTAATCATAAATAAGGTTGGAAGCATGATTCTCACTCCAACTAAATGGGTTAAACCAGCCATTTTATTTTAAATAATTTTTTTAAATTACCGTAAAACTAAAAAAAAAATAATCTATATACTATTTGAGCTTGTTAACATTTAATGAGAGGTTTTCATCAAATTTGCCTCTGACGACTGAGCTAATATTACCATATTGGTATCAACAAGTATTACAATACCCCACGAAATTAACATTTTTAACATGCTTTCTCTTCAGTTTAAAGTTAAATTCCATGTTTACTGTTGGTGGTAAATACAAAGGTCATTCTAAGTTATCTACTTAACTATGAAAACGACGCCATTAAAAAATTTGCTTGGTTGTCAAAATACTGTCCGAACTTTGATAAAATTTTGTACGTGTTTGCGGCGTTTGGCAAATTTTCTTGATCTTTGTTACTTCTTTAAAATAAATAAAAGTAATTTGCACCATGGGGAAGTCATGAAATTTATCCTTAAAGAGTAAAGTCATTTATAAAAGGATGTCCCAGTTGTCCGGCAATCACGGCCTATCTTATTTTTAAGTAAAATTTTCGTGTAAACAGATTTCATAGGACCGACATTCAATTCAGGATGATCCCAGATCATCCCGGCTGAAGCAAGAACTGCGAAAAATAATCGGGATTTGCTGCTGTTAGATCGATGAATGACAATCTAACTGCTTGTTAAATAAGCTGGATATCTGAAATAATTTTAAAGATTGTGCATGAAGATTTGGAGATAAAAAAAAGTTTGTGCATGATGAATTTTCAAACTTGTTACGCCAGAGCAGACAACGAAGAAGAAAAATGTTTCTCAAGATCAATTGGCCGCTTAAAAGAACGATAAGAATTTGAATAATTTATCACATGCAACGAAACTTGCAATCATCACATGAAGAAGTAGATCTATTGGATTTATCGGGGGTGTTTATTTCAAAAGAAGGCGTCTCCTTAAAGTTGATGGTCACTGTTTTTGAAGGATCTTTTCTTATTGAATATATGAAAAAAGGATTTACAATTAAGGAAAAGGATGAATCAAAACTTAAAGTAAGCCATTAGAATTCATAAAGAAGCAAAACTTTGCACGGCAACTATAGGGTAAACAAGGCTTGCGCACCTCAAACCATTACCAAGAGCTGTGGATTTATCGAGTTACAACATCCACGTTATAGCTCTGATTCAACATTCACTCTAGAGTCTTCACTTAGTGCTTTCTTCTTGTTCGAGCAACAAAAACGACCTCAGAGAGCTAAAATTATCAGGTGTAAGCCACAGTTGCGTCGTTTACAGAGTTGAGAACATTTTTTTTGGATGGAAAGAAACAACTTGGGAACCACTGGACTAAGTGTATTAGTTTAGATTTTTGTTTAAGTAAGTAAGTACCACTATGTAAAATGGCCGTAATAAATTTAAAATAAAACCCTAAAAATGATGAAAAATCCCAAAACTATATATATATATATATATATATATATATATATATATATATATATATATATATAAATATATATATATATATATATATATATATATATATATATATATATATATATATATATATATATATATATATGTATATATATATATATATATATGTACATATATATATATATATATATATATATATATATATATATATATATATATATCTATATATATATATATATATATATATATATATATATATATATATATATATATATATATATATATAAATATATAGGGTGTTATGAAAACCACTTAATATATTGAAACTGGTACATCTCTGTAGCAAAAGCAATTGTAGAAAAGTGCTTGTAAATTGCGCCCGTCGTTAGTACCATGTGAAATTAAATCAAAGAAGGCACAAACTCCTAATTTAAAAATCAACGCCTTTACTGTCTAGATAATTACATATAAAAATAATATTACGTACTCATAACTGTATCCCACCTAAAATAGGTAAAACAAGATGTTTTTGGTCAGCAATAACAAATTTCCTAATAAAAAAATTTATTAAACGCATCAGATATAAATTATGAACACACAACAATAATTTTCTGCTATAAAAATTAATTGCCACTAAATTTTGCTAATATCAATAAAACACTTAAAACCCTTTTTGCATTACCAATTTGCAATATTTTACGAAAAACAGATTATTTCGTAATATTGTTCACTCTGTAAACAAAACATTTTGTTGCCAGAGGAATTTCAAGATTAGATTGTCGCTGACAGCAGTGTGTTATTTCCCTTCAACCCGCATTAAAAATTTAGGCTCTCTCTCAACCATAATCATCTCCGCTGTAACAAGGACGACGCAATTTTTTTTAAAATTTACGTAGTCCAATGATATTGCAAATTTTCAGTTATGCTCAAATTTATTAAAAATAAGTATTGGGTGTGTCTCCAGTTGACTCCTATTTCAACACATTAAACGATTTTTCACAACACCTTTATATATATATATATATATATATATATATATATATATATATATATATATATATATATATGTATGTAAGTTCTTTAATCCTTACCTACAATTTTCTATTGTTAAATGTGATTTAAGTAAAAATCTCGAAATTTAACAAGCAAATATTTATTCACAACAATAAAATATTATGGAATAATATGGACAGGACATATTAAGACACCAATACAAAAAACAAGAGTGATCATCTAGATATCTGTGACAGCTACAAGTTACAATACTACTTCTGTCAGGTAGAAATATTATTATTTCTTCAGTTTTCACCACCAATGTGTATCTGAACTAGCTACGTCTTTTCGAGTTTGCCGCTACTTTCTTTTTAAAACTTCGCTCGTCCCTTTTGGCTGTCAGTTGTTTACATCCCCTACGTCTATCTGCACGCTAACTATATTTTAAAATGTATCAGTTTACTGATCGTTGCCAAGTTTTATTTAAGTTTAAAAAGCAGGTTTTACAAATAATCTTAAAAGTAATTTTCAATTGATTTTTTTTACTTCAATCTAATATTTATTAAATTAGCTAGCAAATACCTCAATTTATATTAAAATCCATTTATTCATTTTTTTTTATGTTTCCCTGGCAGGAAATTTGCTTTTTTGCATAGTATTTAGATTAACGTAATATTGAAAAGTAGGATTTAAATTTTAAGCGCGTGAAAGCTACAGTCGGCTTGGAAATTAATGAGACAGGCTCTAAAACTGAAATAAAAGAAAACACTACCAAAAGAGAAATGCCATTTTGCTCTGCATGCATTTCTATTTTTTTTTTTTATTGTATTGTAATTATATTTGCGAATTTATTAACATTTTCTACTTAGTTATTAAAAGTATTGTGTTCAGAATCAGAATCTCTCACAGAAAAAATGAAATTATGAAAACTTGTGGGGATAACTACAAAACAAGCAGCAGCAATACTCATTGAGAGATACCCTGATAAAACTCTACATTATACTACTGTTACGCGCTTACTGAAAAAATTTGAAGAAACTGGTAGTGTAGAAAATCACTTCTTGCTTGCTACTACTCTTATATCATCGACCCATCTGTCTGCTGATGATCTAGCTACATGAACCGTCCATCGCCACTTCATCTTGGCCCCCTCCAGAGTTATACCATCGACTTGAGTTCGTCTCTTTATCTGTTCATTATAAATTCCTAAGGAATATAACAAGCATACTTCTCTCCATACCTCCCTGTGAATTTGCGAGGTTTTTAACAAATGCTTTAGTGAGGCACATCATTTTCAGTCCATATGTGCTGACTGGTAGGATAAAGGTATGTAGTCTTTGGTTTTTAGGTTTATGGATATTGTAGTCCTTTTTAAGATATGTCCTGTCTCTAAAGCTGCTTATTCGCCTGGAAATTTATGCATGCTAGTTCTCCTTTTCGATCCTAATAGTGTAAATAGGTAAATCGTCGACGCGTTCTATGAAATTATTTTCTAGCTGTATGTTGGTATCTTCAGAGTCCATTAGTTTAGTTCTCATGAAAAAATAGTGACTATTGATCAAAATAGTTTAAATGTATTGCAGTTTGAGAAACACGGCAAGTACCAGTTTAATTTCAGAGGTGACAAACACTGAAGAGCGGCCGGTACGAAGAATATTAAAAAGTTTTTTTCATACAAGTCGAAATTTGTGTTAAAAGACCGGGATTATGATGTCCGTTTTGACTACTGTGTAAGATTTCAGGGTATGGTCGAAGAAGACTTAAATTTCTCAAGAAAAATTTTATTTCCAGAAGAGATAACATTTACTTTAAACGGGACGGTACGTTCATAAAATTGTATTAGCTTGTCAAATAAATTAATTAATACGTATAATCCATTAAAAAAACAATGCCAAAAATCTGACCTTCTTCTAACTATTTAATTTACTTCAAGATATCGTAAGGTATACATCGTTACATTAATAAACTGTTAATTTTAGTGGTATTAAGGGGTTACATACATTTGGGCGCTGCAAAAAGTATGTACATATAAAAAAACTATTTTATAGGTTATTACGTAAATAATACAAAAGAGTGGCGATAATATATTTTTATTGTACTTTAAATGGAAGAAAAATTTATTTTTTAAATGTGTTTTAAATGTTAACGTTATTTTTTATCGGGTTAAGGAGGTTGAGGCGTTAAACGTAAAATATGAAAACTATTTTGTATAGATTTATTTCGATAGATGAGTTTAGAAATTTTCTATGAAAAATTTAAGGTCTTTAGGAAACGTATCTAAATAAAAATCGAAATTAACAATAAATATAGTCTTATGGAGAACACGTTAATTTGATATAAAAATTACATATTTTTTGTTATAACAAATGAAAAACAATGCCATCGATAGGAAAGTTAACTACGAGGCTGGTTTGAAAAGTCCGTGCAAAAATAAAAACTACTTATGTGTATGTGTTTGGGGTAAACCTTTTTTATTTTTCGACATAGTCTCCTTTTAGGCTTATACACTTCGTCCAACGATGTTCTAGTTTGTTGATCCCTTCCGAATAATAGGATTTGTCCAAGTCTACAAAATATCCATTAGTGTCTGCAATCACCTCCTCGTTTGAATAAAATCTTTGTCCCGCCAGCCATTTCTTCAAATTGGGGAACAAATAGTAGTCCGAGGGAGCCAAGTCTGGAGAATAGGGGGGATGTAAAACGAGTTGGAATCCTATTTCCATTAATTTTGCGACCACAACTGCTGAGGTGTGTGTGCTGGTGCGTTGTCGTGATGGAAAAAGGACTTTCTTGTGGGCCAATCGCGGGCGTTTTTCTTGCAGCTCGGTTTTCAAACGGTCCAATAACGATGAATAATATTCACCTGTAATAGTTTTACCCTTTTCCAGATAGTCGATGATGATTATCCCTTGCGAATCCCAAAAGACAGTCGCCATAACCTTTCCGGGCGAAGGAACGGTCTTCGCCTTTTTTCGTGCAGATTCACCCTTGGTAACCCATTGTTTAGATTGTTGTTTGGTCTCAGGAGTATAGTAATGTATCCATGTTTCATCCACAGTGACGAAACGACGCTTAAAATCCTCCGGATTCTTCTGGAACAGCTGCAAACCATCCTTGCAACACTTCACACGATTCCGTTTTTGGTCAAGCGTGAGCAATCGCGGCACCCATCTTGCGGATAACTTTCTCATGTCCAAATGTTTATGCAAAATATTATGCACCCGTTCAGTCGAGATGCCCACAGCAATAGCAATCTCAGGCACCTTAACTCTTCTCATCACCATATCATGGATTTGATCAATGATTTCTGGAGTCGTAACCTTGTAACATTCATTTTTTCTTAGATTTTAAGACCATGTAATGTTACTGATTTTTCACTTTAAATTGTACTTCTTTTCATTTTTGTATCGAGCAGTATATTAATCAGAAATTGCTAGCCGCTCGGTATATTAGTGTGCTGTGCGGGTTTTCGACCGAATCTATCGATTCGCCGGGATTGGTCAATTATTTGTATCCGGAGTTTTGGTTCCGGCGTCGCGATATTACCGAGAGAGTGCCCACGGCTTATTTAAGCGTCCGGAGGACACTAATCAAGGCTTATTTCCACCGAGCCGCCAAGCTGGGCTTATTTCCACCGAGCCGCCAAGTAAGGAATTTCCATCCAGCCGCAGTGAGGCTTACTTCGACCGAGCCGCAGTAGAGGCTCATAGCAATATTTATGAGAGCCAAGTAAAGCACGATTTTTTTTTTTCTAACGTAAAGCCGTAGTGGGCTCTGAGTGTTTCCTACAAAGTGTGAAATCGGTTTTGTGTTCCATCGAAGGCCTAGAAGCCCAAATGAAAACCGTAAGTTACCAGAACATTCATCAATAGACCTATTCCCGAAATAAGTGTCTTAACGGCAATTTGAACTGACAAAAGGTGAAGTGAAAATCACGATTCTTCGCTTTCGGGGGTAGTCAGGTTTTAGAATTTAAATGTCTGATTTAGGGACTCTAATAATAATAACTACCTGTTAGGCTAGAATTTTTTTTGTAATCCTTACAACCGCAAAGGTTAGAACTTTTATTTTAAAATCATGAATAAATTTTCTTTTTGTTGATTAAAGCTAGTGTCTCACTGAATACCTATCTTACTTTTCAGGATAATGACGGCTGTACCAAACTGTTTTTTTTTAACATCTGTACACCCTTTCAGTATTTTTTTCATTTTTTTAGCTGAAGTTAGATCCTTTCTATTTTAAAATGAATGGTGCCCAAAAGTCGTACAGCTGAGGCTTTTTAAAAATAAAAAAAAATAATTCCAAAAAGACGTACAAAAATTATCTCTTACCCATATCTCTCTACCAAGGAAAACTGAGCTAGTGTGTGTTTAATTTCTTTAGTTCTTTTAAAATCAGGATCCACTCAATTCATTATCAGAAATTAAAAAGAGGTTGCAAGAAAATTGCGCCCAAGCGTGGGAAAAAAACAACTTTTCACAGGGTACAAAAGTGCGAACAAAGTACACACGGTACAACCTCCACAGGCCGTCCAGAACGTTCAGCGTCACTTGTGCCCATATGGCCAGTCTGAAAATTTTGAAACCACTTATAAACTGTTCTAATCGAAGGTGCAGAGTCACCATAATGTTTATCAAGCTTCTCTTTAGACTCCTGAGGCGTTTTGCCTTTCATAAAGTAATGTTTAATCACCACACGAAATTCTTTTTCGTCCATTTCTTGAAAATCACTCGACTTCCTTGATTCACACGAATGCCAAACACAAAGAAATAGACCAATATGGCTGAAACTTGGTGTGTGTTCATTCAAGAGATGCTGCTAACTAAACATGACCTCGATACGCGCCGGTGGTGCCATCTCTCGGACTTTGCACGGACTTTTCAAACCATTGAAATTTCGCGATTATTTAAAAAAATTTTCAAATTTAATTAGAAAGTTTTAACTTTATGAAAAATAGCAATTATTGGAGATACTGGTGAATGATTTACCTTTTATCTCTAAAATAGCGGCAACGTTGCATTTAGTAGTAATGACGGGAAATTTAAACATTTTAAATTGTATAGTACAAGTTTATATAATTAAAACATATGGTGCAAGTAAATAATATTAAGTTTAACTAATAATAAATTTGCAATGGGTATTAGTTTTTTATAAATAAAATAAAAATAACTAACTTAAAGCATTTGTTTTAATTATTTAATTAATTTACTTGTTTAACTTATAATTACCTAGTACAGCTTCAGTGTTAACATTATAATGTTCCTTATTGTCCTTCGATATATGTGTACTGTCTGTTGACACTGTGTTGTACGTTAAACATTTATCACACTTTATGGTTAGTAGTGATGCTAGACCACAGCGTTTTTCATTAGTAATATAACATAATGAAAGTGTTTCATTACATGAAGAACATTTTAAGTTTTCTCCAAGTGATCGCATATCAACAATTCGACGACCACTGTCACAGAGGTTAGGAGATATTTGATTTTCTGTTCCGTTTACACTTTGTTGGCTTGCTTAATCTTTGATTGTATACAGCCTCAGTAACGCGTTTTCGCTTCCAGATTAAAAAAAATTACCATTTTTATCAATATTTGTTGATTTTTTATTATTATCCTTTTTTTTACTTGTTTACAACAGCTAATCACAATAAACACAAAATTCAATATATCTATATACAAGCATATCAGTGGAAACAACAGTAAATTACTTTATAGCGTTGCTGCTTCGAGACATCGGAATTTTAAGATTTTTAATTATTATTTTTTATTAATTACCTCTTTTTTCACTATTAAAATTTTTTTTTATTTTATTTTTTTCATATTATTTGCTTTGATCATTTTTTAAAAATTATAAAATATAATTAATTTTTATTTTCCATATTTTTTTTTATAAGTTTGTACAAAACATCCAAAAGTTAATCCATTCATGTTAAATTATTTAATAAAATTAAATAAACAATATATAAGACTTAAAATATTTCAATAATGAATTTATTATCACAATAATAACCATCGTTAGTCTTATAAATTTTTTAAATTATTTAATACAGAGCATTTCTAAATGACAACATTCAAAACTTTTGGTTGGGACTATTCCACCTCAACCTCCTTAAATGAACCACTGATGAAAACTATGGTACAACCCTATCTGAAGGATAACTTCATAAAAAAATAATCCAATGTGCAAAAATAAAAATTAATCTTGTAAAATAATGTTGTAGTTAAAAAATTTCGAATTTTTTTTTCAAAAATAAAAAATTTACGGTGTTTCTAATTTTAGTATGCAATTTTCAGCCAAAAAATTTATGTTTAGTTATAAAAAACTTATGTTTAGTTATAAAAAATTGTCGGTTAAAAAAATTAAAAAAAACTTCTTAATATTTTGTAGAAGAGGTAATTATTGAGATTTACCACAAAAAAAATTAAAAAATATTAAAAAATTGACCATGTCTGAAAACAGAGAGCGGTCCAAATCTGACCCCGGGTCACATTTAATGATAATTTTAACTTTGTAATGGTGTAGAATTTTCTTAAAATATATTTTTTTTAATAATTCTTAGAGGTATAGAGTATTAGAGTAAAAAATGCATAAAAAAATTGGATTTTAAAAAATTCGAGGTGTATGTAACTCCTTAATATATAGAATTTCCAAAAAGTGTGTGAATTGAAGTTATAAAAACATCTGAAAATTAAATTTCTTCTTGAAAGTGGAAAAAATAAATCAGAAATTTTAAAAATAATGAAATAAAAATATAGTACGGTGAGATACGAGTATACTATAAATAGTTATAAAAAGGGAAAAACTTAAATAAGAGTGCTCGCAAAACGCATTAGAAATGCGAGAGAAGACCACAGTTGATACATACTTTTTAAAAAATTTCAAAAAGACGTCTGAATTACGTGCTGATTTTTCTGAAGTGACTGATAAAAAAAATTCGGTCGAACAGTGAGAGAGAAAATATTTGGTTAATTTTTTTATTATTTTTGCCTTTGGGAATAATGTGAATTGTTTCTAGATTAGCTGAGACTAATCGTACACCTTTTGATTTTGCTGAAGGAGAGTCTGAGTTAGTTTCAGGATTTAATGTTGACCATCAATTTTACTAAATATTGTTTTTTATAATAAATATATCAGTTTAATTTAATGTAAATCTTTAATTTTGTTATATTCCGATAGAGTTTTAAGCTGTTATTAAAACTCCAATATTCAGACAATCTTTCTCATCCTTTTTTCGATAACTCTATTGTTTTCCAAAGATATTGATGTAAGTAAAGCAATCAGAGTCAAAGGGAAATCTATTATATTTGTTCCTTTTCAAGTAATATTTCTTGGTAATATTTTTTGGCTTTCGTACGAGACAACGCAATTATGTATGGTTAGATGGATTTTATTGTAAAAATCTTTGGTAGATACTGAATATAGCAAACCAATAATATTTAACAAGCCATGCGTGGAAATTGAGCAAAAAGTCTTATTATATTTTCTACAAGCGAAATTACATACAAAAGTTCTTCGCCATGTTAAATCATCTAAACATAATTTATGCGTAACAGAAGTTTAAAAAGTGCTACCATAATATATTCAAAAGAAATTTTATCGACATGGAAAACCAAAATAGCAAAAAGAACAATATAATCTTAAAAAGTTGGCATATACCTGTATACAAAAGAAAATATAATTAGCAAAAAACATCGCTGCTGTTGTCAATCTAAATAAAAATCGCGAGAAATGTAAGTAATATACAATTAATACTTCTATAATATATATAAAATGCAACGTCTCTCTGTCTGTCTGTCTGTCTGTCCGTTAGTGACCTTATCACTGTAGAACCACTTATCCGATTTACGTACCTTTTTTTTTTTAAAACATACTTATGTTCTCTGGCCAGGTTATAGGCTATATTTTATTACGATAGGTAGCATAAGGAATGAGCAGTGACAATAATAGTGAGTGAAGTCGGAAAAAAGTTTGCTGCTAGCGCGTTCCCTTGCAATATACAGCCTAAACCATTAAATATGGAACAATATTATGTAGCAGAGAATATCTTTAATCTATAATCTATAATATATATAAAATGCAATGTCTCTCTGTCTGTCTGTCTGTCCATTAGTGCGTTTATCACGCGAGAACCACTTATCCAATTTATGTGTCTTTTTTAAATTCATACATATATTCTTTGCCCAGGTTATATAATAATAATAATCTATATCTATAATATATATAAAATGCAGCGTCTCTCTGTCTGTCTGTCTGTCCGTTAGTGCGCTTATCATTGGAGAACCACTTATCTGATTTACGTGCTTTTTTTTAAAACATTCATATGTTCTCTGGTCAGGTTATCTATATGTATATAATAAATATAAAATGCAACGTCTCTCTGTCTGTCTGTCCGTTAGTGCGTTACGTACTTTTTTTTTAAAACATACATATGTTCTCTGGCCAGGTTACAGGATATATTTTATTGCGTTAGGTAACATAAAGAATAAGCAGTGACGATAATAGTGAATCAAGTCGGAAGAAAGGCTACCGTTAGCGTGTTCTCTTAAAATATACTGGCTAAACCATTAAATATGGAACAATATCATGTTGCAAAGAATACAATATATATATAAAATGCAACGTGTCTCTGTCTGTCTGTCCGTTAGTGCGCTTATCACTTGAGAACCACTTATTCGATTTACGTGTTTTTATAAATTTATACATATGATATGTTCTATATAATTCGATATAAGCCTAGATAATGGGAGATAAGGTGAGATAATGGGAGATAAGTATAAATAATGGGAGATAAGCAGAGATAAGTCTAGGTAATGTAAGTTATGGTGAAATAATGGGAGATAAGGAGAAATAATGGGAGATGAGCAGAGATAAGCCTAGATAATGTAAATTATGTAGAGATAATGGGAGATAAGGAGAAATAATGAGAGATAAGCAGAGATAAGTCTAAGTAATGGGAGTTATGGTGAGATAATGGGAGATAAGGAGAAATAATGGGAGATAAGGAAAAATATTGCGAGATAAGTCAAGATAAGCCTAGATAATGGGAGATAAGGTGAGATAATTGGGGATAAATATAAATAATGGGAGATAAGGAGAAATAATGGGAAATAAGCAGAGATAAGTCTAGGTAATAGGAGTTATGGTGAGATAATGGGAGATAAGGAGAAATAATGGGAGATAAGGAAAAAAATGGGAGATAAGGAGAAATATTGCAAGATAAGTCGAGATAAACCTAGATAATGAGAGATAAGGTGAGATAATGGGAGATAAGGAGAAATAATGGAAGATGAGTAGAGATAAGTTTAGATAATGGAAATTATGTAGAGATAATGGGAGATAAGGAGAAATAATAGGAGATAAGGGGAAATAAGGGCAGATATTTTATTATGTTAGGTAACATAAGGAATGAGCAGTGGCGATAGTGGTGAATCAAGTCCACGCGAGCGGAGCCGCGAGCACGGCTAGTACTATATAAAATATAGTAAGTGAACGCGCAAAATGAAGCAAATTTTTGAAGTTGGTGCAAGTCCTTCATGCTTAATTTCTTTTATTTTAATTACTTGTAACTTCAGACCAACTTATTTATTTGCAAATGTAACACTAATCTTACGTACTACTATTGTATTCCCTCCGAGGGCTGATAGGTCAGCTCATAAATCACCAGAATATGTAAATATGACCTTAGTGAAAAATTGTTTTAATTCGTGGTATTAACTTTATGAATTTCGTGAAAATCCACACCTTACATCAGTTTATCGAGTACCATAATTACAAATTTCCCTATTCTAAGATTCTAATTATTGTTATGTAATCCTGAATAACGCTGCTGTTGATCACAGTTCAGAATGAAACTAATTGTGCTAAACCTGTGGGAACAAAACATTTTTGAGAGTATCATGAGTAAAAATATTTTAATTCGCTAATTTTGACCCTTCATACTTTTAAAAAAATGTATCAAGTTAACTCAGCCAGTTATTTAAAAAAATTCTTTTACTCATGATGCAATGAAACTTAACCTGGTGTCGGCAATGAAGTCAAGGGTCATGAGAGTGACTCATCTCACCTGTTAACAACAAATGCTTCTAGAACTAAAACTCTTATCCAGAAAAACTAACTCATAGGTTAATTTTTTCGACCAATCCTCCGATACTAAATCAAAATCCAAACAACAACCCAGGTACAGCTCAATCCCCTGAAACTACACCAGTTATACAGTACATGTCCTTGCCCTTCAATGAGCTCACTCCACCACTAGTATCAGTTTTCTTAACATCAAATTTGCAAATAAAATTGAAAATGAACTCAAATTTCTTTACTCTAAACTTAAAATTCCTATTAATATTCAACATAAAACCAATGTTGTTTATAAATTACCCTGTCGTGATTGTGACCTTTCCTACGTCGGTCAAACTTCTCGAAGTTTGAAAAGACGAATCATTTCCCACAAAAGTGATTGTACAAGAGGCATTACCTTATGCTTCTTAGCAGAATATGTCCTTAATAACGATCATAGAATTGACTATGAAAATGCATGTTTTGTTTAATGAAACAAACTATACTAAGAGAAAATTTTTTGGAAATGGTGGCCATAAATAATACTCCTTCTAACATGAATAAAAGGTTAGATACACTGGACTTATGTGACATTTATTCATATATTTTAAAATTGTCAAAAGACAGGAGCCTGCCTAATAACACATCCATTAATTTTCTATCTCAATTTACAACAAAATGTCACATGCTTCTTACAAACACCTAAAACGTTTCTCACACAATAACCACTCCTTCAAAATCTGTAAACATATGGGAACCAATACCTGACACACTATTAATAATGGTACCTTAACTTCATTAATGCTATGATCGCCGAAAAATAAAGTAAAGTTGTACCATGTGTTAGTGTGTTTCCGGTAAACTGATTTTCCCACTTTCAAATCCAAATATATCACTTTCTTTTACAAAATGTATTTATAAATAAACTAGCAGTGCCCGCGGTTCCGTTCGCGTGGACTCGATTCACTACTATCGTCACTGCTTATTCCTTATGTTACCTAACGTAATAAAATATTATTTCCATTATTTCCTCTTATCTCCCATTATTTCTCCTTATCTCCCATTATCTCTACATAATTTCCATTATCTAGACTTAACTCTGCTCATCTCCCATTATGTCTCCTTATCTCCCATTATTTCCCCTTATCTTCCATTATCTCCCATTATCTAGGCTTATCTCGACTTATCTCGCAATATTTCTCCTTATCTCTCATTATTTCTCCTTTTCGCCCATTATCTCACCATAACTCCCATTATCTAGACTTATCTCTGCTTATCTCCCATTATCTCACCTTATCTCCCATTATCTATGCTTATATCGAATTATATAGAACAAATGTATAAATTTATAAAAACACGTAAATCGGATAAGTGGTTCTCGAGTGATAAGCGCACTAACGGACAGACAGACAGACAGAGAGTAGTTGCATTTTATGTATATTATATTCTTTGCTACATGATATTGTTCCATATTTAGCGGTTTAGGCAGTGTATTGCAAGAGAACGCGCTAGCGACAAACTTTTTTCCGATTTGATTCACGATTATCGTCACTGCTTATTCCTCATGTTACCTAACGTTATAAAATATAGCCTATAACCTGGCCAGAGAATATATGTATGTTTAAAAAAAAGGCACGTAAATCGGATAACTGGTTCTCCAGTGATAAGCGCGCTAACGGACAGACAGACAGAGATACGTTGCATTTTATATACGAGTATATTATAGATGTAATAAAATATATATCTATAAGCTGGTCAGAGAACATATATTATGTATGAATTTAAAAATCACGTAAATCGGATAAGTGGTTCTCGAGGGATAAGCGCACTAACGGACAGACAGACAGACAGAGAGACGTTGCATTTTATATATATTATAGATATAGATTATTATTATTATTAGATAACCTGGCCAAAGAATATATGTATGAATTTAAAAAAAGACACGTAAATCGGATAAGTTATTCTCGCGTGAAAAACGCACTAATGGACAGACAGACAGACAGAGAGACATTGCATTTTATAGATTATAGATTATAGATATTCTCTGTTACATAATATTGCTCCATATTTAATGGTTTAGGCTGTGTATTGCAAGGGAACGCGCTAACGGCAAACTTTTTTCCGACTTCATTCACTATTATCGTCATTGCTCATTCCTTATGCTACCTATCGTAATAAAATATAGCCTGTAACCTGGCCAGGGAACATATGTATGTTTTAAAAAAAAAAGTACGTAAATCGGATAAGTGGTTCTCCAATGATAAGCGCACAAACGGACAGACAGGCAGGCAGACAGACAGACAGACAGACAGACAAACAGAGAGACGTTGCATTTTATATATAATATAGATAATAAACCTTCTTCAAAAAACTAAAACTATTATGGTGAAACTAACACTAAATCTAAATGCAGCTACTATAAAATTTTAATCTCATAGTTTGTAAGTATAATTTTAATAATTATTAATTTAACGAATAAGAAAATAATTTTATACAATTAAATCAAATCTTTTTAGAAATCTTGATAATGAAAATAAAGAATTTTCGAAAGCTTGATTATTAAATAAAAGAGACTTTTACTTGGCCTTCCGCTGGCTGCAACCTAAATATCTTTGGGCGAATAAGATCTTTGAGAATTAGGGATTAAAATATATCCAATAAATTGTCATTATTATCTCACCATAAGATATTATTCCTCTAAATCTGAAGTATTTATTTTAAATGGGCGTTACTTGGTAACTAATTTTACCAATTTTTTGTTATTGTTTTAGTAGTAGTAATCATCAATAATACTGTGAATGAAAGTTTCTTTGATATTGGAATTCGAAACAACAAATAGCCACTATAATTAATCTCCCCCATATATTTCTTGCTGTCGAAACAGCATTTCCAATTTCCAAATAATGTCTAAAGTTAACCTGTTAACGACCCAACTTTACAGCGACGACACAACCCCGACTTTCCCTAATTACGGCATTGCCAGATTAAGAAACTACACTGGCACACTAGTTAAACTAGTTAAAAGTTTAATTTTAACTTGATCTAGATTCGAGACGATTTTAAGTTTTGTAACTTTTAACCAAAAACACGACGGAAGAATTGCTAAGTATGTGTATATATTGCCAGTAAAATCCTTCAGTTTATAAATATAATGCAGTACCTTAGGGATTTTGACCTCGGAATCTAATTACGAGTACTTTAAATGAATTAGTGTAAGAACTTTACAATTACATTTTTAGACAGAATACTAAAAAGTTTGCCAGTTTTTTTTGTCTCTATTTATTTTTAGTGTTCCGTACGGAACACTTATAAGATCACTTCGGTGTCTGTCTGTCCGTCCGTCTGTCAGTATGTCCGTCTGTCACACCCGATTTTCTCCGAAACTATTTATCATAGAAAGTTGAAATTTGGTAATAATCTAGGAATTGATGGCCTCATCAGAGCCATGTAGTTTTGAAAGTTAAATTTTGACTTAAGGGGTTAGTTTTGGGGGGTAAAATCGGAAGTGAAAAAAAATTTTTTACTAGGTAATCGAGTGTGGTGTCAAATGAAAGCTTGTGAAAACACGAGTAAAAAATATAGATATAATGCAATACTTGCGCGCACTTTTATTTGTATTATTTTTAAAAAATCGCGAAAAATCGTTGTCCACCCGCCTTATCTCGAAAAGTACTTATCAAAAAATTTTGAAAAAATTCTGGAATATTCTCCACGGAGTGTAGATTGAACGAAAATTATCACGAGTGCATTACCTGTAATAATTTATCTGGTATATAAAAAAACTGAAATTTCAAGGTCATCAATTCTCAGTAAAGATTGGAAATAAACTTTGTTGAAAACTCATTTGTTTTGTGAAGTCACTGATCATTTTATACTTCCGTTACAACATTTTTTATATTAAAAGCAATCAACGTACGGAACACTAATTGCGCAAGTTCAACTTGCACTTGACCGATTATTTCTAGTAATTGCAGTTTTATCATTTTAAGAAAATAATTTGTCTGTGAAATGTTGATAGTGTAACCATCATTTAACAGAAATGGATATTAGAAAACATCTTTTAATGATGCCAAGTATTCAGAAAGTGGAGATAACGACAGATGTTACTGTACAAAGGAAGTTTTTTGTTTAAATCAGTTTGCCCATGCATGTGTTCTGTTTCTGTTGTGTATTTTGTGCAGTGAAAATTTTGTAATTTTAATATTATTTTATTGTTTTTTACGCGTTGTGCTCGCAAATTATTTACTGTAATTGTGGAAAAACGTCTATAATTCCATTTATTTTATTATTGATATATTTTTTAAATTTTGCTACAAATGAAAAAGATGAATATATATATATATATATATATATATATATATATATATATATATATATATACAGCAAAAAATGTTTTTTTTTTATTTATCGGGTTTGCGGTCTGTGACAATTAACACTCGATTGCTGTTAAACTCTCTATATTTCGTTGTACTTCACAACTTCATCGGGGAGAAACTATAATTTTTAGAAAAAAACAGTGTGTCAGGAAATATACCCATTGTTGGAAATCCAAAACACATTTAGAAAAACTTATTTACAATTCTAACAATGTTCTCAGATATAAAAAGTTACCGTTTGTGCGCGGATTGACAGATTCAATGGTCTCCATCTTCAAAGATTTCCCACACATTAAAATAGTTAAATATAACAGTCTCAGTAACCGTACCTTGTTTACCCAACTCAAACAGAGACCCCCTCTACTTTATAACACTAATGTAGTTTACACAAGTTGTCCTGTTTGGGTTGTGTTTCATGTTATATCGGACAGACATCGCAGTGGATAAAACAAAGAATTACACAACACAAAAGCGACTGTCGAATAAATAAGAGGTCATGTGCCTTGGTTGACCATGTTTTAAAAACGGGACATCAGTTCGATTTTGCCAATGTGGAAGTTTTGGAGAGACTAAATAATTACAAGGATCGGCTTTTTCTTGAAATGTGTCACATAAACAAACATAAGGACTGTGTCAATTATAGGGCAGATAACAGTAAATTAAGTGTAATGTATTGTAATATTTTAAACTTATAAATTTTACAAGTCAATAACTGAACCACCTTATGAATAACTAAACCACTGTATTTGATAATAAGTTTTTTCGTTTTTGGTCCGATTTCGGATTTATAGCCTAGATTAGTTCATTGTTAACTGTTATTTGTCACTGTGCATAAGTATTTTCTTGTTTCTGTTATGTGTCTAATATAGTCGATGTTCTTTTATTTTTTATAAATGTTGTGACCATCTCTTAGTTGGTAAGTTTTTAAAATAACTATTTATTTACAAATAAATTTCCTGACACACTATTTTTTCTAAAAATTATAGTTTCTCCCGATGAAGTTGTGAAGTATAACGAAATATAGAGAGTTTAATAGCAATCGAGTGTTAATTGTCACAGACCGCAAACTGGATAAATTAAAAAAAAAACCTTTTTGCTATCAAAGTACGGTTGATAAATCTACATTTATTTATTATATATATATATATATATATATATATATATATATATATATATATATATATATATATATAACTAATAATTTTTTTATATATTTAACATATTTTCAAAAACGAACTACCAAAGCACCAAACTAAAAATAAACTTACAAAAAATGGTGCCTTCCACAACCTAGAAAACTTTTCGCCAGTCTCATAGCTGGTCTTAGACCGAAATATATTGGTCTGGTTTACTTATTTTCCCGGTACGAATAATATAAAATTAGTAAGTGTAATTTTTGACTTACTGTTATTGTTAATTAAAAAAAAATAACCAGTTCATATATAAAACACAAATTTTAAAGTGTACATGTTTTTGTATTTTGTGGTCTGAATTGTTTTTATATCCGTAAGTTGACTGTGACTGTATTTTTGATTTTACTTTTAGAAATGGATGGAAACTTTTTTGAGACAGACTATATTCATAGGGTGAAACGTCAAATAAAATAAGTTTTCATTAAAGGAATCTTATGCCCAAGATAAAAATAAAAGTTTCGCATTCGTGTGAATCAAGGAAGTCGAGTGATTTTCAAGAAATGGACGAAAAAGAATTTCGTGTGGTGATTAAACATTACTTTATGAAAGGCAAAACGCCTCAGGAGACTAAAGAGAAGCTTGATAAACATTATGGTGACTCTGCACTTTCGATTAGAACAGTTTATAAGTGGTTTCAAAATTTTCGGACTGGCCATATGGGCACAAGTGACGCTGAACGTTCTGGACGGTCTGTGGAGGTTACGACTCCAGAAATCATTGATTAAATCCATGATATGGTGATGGATGACAGAAGAGTTAAGGTGCGTGAGATTGCTAATGCTGTGGGCATCTCGACTGAACGGGTACATAGTATTTTGCATAAACATTTGGACATGAGAAAGCTATCCGCAAGATGGGTGCCGCGATTGCTCACGCTTGACCAAAAACGGAATCGTGTGAAGTGTTGCAAGGATGGTTTGCTGCTGTTCCAGAAGAATCCGGAGGACTTTAAGCGTCGTTTCGTCACTGTGGATGAAACATGGAACATTACTATACTCATGAGACCAAACAACAATCTAAACAATGGGTTACCAAGGGAGAATCTGCACCAAAAAAGGCGAAGACCGTTCCTTCGGCCGGAAAGGTTATGGCGACTGTCTTTTGGGATTCGCAAGGGATAATCCTCATCGACTATCTGGAAAAGGGTAAAACTATTACAGGTGAATATTATTCATCGTTATTGGACCGTTTGAAAACCGAGCTGCAAGAAAAACGCCCGCGATTGGCCCACAAGAAAGTCCTTTTCCATCACGACAATGCACCAGCACACACCTCAGCAGTTGTGGTCGCAAAATTAATGGAAATAGGATTCCAACTCGTTTCACATCCCCCCTATTCTCCAGACTTGGCTCCCTCGGACTACTATTTGTTCCCCAATTTGAAGAAATGGCTGGCAGGACAAAGATTTTATTCAAACGAGGAGGTGATTGCAGACACTAATGGATATTTTGCAGACTTGGACAAATACTATTATTCGGAAGGGATCAACAAACTAGAACATTGTTGGACGAAGTGTATAAGCCTAAAAGGAGACTATGTCGAAAAATAAAAAAGGTTTACCCCAAACACATAAGTAGTTTTTATTTTTGCACGGACTTTTCAAACCAGCCTCGTATATATATATATATATATATATATATATATATATATATATATATATATATAACATATATATATATATATATATATATAACATATATATATATATATATATATATATATATATATATATATATATATATATATATATATATATATATATATATATATATATATATATATATATATATATATATATATATATTTATATAACATATATATATATAACATATATATATATATATATAACATATATATATATATATATATATATATATATATATATATATAACATATATATATATATATATATATATATATATATATATATATATATATATATATATATATATATATATATATATACATACATATATATATATATATATATATATATATATATATATATATATATATATATATATATATATATATTTATATAACATATATATATATATATATATATATATATATATATATATATATATATATATATTTATATATTTATATAACATATATATATATATATATATATATATATATATATATATATATATATATATATATATATACATATATATATATATATATAAATAAATATATGTATATATATATATATATATATATATATATATATATTTATATATATATATATATATATATATATATATATATATAAATAAATATAATATATATATATATATATATATATATATATATATATATATATATATATATATATATATTTATATACATATATATATATATATATATATATATATATATATATATATATATATATATCTATATATATATATATATATATATATATATATATATATATATATATATATATATATATATATGTATATATAAAGGAAGCTAAAGAGAAATATTACCAAACACTGTATGACACGAAAATATCGTCACCACCCGGAAAAGGAGTAGGAAATAGAGTGATAGTAAGAAATGTAGGATCTGAAGAAGTTCCTGATGTAACAACGAATGAAATAATGAACGCCCTACAACATATGCACAACAACAAAGAACCAGGGGCCGATGAAATAATTATAGAAATGATAAAGTATGGAGGGGTATCGATAATACAATCTCTTCAAGCTCTATTTAACAGGTGCCTAATAGAAGGTAAAATACCAATACCTCTTGTAAACGCCTTGTTAACCAAAGTTATTAGCATGTTTTCAGTAAAATATATTACATTCAATCATAATACACATCCTTAAGAATTGTTTATTTGTTTTTTTATTTTAGGTTTTTTATTAAAAATGGACGAACCAACAAGCAGCGAAAATAATGATGCAAATTTTTGTATAATTTGTGACAAATTGGGGTCAAGTTCAGGATCAAGCACAGAGTTAGAAGATGTAATAAAAATAACCAGGCGAGTTATTAACTTAAAAAGCTTCTTCAAGTCAGCGATAAAATGGATTGGTGGAATTTGTCAAACTTTTATTATTTATGCCCATGCAATATGCAGGCAGATATATATTTACAAAAGATACATTGAGATGCCAAAAATAAGGGAAATGAAAGTTCTCCGCATTCTTCACAGAAGAAAAAACTGTGAACTAGTATTTCGACGAATTTTGACTGGAAAAATAATTGTTTCATTTGCGTGTAGAACCTGATGAGGAATGAGAAAAAAATAAGAATCAGCGAAAATAAATTACGTACGTTAGTTTTGCAGCTTTACAAAAAGATGATTTTTATATAGAATATATAAGAGAATTTCCAGGATAATGGATCTGCACTGTCTTGGAGCAAAATATCACACAGAATGTTATATTTCTATAAAAAATTCGTTCGTAATGTCGAGAACAAGATTCATTCACAAATTTTAATTGTAGGTATGGCTACAGAATATATATATATATATATATATATATATATATATATATATATATATATATATATATATATATATATATATATATATATTGTGGCGTGTCAACTTCGCCCGCACATTGAGGCGCTACTTGTGGCGTTCCCCTTTTATAATTTCTGAGAATGGATTGAGTGGGTATTAATATTAAAAGAACTAAAGAAATTAAACATACACTAGCCCAGTTTTTCTTGGTAGAGTAATATGGGTAAGAGATAATTTTTTTACGTCTTTCGGAAATAGTCCCTATAGTTTTTGGTTGTACAATTTTTGGGCACCATTCATTTTAAAATAAAAAGGATAAAACTTCAGTTAAAAAAAATGAAAAAAAAACACTGAAGGGTTATGTAGTTGTTAAGGTTATGGTACAATCTTTTTGTCCTGAAAAGTAAAATAGGTAGTACAGCGAAACACTAGCCTTAAATAAGGCAAAAAGGTTTATTAATGACTTAACTAAAACTTTTGCGGTTCTGTTATTACCTTAGCCTAATAAGTGGTATTGCTAAATAAAGTCCTTAAATCAGGATTTTTACTTTTAAAAACTTTGCTGCACCCGATATTGAAGATTCGTGAGGTTCACTTCACGAGTTATCAATTCAGTACTATGTTAAACACACTTATCTGCGGGAAAAAAGGTCTACTGATGGATATTTTGGTGTCTTACGGTTTTCCTACGAGCGTCTAGGGCCCTTGGTTACTTCAGTTCCCTTTAGGCTATTAAACTTTTATTTGGCCCCTAAAGGTCTGGGAATAAACTGGATTCAAAGAAAAAGGCCTTAAATTGAGCACTAAAACCGTTTTCACACTACTCCATCACTAATATCAGTACGGCTACATGATGAAAAAAAGCCCACTACGGCTACATGTTGGAAAAAAGAAACCTACTACGACTTCATGTCGAAAAAAGCCCCTACGGCTCCATATTGGAAAAAGCCACGTACTCGACTTGGCTCTATGATGGAAAAAAGCCACGTACTCCACTTGGCTCTATGATGGAAAAAAGCCATGATCCATGTCATCTGGACCCTTAAATATTTCTCTCCCTTCCGCATAAATCACGTCTTTAAGATGGCTACTTCCCGGATACAAATGTCCAGCTAATCGATGCATTAGCAACGAATCAAATAAATCCGGTAGAAAACCCACACTGTAATATAAACGGCTTAGAAACCCGAGTGAGCTACACTGCTTAAAAGTTAGTAAACACTGCTTGATATAAAAATGGAAAAAAAATGTAAATTATAAGGAGAAAACAGTAACATAACATGATCTTAAAATCTAGGAAAAATGAAAGTTACAATATATATATATATATATATATATATATATATATATATATATATATATATATATATATATATATATATATATATATATATATATATATATATATATATATATATATATATATATATATATATATATATGTATATTTATATAAGTATATTGAAGAGAACGATGTCGATCAGTTCTTCTTGTTAGAGTTCAGGAATATTGTTGACAGAACCCGTACACGATAACACAATTAAAATACGATTAACATACCGCTATGGAAATAATAATGGTTTGTCCAGTATATTTGAAAATTCATTATTATGTTTTAAAAATAAACATCATAACATTTTGTCCGAAAAATGGTACACTGAAAAATCAAACGATATGGAAGAAGAATTTTGTAGGGTGCTGGCGAGACTATCAGAAGACATATAAGAAGTCACATTTATTGTAATGAAAATTATTTAGCAATTGACAAAATGTTTGCAGATATTAATGAAATAATTTTAAATGAAAAAAAAGGAAATAGCCCTTATTATAACAACAAATGCAAATTAATACCAAATGTAATGATATTAGCAGTACGATCACGATCATTTATATCACCCCGCCATGGTGATAGTTGTTTAAATGCATCTCCTATTACAAAAAACCGGTCAACTGCAAGTTGATCTTGCGCAATTAGTCTTCCGTACCTTGATTGCTTCTAAAATAAAATTTTTTGTTACGGGGGTATAAAATGATCAGTGACTTCACAAAACACACCCCAAATGAGTTTTCTACAAAGTTTGTTTCCGATCTTTACTGAAAACTGATGACCTTGAAATTTTGGCTGTTTTTGTATACCAAATAAATTATTGATACACTCGTGATAATTTTCGTTCAAACTACACCCCGTGGAGAATATTTCAGAATTTTTCAAAATTTTTAGATCAGTACTTCTCGAGATAAAGGGGGGGACTACGATTTTTCGCGATTTTTTCAAAATAATACAAAGAAAAGTATGCGCATAAAAGACATATATATTTCTGAACCCGTGTTTTTACAAGCTTTCATTTGACACCCCACCCGATGATCTAGTAAAAATTTTTTTTCACTTCCGATTTCACCCTCCAAAAATAACCCCTTAAATCAAAATTTAACTTTCAAAACTACATGGCTCTGATGAGGCTATCAATTTCTGTATGAGTACCAAATTTCAACTTTCTCCGTCAAATAGTTTCGGAGAAAATCGGGTGTGACAGACGGGCAGACAGATGGACAGACAGACAGACAGACACCGAAGTGATCTTATAAGTGTTCCGTACGGAACACTAATAAAAATAGTCGAAGAAGTCGAAGAAAGTGATGAGACTGACCAAATTCAATTCTAGTAGTTTTTAATTTTGTATTATTATAGAATATTTTTATGTAATCTTTTTTTTATTAAAATTTTTTACTACCAATTTTCAATATTATCCCTACAGAAATATATTCGTAATATAATTTCTGCATAGAACTACTTTATGAAGCCTACATTGAATGAGATTATATGTAGTTTTGATTTTATTTATTTGTTTTATTATTAAATATAAAGCAACATGTTTTATTGGGTATACTTCTTAATATACTTTATGAAAAATACAATCCAAAAGGTTTTATGAACATTCATTCTAAGTAATTAGATTCCGAAATTTTTGAATTTTAGCCGCTTAAGGCATTCTACTAATAAAATAGTTATTAAATATTTGAACTTTTTAAATAACTAGAGGGCATGGAGGTAATCTAATTCTTCGTAAAAATAACATTTTAAAACCAAGAACCTGAGTCTGAAAATTCGCTCATTTACGAATAGTAATTTCACAGCAATGTATGCATGAGAGTGTGCCAATGCCT
Source organism: Pachyrhynchus sulphureomaculatus (assembly GCA_019049505.1). Lineage (NCBI taxonomy): Eukaryota > Metazoa > Arthropoda > Insecta > Coleoptera > Curculionidae > Pachyrhynchus > Pachyrhynchus sulphureomaculatus. The sequence continues at coordinate 226,752,569 of CM032447.1, read as the reverse complement.
GATGTACTGATTAATCTGCGATAGATTCTGAACTTCCACATGCCAAAAACTGGAGCTATATCTTCGCTTAATCATGCGACATAAGAAAAGAGAATATATGCTTATAACATATTTATGATAGTTGCATCGTTAACAGTTTAATTTTAGACATCATTTGAAAATCGGAAATGCCATTTCGGTAGCAAGAAATATCTGGGCGAAATTAATTATAGAAGCTATTCACTGTTTTCAGTTGTATCGATACGGGTATAGATAATTGAGGGAAAAGCGTACACTGAGGTCGATTTTCATTCATAAATTAGATTTTGACGTAAGCCAATATAGCTAATTTATGTTTAGTGTCCAAAGAAATGGTAATATATTGCTAGACGGTTGTTTTAAGGTACAATTAGAAAGCAAATCGATCATAATGAATTGTTGGCGATATACATTAAAAACTCTATGAAAACGAAAAAGCGTTTCTTTTACAAGCATTTAGGGGAGATCAAAATATTAAATTTAAAATTGATGAAACAGGTTTAAGATGATTAAGGTTCAGTTTGAACAATATACACGGGTCGTGGATGTTGTTGAAGAGATTATTTACCATGTCTAGCTATAAAGTTGGACATGGAAATGTGGAAAGAAGGAGCCTTTGTTATACAAGAGAGGATAGTTATTAACTTACACGAATGTAATAACTGAGGGTTAGTGTATCCAAGGAACCTCATCAGAAAAGTACCGAGCATATACCAATATGCCGTAGACACATCTAGGTTAAATAGTCTTTCATACGCAATAGCTTCTTATATTATTACATCTGACATTTGTTTTAATTTAATGTCATAATTAAAATTCAGGAATTCCAACGAAATTGACTAGAGTAGGGGTTCCCTAACTGTGCGTCGCGACGCCCTGGGGCATCGTAGCACTATCCTAGGGGAGGCTCGAGACGATACGCACAGGTCGCCTGCACGTGACGTAATGAACTAGTGCGCAGCGCGGCGCGCGTCTTATCAGTGATTCAGTAAGCCAGCCCTGCCATTTCCCCACCCTTTCGTTCGTTCATCGTTCGGTCTCTTGTTTCGGCGCTTTATTTATTCGGCGATTACAAGCGTTGATGAATGCCGTATTTTGATTTCAAGTGTGTTGTATTTAATTTACGACCGTATTCATTACTTAAAACGGATAACTTGATTCAAATAAATGGAAAACGTGTTGAAGACGCATAAGAGAGTAGAAAAAAAAAACTGTAGAAAAACGAAAAAAGTACAGAAAATATGATGACCAATATTTAGATTTTGGATTTACCTACGTTAGCAAAGAAAATATTGAACTTCTCCAATATGTCGTTTGTCATAAGGTGCTGCCAGTTGAAAGTATGCTTCCTAATAAATTGAAACGTCATTTAGAAACAACTCACAGTAATTTACAAGGAAAGTCGCGAGATTTTTTTGCAAGAAAATTGCGAGAACTGAAACATCAGTCGATATTCTTGTTTTTGCAGAGCATCTATTCCTTACGAAGCACTGCTCGACTCTTACAAGGTCGTTCGCCGTATTGGCAAATGTAAGAAACCACATACGATTGCTGAAGGTCCTATTTTACCTGCAGCGATTGATATGGTGATCAGTGATGATTGAAGAATCGGCGGCTAAAGAAATAAAAAATATTCCTTGTTCTAACAATACGATTAGTCGTCGCATGACATAGATTCATACATGGAAGATAATAAAATTCAATGGGAGAAGAGCGTCGGTGTGTGTACGGAAGGAGCTCGCGCGATGTTTGGGCAGTATGGAGGACTTCAAGTTCTCATTAAAACCAAATCTCCAAATGTAAAATGGACATTGCGTCATACATAGGGAGGTGGCCCTGGCTGCAAAAAATATTTCACCTGAATTGAATTTTCTGATGGAGATAATTATTATAGTAGTAAACTTCCGTGAAGATTTTTCTATAAGCTTTGTGAAGATTTGGGTGCCGAGCATACATCTTTAGTTTATCACTGTAACTCTCGTTGATTGTCGAGAGGTAACGTACTCTCACGTGTACACGAATTAAAAAATGAGTTGTACACGTATTTATTGACAGAGTTGCATCGTAATGCAGAAAAGTTTAAAAATACTTCTTAATACAATTGGTCTATCTTTGCGACATATTTGAGAAATTAAATGTCCTTAATAAATCGTTGCAGGGAAACGAAACGCATATACTGCAATTGACTAATAAAATTGCAGTGTTTTAAAAGAAGTTTCTGTTGTGGAAAAGAAAAATAGAAGAGGAGCAAGGAAATACTGACTGTTTTCCTGTTCTGAAAGGCTTTCTGAAAAAAAATCTATTCAAAATCTGGAACCAAGTTTCCAATTAATATTAAGCACCTATTATAATAAATATTTTCCAGAGAATATGAATCAATAGACTGGAGTAGAAACCCATTCCGATCGACCCCACCACCATCTACACTTTCAACAGTCGAGGAAGAACACCTGTTAGAACTATTCTACTAACAGTACTACGCTTTGAGAGTTCATTTACCATTTACTATGTCGTACTTGTGGGAAACTGACAATAATCAAATCGAAGTACAGGTCACATATAAATTTAGAAAAAGAAATGAGAGTAGCAATTTCAAAACTTAAGCCCCGATTTGAGAAATTATGCTCAGAAAAGCAAACTCGTCCTTCTCATTAATTGTATTGTTTGTAGTTTTTTTTTTTATGTTTTCTAATAACTAACAATTAAGATTCTATATTCTTTGGAGTTTTCTTTGAATAATAAAGTAATTTTATGGTCTGCTAAAGCTACACACAGGTGTCTTCTTTTAGAAGAGCGGCGCAAAAAAATTGCAACCTGTAAGGGCAGTAAAAAAAAGATTGGGAACCCCTGGACTAGAGTGTAAATGAAACGAGCATAAAATTACTTTTTAATTATATTAGGCAGTATTCTGGCAGTTAACTGAAGCAAAAATAGAATATATGGCGAACCTTGTGATACATACTTGTAATCCGATAAATTAAATCAGTACCTTTAAAATGCAAATTGAGGTACTTTAAGTGAATTCCAAAAATAAATAAACCAAAAAGATCGAATCATCAAAATAGTTTATCAGTCCTGTAAAGTCACCATTGTGAACAAAAACCGGGACCACTTACAATAGATTTTGAAGAAAGTAGTGACCGGATTACGTAATGAAAAAAGTAGCATTTAAAAAAAACGAGTTTTTGATTCAGACTTGATGTTTGCTAGTCAAATGAATATAATGACTGTCAGTAAATCGCTGCTTCTGCTGTTTTAAATGAGTTAAAACCAGATTTCGAAGACGATTGGACCTAATGGAAGCTGATACAATGTTTGTGAAACCTAGCTTATCTCGAATCCAATACGACATAACTGAAAGTAAAGAAAACTATGCTCTATTTACTAGTTGCTGCAGAAATAGTGAACCAAATGTTACACAAATAAAACTGTTAGACATCTTGCTTGCTCTAAATGAATGCAGAGGGATAAAAGTTAATGAAAAGCCTAAAAATAATATTCGGTATGAAGACGATACCGCAATAGTTGCCAGATCTGCAAATTCTAATCAATACACTGAATGATATTGGCGAGACGTATAAATATTGGGAAAATCGAAATGATGGTGATTAGTAGACACCCCAAGAGGAAGCATCGCTCTTTATAAAGCATCAAGAAATTGAGAGGGTTACTAAATTCAAATATCTTAGCTCTGTCGTCAACGAACGATGGGATTGTGATGAGGAGGTTAAACTGCGGATTGGCATGGCAAAGGATACTTTTCTAAAGTTGAAAAATATGCTGTTTCAAAGACAATTGCCATTCGCCCTGCACCTACGAGTAATAAAATGCTATGGTCGGTCCTTTTATATGGTGTAGAGACATGGTCGTTAAAAGTGAGATCATTAAATCGTATCGAAGCTTTCGAGCTATGGATACTGCGACATTTGCTACGAATTTCTTGAACAGAACACCTAACCACTGAAGAAGTACTTCAAAGGGTCGGGGGGGAGAGACAACTACTTAATATCTTAAAACAAAGAAAGGTGACTGTTAGTCAATTCCAAAACTTATTCTTCAGGGAAAAATGAAAGGTCGGCGAGGACCCGGTAGAAAGCAGCACTCGTGGGGAGTTCCGGACGATGCGTCCATTTTTCGACTCGCAGAGAATAACAATCTCAATATAAACTGAAGAAGTGGTATAGAAACCTCGAAGTATGTAAATACATGGGACAAGAAGAAGAAATAGATGATTAATCACCTCACACCCACTACTTTTATGTTTACGTCCAGTATTTAAGACGTTCTCCTAAAACGTTTTGGAATTTCTTTTCCCTACCGATAATAAAAAGACAAAAACGGCCAAATTCCTGACAAAATTCCTTATTCGGCAGTTTTTTAAACTGGTGTAAGGTGTTTAGGGATCCACAGCATACAAACTTTTTAGTGTTCCGTACGGAACACTTATAAGATCACTTCGGTGTCTGTCTGTCTGCCTGCCTGTCTGCCCGCCTGTTACACCCGATTTTCTCCGAAACTATTTGACATCAGAGCCGTGTAGTTTTAAAAGTTAAATTTTAACTTAAGAAGTTAGATTTGTGGGGTGAAATCGAAAGAGAAAAAAATTACCTGGTCATCAAGTGGGGTGTCAAATGAAAGCTTGTAAAAATAAGAGTTTAAAAATATTTATAATGTAATACTGGCGCACACTTTCTTATCTCCAAAAGTACTGATTTTGAAAAATGCTGGAATATTCTGTACGGGGTGTAGATTGAACTAAAATTATCACGAGTGCAAACGAACGTAACGTAATTTAGGTGGTACATATATATATATAAAAAAAATCAAGGTCATCAGTTTTCAGTAAAGATCGGAAAAGAACTTTGTTGAGAACTCATTTGGGGTGTATTTTATGAAGTCATTGATCATTTCAATATTTTTTTTTTATTTTAAAAGCAATCAACGCACGGAACTATAATTGCGCAAGTTCAACTTGCACTTGGACGGTTATTTTTTTCATCACTAAATCTTCCTTTACAATTTTGAAACCTGTAGTATTGGACACTCTAGAGTTATTTTGTGAATATGAAGTTTCAAGCCAGTTCTGTATAATTTATGAGTAAATATTTCCACACTTCGAGAAAAAAATATTGTCCTTTTCTTTTTTATATTGATCGAAACAACACTTTACTCCACCGCATCGTTCTCTTTTTCTTTTTTAACTCTGAAGAAACTTTTAAATTTGAAATTAATTCCTCTTAAAAAGTTTTCAAACTATAGAAAAGAAATTAAACTAGTCGACACGATAACCCTTCTGTAACCTCAAATAATTTAAAACTCCATTTTAGATATAAAATCCTTGTGGCAAACTAGAAAACTATCTTAAGCAGTTTATGGAAACTAGTTACTTTATGTAGATGATTTTTCTAATAAATCCTTTCATTAAAACGATTCAAGAGATAGTGATCGGCTTGTAAGAACTATTACCTTATACGTTTTTGATTTATATACAGTTACAAGGGTAGTTCAATAAGTATCCGTGTTAGGATTGAAGACGCTATTTTTTTCAAAAAGAAATTTTTTATTTTTCAAAATAGTCTCTTTTTAGGTATATACACTTTTCTCAACGTCCTTGCCATTTTTTTTAACCCCTTCAAAAAATAAGAATTATCCAACTCCCCTACTCATTTGAGCTGAATTATTTTTTCTGCTAGCCATTTCTTTATGTTTAGAAACAAGAAGAAATCGCACGGAGCCAGGTCGGGCGAATACGAGGGGTGCGGCGGCAATTCATAACGCACTTCATGCAGTTTGGCGGCGACAACTCCAGATGAATGTGCTGGAGCTTGTCGTTGTACAGTCCCTGGCAAAATTATTAGACGCACTGTATTTTTTTTTTTAGTAATTTTATGTTTCTTAAGAGTTTTTATGCAATAATGGTATATTTAAACTACAATATTAGTGATTTTTATTTAAAAGAATTGTTGTAGACTACATATTTGTATTTATTTTTAACATATGGCAACACTGTGTTGACAAAGTGATACATGAACGTAAACAAGTACAAACCTGTATCAGTCGCGATCGGAATTGAGTCAGGTACGGACGTGTTTCTGTGGCTTTATGGACTGTGATTGTTTGTTTAACAGTTTTATACTACTCAGTTATTAGTTTATTTCGTATGCAGTGTTTTAAAAAATTAATTGGACTATTTTCATTATGGGTAGAAAAGGCGATCTTTAACCACGTAAAAAAGCTGAAGTGAAGGCCCTTTTGATTGCGAAAACATTTACAAACCGAGAAATATCACGAAGATTGGAGGTTTCTGAAGCTAGTGTACGACGCATAAAAAAGAAAATTGAGTCAGGGAAGGAATTAAGCCCGAAAAGAAAGAAAAGATGCGGTAGAAAACCAATTTTCACTCCACGGTCAGAGAGATGTTTGAAGAAAATTTGTGTAGAAAACAGATTTGCTACCACAAAGGTAATAAAATCACAACTCCAGGATGCTAGCGTAAATGCTTCTGAGCGCACTGTTCGAAGAAAATTGAAAGAATTAGATTTTAAGGCCTGTCGCCCCGCCAGGAAGCCCAAGTTAACAGCTGCAATGAAAGCAAAGCGCCTGAAGTGGGCCAAACAATGGCAAGACAAAGATGTGGACTTCTGGAGATCGGTAAGATACAGCAATTTAATCAATAATTGATACATTATTATCATTTTCAGTTAAATAAAGCAAATAAACATGGAAGTTTATATATTTTTCCTATTTTTGACAGGTCTGCTTCAGTGACGAAAGCACATTCGAAATTTTGCAGATTAAAGCTCAGTATGTGCGTCGTCGTCATGGAGAAAAGTTTCATCCTGATTGTGTCGTCTCGACGGTTAAACATCCCACCAAAGTGATGATTTGGTCAGTCATCAGCGGCAAGGGCACTGGACGTCTGTACGTCGTCAAAGGAATAATGAGGCAAGATCAGTACAAAGAAGTATTACAAAATCGGTTGATTCCGCAGCTCAGAGAATGGTTTCCAAATGGGGAACCATTCACTTTCATGCAAGATGGAGCTCCCTGCCACACTGCTCGGTCTGTTAAAGCTTTTTTGGCAGAAAAAAATATCCGTCTGTTGGATTGGCCCTGATATGAACCCCATTGAAAATGTGTGGGAGCTGATGAAAAGAGAAGTGGCTAAAGATGTGATTACCAACAAAACCCAGCTCCTAGAAAAGATTATTCATGTGTGGAATCATCATCCTCAAATGCAGGAGACAGTACAATCTTGCATTGATAGCATGCCGCGCAGAATTAAAGCTTTGATAGCGGCTAAAGGTGGCTCAACTAAATATTGACTTTTACTAACATTAATTTCACTTTTCTTTAAAACTTAATAAACTTATGCTTTTCTAAATTAATGCTGTTTTATTTATGTCAAATAAATAGGTAATTGATTGGATAATATAAAAATAAAAAACAAATCAATTTAAAATAATAAAACGGTACAATATCCCTCGGTAATTAATATTTTACATGAAATCTTGCAGTGCGTCTAATAATTTGGCCAGGGACTGTAAAACAGCACTTTCTTCTTCGCTATAGTATAGTCCAATGATCGATTATCCTTTTTCTAAGAAATTAATGAGTGCGATGCCTTTGGCATTCCAAAAAATCATCGCCATAACGTTCCTTCTCCTTCTTTGGAGCAAACTGGCCGGGAGTAACCCATTGTTTTGATTGTTGTTTGGTTTCTGGTGAAAATGGTGAATCCAGGTCTCATCGACGGTGCAAAAGTCCTTCGGATTTCGCTTAAATTGCTCCAAATACAGCTTCGAAGTTGAAACCCGCACCTGCTTGTTGTCCATCGGGCAGACAACTTTTTGATAGCCAACTTATCCTATACAATATTAATTAACACATAAATACCACATATGACGGGCGTCCCGGGCGATCTTCATCAAAAACGGATGTTCGATCACATTTAAATTCATTGAACCAATATCTGACTGTTGTCACTGATGACGAAGGGTCCCCATAAACAACATCCAATCTTGCTTTAATCTCCACATACATTTGCCCACCCAAAAGCAAAAAGCGAATCACTGAACGATACTGCACTTTTTCTATCTTTGATACAAACCCATTACATCATTTACTGAAACGGCTGCCGAATGCAATCAAATCAATCGATGAATCAATGTCAAATTTCTTCAACTTGCCTTAGCAACGCCATCTGTCTTCAAACACGGGTACTTATTGCACCACCCTCGTAAATTATAGAGGGAACGTTCTATCATATCATTTTAATTGTTTCCAGTCCGTGTCGCAAATTGTTCATTAAAAAAATTTATTTATTTTAAAGTTTTTACATCATTCGATAGTAAAGGATTGTCATTACAATACTAGTGATCGCCTGGTATCTTCGGGGCATACTTTTGAAGAGATTTTCCTCGTATTCTTGGAGTAAAGATTTCCTAACTACCCAAATTTTCCGTGGCAGCTGCTTCACTGTGTACGCCTTTTTACTATGAGGCTTCTGTTTGATGTATGACCACATGTTCTCGATGGGATGTGAACCCGGCCACTGGGATGGCCAATCCAGTGTGATTGGAGCATTTTTTCAGACTTCAAATTGTAGGTAAAGCTGAAGAGTCTCCCAAAATCTTTTTCCTAAAGACATCTCCAAACATGGACCTTCACTGGGTGTTTAATGGTGTGCTGAACCAATTGGTTAGTGGAAAATGACCAGGCTCGTGGATTGGTAACATAACCCCAAAATGAAGCTTCATCGGAAACAATTATATTGATCCAGCCTCGATCTATGTTTTTCTCTGGGGACGCGAGTTGTTTTTATCTATCTTTTTCACTCAGCAATGGTTTCTTAATTGTTCTCCACCACTTCAAATCGTTAGCCTCAAGATGAGTGCGAATCGTTTCTTACGATATATCCAAACCTTTCTGCTTTAGTTTTTGCGCCCCTTGAAGCAAAGTTCATTGAGGATTTCGGGAAAACAACTTGTCCGGTACTTCTCCCGAACCATGTTCTTGGAGATCAGCAATAATAACTGAGAGTAGCATTTTACCCACTTGTTAACGAATGCCCTTGACTTGTTCATATACTTAGCAGCCACTGTAGGCTTCATTTTCCGACCTTTTGGTTGATTACATAGAGACACAGCTTCGGAGCACGAAGCGCATGTAGCACTCATATTTGACAAGGTACTGTTTAACCATAAATAAGGTTAGAAAAAAATCTCTTTTCACAAGCCATTGGTTGCAGGGGTGCCAACAATAATTTCAAAACAAAGGAAGTTATAGACGACACGTTCTAACTGGACCAACTGAAAATAACATTGATAGAGAGATATTTCATATTAGCAGAACATCTTGGCATTTTTTAGCAGTAAAAAATTCATAATAATTTGCAATCAAACTTGGTATATAACACACAGGCGACAAATAATTTTAAAGATGTATTTATTTTTTCTGCTGGATATTATTATTAGTATATATTCTACGAAAAATAGAATTTTGCCATATGAAATATGGCAGCGTCAAAGAAAAAAGTCATCTTAAAAACAAGGAGTTTTAATTTCCATTTTAATTCTATTCTAGTGAATCTCTGCGCTTGTAGTAGTATTATCCACGCTTTGGGTTAAACTCGTAAATATTTACGCATAAAAAAATGGTTACTACTCATTCGAATGTACAGGGTGAGTCAACGATAGAGTAAAGTTCATTATCTCATTTGTTTCGGGAATGACGAAAAAAATGTTATATACAATAGTTTTAAGGAATGTTAAGATGCACAGTTTAAAATTATTTTTGAGCATACAGGGTACTTCAAAAAAATGTGGCCGATATAACATATGTTTTTTTTTAATTGTGCGTAAAATTGTATAACTTTTTTATTAAGAATGTTATATCCCTAAACCGAGTAGTTTTCTAATATTTCAATTTAAAAAAAAAAAAAGTTTTCAGTTTTGTAAAAAATTGCCAGTAACGCCATTGTTTCTGAAGATGGAATACTCATAATTGTTACAAGCGTTCTATAGAGATGAAAAAAAGATATATATAAAGAGATTTGGATTAGATGCTACAGGGTGTTCAAAATAAATTTAGGCATTTCGACTATTTTAAATTGACAAATATCAAATTTTTTAAATGGCACACCCTGTATATTATTATTTTTTCTGATAGATTTTACAAAACCCTCCAACTTTTATTAAGCATGTCAAATACCTATTTCTAATAGTATTCGATTTATTTTGAACTATTCAATTTTTACCCTTGTTTTTAATACACTTACGCTATTGTGAAAACATAAACAAATAGGTAATAATAATTTTAATATAGTTTAACTGATTAATTATTATGACGTAATAAATGTTCAAAAATATGCCCGTCTACTTGAATACACATGTTTAGTCGTTTTACTATATTTTCCTTCACTTTCTTTAGCATAAAGGGCGTTATTGTCCTGCACGCATCCCGTATCCTATCTTCCATATCTACTGGTATTGTAGGGGGATTCACATAACCACGATTTTTAATGTAGCCCCACAAAAAGAAGTCTAAAGGTGTTAAGTTACTTGATCTAGGGGGCCACTGAATGAATCCATCCCTACCGATCCATTTTTGTGGGTAATGATTGTTTAAAAATTCCCGAACTTCCCGGTGGTAATGAGCAGGAGCTCCGTCTTGTTGAATCCACATTTGTTCCCTTTCAAAGTTATCAACTTCTTTAAGAAGCTGGAGTAATTCGTTTTGCAAAAAATTTTGATATCTAGGCCCGTTAATTGGTTCGCGGAAAAAATATGGACCAATAATTCGAAAATTTAATATTCCCCACCATACATTAAGCGACCAATGGTTTTGGTTTTGAACTTCCCGGACCCAAAATGGATTAACTGTTGAATAATAATGCATGCTATGGCTGTTAACTGCTCCATTACTGCGAAAAGTAGCTTCATCAGAAAACACTATTTTGGATAAAAAATTTGGATCGGCCTCTATTGCTGCATTCATGGTGGTACAAAAGTTCACTCGTTCAAAATCACGGTCTTGCAGTTCTTGGTGAAGTTCCATATGAAATGGATGATACTTGTATTTTCTCGTGATGCGATTAGCCGTAGATTGGGATGTATCAGATAAGTCAGCTAGTTGATGGTTGGTGACCTGGGGATTATCTTCGACATGAAGTAAAATCTCCATTTCTTTTTCCACATTGGTAACATTCTGGTTTACTACTTTCCGTTTCGTATACTCAACGTTACCACTACCATCAAATCTATCAGAAAAAATAGTAATATACAGGGTGTGCCATGACAAAATTTGAGATTTTTCAATTTAAAATAGTCTAAATGCATAAATTTATTTTGGACACCCTGTAGCATCTAACTCAAATTTCCTTACATGTATCTTTTTATTCATCTCTATAGAACGCTCGTACCAATTGTATTTCACCTGCAGAAACAATGGCGCTACTGACAACACTGAAAACTAGTATTTTTTTTTTTAAACTGAAATATTAGAAAAACTACTAGGTTTAGGTATATAACATTATTAATAAAAAAGTTATAAAATTTTACGCAGAATTTAAAAATAAATTAGAAAATAGGATGTTCCATTTTAAAAATATATGTTATATCGGCCACATTTTTTTGAAGTACCCTGTATACTCAAAAATAATTTTAAACTGCGTACCTTGACATTCCCTAAAACTATTGTATTTAACATTTTTTCGTCATTCCCGAAACAAATGAGATAATGAACTTTACTCTATTGTTGACTCACCCTGTACTTTTGTAGAAAGTATAACTTACTCCCGAAAAATTTTATATGTTAACAAGAGTATAGCTATCTCAAAACGTTATGACAACTAAATTTTTGAAAAAACAATAATGAGCAGCCAGCAAGGGATCAACAAGTAATAAAATATTTTCCTGCCCAAAAATATGTTAATCATTATGGACACAGCAAGTTTGTTTCCTGTATACCATAAACGTAGTTCTATATATAACTAACTCATAGAGACTGACAGAAAATAAATTGAATTTAAGTATATTAATTATTTGATCAAGCAGGATTTAATCTAACGTAAAATACAAGTGACTTTGACTAGCTCTACTCAAAATAGAGATCTTGAATGACGTAGCCAGCATAGCAGAGGCCGAAGACACCATGTAAATTACATTTAAGTTCATTAATCATCGCATTTTGTGCGATAGTTTATTAAATTAATAATTAATAATATTTCTATACCTAAAATAACGGCAAAAGTTAACATCTATAATTAGTTTTACTCCGAATCAAATCTGTAAATGTCGTAACCAAACTAGTGGGAACAGAAATAATATCAGTGGTAGATTTAGGTGTATTACCCATCAACTGATGATTTTTTTTTCAGAAATTATGCTTTTCCAAAGGCCTCGGCCTGTTTTTTGCTTGAGGAAACTTTTTTTTTGTCTTCAGAAATCTCCTCTCCAGTTAGTCATCCAATTTAGGGTATGGAAAAGGGCTTAAGTTTTTAAAGTTTTATAGTATTGTTATAAATTTTTTGCTTTTTGCTAGCTTGTTGGATAATAGGATAATAATATACATCGGGACTACTTCAGTGGATAAACTACATGGGTATTAGGACAAGAATTTCCATTTACAAAATATCGGGTTAAAATCATAATTCTTGAAGGTCATCAATACGCACGCCTTAACGTCCAACTTGTAAAACATCATTATTAGTGGTCAATGATGAAGAATCTTTGTCAGTAGACAAATTGATAATGATAAAATATTATCAATGTTGGTCAGTTGTGCTTATCAGTGGTAAAATAAATATCGAAAAACCAATAGCACCACATGAAAGAGCGGGAAATTTTACAAAAAAAATGGTTTATAGTTTTTTTTTCTTAGTTTTACCGTAATTTTAAAAAATATTTAAAATAAAATGGCTGGTTTAACTCTCTCAGTTGTAGTGCTAATCATGCTTCCAACTTCATTTATGATTAAATTAACGTTTCCGTATACTTCTAAATATTTTGAAATTGACTATTAAGGGGTTTCTCGGGGTGTTGATTAAGAATCCGATGACAGATTTGAAAAATTCAAAAATGGCAGATCCAATGCTGCCAATTTTATTTTTAAAGTGTCTGCTAAAGGTTTTTTTTTGAGGTGCTGATTAGGAATCTGAGGACAGATTTAAAAAATTCAGAATGGATGATCCAAAATGGCAGTCAGTATATATACAAAAATAAATGAAAATATATTTATTTATATAAAAAATGAATATATTTAATAATAATTGTATAAATATAATACAATAAAATAAAGAATAAATTACAAAAAATGTATAACAGAAATATATACAAAATAATAAACATTTATTTTTAATCATTACTTCTTCAATTTGCTCACAATTTTCATCATCAGTATACAAATTACGTGAGCGTCACCGTCGGCGTCCCACAGATGACAGAAAACAGATCGGGCTTGTGGCGCAGCACTCGCATTTCTTCTCCGATCATCATTAACAAAATTCCTTCGAGTAATTTAGAATTTTGTGTTTTCAATAACTGTTTTCTTTGTACCTGGATGTTTAAATTAAATATAAATACTTTATATTTAAAGCTGAGACTTTTATCTTTCATTTTCCATCTGTTAATTTTTTTTTATTATTTTAAGTTGTATGATTAATAATAAGCAAAAAATACGTTTATTATGAACATTTTTTAATAGCAAAATCACAAAAAAGAGAAAGTTTTTTAGAGTTTGTAATGATTTTCTGATATCAATTATACTTTTAACTGTAACTAAAAAATTAAAAAATTGTCCGACTTTTTTTGACTATTTCGTACTGCTTTGAACGTGAAATTGCCGGCGGTGCACTACAGCAGGCAAATTTTCATATTTTAAAACTCAATTTTTAAATACCATAGACGAAGTAAGTATTTTTAATTATTCTTATATTGAATATGTATAATAATGATATAGGCACAAGGATTTTTTTTTCGATACTATATTTTACTAAATATTTGCAATTTACAGTATGCCCGTTAAAATTGTTTAAGTTTTACAAATTATAAAGTAACAAAAATAAAAACTATGAATATCGTCGGAAAGCTGAAAGTCTCCTCTTCAAAAATCTCTTTTAATTTTTTTTCTACACTCTGAAAACAAGTAATATCACTTAAATTTCGAGTTGTGCGCGTAGACTTTCAAATTAACCTGTTTGTCGCGCCTCATTTTTTGGATCACCTACCCGAAATTTACTAAATTCTTACTCTAATAAAAAAAATCTCGAAAAAAATCGATATACTATATATAAAATTAAAAGAGATTTTTGAAGAGGAGACTTTCAGTTTTCCGAAGATATTCATAGTTTTTATTTTTGTTACTTTATAATTTGTAAAACTTAAACGATTTTAACGGGCATACGGTAAATTGCAAATATTTAGTAAAATATAGTATCGAAAAAAAAATCCCTGTGCATATATCATTATTATACCTTAAGTTTCAATATAAAAATAATTAAAAATACTCACTTCGTCTATGTTATTTAAAAATTGAGTTTTAAAATATGAAAATTTGCCTGCTGTAGTTCACCGCCGCACACTCGGGAAAAAACGAAAAATCGTGTTTCAAAATTGTCTAGAGCAGGGATGTCAAAGATACGGCGCGGGCCGCATCCGGTCCCCGGGACGTATCAATAAGGCCCGCGATCGCAATGAAGAATCATAATTTTTAACAACCGTATATTATATACTATATAATTAAATAAATAAAATGTTATAATAATTCAGTACATTTTTTTTATTTGAATCTGGCCCGCCTACACATTCTAAATTTAATATATGGCCCTCTGCAAAATTGAGTTTGACACCTCTGGTCTAGAGCCTTCAATTTTGGTTCGATTTGGACGATTTTTTTTTTTTTAAATTGAAGCTTATTAAATTCCGAACAAAGTTGTTGGAGCCGATTTTGCAATTAAACTTTTGTTTCAAAATGGCGGACGTCTTCAAAATGGCGGTTTCTGATTATGTAGCGACTGAGACACAGAAAACGCTTACAGTTTCAAACCAAGTTGTGCTAAAATGCGTGTATGTATGTTTTTTTATGTCGCAGATAATATATCTAATATCACAGTTACAAGATTAATAATAATGAACCCAAAATGGCTGCCATGAACAATAAAAGTATTATAAATATGAATAAACGTACCATTATTATTTTATATCCATAACATTTGCATAAATAATTTCTTTAAGGTTGTTAATTATAAATATGTTTCAACAATTGACTTAAAATGACAAATCAAGTATGGCGGATGCCAAAATTGAATCGAGCAAGAAAGTTTCTCTGAGCCATTTAGACTGTGGCAGTCAGATCATTCAAGTTATTCAAGTTTAGTTGCGGGATTTAAATTTTCATGCAGTTATTGCTAGAAATGTGGCTGCTATTGCTAAACAGTGGCACAACTTGGTTTGAAACTGTAAGCGTTTTCTGTGTCTCAGTCGCTATATAATCAGAAACCAACGTCCGCCATTTTGAAACAAAAGTTTAATTGAAAAATCGGCTCCGACAACTTTGTTCGGAATTTAATAAGCTTCAATTTAAAAAAAAATCGTCCAAATCGAACCAAAATTGAAGGCTTTAGACAATTTTGAAGCACGATTTTTCGTTTTTCCCCACTGTGCGCCGGCAATTTCACGTTCAAAGCGGTACGAAATGGTCAAAAAAAGTCGGACAATTTTTTAATTTTTTAGTTAGTATAATTGATAGTAGAAAATCATTACAAACTCTAAAAAACTTTCTCTTTTTTGTGATTTTGCTCTTAAAAAATGTTTATAATAAACGTATTTTTTGCTTATTATTAATCATACAACTTAAAATAAAAAAAAAAATTAACAGATGGAAAATGAAAGATAAAAGTCTCAGCTTTAAATATAAAGTATTTATATTTAATTTAAACATCCAGGTACAAAGAAAACAGTTATTGAAAACACAAAGTCTAAATTACTCGAAGGAATTTTGTTAATGATGATCAGAGAAGAAATGCGAGTGCTGCGCCACAAGCCCGATCTGTTTTCTGTCATCTGTGCGACGCCGACGGTGACGCTCACGTAGTAGTATTTTTTGTAAAATTTCCCGCTCTTTCACGTGGTGCTATCACGATATCTCTTTTATTTTTCGAGATATTACTGAAAAACCGAATTTTCGATTTTATTTTGGATTTTGTGAGCTTAGCGGATATTAAACTTTAGCAAACTTTTTTTATGGTATTCTACGTCCAAAAAACTACCTGTGTGTAAAACCTCTGGCGACTGGGTTAAGTCTCGTATAATATAAGTTTTTATTCACTTAGCAGTTTATTTTTTTACTTCTTCTTCTTTAACTATTTAATTGTTTCTGAGACACTGTAGTGTAATGAAAAATGATAAGTTAGTATAAACTAATTCTATACTAAGATTATGAAAATTAAAAATGAATTATCCATCAAAAGCTAAAACTTAGTCAATTTAGCTATTAAGCGCTCAATGGACAATAGACTTTCAACAGAATTATTCAAGTCCAGTGCAGTAACGAGATTCCAACACAGGAATGATTAATGAACTTAAATGCAATTTACATTGAGTTGGTTATTCCCGCTAGCTTGCTTTAGGCATTTAAGAACTAAATAAAGCTTCCTTTTATCTTTTATTTATCACATTTTACTGTCTCAAAAGTGATTGCACAAAATTGAACGATTAATACTCTATCAAATAAACAGGCTGATATTATTTGACTGATAATACTGCAAACTGCAAAAATCTCTTTTTTTTCTATTTCAAATATGGTTTGTGTGTTAATATTTAAATACAAAATGCAAAATACATATTTTTAAAATGCTTTAAAGGAAATAAAATACTTTTTGTGTTATCAATATAAATGTTATTTATTTTACTTATTTTAAGGATTTTAACATACTAATTGTTCATTATTTATCTCCCGTCTATAGGGCTTCATTATCATCACGTCAAACGAAAAAGATGTTCTACTGGAACAGAACTTGGCAAACAAGTGTTATATTTTAGGAATAATTTTTTTCATTTGGATATTTATTCAAAGAATATAAACTAGAATCATTATCTTTTAACTATTGCAGCCTTTCTAGATCTGTGATAGTGTTAACGTTGTAACTGGCGGCTGAAGAATTCGAGTCCTCCACAAACATATACTAAAACTCGTTTCTTTTTTTTTTTCGGAGTAAAATTATATGTACTTTTAATATCTTGTTGTTTTATTTTTCGTACTTCAGCACCAAAAAATTTTTTTAGGTATTCCCTGTTTGCCTTCGGTATCCATTCGAGTTCAAAAAAGAATAAGATACAGATGATGCTAATATGCTATCCTTTGTTTTGGGTTCTTCTAATTAATAGAATTTCTCAAAGTGCCACACCATAATATGTAGGATTGTCCACTTGTGTACTGCTTAGCATTTGTTGCGTCTTCATTAGTTCGCGGGCTTTTCAGAAAAAGGGAGGTTTCTTTCTTGAAATAAGTCTAAAATGACCTAATTTTGAAAGATTTACGAGATGAAATCGAGGGGAGGCCGTTTTTGCTAACCTGAACAAACCGGAACTAACCTGAACTAAATAATCAGTAAGTAGAAAATACATTAAATAATGAAAAAAAAATGTCCTACCTTAATGTGAAATAACCGTACTTTGATTGCTTCTAAAATAAAAATTTTTGTTACGCAGATTTTTCGCGATTTGATTTGATTTGATTATTTTAGTTTGGCGCGTCGATATCGAGGATCATTTGGCGCCATAAGTGGGATGTTTAAATCTTAGAAAATAATTGTGTTTCTTTGAAGAATTTGATCAAACTGGAGATATTTGTAACATTTGGATTTGATCGAGAGGTTTTAATAGATCTAACCTTGTCTTAATGTCTAAATATTCATTTGAAGTTAAAATCTGGTTAATAGTTAGAGTATTGTCGCAGTTTGGACATCTGGGTGGCGGATCACCTTTCAACAAATAAGAATGAGTGAGGACGGTGTGTCCGATAGCTACCCTTCTCCATCTTGTATTCTCTCTACGTGACAGAGCTGAAGGGGCGGAAAAACTAGAGGTTTAACCCCCCACAACTTGCACGAATCCTCCCGCAGGTCCCACTCCAGCTGAAATAGATTATCAAAAGTCTGTTTGAAAAAGTTTTTTAGATCTTTTGGACTGAGGATTGTGTTAGTTGGAGTGCCCGAGGTGATGGCAACCCTAGCTTGTAAATCAGCACTTTCATTACCTTTTATGTTAATGTGGCTGGGCACCCATAAGAAAGATATAGTGATACCCCTATTGGATGCTATTTGTATAAGATCAGATATGGATGTAGTGATAGGGTGAAAATGCGTGGAAGAGCTGATTGATTGTAATGAACTCAAGGAGTCTGTTATGATTAAAACTTTAGTATCTAGTTTGGTGGATATTAACCATCTTAACGCTTCTTTGATAGCAAATAATTCCGCTGAAAAGACAGAGGTGTAATTGTTTAATTTGAATTTAATGGTAGTGTTATTGTGTACGAAAGCGGCTCCCGTTCCCTGGGCAGTCTTAGAACCGTCTGTATAAATATGAGAAGAGTCTCGTTGATAAGTAATAGGAAGGCTGATCTGATTATGTGGTTTGGATTTAATTTCTTGTTATATTTTCGGAGCGTATAGTCAATGAAGGGTCTTATTGATGTCCAAGGCGGGTATATAGAAACTTTAGGAGAGTCGTTAGTTTGAATGGAGAGGTTGTGACGATTTAGGATGTTTTTTACTCTAGATGCTATGGAGTCTGGTGGAATAATTGTGTTAGGTGGCGGGTTTAAATGTAATGCTCTTTTCATGGTGGGTTTAAATGAGGCAGTTGAAAAGTATAGCATGAGGGATCTTTGTCTTGAAAGGTTGAGAGATGGAATAGCAGAGACGCACTGTAAACTACGAAAGGCCCTTGTAGCCAATCTGAGAGCTTGATTCTGGATTGTATCTAATTTTTTCTTGTAAGAGGGTCTTGATGCATCGTATATAAAGTCACCATAATTTAATTTGGATAGTATGAGAGAATTATAAATCCTGATTAAGGTTGTGAAACTTCCTCCCCATTGCGAATTTGCTAGCAATCTCATCAAATTGATGTCCTTTGAAGTAGTCATTCTGAGATGGTTAATGTGCTCCTTCCAACTCAAGGTTGGATCAAAGATCATGCCCAATATTTTGAAGTAGTTCTGAGGTGTTCTAGGGTCACTGAGAAGTTTTAGTGGATTTAATTTAGAGCAGTTTCTTTTCCTGCAGAAATGTATGTATGATGATTTGTTTGGGGAAAAGGAATATCCCGAAATTGTGGCCCATTTTTGGATATTGTTCAGGGAAGATTTTTTTTTTTTTTCGCGAGTTTTTCAAAATAATACAAAGAAAATTGTGCGCGTGTAAGACATTATATATATTTTTGAACTCGTGTTTTTCAAGCTTTGTTTCCGATCTTTACTGAAAACTGATGACTTCGAAATTTTTGTTTTTTTTTGTTTATATATCAGATAAATTATTAAAGGTAATGCACTCGTGATCATGTTCGTTCAATCTATACCCCGTGGAGAATATTCCTCAATTTTTCCCAACTTTTCGAGATAGAGGGGGGAGAAAGCGATTTTTTCAAAATATTACAAGGAAAAGTGTGCGCATGTAAGACATTATATATACTTTTGAACTCGTGTTTTTACAAGCTTTCATTTGACACCCCACTCGATGCCCTAGTAAAAAATTTTTTTTTCACTTCCGATTGCACCCCCAAAAATTAACCCCTTAAGTCAAAATTTAACTTTCAAAACTACACGGCTCTGGTGAGGCGATCAATTTCTATTTTAGCGCCAAATTTCAACTTTCTCCGTCAAATAGTTTCGGAGAAAATCAGGTATGACAGACGGACAGACAGACACCGAAGTGGTCTTATAAGTGTTCCGTACGGAACGGAAATGATGTACGTGCTATATTAGTGACTGGAGACCAAGTTAATTCAGGTTAATTCGGGTTAACAGAAATGACCTCCCCGATTTTTTCTCGTAAATCTTTCAAAATTAGGCCATTCCAGGCCTATTCCAAAAAAGAAACCTCCCTTTTTCTGAAAAACCCTCGTACCGAACGTTTACTGAAAATTTTAATAAATTTATTACAATAAAACATTTTTTTTTTAGTATAAACGGAATTAACGTAGGTGTAAATTACAAAATACAGTGCATTTGTTCGATGTGATATCCTTAACTGTGAAGAATTCATAAATTGTAATTTACCGAATCAGCAAGAACCAACCCAACTTCTAACAACAAAGCTCGACGGTTAAATCTTAGGGAATTTTTGCAGTTTACCGGAATTTTTCATTTTTTGATCAAAAACAAGTTGTTCTGCCATTTTTAAGGTCGGTAATTACAAAAAAATAAGTTCAATTTTGCGGAAAGTAATCCATCACAAAATTGTTCAACAAACACATGGAAAAATAAACCTTACACATTGAGAAAAATTGCTAATTTTTAATAAAACCTTTATTCCAAATCAATTTCATTATCTAAATCTTCATCAACAGGTTCAATAAAAGCACTATCTCGACAACCTGAACTAACCTAAACTAACCTGAACTAACTTGAACTAAAACCTGTTTTATTTCCAAGTGGGATCTTGCGAAGAATGTACCAAACCGATACGACACCTTATAACCACACCTTTTTCCGTTTTTGCTTTCAAACTGACACGATATTATTACAATACCAACTTCTTCCATCAATCATTTCCGAATTTTTGCACAATTTTAGGAAAGCACCACACTTCTTACATTTATAGCTCTCAACGGTAGGAACCAAACCCCAAACAAATAATAATTGCTCGTGAAGTTTGTCCTTATCTCCACACAATTTGGTTATATCGTCAAAATTAAGTTCCATACCTAAAAACATATGAAAAAACCAATTTCCGCGCAAAAGTAATTATTTTTTTGTAATCATCGACCTTGAAAATGTTAGAAAAATTTGTTTTCGTCACAAAATAAAAAATTCCGGTAAACTGCAAAATACCCAATCTTAGCTTATATATATATATATATATATATATATATATATATATATATATATATATATATATATATATATATGTATATATGTATATATATATATATATATATATATATATATATATATATATATATATATATATATATATTCCGTTTTGCATTTGCAGTTAAAATATATATATTTCAAGGAAATCGCATCTTTTGAGTTTTAATTCATAATTTCGTAATTCCAGGCCTATTAAAGTTACCTAATAAAAAAATAATAACCGGCCAAGGGCAAGTAGGACTTGCGCAATTAGTGGTTCGTACGTTGCTTTTAAAATAAAAATTTTTGTTACGGAGGTATAAAATGAGCAATGACTTCACAAAAACACACCCCAAATGAGTTTTTTCCAATCTTTACTGAAAACCGATGACCTTGAAATTTCTATTTTTTTTTTAACATACTAGATAAATTATTAAAGGTGATTGTGATAATTTTCGTTTAATCTACACCCTGTGGAGAATATTCCAGAATTCTTTTAAAATTTTTTGGCCAGCAATTTTTTTAAAATAATACAAAGAAAAGTGTGCGCAAGTATTACATTATATATAACACGCAGGCTGAAAAGTTTTTGGTCTGACAAATAGATTCAAAAAATCCATATGATTTTTAGGAAGTACCAATCTTCCACGATACGTGTCAAAATTTCATAACATTTCGACGAATAGTTTACAAGTTACAGTGGTTTTAGTAACGCTACTTTTGATATTCTCGAAACAATGGAAAAAATTGAATTTCGTGTATTGATTAAACACTGTTTTCTGTTGGAAAAAAAAAACCGTTCAAGCAAAGCAATGGCTTGATAAGTGTTACGGGAACTCTGCCCCTGGAAAATCACTCATCATTTACTGGTATGCTAAATTTAAACGCGTCGATACAAATGCTGAACGCTCTGGACGCCCAAATGGGGTGGTTACACCGGAAAACATAAAAAAAATCCCTGAAATTGTTTTGGATGACCATAAAGTAAAATTGCGTGAGATAGCTGACACCCTAAAGATATCAAAAGAACGTGTTGAACATTTGAGCATGAGAAAGCTCTGCTAGAAATGAGTACCGCGTTTGCTCACAGTGAACCAAAAACAACAACTTGTTGATGATTCTGAGTGCTTTTTGGACCTGTTTAAGCGCAATAAAAAGGATTTTTTCATACGATATGTGACAATAGATGAAACATGGATCCACCACCGGAATCAAATCGGCAGTCATCTGAGTGGACAGCAGCCGGCTGGGAAGATTTTGGCCGTTGTATTTTGAGATGCGCATGAAATAATTTTCATCGACTATGCTGAGAAGGGAAAAACTGTTAATAGCGAATATTATATAAAGTTATTGGGGCGTTTGAAAGTAGAAATCGCAAGAAACGGCCCGAAATGAACAAGAAAAAGTGTTCTTTCATCAAGACAATGCACTGTGTCAGAAGTCAATGGTTACGATGGCAGAATTGCACGAGTTAAGGTTCGAATTGCTTCCTCATCCACTGTATTCTCCACATTTGGCCCCCCTATTCGCAGACCTCAAAAAAATGCTCGCGGGAAAGAGATTTGGCTCCAATAAAGAAGTTATCGCCGAAACTGAGGCCTGTCTTGAAGGCAAAGACAAATTCTTCTACAAGAAAGGTATAAAAATGTTAAAGTGTTGGACTTTGTATCGCTCTTGAAGAAGACTATATTGATGAATAAAGTTGAATTTTGCAAAAAAAATGAGTTTTAAGTACCTAGACCAAAAACTTTTCAGCTTACATGTTATATTTTTGAACTTGTGTTTTTACAAGCTTTCATTTGATGACCTGGTAAAACAATTTTTTTCACTTCCGATTTTATTCCCTAAAACTAACCCCTTAAGTCAAAATTTAACTTTTAAAATTAGACGGCTCTAATGAGGCCATCAATTCCTATATTAGTGCCAAATTTCAACTTTCTGTGTCAAATAATTTCGGAGAAAATCGGAGTGACAGATGGACAGATAGACAGGCGGACATACAGACGGACAGACAGACGGACGGACAGAGACTGAAGTAATCTTATAAGTGTTTCGTACGGAACAGTATAAACAAGTAGAACTAGATGTTTTATTTTTTTAAAATTTATTTATTACTTGCTATAGGCAGCTAACACACATTATTAACAGAAATAAAATTCTGTAAGCCCAGTAACCCAGTAAATCTCGATCTCGTCATCCTATTTTCGGACCGTGCTAATAAAATTTTACAACGCACTCCCGTTCCGATTTATGACAACAAATAACATTTAAAAAGGGTCACCGGTAAAACACTGTTAACAGTTTTTCACCCTCATGATCGTAAATAATTATTTTAGGGATTTTAGAGACATTTTCAACATCATAAGACAAAAATAAAATTTGTTTTCTAGTAAGTTTTAACACTTTACCTAACCTAATTCTTGCCAAATATGTTATAGCAAGCTTTCCCGCTATAAAGTAAAATTATGTGAAGTGGAACGTGAAAAACTTGAGAGCCAGATTTTTTTAAACAAGTTTACATTATAGAATCGACATAGTTATATTGAGACTCTCACACTCATTTGCGTCAGTTCTCAACTCGCCATGTGTTAACTTAGGAGCAATGTGTCTAGGTATAATTAGAAAGCTTCTCAGAAAAGCAGAATAGTTCAAGTAAATGCCGTAAAATTTTCAAGATTTTTGGAAATTCTTGGGTACAGTTTGGAAATCGATTTAACTACTTTGAAACAGTGCTAATATAATGTAAATGAGTTTTCTCAACCTAATTTTGACCGTAAAGCCACTTTTCTTCTATTTTAGTGCATTTTTTTGCATGTTAACGCTTTCGGTTCACTATTTTATTAAATATCTCAGTTCTTATGCGACAAAAAAAATTATTTTACAGGTCAAAAAATTGCCTAAAAAATTGCGTAGATTGCATTAAAAAATATTAAGTATATGACTTAAAAAAAGTATTTAATACGGCTAATTGAAAAATGATTTTTTATGGGTTACGATTTTAAATTATAGGAAAAGATAGCTGTTACATTAACAAAAAAGGGTGCCAAATTTTATTAAAAAATATTAAGAGGATTGGTCAAAATTCGCATTTTAGTTCAAATTTTATTATGGATTTTTCTTGTGGGCAAGAGGTCGTAGGAAGCTTTTTTTAAATATGCGAAATTTTGTGCTCTTCAAGATTCGTTACGAAAAAATTGAAAAACAAGATAGTTTTTTTGTATATTCTTTATTTTTCTTTCTAACCATCATGATGAGAATGGGCTGATTGAAGTCAGAATCGTTGACATATGAATTTACAGATCATTTTTCAGATGACTCATCTTTACTAATTTTAGATCGTTCTATCGATGAAAGAGAGTTAGACAGCGCCAACCTTTTATACTCGTGCCAGTATGAATCCCATTCACATAATTAATCGGATAATTTTGAATATAGCAATAAATAAGCTTGAGCATATACTATATAGAACATGAATGATTTTTTAAAATTATAAATATTGTATATGTGATAATTTTAGGTAATGTATTGTGTTGTAGTTTGTTAATAAAAGTTTCTGTTATCTAAATCATAAGTTTATCATAACTTCGATTCAAAACCAACGTGAATCGTTTTTTCCGCACACGCGTCGCTTCTGTGACGTTTTAGGGTTTTCCCTGCAGCACGTGTGCTACGTCCATAAAAAAACTGCTAGATCGAAGGCATTGTGCAGGAGGCCAAGGCTCTTCAAGGGCCATAGAGCCACTGGATAAGGTAAGTAAGATCCATAAATCAACAGACTTATGAACATTGTAAACTCTGGTGTTCGTGATCGAGAGAATTTGAAATCTGGAGATTCTCAAATATTTCGGAGGATAATTTTTGTTACGAACACAATAGTTATCTTAGTAAGAGAATTAAAAGGAGATGTCCAATTATTATTACAGTAATTTATTTTTCACAACCCAATAAATAAAATTGTTACAAATATTTTTACTACCTCTGTCTTTCCACTATCAACAGAGATTTATCCCCTCAAAAAAATATACATATATATTTTAAACCGTCAGCATCGGCAAGCAAGAATTTTAAACTACATAATCTACCTATTGTTGACATAATATATGACATAAGAAACACCGAAAAATATTTATCTTTTTCTTGAAGCATCTATTTTACATGATACTCCGTTGACATACTTTTATCAGCCTTTTACTTTACATATTTTTCTTCTATAGACTGCGACTTTTCGACAATATCCTTAGCGAAAAAGTTTTCTTTATATTTTTTCTGGTAACATGTTGAATACTTAATAGATTTACGGTCGTATGGGTAGAAAAATAGAGGTGTTAAAGTTACAAGTGGAATGCTCAAGTTTTTATGAAAAGTTGGTAATTTTGGTGTGTATATATATATATATATATATATATATATATATATATATATATATATATATATATATATATATATATATAATATATATGTATGTGTAATATATATATATATATATATATATATATATATATATATATATATATATATATGTATGTATATATATATATATATATATATATATATATATATATATATATATATATATATATATATATATATATATATATATTTATTGTAACATTCATTTTTTTCCAAGCTTTTAAGATCATGTTACGACTCTGTTTTTCTCCTTATAATTTATATTTTTTTTTTATTTATATATTTATTGCAGTGATTTCAACTTTTAAGCAGTGTAGCTTAAAATATTGTTTTAAATTGTTGAGCAGTTTAATTTAAATCTTACAGTGTGCATTGCGGGTTGACTACTGGACTCTTTAATTTGCATCGAATGTGTCTGATTGGCTATAGATTTGTATCCGGGAAGGAAGCCATTTTAAACACGTTACTTTAAGGAAGGGAGAAAAATATTTAAGCATCCGGATGGCATAAATCTGGGCTTTTTCCATCATGTAGCCGTAGGAGGCTTTTTCCAGCCGACATGCAGTAACGGCTTTTTTTCAGCCGAGATGTAGTGAGGCTTTTTTCCATGATAGAGCCGCAGTGAGCTCTTTTTGATCATGTAGCCAGATAGGGCTTTTTCTTCAGTAAGCCGTCCAGTAGGTTTTTTTGTCAAGTTGCTGTACTTATTTATTAGTGATATAGTAGTGCAGAAACGGTTTTAGTTTTCGAGGCCTTTTCCTTGAAATATCCTGCTTATTCCTAGACCCGTAGAGGTCAAGAAATGTTTAGCAGCCCAAAGGGAACTGGGGTAGCCAAGGTGGAGACATCAGTGTTATGAATATCTCACCAGGACAGGCCAAAAACTTATAGAAAAACCGTAAGTCATCAGTATATCAATCCGTAGACCTAGCTTCCTGCTGACAAGTGCGTTTACACCGTCTATTCAGCATGTGTAACTTGTGAAGTTAATTCCACGAACTTTTAACATCGTGTTTATCTAAGCCTTTAATTAAAATCCTAATTTAAAGACTCTATATAATCGTACCATCTACCAGATTAAGGGGTTTTATTTAGTAGTAGTAATTTTAAAGTGTAGCGGAGTTAGAACTTTTAATTTTGTCATTAATAAACCTTTTCCATATTTAAATCTAGCGTTTCACTGAATCACCCGTTTTACTATATTTTTCAGGACACAACGGTTGTACCATATTAAATTTTTCTAAAAACTACATAACCATTCAGTATTTTTTCATTTTTTGAGCTGAAGTTAGATTCCTTTTATTT
This sequence comes from Pachyrhynchus sulphureomaculatus, assembly GCA_019049505.1. NCBI lineage: Eukaryota > Metazoa > Arthropoda > Insecta > Coleoptera > Curculionidae > Pachyrhynchus > Pachyrhynchus sulphureomaculatus. Next base: position 226,725,761 of record CM032447.1, on the reverse strand, counting down.
TAAAATGAATGGTGCCCAAAATTTGTACAACCAAAATTTTAAACAACTATAGAGACTATTTTCAAAAGACGTACAAAAATTATCTCTTATCCATATTTCTCCACCAAAAAACTGAGCTAGTTTATGTCTAATTTCTTTAGTTCTTTCAGTATTAATATCCACTCAATCCATTCTCAGAAATTAAGATATACGTAAGGGGCAAATAACGACTTCTATTTAATAAATAATATATTTATTAAAAGCAAAGAAGTTAAGACGTTTCAAAATTGTGCTTCAACGCAACGTGCGGGTGTTTTTTTTGACGGTACAAAATTGCGCCCATACGGGAGGGAAAATTTTTAACACGTTATAATATATACCGTGAAACCTGGATAACTGGGATATGAAAGGACCTAGGATTTTTTATCACTTAAAGAGGTTTCTCATTTGCCCAGTTTCCCAAATAGCCAGGTTTAAAATAATAGTTTTCTCATTTACTGACGGCCCCACTAAGAGAGGTCGAAATGAACCGTTTTTCATTTATAGAGGTGAAAATGTTCAATAAAAATGCATATTTTATGTTATACACTTTATTGTATAACGTATGTATGTACTATATACTTTTATTCTTTTTATGAATTTAAACAATACAAAAAAAAATACAAAACTTACGGTTTGAAAAAATCTGTTAATTTAGTTTGTATTTGAGTGCTACTTGCTGTAAGGTGTTTTTCAATAATATAAATTTGATCAAATATGCCTGGATTACCAATATTTGACATTTCAGATAGATATTTAGATATTTAGGGTTTTTTGGGCGCATCAACATCTGGGTTATTTAGCGTCCCAGTGTGCTAATTATTTGTGACTAATTTTGAAATTATACTATAAGGTTGACTTCTCTCAAACATTTTCTGATGTTACCTTTATTATTCTCATAGGAATTGATGACAGAGACTAGATTGGAGGATATGTTGAGTGAGGTTCTCAAGTTTTGAAAATGTGCTACCTCAAAGACGTGTTTTACAGTGAGGGGGCTCCTGCAGTCTGAGCATGTTGGCTGATGTTGACCTTTCAACAAATAAGCATGTGTGCCATAGGTGTGTCCAATGGCTAATCTACATCTAATAACGTTATCCCTTCTGTCCAAGTTGTAGGACTGAAGGGGAGGGTAGACAATGGGTTTAATCGCCCACAACTTATTGAGAGGGTCTTCGAGGTCCCACTTCAATTGAAATGTGTTGTATAGAATGATTTGCAGGTAATTTTTAAATTCATTTGGGTGGTTTTCTCCAATGTGGGGAGTACCACTTGTAGTTGCGTTTTTAGCTAAAAGGTCAGCCCTGTCATTACCGTGATTATTGATATGGCTAGGAAGCCATAAAAAAGAGAATGTCTTATGTCTCATAGCCGCTATGTGGAGCAGATCATATATTTGTCGTATGTAATTGTAGTTCAAATTTTTTGACTGTATTGATCGGAGAGCACTTTGAGAGTCTGTAACTATGAGGAATTTATGGGAGGTTGTGATAGAAAGGGCAAAGCGCATACTTTCCTTGATGGCCAGGGGTTCGGCCGTGAAGATAGACGCGTAATCAGGTAATTTAAACATCATGTTTGTAATTGACATGTGGAAGGCCGATCCCATTTCAGTATGAGACTTGGAACCATCAGTGTATATGATGTCATATTGGGAATAATTCCGTGATAGTTTGTCCAAGAATGTTTTGTTAATAAAGAAAATGGAGAATTCAAGTTTGGTGAAAGACATCATTGAAAAGTCTATTGGGGGACATGGAGTTATCTAAGGTGGAAAAGTAGAGTGTAATGGATAGTCAAATTTGGGTGGTGGGATATTGTGTAGGGTGAGCAGGGCGCCGATTTTTTGAATATTTGACATTTTAAAATCTCTAATGCCTTTTCTGCGTCACGCTTTGACACTCTTTCTAAACACTCTTCACAACTCTCCTCTTCTTCTTCTATTTCCAAAGAGGAGGAAGAGCAAGCAGAAACAATGTCACCGTCACTAAGCTCCTCTGAAACTAATAATTCATCGTCAATACGCACAAAATCCTCAAAAGTTGGCTGCTAGTCATTTTCGTAGCTACTAATAATCTGGTCCCATTCTTCAAGTGTTATTCCACAATTCTCTTCCTCCTCTTGTAAGCCTTCACATTCAAATACTTCTGTCACCTTGAATCCAGATTTTTTGAAGCCATTTGCAATGGTGGTTTTGCTCACAGAAAACCAAGATTTTCTCGCAAATTTTATGGCCTGGAGGATATTGATTTCAGAGCTACACAACATGTAGACTACATTTATAGTACTATAAATGTAGTCTATATGTTGTGTTCGTCCCAATTTTTAAAATAAAAATAAATGATACTGACGACTAATTAACATGTGGTTCGTCTAACGAAAAAATGAAAAAAGAGTACGTTGTGATTCATTGAAATGGGCTATTATAAATATTGACCTAAACATCCACGTCCAAGCTAAACTAAACAAATATATGTATGCACAAACACCAGAGGGTATTTTTTAAGTTATCTAAATAGCTATAAGGAAAACTCCTAGAGATTTTAAAAAAATATATATCTCAAGACAACTATCCTCTACATTAACATACTTAGTCGATCGAGCCTCGAGTTATTTCTTTCCATTCACAAAAAAAAATTTTCGTTTGCTCTTCAAAAAATGAAGCTACAGTTGTTGGCCTCATGATCTGGGGAAAACTTTTAAGGCCAGAGGTCTTTTTTCAGTTATTTAAACCAAAAAGAAGTTTCAGGGCTCTAAATTAGAGTTATAAAGTGGATGTTGTGACTCGGTGTATCCAAAGCTTTTGGTAATGGTTCGAACCTCGCGAGCCATGTGAACTGTGTCATTGCTGTGTAGTAGCAAAGTTTTGATTCTCTATGATTCCAGAGATTTCTCTCTAGTGGACTGCTTCAGATTTAAAATCATCTTCACGTAAACATTTCCATTCACTTTTTCTATATATTCAACAAACCAAATTTTTTGCCATCGCATTCGTTTTCTTCGGAAGTGTAGAACCTTACTGCTATGGAGTAAAAAGTCCCGAGACATCTGGAGAAATAGCAGCAGAAACAAAAAAAAAACATAGTGTAAACTCTCAGAAGATTCGTGTAAAATTTTTATGACATTTTGTCTATTAGTTTACGAGTTACAGCTATTTGAGTGATACTACTTTTGATTTTTGCAAAACGATGAAATAAAAAGAATTTCGTGCGTTGATTAAATATTGCTCCTTGGCGAGGAAAAATACAGCCGGAACCCAAGAATCGCTTGAGAAGAGTTATGGTACATATGCTCTGTCGAAGGAAACTATATATATGTCGATAGTTTAGTGAACTTAAAAACGATCATACAAACACCGATGATGAACCACGTTTCGGACGTCCATATAAAGCAGTCACTCCATCGTTTGAAAGGTAAAAATCAAGAAAAAAAAGTTCGCATTTAGCAAAGAAAAAGTGTACACAATGTACCAGTTCACAACAGGGCTATGAATTGCGTCTTTATGCACCGTATTCATCAGATTTGGCATCCAGAGATTATTACCTCTTTCCGAATTTGAAAACGTGGCTCCAGGAAAAGGAACTCTCAAAACTCTCACTTGTTAATTCGTATACTCTAGATAAAATATGTATAAAACAACATATAGGAATACGCGCTTTCCACTTAATATAATTGGAAACACAATAATATAATACAAAACCGTGGAACTGATAATTACGGAATTCCGCACCATCCTAAAAGGTCCTTAAGCCCTGCTTAGAGTGCTTTAGATTCGTTAAGTGTCTTATTTGTTAAGACGCTAAGAACTTTATTTAATTAATCGATTCTTGAGAAGTCGTCTCAAAACTCAAAGTTAACAGAAGCAAAAGCGAGTGTTTATTGAAAATTAGAAGTAATTTGAATGTTTATTTAACTTAAATAAAATAAAAAATAGTTAATATTAGACAACATTTAATTAATGCTTCTAGGAAAGGTGGAAAATGTATTACAGTGCATTTTAGCAAGAAACAGAATATTGATCGTTTTCTGTTGTGGTTTACTATACTGTTTAGCATACGAAATTTAACATGCCAGTAAACATACAGGGCTTTTGTAATTTCAGCATTTATTTACTTATAGATTATACTGACTAAAATAAGTTACCGCGTATACCAACCATGAATAATACGCTTGAGTTAGATATGACCTATTTAACTGATATAAAAACCAAGTCCATCAAATAAGTTTTTAGCCTTTAACAAAAATATAGGCGTCTAAGAGTAATGCCCGATATTGTCTTCAAGAAGCGTATCATAAAAAACGTATTATAATGAAGCTAGACACCAAAAAAGCTTTTGGCGCTGATGGAATACCTGCCATAATACTCAAAAAATGCGTGTGCAAACTAACGAACGCGGATACCCCAAAAAGGCTAGAAAACCTTGCCAAACAACAACCGACCGGTCGCACAGCTTTCCATAATATCGAAAGTTCTTCTAAAATATTTTAAAGACTTGAATATTATTAGCGATCATCAATAAGGCTTTCGTAAGTAAAGATCAACAGGAGATCTTCTAACTTATGCAACACATATTTGGAATAACGCCATTGAACATTTTGGAGAATCTCTAGCGGTTGCACTTGATATATCCAGGGCATTCGAGGGATATCTTTCTAATAACTTCACCATCAAAGCCGGTGTGCTACAAGGTTCCATACTGCCTCCTACACTCTTCCATATTTACATTAACGATCTGCTGGAAAACCCAGGCGGTAGCTTTTTCTAAAAAAGTTAACGTTGCTGAACGTTGTGGAACCCAACATAGATATGTCGGGACACTCCATTCCTCTAGCATCTCCACTCAATCTCCTGGGCGTTAACTCGGGAGTAACTATGTCTTGGCAGGCAAGAGAGCTTCGCAAAAGCTGGGAATACTATTTTAAACTAGAAAGCTTTACATTCCACAACTGTTAATTCTGTTCAAAGCTTAAATTCGACCAATGATGGAATACTGCTTCCATGTTTGCGGCTCTGCTCCCAAACATACGCTGCATTTATTATATTCTATTCAGAAGCGAGCTGTTTGCAGGATTGGAGACCAGAAACCTTGTTACCTTGGAACATCGAAGGAGGGTTGGCGCCTTGAGTCTATTCTACAAGTATTTTCATGAAAAATGTTCGATGGATGTAGCCCGCTTAATTCCTTCCAAAGAGATGCATGCTAGGAATACACGTCGCTTCATCCCGGTAGAATGATTTGCCCAGGACTGTGTCCCACCGAGTACAATTTACAGCGATTCTAAACGAACATGAATAGCTTTCTCCGCACATGCGCGCTTAGAGATCTCCCTACAGTGCGTGTGGTATACTCATAAAAAAAACTTGTTATGCACACGCAATATGCTTGTAAAGCTGTAGAGATTTCCTTGCATATTTAAATTATGTAGTGAAATATATTTTTTTTTCAAAATTTAAAAAAAAAGAAAAAATAAATAAATTTTAGGTATGAAATTAAATTAACCGTTGAAAAAGAATGGAGGAACTTGAATTCTGAAATAAACTTCTTTTCGTAAGATAAATTAACCAGTAAAGAGTTTTAAGTAGCTTTATCCACCATTTTACTGTTTCATGCAATGAACGTCTCAGGTAAAATAACCGGCCAAATGCAAGTCGGATTTGCGCAACTACGTTTTTAGTGTTCCGTACGGAACACTTATAAGATCACTTCGGTGTCTGTCTGTCTGTCTGTCTGTCACACCCGATTTTCTCCGAAACTATTTGACATAGAAAGGTGAAATTTGGTAATAATATAGGAATTGATGGCCTCATCAGAGCCATGTAGTTTTGAGAATTAAATTTTGACTTAAGGGGTTAGTTTTGGGGGGTGAAGTCGGAAGTGAAAAAAAAAAATTTTTACTAGGTCATCGAGTGTGGTGTCAAATGAAAGCTTGTGAAAACACGAATAAAAAATATATACATAATATTATACTTGCGCGCACTTTTCTTTGTATTATTTTTAAAAATTCGCGAAAAATCGCTGTCCCGGGCCTTATCTCGAAAAGTACTTATCAAAAAATTTCGAAAAAATTCTGGAATATTCTCCACGGGGTGTAGATTGAACGAAAATTATCACGCGTGCATTACCTTTAATAATTTATATGGTATATAAAAAAAAAACAAAATTTCAAGGTCACCAGTTTTCAGTAAAGATTGGAAACAAACTTTGTTGGAAACACATTTGGGGTGTGTTTTGTGAAGTCACTGATCATTTTATACCACCGTAACATAAATTTTGACTTAAGGGGTTCGTTTTGAGGGGTGAAATCGGAAGTGAAAAAAATTTTTTTTTACTGGGTCATCGAATGTGATGTCAAATGAAAGCTTGTGAAAACACGAGTAAAATATATATATATATATATATATATATATATATATATATATATATATATATATATATATATATATATATATATATATATATATATATATATATATATATATATATATATATATATATATATATATATATATATATATATATATATATATATATATATATATATATATATATATATATATATATATATATATATATATATATATATATATATATATATATATATATATATATGTATATATATATATATATATATATATATATATATATATATATATATATATATATATATATATATATATATATATATATATATATATATATATATATATATATATATATATATATATATATATATATATAATGTAATACTTGCGCACACTTTTCTTCGTATTACTTTTAAAAAATCGCTGTCTCCTACCTTATCTCGAAAAGTACTGATCAAAAAATTTGAAAAAATCCTGGAATATTCTCCACGGTGTATAGAATGAAAGAAAATTATCACGAGTACATTACCTTTAATAATTTATCTGGTATATAAAAAAAAACAAAATTTCAAGGTCACCAGTTTTCAGTAAAGATTGGAAACAAACTTTGTTGAAAACTCATTTGGGGTGTGTTTTGTGAAGTCACTGATCATTTTATACCACCCTAACAAAAAATTTTATTTCAAAAACAATCAACGTACGGAACACTAATTGTGCAAGTTCAACTTGCACTTGACCGGTTTTTAGTGTTCCGTACGGAACACTTATAAGATCACTTCGGTGTCTGTCTGTCTGTCTGTCTGTCTGTCCGTCTGTCTGTCTGTCTGTCTGTCTGTCTGTCTGTCACACCCGATTTTCTCCGAAACTATTTGACATAGAAAGGTGAAATTTGGTAATAATATAGGAATTGATGGCCTCATCAGAGCCATGTAGTTTTGAGAATTAAATTTTGACTTAAGGGGTTAGTTTTGGGGGGTGAAGTCGGAAGTGAAAAAAAAAAATTTTTACTAGGTCATCGAGTGTGGTGTCAAATGAAAGCTTGTGAAAACACGAGTAAAAAATATATACATAATATTATACTTGCGCGCACTTTTCTTTGTATTATTTTTAAAAATTCGCGAAAAATCGCTGTCCCGGGCCTTATCTCGAAAAGTACTTATCAAAAAATTTCGAAAAAATTCTGGAATATTCTCCACGGGGTGTAGATTGAACGAAAATTATCACGCGTGCATTACCTTTAATAATTTATATGGTATATAAAAAAAAAACAAAATTTCAAGGTCACCAGTTTTCAGTAAAGATTGGAAACAAACTTTGTTGAAAACTCATTTGGGGTGTGTTTTGTGAAGTCACTGATCATTTTATACCACCCTAACAAAAATTTTTATTTCAAAAACAATCAACGTACGGAACACTAATTGTGCAAGTTCAACTTGCACTTGACCGGTTTTTAGTGTTCCGTACGGAACACTTATAAGATCACTTCGGTGTCTGTCTGTCTGTCTGTCCGTCTGTCTGTCCGTCTGTCTGTCTGTCTGTCTGTCTGTCACACCCGATTTTCTCCGAAACTATTTGACATAGAAAGGTAAAATTTGGTAATAAGATAGGAATTGATGGCCTCATCAGAGCCATGTAGTTTTGAGAATTAAATTTTGACTTAAGGGGTTAGTTTTGGGGGGTGAAGTCGGAAGTGAAAAAAAAAAATTTTTACTAGGTCATCGAGTGTGGTGTCAAATGAAAGCTTGTGAAAACACGAGTAAAAAAATATATACATAATATTATACTTGCGCGCACTTTTCTTTGTATTATTTTTAAAAATTCGCGAAAAATCGCTGTCCCGGGCCTTATCTCGAAAAGTACTTATCAAAAAATTTCGAAAAAAAAAAAATTCTGGAATATTTTCCACGGGGTGTAGATTGAACGAAAATTATCACGCGTGCATTACCTTTAATAATTTATATGGTATATAAAAAAAACAAAAATTTCAAGGTCATCAGATTTCAGTAAAGATTGGAAACAAACTTTGTTGAAAACTCATTTGGAGTGTGTTTTGTAAAGTCACTGATCATTTTATACCACCGTAACATAAATTTTGACTTAAGGGGTTCGTTTTGAGGGGTGAAATCGGAAGTGAATAAAATTTTTTTTTACTAGGTCATCGAGTGTGGTGTCAAATGAAAGCTTGTGAAAACACGAGTAAAAAATATATATGTAATGTAATACTTGCGCACACTTTTCTTCGTATTACTTTTAAAAAATCGCTGTCCCCTACCTTATCTCGAAAAATACTGATCAAAAAATTTTGAAAAAATTCTGGAATATTCTCCACGGGGTATAGATTGAACGAAAATTATCACGAGTGCACTACCTTTAATAATTTATTTGGTATATAAAAAAAAAACAAAATTTCAAGGTCACCAGTTTTCAGTAAAGATTGGAAACAAACTTTGTTGAAAGCTCATTTGGGGTATGTTTTGTGAAATCACTGATTATTTTATACCACCCCAACAAAAATTTTTATTTTAAAAACAATCAACGTACGGAACACTAATTGTGCAAGTTCAACTTGCACTTGACCGGTTTTTTTATTATAAAACCAGTCAATTATGTTGATTGCTTTTAAAATAAAAAATTTTGTTACTGTGGTATAAAATGATTAATGACTTCATAAAACACACCCCAAATGTGAAAACTCATAAAGTTTTTTTTCCATTCTTTACTGAAAACTGATGGCCTTGAAATTTTTCTTTTTTATATACCAGGTAAATTATTAAAGGTAACGCACTCGTGATAATTTTCGTTCAATATACACCCTGTGGAGAATTTTCCAAAATGTTTTCAAAATTTTTTGATCAGTACTTTTCGAGATAAGGTGGGGACAGCGATTTTTGGAAATTTTTTAAAAATAATAGAAAGAAAAGTGTACGGAAGTATTACGGTATATATATTTATGAACAAGCTTTCATTTGACACTCCACTCGATGACCTGGTAATTTTTTTTCCCTTCGATTTCACTCCCCAAAACTAAACCTTGAAGTCAAAATTTAACTTTCAAAACTACCATCAATTCCTATATTCGTGTCAAATTTCAACTTTGTCAAATAGTTTCGGAGAAAATTGGGTAAGAACAGATACCGAAGTGATCTTATAAGTGTTCCGTTCGGAACACTAAAAATAGAGCTTGCATATGAAATAAAAGCATATATCTACTTTCCTTTACAGGAAATGATCTATTGTTTGCTATAATTACTTTTGCAGTTAAAAAAATAGTGTAATTAACAATGTATGCACTTACTTATGAGTATATTGAAATTTTTAGAGCTTTTAGTGTAATTATATATAAATAATGTACCATTTAGGACCTCTTAATTTTTTTTTTTTTTTTTTTTTTTTTTTTTTTATTGGTCTAGCACACGTGCTGCAGGGAAGTCCCTAAAGCGCTCCAGGAGCGGCACGAGTGCGGAAAAAGCGATTCACGTTGTTCTTGAATCGCTGTAAATTGTACTCGGTGGGAAACACAGCGCTGGGCAAATTATTCCAAAGGGATGACGTTCTCCATATAAAAGATTGCTTGAAAAGCGTTGTACGCGGAGTAACAAGCTGAACCTCATACGGATGCGAAGCACCAGCGCGACGTGTATTTCTAACATGCACCGCTTTGGGAGGAATTAAGCGGGCAACATCCTTCGAACACTTTCCATGAAAATACTTGTAGAACAGACTCAAGTCGCCAACCGTTCTTCGATGTTCCAGCGAATCAAGGCCGCCGGTCAATTCCGGGTCCCCAATCAGACGGACCGCTCTTCTCTGAACAGAATCCAACAAATGCAGTGTATGTTTGGGAGCGGAGCCCCAAACGTGGGAGCAGTATTCCATAGTTGGTCGAATTTGGGCTTTGTAAAGAATTAACAGCTGCTGTGGGGTGTAAAGCTTTCTGGTTCTAAATAATATTCCCAACTTTTGAGAAGCTCTCCTTGCTATGCCTGCAACATGTTCATGCCAAGACATATTCGCTCCCAAACTAACGCCCAACAAATTGAGCGACGATGCTAGGGGAATGGAGTGCCCCGACATAACTATGTCGGGTTCAGGAACGTTAACTTTTTTAGAAAAAACTGCCGCTTGGGTTTTTGCAGCGTTAAATTCCACTTGGTTACTGTCACCCCAAGATAGAATTTCTTCCAGGTCTTTGTTAAGTTGAACGACCTCCTGCTGTCTGCGGATATTCGCCTGAGCAGCCGATGTCCGAGCGTTCAAGGTGAATGAAGAGACAAGCGTACTGTCATCTGCAAAGCTATAGATTGGATTCCCGGTCTTTTCCAGCAGATCGTTAATGTAAATGAGAAAGAGAGTAGGAGACAGTATGGAGCCCTGGGGCACACCAGCGTTGATAGTAAGGATGTTAGAAAGAAATCCGTCGACCGCCACTCGTAAAGAACGCTCTCTGAGGAAACATGAGAGCCACAAACAGAACCTTTCAGACATACCATAAGAGCGCAACTTAGCCAACAGTCCATCGTGCCAAACACGGTCGAATGCCTTGGATATGTCAAGAGCAACCGCTCGAGATTCTCCAAAGTGTTCAATTGCGTTGTTCCAAACATGTGTTACATAAGTCAGAAGATCTCCTGTTGATCTATGTTTACGAAAACCATATTGGTGATCGCTAATAATATTGAATCGTTCAAGATATTTTAGAAGATGCTCATTGATAACCTTTTCCATGACTTTCGATATTATTGAAAGCAGTGCAACTGGTCGGTAGTTATTTGGCAAGGTCTTCTTACCTTTTTTAGGTATCGGCTGAACCGTGGCACATTTCCAGCAGGACGGAAATATTCCCTTTCTGTAGGATAAGTTAAAAAGTCTACAGAAAAACTGGTGTTAGTTCCCTTGCACAGTTTTTGAGAACTATGGCAGGTATTCCGTCAGCGCCAGAAGCCTTCTTGGTGTCTAGCTTCATTAAAATACGCTTTATGATGCGCTGTCTGAAGACAACATCGGGCATCCTTGACTGCAATATGGGAATAGTAGGTGGTGTTTTTCCTTGGAAATCGACAGTAGAATGTGAAGCAAAGAGTTCAGCCAACAAGTTCGCTCTCTCAACAGGTGTGGTTGCAATGGAATTATCTGGCCGTGTGAGTGGTGGTATGGTGGATTTGGTAAAATTTTGACTAACTGCCTTAGCGACTGCCCAAAAGGACCTGGAATTGTTGGGACAAGCAAGAAGTTTGTTTCCAATTCGTTGATTGTGTGCCTCCTTGGTTTCGTCGATAATTCCCTTGCATCTGTTCCGGGCATGAACAAAGATGTTTCGATTTACGGTGTTAGGATTTTCACGCCATTGTCGGTAGGCAATATGTTTAGAAGCAACAGCTTCTTTGCATTTTCGGTCGAACCAAGGCTTGCCGTTGGAGGAGCATTTCTTCGAAAAAGGGATGTAAGCTTCCATACCAGCCAAAATAACATCGGAGACCTCCCTGGCGCAGTCAGATGGGTTATCGGATCGAAAACAAACGTCCATCCAATTATGCAAGTCCAATCCAATCCATCCATTAATGCAAGTATATGCAAATAAAGCAAATTAACATGTTCAAATATCTAGGATACGGGATTACCATAAACTTGGATCCCGACGTAGAGGCAAGAGCGTGGATAGAGTATGCCCGGAGAGTCTTCTCTAGAATGAAGCCATTTCTCTGTAATAGGGAATTGACACTAAATAAGCAGATAGAGCCTACAGAAAATTTATTATTACTTTGAGGAAGAGAAGGGAATAAGTCTATGAATGCTGTGCTTCCCGAATGTTGTTCGGTAGCTATATAGCCCAAGACCACAATAACTTACCCAGTGTCTATCAAAATATGATATAGAGGTGGTGGAATACAATGCATATGCAATAGGTTTAACCCATTAGAACATAACATTTTGTTGAGCTTTAAGATAAAATACAGTATCTACGTACTTAACATTAAACTTGATTGCATTGAATCAATTCGACCAATTAGGTTTAATATTTTTGACAAAGGCACGGAAATTGGCTTTAGATTTAGTTTAGGTTAGGTTTGGTCAGAAATTGAACTTGTTGTAGGATTTGACCTCTTGACCAAAGTTCTCATGGAACCAACATTCCAAAATGGACAGTTTTTGAGAGTGAATCATTTATAGGGGTTCTTATGGGGATATCCGTTCGGTACTGATTTAAGGTGATTTGCAATGCCTTTCCACGTATAAACGTGCATGATATACCTAAGTAACATGCAAGCACGTGCCTTCGAACATGTACACATATGTAAATATCTATATATATATATATATATATATATATATATATATATATATATATATATATATATATATATATGTATATATGTATATATATATATATATATATATATATATATATATATATATATATATATATATATATATATATATATATACGATACATTAAAATTCCGCTCTTGCGGTAGCTGCTACCCGACACTGTGGTCTGGCTGTTGCTGCCTCTCGAGGTCAACTGAGCATAGTGTTGTATGTATCACATTCCACCACTGTGAAAACCTCTATTGTAACGTGTCTATATATATATATATATATATATATATATATATATATATATATATATATATATATATATATATATATATCTTCTTCTTCTTCTTCTTCTTCCTTCAGCCGTTCTCTACCCACTGTCGGGTATAGGTCTCTCTCAAATCTTTCCATTTTTCTCTATGTTGTGCTTGTTGATACCAGTTAAGTCCTCCGACTCTCTTCAGATCGTCGCTCCATCTCTGTTGGGGCCTTCCTATGCTTCGCTTTTCACCCCATGGTCTCCACCTAGTGATCTTGCCACTCCACTTATACGTCGCTCTCGCTACATGGCCGGCCCAGCTCCATTTCAGAGATGTTATCCGTTTGGTGATATCATCCACCTTTGTTTGTTGTCTAATCCATTTATTAGTTTTCTTGTCCTTCAAAGTAACACTCAACATCTTCCTTTCCATTGCTCGTTGGTGGACTTTTTTCTATTGTTCTTTTAGTTAAAACCCATGTCTCGGCTCCATACGTTGTAGCTGGTAAGATACATTGATTATAAATTTGGGTTTTTGATCTTTGAGGAATGTTCATATTCAGTACATATTTCAATTTTCCATATGCTGCCCATCCCATACGTATCCTTCTTTCTATTTCAAGCTATATATATATATATATATATATATATATATATATATATATATATATATATATATATATATATATATATATATATATATATATATATATATATATATATATATATATATATATATATAGATAGATAGATAGATAGATAGATATTTACATGTGTATACTTATACATATTCGAAGGCATGTACTTGCATGTCATTTAGGTATATCATGTATGAATAACCACGTTTATATGTGGAAAGACGTTTCAAATCACCTCAAACCAGTACCGAACGGATATCCCCATAAGGACCCCTATAAATGACTTAATCTCAAAAACTGTCCATTTCCGAACGTTTGAGAACTTTTGATCATGAGGTCAAAACCTACAACATATCCAATTTCTGACAAGTTGACCTAAAGCCAATTTTCGTACGAAATGTGTGGGGTCCTTTAAAAAAATATAATATTACAAAAATAGAATATCATTGGCCATGAACTTGAATTTTCGACATGTGGAATAAATAAAAAAATCTCTTTTTGAAATTACTATATTTCTAAATAGATTAGTTCATATCTGTATAATTATTATTTAATAAATATCAAACGACCGTGTTCTCGCTACTGGATATATTGCTAGATTTTGCGAGGTAATCTGTGGCGAGTCAGTCAGTTATCTTTATCCTGGGTACGACTTCTATTCCCGATTTAGGCGTAACTTTGGAATCTGTCTTTTTGTCAGAAGCGACCTCTCTTGACAACGAGAAGAGGCTCTGGAACCCCCAGACTTTGATGTTATGTGGTTAAAAATAACGACTCAACAAACCACAAGGTTCATCTGTATCCTCTATCGACCACCAAGTGATACTAACTTTAGAACATTTTTCGCTTCTCTTGCAGGCACCATCGATCATTTACAAATTAACTATCCAAATGCCGAAATTGCCATCCTGGGTGACTTTAATGTACATAACATCAACTGGCTTAAATATTCAAATACTACCGACGAGCAAGGTCGTGAAGCCGAATCATTTTCAATCAGTTGTGGTTTAACTCAGCTTATTGACGAACCAACACGGATCCCTGATCGAGACGAGGAGTTCGCCAGTCTTCTCGATCTGTTTTTAACCACCAATCCGGAGATTTACACGGTCAGCGTAAATCCGCCGTTAGGTTCTTCTGACCATAAACTACTTTCGAGATCGAGTATCCTACCAATCAGAGACAGAGAGACGCTTGAACCGCGCAAGATTTGGCACTACAAATCTGCTAAATGGGAAGATCTCATGGAATATTTTCGAACTTTCCTTTGGTTAGACGTCTGTTTTCGATCCGATGAGCCATCTGACTGCGCCAGGGAGGTTTCCGATGTTATTTTGGCCGGTATGGAGGCTTACATCCCTTTTTCGAAGAAATGCCCTTCCAACGACAAGCCTTGGTTTGTCCGAAAATGCAAAGAAGCTGTTGCTTCTAAACATCTTGCCTACCGACAATGGCGTGAAAATCCCAATACCATAAACTGTAACACCTTTGTTCGTGCCAGGAACAGATGCAAAGAAATTATCGACGAAACCAAGGAGGCACACAATCAACGAATTAGAAACAAACTTCTCGCTTGTCTCAGTAATTCCAGGTCCTTTTGGTTAGTCGCAGTGGCAGTCAGTCAAAATTTCACCAAATCCACCATACCACCACTCACACGGCAAGATATTCTATTGCAACGACACCTGTTGAGAAAGCGAACTTGTTGGCTGAACTCTTTGCTTCACATTCTACTGTCGATTTCCAAGGAAAAACACCACCTACTATTTCCATAGTGCAGTCAAGGATGCCCGATATTGTCTTTAGACAGCGTATCATAAAACGTATTTTAATGAAGCTAGATACCAAAAAAGCTTCTGGCGCTGACGGAATACCTGCCATAGTTCTCAAAAACTGTGCGAGGGAACTAACACCTGTTTTCTGTAGACTTTTCAACCTATCCTACGGAAAGGGAATATTTCCTTCCTGCTGGAAATGTGCCACAGTTCAGCCGATACCTAAAAAAGGCAAAAAGACTTTACCAAATAACTACCGACCAATCGCACTGCTTTCAATAATATCGAAAGTCATGGAAAAGGCTATCAATCAGCATCTTTTAAAATATCTTGAAAGATTCAACGTTATTAGCGATCATCAATAGGACTTTCGTAAAAATAGATCAACAGGAGTTCTACTGACTTATGTAATATACGGTTGGAACAACGCAATTGAACACTTTGGAGAATCTCGAGCTTGCTCTTGACATATCCAAGGCATTCGACCGTGTTTGGCACGATGGGCTGTTAGCTAAGCTACGCTCTTATGGTATGTCTGAAAAGTTCTGTTTGTGGCTCTCATGTTTCTTCAGAGAGCGTTCTTTACGAGTGGCACCTTCACTATCAACGCCGGTGTACCTGAAGGCTCCATACTGTCTCCTACTCTTTTTCTCATTTACATTAACGATCTGCTGGAAAAGACCGAGAATCCAATCTACAGCTTTGCAGATGACAGCACGCTTATCTCTTCATTCACTTTGAACGTTCGGACATCAGCTACTCAGACGAATATCCGCAGACAGCAGGAAGTCGTTCAACTTAACAAAGACCTGGAAGAAATTTTATCTTGGGGTGACAGTAACCAAGTGGCATTTAACTCTACAAAAACCCAGGCGGTAGTTTTTGCTAAAAAAGTTAACGTTGCTGAACCCGACATAGTTATGTTGGGAGTTAATTTGGGAGCAAATATGTCCTGGCATGAACATGTTGCAGGCATAGCAAGGAGAGCTTCTCAAAAGTTGGAAATATTGTTTCGAACCAGAAAGCTTTACACTCCACAACAACTGTTAATTCTTTACAAAGCTCAAATTCGACCAACTATGGAATACTGCTCTGGGGCTCCGCTCCCAAACATACACTGCATTTGTTAGATTCTATTCAGAGAAGACCTGTTCGTCTGATTGGAAACCCGGAACTGACTGGCGGCCTTGATTCACTGGAACATCGAAGAATGGTTGGCGATTTGAGCCTATTCTACAAGTATTTTCATGGAAAGTGTTCGATGGATGTGGCCCACTTAATTCCTCCCAGAGCGGTGCATGTTAGAAGTACACGTCGCGCTAATACTTCACATCCGTATGAGGTTCAGCTTATTACTCCTCGTACAACGCTTTTCAAGCAGTCTTTTATATGGAGAACATCACCCCTTTGGAATAATTTGCCCAGGACTGTGTTTCCCACCGAGTACAATTTACAGCGATTCAAGAACAACGTGAATCGCTTTTTCCGCACACGTGTCGCTCCTGTAGCGCTTTAGGGACTTCTTCCCTACAGCACGTGTGCTAGACCGATAAAAAAAAATATCCATGACTCAATTTACTGCCTTATTTCTCCAACCAATATACGAATACGCTATGTCTTTAAAACTCTCCTTAAATCAAATAGTATGAGATGACTCAATTAACCTAAAATTTCAACTTTTGAATTTGAAAGTATTTTGTCAAATGATTTTACGAGCACTTTTGTCCTAGATATTACAATAAGCCAATTAGATCCTTCCATGTCAAATGACAGTACATGGTGACGTTTATTGATTGTATTTTAGTTATTGAGATCTTATTCAATAAGTGACTCTATATAGACAAGGCGAAATCGGCGCCATCGTTGGAAAAAATTTTCTAATTGAATTTTTTTTCATAACCTTCTCCAGGAGATGCCCCTGAAAGAGGATCAACATGTTGCCGGGCGGTAACCTGGTCCGAATTTGTTTAAACAAATTTTTTTTAAACAAAGTCCAAAAATTGAAATTTTCGCCCCGGAACAAGTTTTTTTAGGTAAATTGGACCATTTTGAACAAAAAATGTCTCTTGTGAATTTTCTCTAAAATGCGCCGTTTTCGAGATATCGGCGATTTTAGGTGCGAGAAAACGCGAAAATGGCCACTTTCACCTCCCAATATTGGGGTCAAAAATTAAAATTTTCAATGTTGCCAAGTGTCCAAATTAAAGTTTGAGATCTCTTCTACAAATTACCGTAGGAAATATTGCAATATCTTTATTTTTAAACATTGTTTTTTAACAGTTAACAAATTGCGTTCGAGCGCCCGCGGCCGCATCGAAACTGTATACATAGATATATACGCAACGCCCGTACGTAGGCGCGAATATATTTATTCAAAACTGTGATACAAAAATTCCAAAAAATATTAAAACCTTAATGATGAATACAAATAATAAGTTTCAATTGGTTCAATATTTATCTAATAATGCTGTAAATTACGTTGCATTAAGTCACACTCAACAATTAATAATATCAGGTGGATTCTATAACATTGAAAAGTGCTATTGTATACAGGGAAATAATATACATGAAATTATTGAGTTAGAAAACAATCACTTAGAGGCTGATACAAGGATATTTTGTCATGCTCGATATATGTTACCTTATAATTCTGAAATAATAATTCATTCCGTTGATACCGACGTTTTTATATTAGCAATTCATTATTGGAGCTTTTTCAAATTAATTGGTTGTACAGGATTGTATTTTAAAGTAGTTGGTCAGAAGCCAAGATTATTGTCTTGTAATGTAGCTGCTGAATATTTAACTAGTCAAGTTTGTCAAGTTTTGCCTGCTTTACATGCGTTTACAGGCTGTGATACTACTAGTAAAGTAGGTACTAAAAATAAAGCTTTAGATTTAGTCTTTGATTTAGATACTCAAAATGCATTAACCCCACTTGGTACTGGCTTACAATTAAATGCCATGGAATTCAATGCATTAGAAAAATTGTATTTGAAAATTTTGAATAAAGCTGGAGAAACAGCAGATAATGCTAGACAAATAATTTTAGAACGTTCTTGTGGGATGGGTATTAATTTTGGAAAAATTCCATGTACATCCGATGCTTTAAAATTGCACATTTCACGAGCTTCACTACAAACGTACATATGGAAAATGTCATTGTATTCTCGGTATCGACATTTAGATGCAACAGAATTTGGTTACACTATAGAAACAGGTGAATTGTTACCCAAATTCATGTTAAAAAATTCGATACCAGATTCGTTAATTAGGCAATGTAAATGTACAAAAAATTGTAAAACTAATGCATGTAATTGCAAAAGCAACAACGTAAGTTGTATACTCATGTGTGGGTGTAATTTAAATATTTGCGAAAATTCTATTAAATATATATAAGTTATATTTCATAAAATTGTTTTAATTCTTCTACCATCCTAATCGAATATTGAATTTTTATTTATATTCATTTGTTATAATAATTAAATTTGATATAACAATTACTCTTTAATAAATAAATATTTTTTACATACTTTTCAAATATATTAATTTTAATAAGAAATCAAGAAACAAAGCTTTATAGAGCATCGCAGTGCGTATACAGTTCCGTGCGCCTACGTACGGGCGTTGCGTATATATCTATGTATACAGTTTCGATGCAGCCGCGGGCGCTCGAACGCAATTTGTTAACTGTTAAAAAACAATATTTAAAAATGAAGATATTGCAATATTTCCTACGGTAATTTGTAGAGGAGATCTCAAACTTTAATTTGGACACTTGGCAACATTGAAAATTTTAATTTTTGACCCCGATATTGGGAGGTGAAAGTGGCCATTTTCGCGTTTTCTCGCACCTAAAATCGCCGATATCTCGAAAACGGCGCATTTTAGAGAAAATTTACAAGAGACATTTTTTGTTCAAAATGGTCCAATTTACCTAAAAAAAAACTTGTTCCGGGGCGAAAATTTCAATTTTTGGACTTTGTTTAAAAAAAATTTGTTTAAACAAATTCGGACCAGGTTACCGCCCGGCAACATGTTGATCCTCTTTCAGGGGCATCTCCTGGAGAAGGTTATGAAAAAAAATTCAATTAGAAAATTTTTTCCAACGATGGCGCCGATTTCGCCTTGTCTAATACGCAATAATGCTTGCGTTTAGTTGGCATAACAGAATAGTAAAACGATTTTTTCGATCTAGTGGAAAAAAAATCTCTTGCTGTTTTTTTGTCATGTAATTTTATGAAAGCTGAACAAGGAGACATTCAAATTCCAAAAATATTGTACGTCAATACAGAATTATCTAAGAGAAATTTTAGCTAGAAATTTTTAACAATTAGTTGGAGTAAAATTTTCATGATTTTTGGAAATTTTTGGGTACAGTTTGAAAATGGATTTAACCACTTTGAAACAGTGCTAACATAATGTAAATGAGTTTTCTTACCTAATTAGGACCGCAAGGCAACTTTTCTTCTATTTTAGTGCATTTTAACGCTTTCGGCTCACTATTTCTTAAATATCTCAGCTTATGCTCCTTGTCATGCGACAAAAAAAATTCATTTTACTCATCATAAAATTGCCCAAAAAACTGCGTAGATTGCATTAAAAAATATTAAGTATACAACCTAAAAAAAGTATTTACTACGGCAAATTTAAAAAAAGGTTTTTTGCAGGTAACTTTCTTTCAATTTGATATTAGGGCTTTAAATTATAAGAAATATCGCTTTTACATTAACAAAAAAGTGTGCCAAATTTTATTAAAAAATAATAAGAGGATTGGTCAAAATTCGCATTTTAGTGCAAATTTTATTATGCATCTTTCTTGTGGGCAAAAGGTCGCTTTTTTAAATATCCGAAATTTTATGCTCTTCAAGATGGTCAGAAGGAAAAATAAAAAACATACAAAAACTATCTTATTTTTCAATTTTTTTCGTTACAAAAAATTCAATTTTTTCGCTTTTGCTCTGGTTTATTCTCTTTATTTCTATTCAATATTTTATCTTAAACTAGCAGTGCCCGCGGCTCCGCTCGCGTGGACTTGATCCACTACCATCGTCACTGCTTATTCCTTATGTTACCTAACGTAATAAAATATCTGCCATTATTTCCCCTTATGTTCCATTATTTCTCCTTATCTCCCATTATCTCTACATAATTTCCATTACCTAGGCTTATCTCTGCTCATCTCCCATTATTTCTCCTTATCTCCCATTATTTCCCCTTATCTTCCATTATTTCCCCTGATCTTCCATTATCTCACTTTATCTTCCATTATCTAGGCCTATCTCGACTTATCTCGCAATATTTCTCCTTATCGCCAATTATTTCTCGTTATCTCCCATTATCTCACCATAACTCCCATTATCTAGACTTATCTCTGCTTATCTCCCATTATTTCTCCTTATCTCCCATTATTTATAATTATCTCCAATTATGTCACCTTATCTCCCATTATCTAGGCTGATGTCGAATTATATAGAACATATGTATAAATATATAAAAACACGTAAATCGGATAAGTGGTTCTCGAGTGATAAGCGCACTAACGGATAGACAGACAGACAGAGAGACGTTGCATTTTATAAATATTATATTCTTTGCTACATGATATTGTTCCATATTTAATGCCTTAGGCAGTGTATTGCAAGAGAACGCGCTAGCGGCAAACTTTTCTCCGACTTGATTCACTATTATCGTTATCGTCACTGCTTATTCCTTATGTTACCTAACGTAATAAAATATATCCTATAACAGAGAAACGTTGCATTTTATATATATTATAGGTATTCTTTGTTACATCATATTGTTCCATATTTAATGGTTTAGCATGTCTAAAAAAAAGCACGTAAATCGGATAAGTGGTTCTCCAGTGATACGCGCACAAACGGATAGACAGAGAGACGTTGCATTTTATATATATTATAGATATCCTTTGCTACATGATTTTGTTCCATATTTACTGGTTTAGGCAGTGTATTGCAAGAGAACGCGCTAGCGGCAAACTTTTTTCCGATTTGATTCACGATTATCGTCACTGCTTATTTCTCATGTTACCTAACGTTATAAAATATAGCCTATAACCTGGCCAGAGAACATATGTATGTTTTTAAAAAAAAGCACGTACCTCGGCTAAGTGGTTCTCCAGTGATAAGCGCACTAACGGACAGACAGACAGAGAGACGTTGCATTTTATATATATTATAGTTATAGATTTATATTTTTATATAACCTGGCCAAAGAATATATGTATGAATTTAAAAAAAGACACGTAAAAGTGGTTCTTGCGTGATAAACACACTAATGGACAAACAGAGAGTTATTGCTTTTTGTATACATTATAGATTATAGATTTTCTCTGCTACATAATATTGTTCCATATTTAATGGTTTAGGCTGTATATTGCAAGAGAACGCGCTAGCGATAAACTTTTTCCCGACTTCAATCACTATTATCGTCACTGCTCATTCCTTATGCTACCTATCGTAATAAAATATAGCTTATAACCTGGCCAGAGAACATATGTATGTTTTAAAAAAAAAAAAGTACGTAAATCGGATAAGTGGTTCTCCAGTAATAAGCACACTAACGGCCAGACAGACAGACAGACAGGCAGAGATACGTTGCATTTTATATATATTATAGATATAGATTATTATTATTATTATATAACCTGGCCAAAGAATATATGTATGAATTAAAAAAAGACACGTAAATCGGATAAGTGATTCTCGCGTGATAAACGCACTAATGGACAGACAGAGAGACATTGCATTTTATATATATTATAGATTATAGATTATAGATATTCTCTGCTACATAATATTGTTCCATATTTAATGGTTTAGGCTGTGTATTGCAAGGGAACGCGCTAGCGGCAAACTTTTTTCCGACTTCATTCACTATTATCGTCACTGCTCATTCCTTATGCTACCTATCGTAATAAAATATAGCTTATAACCTGGCCAGAGAACATATGTATGTTTTAAAAAAAAAAGTACGTAAATCGGATAAGTGGTTCTCCAGTGATAAGCGCACTAACGGACAGACATACAGACAGACAGACAGACAGAGAGACGTTGCATTTTATATATATTATAGGTATAACATAAAAAAGTGATTTTAAAACAAATACAATAAAATTATGATTTAGATAACAGAAACTTTTATTAACAAACTATTAAAACATTAACTAAAATTATCACAGATACAATATTTATAATTTTAAAAAATCATTCGTGTTCTGTAGCGTATGTGCTCGAGCTTGTTTTCTGCTATATTCAGAATTATGTGAACCAGATTCATACTGGCACGAGTATAAAAGCTTAGCGCTGTCTAACTGTCTTTCATCGACGGAACGATCTAAAATTAATAAAGATGAATCATCGAAAAAAATGATCTGTAAATTCATCTGACAACGATTCTGACTGATCATAATCTTCAATCAACCCATTCTCATCATTCTCATCTAGATCTTAAGAGGATATTTCTGCAGTATTTTCGCAATTCGCACAATTCAAACCACTGCAATGGTTACATAAACTAGTGTATAGCAGTCCAACTTTTTTGCACCAACAAACATTTGTTTGGCCATCAGTTTTGCACCCACAAGATAATTGATGTAATTGATAAAATATTCAATAGAAATAAAGAAAATGAGCCAAACCTTTTCTAGAGCAAAAGAGAAAAAAAAAAAAAAAAATTTCGTAAAGAAAAAATTGAAAAATAAGTTTAAGTAAATAATAATTTTTTGTTTATTCCTTACTTTTACTTTTAAGCATCTTGAAGAGCATAAAAGTTTACATATTTAAAAAAAGAGCTTCCTATGACCTTGTGCCCACAAGAAAAATTCATAATAAGATTTGGACTTAAATGCGTATTATGACCCCTCTTATTATTCATTAATAAAATTTGTCACACTGTCTATAATTTGAAGGCTTAATATCGAATTGAACGGAAATTACCCATAAAAAACAATTTTTCAATTTGCCGTAGTAAATACTTTTTTTAGGTTATGTACTTAATATTTTTTAATGCAATTTACGCAGTTTTTGAGCAAGAAATAGTGAGCCGAAAACGTTAAAATATGAAAAAATGCTCTAAAATAGAAAAAAAATGGCTTTGCGGTCAAAATTGGGCCGCGAAAACTCATTTACATTATATTGGCGTTGCTTCAAAGTAGTGAAATCGATTTTCAATCTGTCCCCAAAAATTTCTAAAAATCTTGAAAATTTTACAGCATTAGCCTCCACTAGATATCATTATCATTTTATATTTAGACTAAACAATATTTGGAGTTTGCGGTAGGTTCTAGGTGAAACATCTTAATATTTACACTTTTGAAATAAAATACAGTATAACTGTGTCACTGAATTTATTCAGATCACGCTGACACCTGACCATTTTCGAAGAAGTTTACAATAAGACTAGAACTTAAGTTTAGTCTTATTGTGAATTAGGGTGATACTGTGATTTTTTAGTCACGTTGTTATATGTTACTATGATTTTTAATATCAGTGATTTTTAAACGTGACGTGATCACAGTTTTTATTTTTTAAGACCACGACCAGTACGACCACGTTATTGATATTGATACAGCCGACTAAACTATGCAAATTGGTGATGTTCGCTTTTG
Source organism: Pachyrhynchus sulphureomaculatus (assembly GCA_019049505.1). Classification (NCBI taxonomy): domain Eukaryota; kingdom Metazoa; phylum Arthropoda; class Insecta; order Coleoptera; family Curculionidae; genus Pachyrhynchus; species Pachyrhynchus sulphureomaculatus. Next base: position 226,701,763 of record CM032447.1, on the reverse strand, counting down.
TTCTTTGCTGCTACTATGCTACTTCTTGTTTGGTCCCTGTTTATTTATTAATTATTTATTAGAAAGATATATGGGAGGTGATTGGTGATGGCTACGGATGAGCGATATTTCACGAACTGTGATTTTTTTACTGATATTTAGTCTCTATTATGTCTTCAGTCTGAGATTGAACCCTGAGTTCTGAATTCTTAATACTAACATTAATATTAATAGATAGATTAATAGATATCACTGATATATATATAATAACAACCAGTAATATTTATAAGTCGTAAGCATAAAAGCAAAAGTTTGTTTTTGTTAGGGGATACTCATATCTTGTCTGCGTCTGCATATACATATGTTAAATATTAAATATCAGTTCACGTTTTTATCAAAGTCATAGGAACGATCGTTATAAGTGATTATTAAATATTACTGAAAAAATCACAGTTCGTGAAATATCGCTCAACCCTACTATGAACCTCTTAGAAAATGGTGCGAGATCGAAACACGTGTCAGAGTGATCTGAATAAATTCAGTGAAACAATTATACTGTATTTTATTTCAAAAGTATAAAAGTAACATTTTTTTTTCATTAAAACCGTTAAACATTGCATAACCTTAAAGAAATAAAGCTTCTGAGATACACTATATTATATTTTAATATTTTCAACTCTAATATGACACCCACAGATGGGTTAACATTTCGGGATTGTAAACAAACAGGTTTAGCAGGCAAAGTAGTCTCTTTGCATCAGAATAAACCTTTTCCACCATATTTTCTATTAATCCAAATTATTTATGAAAATTTGCGTAGGGCTCAGGGTTCTGTCCCTAAATGTTTTTCGACACTTTCATCATTTCAGAACTATTCCCGAATGTAAAACAAAATTTCTCACACACACAGATGCTGCTTTTTTTTCGTAATCATTATACTATAGCTTCAACTTTCTTTATTTTTAATAAATATTTTATTTATTAAATAGAAGCTATTGTGCCCCTTATGTATATCTTAATTTTTGAGAATGGATTGAGTGGATATTAATACTGGGTGAACAAAAATTAGATATAAGCTAGTCAATTTTGTTTGGAGAGAACATGGATAAGAGATAATTTTTGTACGTTTTTTGAAAATAGTCTCTACAGTTGTTTAAAGCCTAGTTGTACTGTTTTGGGTACCGTTCATTTGAGAATAAAAGGAATCTAAGTTCAGCTCAAAAAATGAAAAAGTATTGAAGCGTTATTTAGTTGTTGGTATTAAAATAGAATACAGTACAACCGTTACGTCCTGAAAGAGAGAGCAGGAGTTTAGTGAGACACTACACTTAAATAAAGAAGGATATATTAACAAAATAAAAATTTCTACTTTTATTACACTCTTAAAACTACATCTATTAAATAAATAACCTTTTATACTATGAGAGTGCACACTATTGCATAGAGTCTCTAAATTAGGATTATTAAGTTTTTAATAAATGGCTTTAAAAGACACGATATAAAAGTGTGTGAAATCGACTTCGCGGATTACATGTGTTGACTTACTGCCTGGCTTCTCCTCATGGGTTTTCCATAAGCTGTCTGGCCTCTCCTGGTGAGATTCTCATCAAAATATTGTCTCAACCACTACACTCCTATTCTCATTTGGGTAGCTAATCACTTTTTGACCCGGAATGCCTTAGGATGAGCAGAATATTTCAAGAACGGAAAATGGCCTCAGACTTGAGATCTAGAAACTACACCCACTTGGTGATAAAAAAAGCCGTTACTGCACTACGGCATGACGGAAGAAAAAAGTCCACTACAGCTTGCCGAAGGACTAAGCCATTACTGCATCATGGTGGAAAAAGCCTCGAAAAATCCAAAATGGTGGCTTAAATACCTTCTCCCCTTCCTGGTTCGCTTCCGGAACGCAAATCAGACGCATTCAATACAAGCTAAATAAGTTAAGTCGGCAACACGCGTCACACACTACCGGTTTAAATTACACTGCTCAATCAAATAAAGAAACTGCAACAAAATATAAATTCACTGCTTAACTTAAATTATCAATTATTACAGGAATTATAGAAAAAAAAATGATGTAATATGATCTTAAAATCTAGAAAAAAATGAATGTTTCAATACAATACGAGCTATCAAGTTTAAAGCTTGTCACGCAGCGTTGATAAGGATACCACCACCTATCAGGGCAAGTCGATACTATTTTGCGTTATTGCTACATAGCGTTGGGCCGAGAACTTTTGGATCCCACCACTGATCTATAGAACTTAGCAATTTAAACAATAAGTCGAACCTATAAAACTATAATATTCCTAATAAATAACAAAAAGTAATAAAACAACTACATAGAAATATTAAAACAACTCGTGTCTCGACAATGTTATACTCGTGTCACGTAAAAACCGTTACGTGTACGAATTTAAAAGTCCTACTTAAACCGGGAACGGTTGACCCTAAAAAAGCTGTCGAACTGGAACAATAGAAGCGACGTGAAATGAAAACGGGATTAATAAAAATAACTGACTTAACTTTTAAAATTATACGCCATTTTTATATCTCCAACTCAGTTATTTTTATAGCTTAAGGAGGATTAAAATTACCATTATTGAACGTTGTTTATTTTTGGGCTCAAAGAAATTGGCAAATTAAGATAACACGGTAACTGTATTAAGTTCAGTATTACACTTAAAATCCGCTTGTTCGTATGCGTATATGAACCAGAGAAGGGAGATAGAGAATATGATTCTCCTTGCGCGAAGGGTATTAGTGAGTTACCCGGGAAGTTCTACAGTAAACTTTAATTAGATTTGGAATTTTTATGTCTGATTAGTTTACAACATATTTTTATATTACACTTTGCAATGTTAATATCTCTCAAGAAGTTTCTCTCTTCTTCTTTCTCAGCTTGTGTTCATCCACTCCTGAACGTAGGCCTCTGCCAAAACCTTTCATGCCCTTCTATCCATTACAACTTGGGTCCAGTTCGTTCCTGCAATCCTCTTGATATCGCCTCGCCATCACTTTTGTGGTCTTCTCACAGTTCTCTTGGTCTCCATGTTAACAATTTATTAATCCATCTATTCGGATCTTGTCTCGCAATGTAACCCACCCATTGCTACTTTAGCCTTGCTATTTTTTCCAATACATCGCGTACTTTTGTTCTTTCTCGGATGTCTTGGTTTCTGATTCGGTCTCTATGGCTTATTCCAAGCATGGCTCTTTCCATTGCTCTTTGAATGATCTGGAGCTTTTGAGCCGACTTGCGAGTTAGTGCCGTAGTTTCTAGACCATAAGTGAGAACATGCATTATACAAATGTTAAAGACTTTTCTTTTATGATTTATTGGGATAACTGTTGACTTTATTATATGTCCCAGTTTATCGATTGCTGCCCATTCAAGACTGGTTCGTCTGGAAATTTCCAAATCTTGGTTCTCTTTTCTCAATTGGATCTTGTGTGCTGAATATATGTACGAAGTCATCTTTTTGAGTAATTGGTTGACAACAGTCACATCTATGTCTCGGGGACTCATTATTTTGATTTTATTTGAGATAATTTCTAGTCCAACCTTTAAGGAAGGCTCTTGAGGCTTCCATGAGGCTTGAAGAAGCATCTATTACCACAAATAATCTCTTACTCTGTGTTCTACGTAAGTGGCGATTGTGTTCTACGTGAGTGCTACTAAAGCACCATGAAAACAACACAACAATGTATTTTTTGCTCTAATCAGTTTCAGCGAAGATTCATTTTAATGTGTTATTGTGAAATTAATATACTACAATATGTAGGTTTGTTTTATTAAATATAGAGTTGATTACAAAATACTGTGCTTGCTTTATCTAAACAATGGTATAACATATTGTGTTTGTCGATTTATGTACTTATTTATTCATAATTTAGTCGCTTGCTAAATTTTTTAACAGACCAAGACATACCTGCATGAAGCAGAAGCACAAAACTTAAGCCAATGTGTCCAATAAGTTTTACAAAACAAACAAACTACAAAAAGTGGAAAAAGCATTCGGGACTCCTAGAAAATGTATCGACAAAAATGAATTAATTGATATGGTTTATATACTGGTCGAGGCGGGAAAAAATTGTCTTTTGGCAGTAAGGCTTTACAGAGCGAAGTACCCTAATAGATGTATACCAACTAGAAAATCTTTTCAGTGCTTAATGGAAAGGTTTGATGGTAGTGGTAGCGTTGAGTATACGAAACGAAAAGTAGTAAACCAGAATACTACCAATGAGGAAAAAAGAAACGGAGATTTTACTTCATGTTGAAGATAATCCCCAGATCAGCAGCCGTCAACTAGCTGACTTATCTGACACATCCCAATCTACGGCTAATCGCCACACGAAAAAACACAAGTATCATCTCTTTCATATGGAACTACACCAAGAACTTCAAGACCGTTATTTTGAACGACTAGTAAACTTTTGTACCACCATGAATGGAGCAATAGAGATTCAAATTTTTTATCCAAAATAATGTTTTCTGATGAAGCTACTTTTCGCAGTAATGGAGCAGTTAACAGCCATAACATGCATTCTTATTCAACAGTTAATCCATTTTGGGCCCGGGAAGTTCAAAACCAAAACCATTGGTCGCTAGATGTATGGTGTGGAATATTAAATTTTCGAATTATTGGTCCATATTTCTTCCGCATACCGCTTAACGCACCTAGATATTTAAATTTTTTGCAAAACGAATTACCCCAGCTTCTTGAAGAAGTTGATAACTTTGAAAGGGAACAAATGTGGATTCAACGAGACGGAGCTCCTGCTCATTACCACCGGGAAGTTCGGGAATTTTTAAACGATTGTTATCCACAAAAATGGATCGTTCGGGATGGATTCATCCAGTGGCCCTCTCGATCATGTGACTTAACAAGTTTAGACTTCTTTTTGTGGGGCTACATTAAGACCGTGTTTATGTGAATCCCCCTACAACACCACTAGATATGGAAAATAGGATACAGACAGGATGCTTGCAGGACAATAATGCCCTTTATGCTAAAGAAAGTGAAGGAAAATATAGTAAAACGACTAAACATGTGTATTCAAGTAGATGGGCATATTTTTGAACATTTATTATATCATAATAATTAATCATTAGGTAAGTTAAATTATATTAAAATTATTATTAACTATTTATTTATGTTTTCACAATAGTGTAAGTGTATTAAAAACAAGGGTAAAAATTTAAAAGTGCAAAATAAATCGAAAACTATTAGAAATAGGTAAATGACATACTTAATAAAAGTTGGAGGGTTTTGTAAAATCTATCAGAAAAAATAATAATATACAGGGTGTGCCATTTAAAAAATTTGATATTTATCAATTTAAAATAGTCGAAATGTATAAATTTATTTTGAACACCCTATAGCATCCAACTCAAATATGTGCTCCACACTTTTTTGAAGTACCCTGTATACTCAAAAATAATTTTAAACTGTGCACTTAACATTCCCAAAAACCTGTATTTAACATTTTTTCGTCATTCTCGCAACAAATGAGATAATGAACTTTACTCATTGACTCACCCTCTACATCAGTTTAAATAATGACAGAAAAAAATAACGTTCACGTTATCTAACGGGCACTAAGATCTCTTTGAGACCGGCCACTTGAGAAAGTCATTTAGTGACGCCAACAAATACCGTAAGTTTTCAAAACCAACAGCAAAATTATCTCGAACTCTGTCCTGACGTCACAGGGATTGAAGTGATTTTCAAATAAATAAAAAACCAGTTGACAATCAATTCATCCGGCCCTCGATAAAAGAAAAAAATTAGTTTTATGTTGCTGAAGTCTGAAGCAGAATAATTTTGCTTGGAATTAAAATCTGTTTAAGTGTTTGAAGCTCTTGACTTTAAAATAAAAATGTACTCGAGATGGTAGCTTTAAGAGACACGAGGCAGAAAAAATTATCAATCTGTAAAACGCCGTCGCTAAGAATCTTTTGATAGGTTTTTGCTTTTTTTGAAACAGATTACTTTTAAATTATTTGGGGTGAAGACTCCTGAAAAGCACTGTACATAGTATATTGAAATACTAGGGAGCCTGAACTTTAAAATAATATCTACAGAAAATCTGCTGCGATACAAGGTCTGTTTTTTTTTTCGTTATTTGCTTCAGCTCATTAAGTTTTGATTGGTGATTACAAAAATAATAAAAAAAACATTCAATGAAAATAAATTATTTTTTTTATAAATGAATTCAGAAGTTAACCTCATAATGAGATATAAAACAAAGTAGTGAGAACATTCACGTGCATATCAGTCTCTGGTCTCGTTGGATGCATTGGATACTTAGTATTCTAGTGATATAAATACTATATCAAAGTTCGACAAAAGATGCCATAAATTAAAATATGTTCGCTAATTCATTTCATATACACACTTGGAACAGCTTGTTCCAACTTTGTGTGTGTATGAAAATTTTGCGAGCTGAAGAATATTTTTAATGTTCCGTACGGAACACTTATAAGATCACTGCGGTGTCTGTCTGTCCGTCTGTCTGTCTGTCTGTCTGTCTGTCCGTCTGTCTGTCTGTCTGTCTGTCTGTCTGTCCGTCTGTCACACCTGATTTTCTCCGAAACTATTTGTCATAGAAAGTTGAAATTTGGTAATAATATAGGAATTGATGGCCTCATCAGAGCCATGTAGTTTTGAAAGTTAAATTTTGACTTAAGGGGTTAGTTTTGGGGGGTGAAATCGAAAGTGTGTCAAATGAAAGCTTATGAAAACACGGGTCAAAAATATATATAATGTAATACTTGCGCGCACTTTTCTTTGTATTATTTTTAAAAAATCGCTGTCTACCCGCCTTATCTCGAAAAGTACTTATCAAAAAATTTTGAAAAAATTCTGGAATATTCTCCACGGGGTGTAGATTGAACGAAAATTATCACGACTGCATTACCTGTAATAATTTATCTGGTATATAAAAAAAACAGAAATTTCAAGGTCATCAATTTTCAGTAAAGTTTGGAAATAAACTTTGTCGAAAACTTATTTGGGGTGTGTTCTGTGAAGTCACTGATCATTTTGTATCACCGTAACATAAATTTTGACTTAAGGGATTCGTTTTGAGAGGTGAAATCGGAAGTGTGGTGTCAAATGAAAGCTTGTGAAAACACGAGTAAAAAATATGTATATAATGTAATACTTGCGCACACTTTTCTTCGTATTACTTTTAAAAAATCGTGAAAAATCGCTGTCCCCTACCTTATCTGGAAAAGTACAAGGTCATCAATTTTCAGTATAGATTGGAAATAAACTTTGTTGAAAACTCATCTGGGGTGTGTTTTGTGAGTCACCGATCATTTTATACTTCCGTTACAACATTTTTTATTTTAAAAGCAATCAACGTACGGAACACTAATTGCGCAAGTTGAACTTGCACTTGACCGGTTTTTTTTTTAAAGTGGCAAACAATTTCGAAGTAAAATATGTTACGTAAGCATACGAAGTTAATTAAAATTTTAAAATAGGCGCTAGTCGCGTTTAACAAATGCATTAAATACATCAGATATGGGTTAAAATTTAAATAGAACACACAATGGAAAAACGTCACGTTAATTAAAAAAAAATTGTAATGAAAATCAGTACTAAACTTCGGCATCATCAATAAACTACTTGAGACACTGTTTGCAATCCCAATTTTCACGAAAAAACTGTTATTTTTGCAGCACGGTTTACAACATAAACAAGAATATTGTTTTTGACACACAGTAGGTGTGCCATCTCTCTTCAACTTCCTTGGAAGACCCCTTTCCGTTATTCAGGTCTATCAAGAAGGCTCTCAGCTGGTGACAATGGCGAAAAAAAATACTTTTTTAAATTAGGTAGAACAATCTATAATATATATAAAATGCACCGTCTCTCTGTCTGTCTGTTTGTCCGTTAGTGCGCTTATCACTGGAGAACCACTTTCGATTTACGTGCTTTTTTTTAAGACATACATATGTTCTCTGGCCAGGTTATAGGCTATATTTTATTACGTTAGGTAAGATAAGGAATAAGCAGTGACGATAACAGTGAATCAAGTCGGAAAAAACTTTGCCGCTAGCGCGTTCTCTTGCAATACGCTGCCTAAACCATTAAATATGGAACAAATTATGTAGCAAAGAATATAATATATATTAAATGCAACGTTTCTCTGTCTGCCTGTCTGTCTGTTAGTGCGCTTATTACTCGCGAACTGCTTATCCGATTTACGTGTTTTTTCTTAATTCATACGTATGTTTTCTGACCAGATTATAGGATATATTTTATTACATTAGCTAATATAAGGAATGAGCAGTGACAACAATAGTGAATGAAGTCCAAGCGAGCGGAGCCGCGGGCACTGCTAGTGATTTCATAAATTTTCAAATATGTTGAAATTTATTGAAAATAAGTATTAGGTGCAATTGACTCGAGGAGTCATTCATTTCAATATACTTAGTTTAAAAGTTAGATTTTCAAGAAGAGCACCATCATCATATTCTGCATTAGGTTAGGTGGTAGTAGGTTAATGTTGGCAACCCTACAAACAATGCTTCATGGAAAGAGATTGATTTCTAATCTTATTTATGGTTATATAGTGCATTATTGAACATGAGTGCTGCATATGCTTCGCACTGTGCCCCTATATATTCATCCAAGAGGTCCGAAAATGACACTTACAGTGGCTGCTAAATATATGGACAAGTCGAAGGCATTTATTAGCAAGTGGGGGGAAATGATACTCTCAGTTAAAAATGTTGATGATCTACCAGAAGGTGGTTCGAGAGGAAAAGTGTTGGATAATGTTCCAATTGTCAAGGCGACCACAAGGCGAATGACAAAGCCTCCCCTGTATATATATATATATATATACATATATATATATATATATATATATATATATATATATATATATATATATATATATATAGGTTAAGCCAAATCAAAAATAGTCAACCACAGACAAACCAACCACAGCAGAGGTACGTTGTAGCTCCTCCGCCGTCGACTAACGCCTGAGAGAAAAGAAGACAAATGACCCAACAGAGATAAGAAGAAATGACAGACAATGAGACTGAACAGCCAAGAAGATAAGCCGAAGAAATAACAAGACGTAGAAGAACAACATAACCATCTCAAATGGTTAATGTCAACGACCTTAATACCGCTATCAACGACTTAAATCAAGAAATAAATATAAAAGAATTAGTCCGACTAATAAAAGATTTGAAAGAAGCCACTAAAAAATGTATTTCAAAAAAAGACAAATTTGGAGTAGTACTAAATTTAGCATAGAGAATTATAACATATAAATAAAATTAAACAAACTTAAATTAGCCCTATGGAATCCCAACGGTATTAATTAATAACAAAATTCGCGAACTTATACATTTTCTATGCTCATGCAGAATTGATATTTTAATAATTACAGAGACTAAATTAAATCCAAACAATAAATTTAACATTAAAAAAAACTACAAAAAAATAATCACAGGTTGCAGAATTGTAAATTGTAAAATAAAAACTAAACAGTGCAGTGAATGTAATAATGTAAATAAAAAAAACCTAAATAGAACAATACATGTAATTAATGTAAATAGAAAAACCTTGTTAATAAAGATTAAGCTAATTAAATAAATACAGGGTGAGTCAACGACAGAGTAAAGTTTATTATCTCATTTGTTTCGGGAATGACGAAAAAATGGTAAATACAATAGTTTTAGGGAATGTTAAGGTGCACAGTTTAAAATTATTTTTAAGTATACAGGCTGCTTCAAAACAGTGTGGCCCATATAACATATGTTTTTTTTTAAATGGAACATCCTATTTTCTAATTTATTTTTAAATTCTGCGTAAAATTTTTTAACTTTTTTATTAATAATGTTATATACCTAAACCTAGTAGTTTTTCTAATATTTCAATTTTTTTTTAAATACTGGTTTTCAATTTTGTAAAAAATTACCAGTAGCGTCACTGTTTCTGAAGGTGGAATACTCATAATTGGTACAAGCGTTCTATAGAGATGAAAAAAGATATATGTCAAGAAATTTGAGTTCGGTGCTACAGGGTGTTGAAAATAAATTTGTGCATTTCAACTATTTTAAATTGAAAAATCTCAAATTTTTAAATAGCACATCCTGTATATTATTATTTTTCTGATAGATTTTACAAAACCGTTCCACTTTTATTAAGTATGTCATATACCTATTTCTAATAGTTTTCGATTTACTTTGAATTTTTCAATTTTTACCCTTGTTTTTAACACATACGCTATTGTGAAAACATAAACAAATAGTTAATAATAATTTTAATATAGTTTAACTTACCTAATGATTAATTATTATGACGTAATAAATGTTCAAAAATATGTTCGTCTACTTGAATACACATGTTTAGTCGTTTTACTATATTTTCCTTCACTTTCCTTAGCACAAGGGGCGTTGTTGTCCTGCACGCATCCCATATCCTATTTTCCATATCTACTGCTGTTGTAGGGGTATTCACATAAACACGATCTTTAATGTAGCCCCACAAAAAGAAGTCTAAAGGTGTTAAGTCACATGATCGAGGGGGCCGAATGAATCCATCCCTACCGATCCATTTTTGTGGTTAATGATAGTTTTAAAATTCCTGAACTTCCCGGTGGTAATGAGCAGAAGCTACGTCTTGTTGAATCTACATTTGTTCCCTTTCAACTTCTTCAAGAAGCTGGGGTAATTTGTTTTGCAAAAAATTTAGATATCTAGACCCGTTAAGCGGTTCGCAGAAAAAATGTGGACCAATAATTCGAAAATTTAATATTCCACACCATACATTAAGCGACCAATGGTTTTGGTTTGGAACTTCCCGGACTCAAAATGAGTTAACTGTTAAATAATAATGCACGATAGTGGCTGTTAACTGCTCCATTACTGCGAAAAGAAAACATTTTTTTGGATAAAAAATTTGGATCGGCCTCTATTGCTCCATTCATGGTGGTACAAAAGTTTACTTGTCGTGCAAAATCATGGTCTTGAAGTTCTTGGTGTAGTTCCATATGAAAGGGATGATACTTGTATTTTCTTGTGGTGCGATTAGCCGTAGATTGGGATGTGTCAGATAAGTCAGTAGTTGACGGCTGTTGACCTGGGGATTATCTTCAACATGAAGTAAAATCTCCATTCCTCTTTCCTCAATGGTAACATTCTGGTATGTTACTTTCCGTTTCGTATACTCAACGCTACCACTACCATCAAACCGTTCCATTAAGCACTGAAAAGATTTTCTAAATGGTATACATCTATTAGGGTACTTCGCTCCGTAAAGCCTTACTGCCAAAAGACATTTTTTTCCCGCCTCGCCCCGTATATAAACCATATCAATTAATTCATTTTTAGGAAAATCCATAACTGTTACCTTTATACGTCACTTACTACAACAAATTAAACTATTTTTACTTACTTAATAAACATGTCAAAACATTTGACAATGCCTACATTTTTGTTGTGTCTTGGCAACTATTATGTTATAGCGTAAATGTATTAAAAACAAGGGTAAAAATCGAAAAATTCAAAATAGATCGAAAAACTATTAGAAATAGGTATATGACATACTTAATAAAAGTTGGAGTGTTTTGTAAAATCTATCAGAAAAAATAATAATATACAAGGTGCGCCATTTAAAAAATATGAAATTTTTCAATTTAAAACAGTCGAAATGTATAAATTTATTTTGAACAGCCTGTAGCATCTAACTCAAATTTCTTTACATATAAGCTACTAACATAAACTAACATAAACTAACCTGAACCAATCTTTTTTAAAATTTAAAAAAAAACGGACAAGAGCGAGTCGGACTTTAGTGTTCCGTAGGTTGATTGCTTTTAAAATAAAAAATTTTGTTACGGAGGTAAAAAATGATCAATGATTTCACAAAACACACCCCAAATGAGTATTCAACAAAGTTTTTTTTCCAGTCTTTACTGAAAACTGATAATCTCTTTTTTTTATGTACCATAAATTATTAAAAGTAATGCACATGTAATAATTTTCGTTAAATCTACACCTTATGGAGAACATTCCAGAATTTTTTCAATATATTTTGATAATTACTTTTCGGGAGACCGATTTGTCGCATTTTTTTAAAAATACTACAAAGGAAAGTGTACGCAAGTATTACGTTATGTATGTCCTTGAACTCGTGTTTTTACAAGCTTTCATTTAACGTCCTACTCGATGATCTGGTAAAAAAAATCTTTTTTCACCTCCGATTTCACCCCCCAAAACTAACCCCTTAAGTCAAAATTTAACTTTCAAAACTACACGGCTCCGATGAGGCCATCAATTCCTATATTAGTGTGAAATTTCAACTTTCTATATCAAATAGTTTCGGAGAAAATTGGGTGTGACAGACGGATAAACAGACACCGAAGTGATCTTATAAGTGTTCCGTACAGAACACAAACAATATTTCTTTTAGAAATAAAATCAACGTTTAATTTTTCAAAGATTACCGAAGTCTCTATTTTCATTTCCCTACGCATTCTTTTTATAAACAGTTAATAATCTTAATATTATTCATTTTGAATAAACAAAAGATATGATTATGGTAATTTGTCTTTCATTTTATACTTAATCATTGCATGATTAACTGTTGTGACACTTGTAAGTACACAGAACCTTCTTCTTAAGACATAAGCCCCTAATAAGTCAGGTTAGTTTAGGTTTGTTCAGGTTAGTTCATGTTTTAACGTATCGACTTCAGGCCCACCGCGTTGCTCTGCCACCCTCAACACGAGTAATAGTTAATACTTTACTATTTTATACATCGCCGGCTATACGTTTGGTATTATAGTAATTTGTCTTTCATTTTATACTTTTCCTAATCTCTATTATCCATAATTATTTCCTTTCTTGATTAAAACCTCTTGTGACTCTTGGGTAAAACTGAATTTTCTCCAATACAGTAAACTGAAGACCGATGACTGGGAAGGAACGATTTTTCTCATTTCATACAGAGAAATTTTAAAAACTTCTTCCAATAAAAAAAACATTTCTCAGAGGGCGCGAGGGGTGGGGCGTAGATGCTCCCATCCCTTGGCTACGCCATAGCGTTGATCGTACTATTCTTAAATTCCTGTTATTCGCTATTTTTATTTTTTTTCTTTGTCGTTGTTTAGGAATCACCTAGATGCAACAATAACTACGGAATTATAGTAATGTCCAAACCTCACATTCTTTGTATTTCAATTTGTGTCAAGTTATATCAGAAGGGATTGCTACACCGAATAATAAACATACGTTAGTATTATATAAAAGCAACACTATGTTTTAATTTCCAATATATTTAGAATTACCTGACAATTGTTTCACCATACAATGGCTTCTTCAGAAGTGAAATAGAAAGAAAAATGTTTGGTAATAATACTGATTATATAGGGCTTTAAACTATCTTTAATTAGATAAGATTATATTAATCGTTTTATTATATTATTTACAGACAAAGTTATTTTAAAGTTGCAAATCTGTGATACTATTTCAGAAACCTAATGAAGATTAAGTAAGGGTGAATAGTTTAAGTCTACCTGTTCCTTTAATAATAGATTGGAGTTTTTCCGTTTGTTAATTTCAAGACATTCAAGCATATTTAATTTTATAGATTTATTTGCTACATGTAGGATTTTGAATGTATCATCAAAATTATGGGATTCGATTATTATATCGGTTGCGTAATTAAATAACTATGTTTATGTTCTTTAATGCGAGTTTCAAAAGATCTATATACGTTTGTTCTACGTAGGTTTTAGTACAAGATCCACAATTTAATAAATGAATTCCCGATTTTAAGGATTTATTAGATTTGGTTATGTTATTCAAAATTATATTCCTTAAGGCTATTTTATTGTTCTTTTTTGTTAAATGTTTTGAAATTTTTCTAGTTATTTTCCCAGTGTACGTGAGTGAGCTAAATTTTCCTTTTTTGTCATTAATGGTGGGATAAATTAGAGAGATTGCTTGTTTAAACGATTTTTTATTCAAGATATTATCTATAATGCTAGGGTCATATCCATTATTAATTGCTATTTGTTTGATTATGTCGAATTCTTTGTTAAAATTAGTTTTAGTCATAGGAATACGAACTATTGTGTATGACTGTATATATTGGAAATTAAAACATAGTGTTGTTTTTATATAATTTTATAATGAATTTCCAACAAGTATCGGCTAACATAATCAAAGAACATATGTTAGCGTTGAAATCTTTTATTACTGTATAAAGTTTGAAACTAAGTGCATTTTATAGAATTCCTAGGTATTCTACAGATTGTCTAGGCAAAGTAACAATAGTTAAATAAAAAGAAAATGTTTCATACACTGCCTAAAAACGAGCCCGGGATTCTATAGAATGCCTGAATTATACCCTTTGCAGGTAACATATACATATTATTCTACTTAGTATATATCACCACTACACAACTTTATTTTTGCCCTCGACGCGCGTTTAGCTAACCACGTTAGCTACATCAGGAGCGATGATTGACTGTCATCATTGCTCCTGATGAAGCTAACATGATTAGCGAAACGCGCCTCAAGTGCAAAAATAAAGTGTATGGTGTAGTGGTGATATATACTGAGTAGTGTCATTCTGCCAAAAATTCCACATTCCCAACATAATATACATATTATATTATAAATTTTAAATATGAACATTAATGGACGAGAACCCTTAAGAAAAAGAAAATCAAAGAAATCGAATGCGCCATTTTAACAGAAATTCGTTCGGGGTCGCTACTCGGTAAGGCCACCCCGGCCATGACAAGTCCAGAATGAGAAATCGCGTAAACGATAAAAAGGCGTCATTGGAAATAGGGTTAAACGGAAAAAAGTTGACCGAATGGGACCATTTTCAGCCTACGATTTTCTCTCACAATTCAAGTGAAAAGGTTGCCCTTTTTCATTAAAAAAGGAGCCGTTAGAGTTAAGAGTTTATTTTTGTTCTTAGTTCTTAACATGCTTTGTCTAAAGTCTCCATTGTTGACATAAAAATACTTTTCAAGAAATAATTGTCATAACTAACATCCGCTACTTGGTTTTATTTTCACTTAAGAAGTGTTATTAGTGTTCCATACGGAACACTTATAAGAACACTTCGGTGTCTGTCCGTCTCTCTGTCTGTCCGTCTGTCACAGTCGATTTTCTCCGAAACTATTTCACCTAGAAAGTTGAAATTTGGTACTAATATAGGAATTGATGGCCTCATCAGAGCCGTGTAGTTTTGAAAGTTAAATTTTGACTTATGGGGTTTATTTTGGGGGGTGAAATCGGAAATGAAAAAAATTTTTTTTTACTAGGTCACCGAGTGGTGTGTCAAATGAAAGCTTGTAAAAACACAAGTTCAAACATATATATAACGTAATACTTGCGCGCACTTTTCTGGGTATTATTTTTAAAAAATCGCGAAAAATCGCTGTCCCCTCCCTTTATCTCGAAAAGTACTGATCAAAAATTTTTTAAAAAGGTCTGAAATATTCTCCACGAAGTGTAGATTGAACAAAAATTACCACGAGTGCATTATCTTTAATAATTTATCTGGTATATAAAAAAAACAAAAATTTCCAGGTCATCAGTTTTCATTAAAGATCGGACAGACACTTTGTTGAAAACTCATTTGGGGTGTGATTCCTGAAGTCACTGAACATTTTAAACCTACGTTACATTTTTTTTTATTTTAGAAGCAATCAACGTACCCAACACTAATTGCGCAAATTCAACTTGCACTTGACCGGTTTTTTTTTAACCAGATAGGAAGGTTAGTGGTAGCTGTAATTGTGTATGTAACCTAGGCCCGTAGGCGATGACTTACTATGTTACTGGTGTATGGGTATCAATTTTAAAATCTTTAAATTTCAAAAAAATAAAACGGGACAAGGGAGAATATGCTTTATATATATTCTTGTTTGTGAATGGCTAACAAAACAACGTAAGCTCCTATGTTATTAGGAAAATTGCAAAACATATTGTCTATCAAGGTTCTGTTTCTAGTAGAACTAATATCTTTTATCATTTGTATAAGTAGCCCAGTTGTCAGAGGCAAATTTTGACGAAAAGCTCTCATTAAATGTTAACAGGCTGCATTTCGGCATAGAGATAGTTTTTTGGACGTAGAATATAAGTTTGCTGCTCTAAAGTATACGCTAAGCCTACAAAATCGAAAATAAAATGAAAAATTAGGTATTCTGCAAATATCTCGAAAATAAAAAAAATATTGACAAACTAATAGCATCACGTGAAAGAACAGAACAAAAAAAAATAGTATACAGATTATTTTTTTTAGTTTTACCGTAATTCAAAAAAAAAAAATTAAATGAAATGGCTGATTTAACCCCTTTAGTTGTAGTGGGAATCATGCCGCCAACCTCATTTATGATTAAATTAATGTTTCTGTATACCGTTGAATATTTTGAAATTGGCTATTAAGGAATTTCTCGGTATGCTGATTAAGAATCCAATGACAGATTTGAAAAATTCAAAATGACGGATCCAATATGACGGCCAGAGAGTACGTAATTCATTTATTTCTTCGAGTAATTTAGAATTTTTTGTGTTTTCAATAACTGTTTTCTTTGTACCTGGATGTGTAAATTAAATATAAATAATTTATACTTAATGCTCAGACTTTTACCTTTCAATTGCCATCTTTAAATAATAATTTTTTTATTTTAAGTTTAAGTTAATAATAAGTAAAAAATATATTTGTCATAAACACTTTTTTAAGAGCAAAATTACAAAAAAGAGAAGGTTTTTTTTAAAGTTTTTAAGGATTTTCTAAAATCAAGTATACTTTTAACTGTAACTAAAAAAAAAAAATTCCGAATTTTATTGCTTGATTTCGTACTGCTTTGGACGTAAAATTGCCGGCGGTGTACTACAGCAGACAAATTTTTATATTTTAAAACTCAATTTTTAAATAACATAGACAATGATTAATAATAAGCAAAAAATACGTTTATCATGAACACTTTTTTAAGAACAAAAGTACAAAAAAAGAGAAAAGTTTTTTTTAAAGTTTTTAATGATTTTTTAATGATTTTCTAATATCACGTATACTTTTAAGTGTAACTAAAAAAAAAAATAAAATATTTTCCAAATTTTTTTGACTATTTTGTACTGCTTTGAACATAAAATTGTCGGCGGTGCACTACTGCAGGCAAATTTTTATATTTTAAATCTGAATTTTTTAATTTTTTTTTTTTTTTTTTTTTTATTGGTCTAGCACACGTGCTGCAGGGAAGTCCCTAAAGCGCTCCAGGAGCGGCACGAGTGCGGAAAAAGCGATTCACGTTGTTCTTGAATCGCTGTAAATTGTACTCGGTGGGAAACACAGCGCTGGGCAAATTATTCCAAAGGGATGACGTTCTCCATATAAAAGATTGCTTGAAAAGCGTCGTACGCGGAGTAACAAGCTGAACCTCATACGGATGCGAAGCACCAGCGCGACGTGTATTTCTAACATGCACCGCTTTGGGAGGAATTAAGCGGGCTCCATCCTTCGAACACTTTCCATGAAAATACTTGTAGAACAGACTCAAGTCGCCAACCGTTCTTCGATGTTCCAGCGAATCAAGGCCGCCGGTCAGTTCCGGGTCCCCAATCAGACGGACCGCTCTTCTCTGAACAGAATCCAACAAATGCAGTGTATGTTTGGGAGCGGAGCCCCAAACGTGGGAGCAGTATTCCATAGTTGGTCGAATTTGGGCTTTGTAAAGAATTAACAGTTGCTGTGGGGTGTAAAGCTTTCTGGTTCTAAATAATATTCCCAATTTTTGAGAAGCTCTCCTTGCTATGCCTGCAACATGTTCATGCCAAGACATATTTGCTCCCAAACTAACGCCCAACAAATTGAGCGACGATGCTAGGGGAATGGGGTGCCCCGACATAACTATGTCGGGTTCAGCAACGTTAACTTTTTTAGAAAAAACTGCCGCTTGGGTTTTTATAGCGTTAAATTCCACTTGGTTACTGTCACCCCAAGATAGAATTTCTTCCAGGTCTTTGTTAAGTTGAATGACCTCCTGCTGTCTGCGGATATTCGCCTGAGCAGCCGATGTCCGAGCGTTCAAGGTGAATGAAGAGACAAGCGTACTGTCATCTGCAAAGCTATAGATTGGATTCCCGGTCTTTTCCAGCAGATCGTTAATGTAAATGAGAAAGAGAATAGGAGACAGTATGGAGCCCTGGGGCACACCGGCGTTGATAGTGAGGGTGTTAGAAAGAAATCCGACGACCGCCACTCGTAAAGAACGCTCTCTGAGGAAACATGAGAGCCACAAACAGAACCTTTCAGACATACCATAAGAGCGCAACTTAGCCAACAGTCTATCGTGCCAAACACGGTCGAATGCCCTGGATATGTCAAGAGCAACCACTCGAGATTCTCCAAAGTGTCAATTGCGTTGTTCCAAACATGTGTTACATAAGTTAGAAGATCTCCTGTTGATCTATGTTTACGAAAACCATATTGGTGATCGCTAATAATATTGAATCGTTCAAGATATTTTAGAAGATGCTCATTGATAACCTTTTCCATGACTTTCGATATTATTGAAAGCAGTGCAACTGGTCGGTAGTTATTTGGCAAGGTCTTCTTACCTTTTTTAGGTATCGGCTGAACCGTGGCACATTTCCAGCAGGACGGAAATATTCCCTTTCTGTAGGATAGGTTAAAAAGTCTACAGAAAACTGGTGTTAGTTCCCTTGCACAGTTTTTGAGAACTATGGCAGGTATTCCGTCAGCGCCAGGAGCCTTCTTGGTGTCTAGCTTCATTAAAATACGCTTTATGATGCGCTGTCTGAAGACAACATCGGGCATCCTTGACTGCAATATGGGAATAGTAGGTGGTGTTTTTCCTTGGAAATCGACAGTAGAATGTGAAGCAAAGAGTTCAGCCAACAAGTTCGCTCTCTCAACAGGTGTGGTTGCAATGGAATTATCTGGCCGTGTGAGTGGTGGTATCGTGGATTTGGTAAAGTTTTGACTAACTGCCTTAGCGACTGCCCAAAAGGACCTGGAATTGTTGGGACAAGCGAGAAGTTTGTTTCTAATTCGTTGATTGTGTGCCTCCTTGGTTTCGTCGATAATTCCCTTGCATCTGTTCCGGGCATGAACAAAGATGTTTCGATTTAAGGTGTTAGGATTTTCACGCCATTGTCGGTAGGCAATATGTTTAGAAGCAACAGCTTCTTTGCAGTTTCGGTCGAACCAAGGCTTGCCGTTGGAGGAGCATTTCTTCGAAAAAGGGATGTAAGCTTCCATACCAGCCAAAACAACATCGGAGACCTCCCTGGCGCAGTCAGATGGGTTATCGGATCGAAAACAAACGTCCATCCAAGGGAAAGTTCGAAAGTATTCCATGAGATCTTCCCATTTAGCAGATTTGTAGTGCCAAATCTTGCGCGGCCTAGGCGCCTCTCTGTCACTGATTGGCAGGATACTCGATGTCGAAAGCAGTTTATGGTAGGAAGAACCTAACGGCGGATTTACGGTGACCGTGTAAATCTCCGGATTGGTGGTTAAAAACAGATCAAGAAGACTGGCGAACTCCCCGTCTCGATCAGGGATCCGTGTTGGTTCGTCAATAAGCTGAGTTAAGCCATAACTGATTGAGAATGATTCAGCTTCCCGACCTTGTTCGTCGGTAGTATTTGAATATTTGAGCCAGTTGATATTGTGGACATTAAAGTCGCCCAGGATGGCAATTTCGGCACTTGGATAGTTACTTTGTAAATGATCGATGGTGTCTGCAAGAGAAGCGAAAAGCGTTCGAAAATTAGTATCACTTGGTGGTCGATACAGGATACAGATGAACCTTGTGGTTTGTTGAGTCGTTATTTTTAACCACATAACATCAAAGTTTGGGGGCTCCAGAGCTTCTTCTCGTTGACAAGAGAGGTCGCTCCTGACAAAAAGACAGATTCCAAAGTTACGCCTAAATCGGGAATAGAAGTCGTACCCAGGATAAAGATAGTTGACCGTGCTGGTCAATGGACTGACCTTGGTTTCACATAGAGCGAGTACATGAGGTTTATCTGATTGCAGGTGTTGATGTACTGAATTTATGTTCGAGTTTATACCTCGTATGTTGCAAAAACCTATCTTAAAATTATGATGTCTGCAAGTCGACGCCTCCGAACCAGCCCCTACCCGGAGATCCGAACGGGGGGCCATTCTACCTCCGGAACTTCTTGCATCCAGGCGCCTCATCATGCTCTTTGGTCCAACAGTAGTTAATGTGGAATTTTCCTGTTCTGTCACATGTTTATCTTTGCCTTCTTTGGCTTTGATCCAGGGGGTGTTATTATTGGGTAGTTTGAGTATGAATAATAATAAGCAAAAAAAAACGTTTATCATGAACACTTTCTTAAGAGCAAAAGTAAAAAAAAGAGAAAGTTTTTTATGATTCTCTAATATCAAGTATACTTTTAACTGTAACTAAAAAAAATATAAAAAATTTTCCGAATTTTTTTGACTATTTCGTACTGCTTTGAACGTAAAATTGCCGACGGTGTACTACAGCAGGTAAATTTTTAACATAATTTTTCGATAAAATAAACAATGATTAACAATAAGCAAAAAATACGTTTATCATGAACACTTTTTTAAGAGCAAAAGTACAAAAAAAGAGAAAGTTTTTTTTTAAGTTTTTTATGATTTTCTAACATCAAGTATACTTTTAACTGTAACTAAAAAAAAAATAAAAAATTTTCCGAATTTTTTTGACTATTTCGTACTGCTTTGAACGTAAAATTGCCGACGGTGCACTACAGCAAGCAAATTTTTTTATATTTTTAAGTCAATTTTTTGATAAAATAAGCAATGATTAACAATAAGCAAAAAATACTTTATCATGAACACTTTTTTAAGAACAAAAGTATAAAAAAAGAGAGAGTTTTGTTTTAAATTTTTAATGATTTTCTAATATCAAGTATACTTTCAACTATAACTGAAAAAAAAAAAAAAAAAATTCCGAATTTTTTTAGCTATTTCGTACTGCTTTGAGCGTAAAATTGCCGGCGGTGCACTACAGCAGGCAAATTTTCATTCTTTAAAACTCAATTTTTAAATAACACAGACAATGTGAGTATTTTTATTTATTCTTATATTGAAACTTAAGGTATAATAATGATATATGCACAAAGATTTTTTACTTAATATTTGTAATTTACTGTGCCCGTTAAAATCATGCAAACGAAACTTTTGCAATTTTACAAATTATAAAGCAACAAAAATAAAAACTATTAGTATTTATTTCAAAATTTCGATGTTTTCGGGTATATTGCGAAGACTTAAAGTCCAAAAAAAAAATTCCTTAGCAGTTAGCGACATGCAGTTTTAACAAGGTTATACAAAAGGACATTCTGTAACATGTGTTGTAATAGAGAATATGCGAAAAAAGCTCGTTTTTGAATAAAAATGTTTCAATTTTTAATTTATTGTAAAATTTCGATGTTTTCGGGTGTATTGCGAAGACTTAAAGTCCAACAAATAAAATTCCTTAGCAGTTAGCGACATGCAGTTTTAACAGGGTTACAGAAAAGGACATTCTGTAACATGTGTTGTAATAGAGAATATGCGAAAAAGGCTCGTTTTTGAATAAAACTGTTTCAATTTTTAATCTGTTGTAAAATTTCGATGTTTTCGGGTGTACTGCTAAGACTTAAAGTCCAACAAAAAAAATCCTTAGCAGTTAGCGACATGCAGTTTTAACAGGATTATACAAAATGACATTCTGTAATATGTGTTGTAATAGAGAATATGCGAAAAAAGCTCGTTTTTGAATAAATTTTTAATTTATTGTAAAATTTCAATGCTTTCGGGTGTACTGCGAAGACTTAAGGTCCTAAAATCCTTAGCAGTTAGCGACATGCACTTTTAAAGAAAAGTTTGCGCGAGTATTAGATCATATACGTTTTCGAACTCGTATTTTCACAAACTTTCATTTGAAACCCTAGTCGATGATACTAAAAAAATTTTTTTTTCATTTCCGATTTCACCCTCCAAAACTAATCCCTTAAGTCAAAAAACACTTTCAACTGCACGGCTGTGATTAGGTCATCAATCCCTATATTTGTAACAAATTTCCTCTTTTTAACTCAATTAGTTTTGGAAAAAATCGGCTGTGACAGACAAACAGACAAATACCGAAATGATTCCATAAGTGTTTCTTTTTCAATTTTGGTACGTAACACTAAAAATCAAAAAAATGTTCATAATGATATTGGAACTAAAAAAAATGTATTGACCTCCCATTTTTATCACAGATAGAAGATTTTTTTTTTTGAAAAATATTTTTATTTGATTTTTAGTGGTAATTTTCTTTTATATTTACGGCATAGAAGTTCAATAATTTTTCGGTATTTTTACAACCTGTCTATCAACTTGTCACTACGAAATCGATACGCTAAAAATGCGTACAAAACAAACAATAATAAAACCGGGCCGTAATCTGCAAAATGCGACAGACACTGACACAGATTGTAACAAAATAAAGCTCGGCACTCGGCTCTTTTCCCTTTTGACTTTTAAATTTGCAGAGTTTTTGCTTTTTTTGTTATACCTAACATTTTAGTATCGCTTTCGGCTTTATCGCAAAATTGTGACAAGGGATTACAATAAATCAAATTTAAATTGTGTATTTATAATGTTTTTATTAAGATAAATAATCGCTAAATGTAAATTTTATGTGCATTTTATATTTTATGTACAATTCATTGCGTGTCATATATTATTAAATAATATACAGTCTGGCTTTAAATTCTTTCGATCGTGTGGTACGCTCTGGAATTTGACATCCAAATCGGTGATACCACTATAGACGTACTCTTTCGCTCTGTGTGAGCATGCAAACAACGTACAGGGTGATTATTTTTAGAAGTCCGGCCGCGATTTATGGAAAATAGGTGAATATTTATTTTCTTCTTAAATGTAGAATGGTATAGTGCATGTTAAGGAGTATACCGACGTTTTGACATTTGATAGTGAAAACGACACTAAACAACTTTTATAAAGCAGCATTGGAAAGTTCTAATTTTTTTCAACATATTTTCCTTAACCTGTTTTTTTCTAATTTGTTCTGTAAAAGACTTATGCAGCAAAAACCCTCTAAAATATTTTTTTTTGTTATCGCGGTTGCCATAGATCGTACGTCACGTTTGGCGGTTTTCAAACAATTTATTTAGTAGACGGCTGTCATACTTTTTTTGACAGTAATTATAATAACGTTAGTTACTATGCTTTTGAGGTTTGAACAATGAAAAACAAAAATACATTATTTTTATTAAAACCACAAAAAACTAAACAACTTTAAACATTACACAATTTACATCTATAATATACGAGTATATAAAATGCAACGTCTCGCTGTCTGTCTGTCTCTGTCTGTCCGTTAGTGCGCTTATCACTGAAGAACTTATCCGATTTACGTACTTTTTTTTTAAACATACATATGTTCTCTGGCCAGGTTATAGGCTATATTTTATTACGATAGGTAGCATAAGGAATGAGAAGTGACGATAATAGTGAATGAAGTAGTAGTTTCGTTGCAATACACAGTCTAAACTATTAAATATGAAACAATATTATGTAGCAGAGAATATCTATATTCTATAATATATATAAAATGCAATGCTTCTCTGTCCGTCTGTCTGTCCATTTGCGCGTTTATCACGCGAGAACCACTTATCCGATTTACGTGTCTTTTTTATATTCATACATATATTCTTTGGCCAGGTTATATAATAATAATAATAATCTATATCTATAATATATATAAAATGCAACATCTCTCTGTCTGTCCGTTAGTACGCTTATCCCTCGAGAACCACTTATCTGATTTACGTGAGTTTTTAAATTCATACATATGTTCTCTGACCAGGTTATAGATATGTATTTTATTACATCTATAATATATATAAAATGCAACGTATCTCTGTCTGTCTGTGCGCTTATACTGGAGAACCACTTATCCGATTTACGTCCTTTTTTTTAAAACATACATATGTTCTCTGGCCAGATTATCTATCTATAATATATAAAATGCAACGTCTCTCTATCTGTCCGTCTGTCCGTTAGTGCGATACGTGCTTTTTTTTTTAAAACATACATATGTTCTATGACCAGGTTATAGGCTATATTTTATTACGATAGGTAGCATAAGGAATGAGCAGTGACGATTATCTTGAATGAAGTCGGAAAAAAGTTTTCCGCTAGCGAGTTCTCTTGCAATACACAGCCTAAACCATTAAATATGGAACAATATTATGTAGCAGAGAATATCTATAATCTATAATATATATAAAATACAATGTCTCTCTGTCTGTCTGTCTGTCCGTTAGTGCGCTTATCACTTAAGAACCACACGATAATAGTGAATCAAGTCGGAGAAAAGTTTGCCGCTAGCGCGTTCTCTTGCAATACACTCCCTAAAGCATTAAATATGGAACAATAACATGTAGCAAAGAATACAATATATATAAAATGCAACGTCTCTCTGTCTGTCTGTCTGTCCGTTAGTGCGCTTATCACTCGAGAACCATTTATCCGATTTACGTGTTTTTATAAATTTATCCATATGTTCTATATAATTCGATATAAGCCTAGATAATGGGAGATAAGGTGAGATAATGGGAGATAAGTATAAATAAAGAGAGATAAGGAAAAGTAATAGGAGACAAGCAGAGATAAGTCTAGATAACGGAAGGTATGGTGAAATAATGGGAGATAAGAAGAAATAATGGGAGATAAGAAGAA
This sequence comes from Pachyrhynchus sulphureomaculatus, assembly GCA_019049505.1. NCBI lineage: Eukaryota > Metazoa > Arthropoda > Insecta > Coleoptera > Curculionidae > Pachyrhynchus > Pachyrhynchus sulphureomaculatus. The sequence goes on along the minus strand of CM032447.1, from coordinate 226,677,002 downwards.
ATATTGCGAGATAAGTCGAGATAAGCCTAGAAAATGGGGGATAAGGTGAGATAATGAAAAATAATGGGAGATGAGCAGAGATAAGCTTAGATAATGGAAATTATGTAGAGATAATGGGAGATAAGGGGAAATAATTGGAGATAAGGGGAAATAATGGCAGATATTTTATTACGTTAGGTAACATAAGGAATAAGCAGTGACGATAGTAGTGGCTCAAGTCCACGCGAGCGGAGCCGCGGGCATGGCTAGTATATTTATAAAATTAAATGTTTAAAACATCAAAAGAAATTTTCTATATGTCTTCCCTCTCCTATCATGGATTTTTCCATTCTTTTCATTAACGCTTATAACAATTTCTCCAGATATACTTATGCACGCATCTGATATTTTTATCATATCACTTGTCGCAGTTTTGTATACAATATCTTTAAGAGTCCCTCACAAGAAAAAATATAACGGCGTCAAGTCTGGTGCCTTAAGTGCACATTGAATAACTGGGCTGCGAATCCTTATCCATCTTCGTTGAAACCGTTCATCCAAAAACTCAGCCCAGTAATGATAATTTTTCTGTTAAGTTTGTCGTTGTTGACAAAATAACTTTCATCTGTCCATAAAATATGATTCAGAAAATAACGTCCTTCGTCATATTTCATCATCATTTCTGTTACAAAATCCAGTCATCGTTCCAAATCAAATTATGTTAATAACTGAAGACTTTGCATTTTATAGTCATGGTAATTGTTAGCTTTAAGAAATTTCTGAATAACTCCATAAGATACGTTCAATTGCCTGCTTGATTGTTTGATTAAATTATATGGCTAGTTTTGAAAATATTGTCTAATTTGGGCTACTTTCTCATCTATTAAAACAACCTTTCTGCTCAGAAATCCATATTGCTGCTCACATTTCATTATAATCGATAAAACATAGTGTGATCCGGGATATACCTGTCGGGGTAACGTTTTCGATACAGTTTAACGGCTTCCTGAGAATTTCTTCTTGCTTCTCCATAAATAAGAATCATATCTACTTTTTCAGCGTGGGAAACCACTTCAACCCGAAGCTGTTAACACACTGTTTACTTAGTTTAACTCTATTGAATTGAATAGGTGTGCAAACAAGAGCTGTCAGATTAAAGTACGACAGCTGCCTACTAGATAAATTGTTTGAAAAACGCCAGACGTGGCATACGATTCATGACAACCGCGATGACCAAAAAATAATATTTTTGAGGGTTCTTACTGCATAACTTTTTTGCAAAACAAATTAGAAAAAAAACACATTAAGGAAAAAATGAATTAGGGCTTTCTAATTCCTTTTTACAAAAGGTATGTTGATGGAAAAAAAGTTGCTTGGCGTCGCGGCGCCTGCGTCGTTTTCCCTACCAGATGTCAAATACGTCAGTATACTCCTTGAAATGCAGTATGCCATTCCACATTTAAAAAAAAAACAAATAGCCAACAATTTTCCATAAATCGGGGCCGGTCGTCTAAAAATGATCAGCCTGTACATAATTAAATTTAGTTTATTTATCGCCAACAAGTGGAGAAAGTACAAAAACTGTATTGCAGTTAGCAGAATTATGTATAGTAAAATAAAAAAAATACGTAGTTCTAAAATAAGTATTGAATTCAACTTTCTCATGGCAAAGAATAACTTAATTTATTTTATATATTTATATTTTTAAGATAGTTATGATAAAAAATTAATTCTAGAAAAAAAGGTAGGACGAGGGTTTCAGAGATTTTGCATCTAAAACCTTAAGTTCGTCTTTATTTAGTCTTTCTGTTAAAATTCTCGGACCATGAAAAGGTTATTACACGACATATTTGAAGTAATCCCTCTAACTCTGCTTCCTCACTTTATTAACCCCTATATGTTTGACCATAAGTAACTGAAAATAAAGAAAAAATTAATACAATTTTGGATTCTTTCACTCTAAGAAACCTGAAATCGATGTATTTTACGATATAAACGCAACCTCCTTTGTAACCACCACCCTAACGTTAGAAAGGATATTTGGCATGAGATATATGAAGCAACCCCTTTAATCTTCTTCCCCACCCTTTTAATCCCTTATATATTTTACGATAAATAAGTATGCATAAAACGTATTTATTATTTTAAGAAAAAAAAAACAGGAAAAATTCCCATAGTTTTAATAAAATCATACTATCGACATTTACCCCTTTCACTCCGGTCCCCTGAAGCGATATCGCCCAAAAATTCATTCATCATTCCTTCTTCCATTGGCATTATATTAATATTTCATTCGAGAGTTATCGTGCCAATAAACCGACAGGCAGACAGTCAGGCAAACAGTCCGACAGAAATGGAAAACACAGTTTTCGTAATCCAGAAACCTTAAAACGCGAAGAAAAGCAAAAGTCTCCAAATATAATACGAGGATCATTCAATAAGTAAGGAGACAAATAGCTTTAGCTCAAGAACGGTTTATTGGATTTCTACAAAATTTGGCATTCGACATAATCCCCCCCCCTCCAACGCTAATACACTTGACCACCTTTCTGCTAGCTTCTTGATTCCTGAAGCAAAGATTTCTTTTGGTTGACGTCAAAGCCACTCTTGTACTTTTTCCTTCACTTCTTCATTGTCGGTGAACCTCTTTCCACGTAGGGTATTTTTGAGAGGTCTGAACAGGTAAAAATCACACGGAGCCAGGTCTAGGGTGTATGCGGGATGAGGCAAGATCTCCCATCCCAGTTCTTGAAGCTTTTCTTGGGTAAGCGGGCATTGTTGAACTGAAGAATGACTTCTTTTCGCAAGAGTCCACAGCGTTAGTTCTTAATAGCTAGCTTAACTTTGTGTTCCAGCAATGTACAATTTTTTTGTTATCACGAATAAGTCCATCAATCCAACTAGATATATTTTTTATTAATTTATGGTTTTTTGTTTATTTAATTTGTGAAGTAGCGGTAATTTTTTTGTTTTTTGCTGTGGTGTGTAGTCAATGCCTTTGTTACCTTTAATAAATATTAATTCACAAGTTTTCTTTTTTTTTGTGTAAGAAAATTATGACGCAAGAATGTCCTTAAAAAACAAATACCTCAAACTGCATGTAGGGTAATTCCATAATTGTCAATGTAACAGTAAAACATGGCTTGAAATCAACAAATACATTTTTAAATCCTTCTATCAATCCAACCAATTTATTTCAAATTCAAGTAATACAAATCCCCTTGCGATCTTACTTTTATTGGTCAAAAACTGACCAGATATGATTTGTATCTAATCAATCTAAAATTTTGCATATTATCATAAAATGCGATTTTAAATATTTTTTCGTAATAAATATTTTCGAAATATTAACATTTTTTTGGACCTTAAACTATAGAATACTCAAATTTCCCACCAAACGACAAATGACAATCGGCACTGCAAAATTGTTTTTTTGGTTTCAAGTGATGCATAATCTTTTCTGAATTTTTACACAAAGAAAATCTATATATCGCACACTTTCTGCATGTCACTGTATAATGAAGGTCTTATTGTTTCAAAATAATTATTAGATATACAAGAAACTTAAAAGAGAACTATACACATACATATATGTTGTGGTGATCGGAACTATGCATTATTTACGACAATTGTAGAAGAAATTTATTACCGTATAATTTTTTGTGATCTTTTAAATAAAATGTAACTGAAAATAATAATTTTACTGACAAAATGATTTCGTTTGACGTGTTTTTTATTTAAAATAATATTTCTTGTTCTGTATGCCATCATAACTTTTAAAAATTGTTTCTTAACATCACACTCCATGCTTCATCAAAGCACAAAAGTCAGAATATTATTTTTATTTTAAAGCTAAAATATTACTATAAAATAGAACTTTTCGTTTCTATTATTCATGGAGTCAACTTTAAAAGTATTATTAAATATATAATAGAGAGATTTTGCAATGCTTATTTTTCACATATATTTGTCCTTATCGTTATCTCAAGCACGCGCAGTATTAACGCGAAAAAATTGCAAGGTTAGGTTAGTATTTATCTTCTATAAACTTGGGGGATTCATTCATTTCACTGTTAAGCGTACCGATTATTAATATTTGATGGATCAATACAAGTTTCTAAATTAAAGTTGTGTCTGGAAGTTTTCTGTCACTTCTATAATATATATAAAATGCAACATCTCTCTGTCTGTCTGTCCGTTAGTGCGCTTATCAGTGGAGAACCACTTAGCCCATTTATGTGTTTTTTCTTTTAAAACATACATATGTTCTCTGACCAGGTTATAGACTATGTTTTATTACGTTAGATAACATAAGGAATAAGCAGTGACGATAGTAGTGAATCAAGTCGAAAAAAAGTTTGCTAGCGCGTTCTCTTGCCATACATTGCCTAAACCATTAAATATGGAACAATATTATGTAGCAAAAAATATCTGTAATATATATAAAATGCGTCTCTTTGTCTGTCTGTCTGTCCGTTAACGCGCTTATCTCTAGAGAACCACTGATCCGATTTAGGAGTTTTTTTTTTAATTCTTACATTTGTTCTCTGGCCAGCTTATCTATAATCTTCTATAATATATATAAAATGTAACATCTCTCCGTCTGTCTGTCCGTTAGTGCGCTTATCACTCAAGAACCACTTATTCGATTTACGTCTTAATTTAATATATATATATATATATATATATATATATATATATATATATATATATATATATATATACTAGCCGTGTTCGCGGTTCTGCTCGCGTGGACTTGATTCATTAATATCGTCACTGCTTATTCCCTATGTTACCTAACGTAATAAAATATCTGCCATTATTTCCCCTTATCTACCATTATTTCTTCTTACCTCCCATTATCTCTACATAATCTAGGCTTATTTCTGCTCAACTCCCATTATTTCTCCTTATCTCCAATTATTTCTCCTTATCTCCTATTCTTTCTCCTTATCTCCCATTATCTAGGTTTATCTCGACTTATCTCGCAATATTTCTACTTATCTCCCATTATTTCTCCTTATCTCCCATTATCTCACCATAACTCCCAATATCTTATCTCTGCTTATCTCCCATTAGTTCTCCTTATCTCCAATTATTTATACTTATCTCCTATTATCTCACCTTATCTCCCATTATCTAGGCTTATATCGAATTATATAAAACATATGTATAAATTTATAACAACACGTAAATCGGATAAGCGGTTCTCAAGTGATAAGCGCACTAACGGACAGACAGACAGACAGACAGAGAGGCGTTGCATTCTATATATATTATTATCTCTACATAATTTCCATTTTCTAGGCTCATCTCTGCTCATCTCCCATTATTTCTCCTTATCTCCCATTATTTCTCCTTATCTCCCATTATCTTACCTTATCTCCCATTATCTAGGTTTATCTCGACTTATCTCGCAATATTTCTCCTTATCTCCCATTATTTCTCCTTATCTCCCATTATCTCACCATAACTCCGATTATCTTATCTCTGCTTATCTCCCATTAGTTCTCCTTATCTCCCATTATTTATACTTATCTCCCATTATCTCACCTTATCTCCCATTACCTAGGCTTATATCGAATTATATAAAATATGTATAAATTTATAAAAACACGTAAATCGGATAAGCGGTTCTCAAGTGATAAGCGTACTAACGGACAGATAGACAGACAGAGAGACGTTGCATTTTATATATATTATATTCTTTGCAACATGATATTGTTTCACATTTAAAGGTTAAGGCAGTGTATTGCAAGGCGCTAACCGTAACCTTTTTCCGACTTGATTCACTATTATCGTCACTGCTTATTCTTTATGTTACCTAACGCAATAAAATATATCCTACAACCTGGCCAGAGAAAATATTTATATTTTAAAAAAAAACACGTAAATCGGATAAGTGGTTCCCCAGTGAGACAGGCAGACAGACAGGCAGAGAGACGTTGCATTTTATATATATTATAGATAGAAGATTATAGATAACCTGGCCAGAGAACAAATGTATGAATTAAAAAAAAAAACCGTAAATCGGATAAGTGGTTCTCGAGTGATAAACGCACTAACGGACAGACAGACAGAGATACGTTGCATTTCATATATATTATAGATGTAATAAAATATATATCTATAACCTGGTCAAAGAACATATGTATGAATTTAAAAAATCACGTAAATCGGATAAGTGGTTCTCGAGGGATAAGCGCACTAACGCACAGACAGATAGACAGAGAGACGTTGCATTATATATATATATATATATATATATATATATATATATATATATATATATATATATATATATTTATTGTAGATATAGATTATTATTATTATTATTATATAACCTGGCCAAAGAATATATGTATGAATTTAAAAAAGACACGTAAATCGGATAAGTGGTTCTCGCCTGATAAACGTACTAATGGACAGACAGACAGAGAGACATTGCATTTTATATATATTATAGATTATAGATTGTAGATATTCTCTGCTACATAATATTGTTCTATATTTAATGGTTTAGACTGTGTTTTGCAAGGGAACGCGCTAGTGGCAAACTTTTTTCCGACTTCATTCACGATTATCGTCACTGCTCATTCCTTATGCTACCTATCGTAATAAAATATAGCCTATAACCTGGCCAGAGAACATATGTATGTTTTTAAAAAAAAGTAAGTAAATCGGATAAGTGGTTTTCCAGTGATAAGCGCACTAACGGACAGACAGACAGACAAACAGACAGACAGAGAGACGTTGCATTTTATATATATTATAGATATTTATATATATATATATATATATATATATATATATATATATATATATATATATATATATGTATATATGTATATATATATATACATATATATATATATATATATATATATATATATATATATATATATATATATATATATATATATATATATATATATATATATATCAAGGAGGAAGAGGGACTGTGGAGAAGAAGACCAAACTACGTATTAAAATGCCTATATACGAAACAGCTTATAAGCCAAATTATAAGAAGCCAGCGATTAAGATGGTTAGGACACGTGGCAAGGAAAAAGCAAGCCCTAATAAGAGGAGTGGTTCGGAGAAGAGGCAAGGGTAGACCTCGATCTACATGGATTCAGGCAGTAAAGCAAGATCCGGAGTTGATGGGAATCCCGTACTGGGAAAAGCTAACAAGAGACAAAAAGAAGTGCAGACAAGTATGCAACCAAGCCGTGGGCCTCTAAGGCTATATAATAATATAAAGATAACGAATAAGCAGTGACGATAAAGGTAAATCAAATGCACGCGAGCAGAGCCGCGGGCACGACTAGTTCTTCGATATTAGTTAATACGAATATGCGATAAATAAAATTTCATTTGAGATTAGTACTATGCAACAGTTATTACCACTGCACCAAACACTTTATTTTTTAACTCGAAACGTGTTACACTAACCATGTAAGCATCATCAGGAATGCGAGGAGGAGCGATTAGTAAGTCGACAGTCAGTCATCACTTCTGATGATGCTCACATGGTTAGAGAAACGCGTATCAGGTGCTATTGTGTCAAAGACTGCCAAATCCCAACATAATCTGAACACTAATTAGCTGTTGTTGGTATTATTTGCAGTAAAAGATTATAATTTCAATTTTACTGTATTTTCTTACCGGTTTGTATACCTAAGTAGGAAACAAAATATGCCTTACCATAATAGCGATAAGAATAACGAACTTTAAATAACCTCTCTTATAAGTTTCTAAATATAACAGCTGAGTCCTTATATTTAATTTCTTCCCTTTACTATTGCGCATGCCTCAAATAAAGATAAAGACAGTGGCCTACTAAAATAGAGAGATTTTACAACGCTTATTTTGGTAGGCCACTGTCTTTATCTTTATTTGAAGCATGCGCCCACCGTTTATAGCTTGCGCAGTATTGAAACAAAATAAGAGAATCCTTTATTAAGGATAACGATTTCCCTTATTTAGGAACTTATAAGAGAGGTTATTTGAAGTTCGATATTCTTATCGCTATTATGGTACGGACTGTTTTTTTTCCTTTCTTAGATATAAAAACCACCAAGAAAATCACAGTAAAATTGAAATGATAATCTTTTATTGCAAACTAGCTGACCCGCCAGATGTTGTCCTATCCAAATTTGTTTGTAATCTTTTTGTGAATTTGTGAAAAGCTATTGGAAATGTGTAAACAAAGTAAAAATGAGAAAAAGACGTATTTCTGAGTGATCATTATATCTATTAACGATTATGGTCATGGATATTCAATTTGAGGAGGAGTACATTCGGAAGTACCCCAATGGGAAATTTTTACATGCGACATGAATTCTATCGGCAGTACACCGCTGAAACGCTGGAAATGTGTGCTGCGCCTGAAATGTGATCAACTTGGAACAATGCGGTTTTGTTTCAAAATTTAAGTCACAATTGAATTAAGTCATAATTTCATGTCAACCAAATGATTTATTTTCTTCCATTAAATTTGAAATCACAATGAATCTCAAGGTGTTTTATTTACATTTCGATTTCGATTGCAACATCGATGTTCAAGTAAACAATCAAAACAAAGAAATGCTTTGTTTCGATTGGTTTGCTGTTACATCACCATATCGTTCACTACAATGCTTTATGATACCCGAGATTTTTAGTTTTGTTGTATGGTGCGTAAACAAACATAGCTGATGGTTTCACGACACGGGAGCAGGCGACATATAATTGACCATGCGAGAAGCATGGATTTTCAAGGTTAATGCCGCAAACACTCAATGACTGCCCTTGTGATAGCGAACCTTCTCGATGATATATTTGACCTTGAATCTGTAAAGGTTAATGTATACATTATATTAATATAATAATAATGATAATAATATTGTTGTTGAATAATCATGTTGTGTGGAAATATTGAATGATGTGAATGTGTGGAAGTGTCGAATGGTGTGAAAGATGATTGTGTTGCAATTACCTTGAAAGTGGGCATGAAATGAACCACATTTGTTGCGTCAAATGAAGTCATTTGGAAGCAAATATATTATATATATATATATATATATATATATATATATATATATATATATATATATATATATATATATATATTCCTGGATTTGTGTCAGGAAATGTGTGGAATTTGTTCCTGTACCAGAAACCAATGAGCGCAATGGCTCTGGTGGCGGAACCAATGGCGCCAATTTGACTTTGCCACTTGCTCAACATAATCCAGGGGTTTCATTTCTATATTTCAATGCTTTACATTGTGGGCACCTAAGGCTCATCGATCCAATAGCAACGGATTGCACTGTAATCACTTGTCACGTTGTAAGGGAATGCAACTCGACGAGTATTCAACGAAACATTAGTTTGTCTGCTTGCACGATTATTCAAATTCATTTTCGCGCGATTGGCTTCTATTGACCGATAATATTACATTCGATGCATATCATCTTCGTTTGCATTTTCTCTTTCTTCTTGTGTACATGCTGAACGTGCTTGTGATAATCGATTCCGTTCAATTTCATTTCGCTCTTCGCGTTGCTGTGCAGTTCGATTGGATCGAAAATTCGTTTGGCTTGTAGCATTGCGATTTCTGCGACCTAAATTGCTCCGTCTTATTGGCGGCATTGCAATGCGATTAAATTGTGTCAATTTAATTCAATTGTGTCGATTGCGACACAATATGCGATGCGAAGAATAACAATTCAACTGAAAATGGACAATTGATTTACTTTGTTGTTACTGTATAACCGTTTGTCACTTCAAAACTCACCGTATTTCATAAGTAAATCTGTAAATTTGCTTGAGATAAAACGACGAAACTTAATTCATTTCATGAAGCGATTGCGAAGAATTTACAACAGTATCACAATTCAACTGAAAATAGACAACTAAATCAGTTTTTCGTCACTATGTAACCGATTGGCTTGATCCACAATTTGATAATCAGCTGTCAAACGGCATTTGCGCACGTAGCGAAATAAATTAGAATAGAAATGAAATAACTACACTTGTTGGACAGATCGCGAAACAACACAAAAGTAGAAACAAATGTAATTTTATTTTAATGTAGGCTGGAATGCGTTTTTCCAGATTTTTCTCCAGATCTTCCAGATTTTTTTTTCAATTGAAAACATTCAATTGAGTTATTTCCACCCCAGGAGCATAACGAACAAAACAAAAAAAGAATCAACCAAATATGCATATCCATCGTTCGAATCGTGAGTTATGGTCTTGAGTTCATACAAAAATCCCATACAAAAAAGCCCTTTCAGTTTTTCCCGAATTTTCCAATTTTTCGGGCAACTTTTCCCATTTTTTTTCCCTAAAAACCTTATTCGTACTATTACTAACATTTTTTTAAAAAAATTAGCCAAATCGGTCCAGACGTTCTCAAGTGATGCGCTTACCAACGAACAGCATTTAATTTTTATTTATATAGACTAGCCGTGCCCGCGGCTCCTCTCGCGTGGACTTCATTCACTATTATCATCCCTGCTTATTCCTTATGTTACCTAACCTAATAAAATATCTGAGATTATTTCCCCTTATCTCCCATTATTTATCCTTATCTCCCATTATCTCAACATAATTTCCATTATCTGGGCTTATCTCTGCTCATCTCCCATTATTTCTCCTTATCTCCCATTAGTTCTCCTTATCTCCCATTATCTCACCTTATCTTCCATTATCTAGGCTTATCACGAGTTATCTCGCAATATTTCTCCTTTTCTCCCATTATTTTTCCTTACCTCCCATTATCTCACAATAACTCCCATTATCTAGACTTATCTCTGCTTATCTCCCATTATTTCTCCTTATCTCCCTTTATTTATACTTATCTCCCATTATCTCAGCTTATCTCCCATTATCTAGGCTTATATCGAATTATATAGAAACATATATATAAATTTATAAAAACACGTAAATCGGATAAGTGGTTCTCAAGTGATAAGCGCACTAACGGACAGACAGACATTTTTTATATATATATATATATATATATATATATATATATATATATATATATATATATATATATACATGTATATATATATATATATATATATATATATATATATATATATATATATATATATATATATATATATATATATATATATATATATATATATATATATATATATATATATATATATATATATATATATATATATATATATATATATATATATATATATATATATATATATATATATATATATATATTATATCATTTGCAACATGAAACTGTTCCATATTTAATGCTTTAGGCAGTGTATTGCAAGAGAACGCACTAGCGGCGAACTTTTCTCCGACTTGATTCACTATTATCGTCACTGCTTATTCCTTATGTCACCCAACGTAATAAAATATATCCTATAACCTGACCAGAGAACTTATGTATGTTTAAAAAAAAAACACGTAAATCGGATAAGTGGTTCTCCATTGATAAGCTCACTAACGGACAGACAGACAAACAGACAGAGAGACGTTGCATTTTATATATATTATAGATATAGATTATTATTATTATATAACCTGGCCAAAGAATATATGTATGAATTTAAAAAAAGACCCGTAAATCGGATAAGTGGTTCTCGCGTGATAAACGTACAAATGGACAGACAGACAGAGACACATTTTATTTTATATATTATAGGTTATAGATATTCTCTGCTACATAATATCGTTCCATATTTAATGGTTTAGGCGGTGTATTGCAAGGGAACGCGCTAGGGGCAAACTTTTTTCCGACTTCATTCACTATTATCGTTACTGCTCATTCCTTATGCTACCTATCGTAATAAAATATAACCTATAACCTGGCCAGAGAGCATATGTATGTTTAAAAAAAAAAAGTAAGTAAATCGGATAAGTGGTTCTCCAGCGATAAGCGCACTAACGGACAGACAGACAGACAGACAGAGAGACGTTGCATTTTTATATATATATTATAGATAACACTGACAACAGTTAATTAGTGTTCAGGTTTTGTTGGAATTTTGTAATTTTTGGTACAATAGCATTACAATATGTGTAGTGCTATTTTCCAAAGAAATTATATTTATCGCCCATTCGTATTACCTTGGAAATATTGAAGGAAGTAATAGAAACCTGCTAAACACAATTTTAATTTATAAACTTGTGTTGACCCATCAAATACTAATAACCGGTGTACTTAACCATGAAATGAATGAAAAAAAAATATTTTAGAAGATGAATGAATACTAACCTAATCTTGCAATTCCTTTGCGTTAATCCTGCGCATGCTTGAGATAACGATAAGGGAGAAGGAATGTGAAAAATAAGCGTTGCAAAATCTCTCTAATATTTTAAAGGCATACGTTATTTCTTTCACTACGTCTATTTACTTTGATGATAATAAATACAAAGGTCCTCGAAATGAGCCTTATTATCCCAGTTTGCCGTACACCAATCACCTTTCGAAATTGTTTCGGAACGCCAAATTAAGCTCCGATCAAATTTAAATTTACAGGCTAAAATATTGCCCTAATTTTCAAAGTAAAGCCTTTCGCTCCATTATTGTCAGGGGGAGCAAAACGATACCGACTATTCTCATTTAGGCCCTTTAATTTTGATCTTTATTAAGTCCGTAACCGTTTCCAACACGACACAGATCTGAACCTAATGGAGGGAAGAATGCGTTGTTTCCGATAAATAGGTCTGAAAGTGGAAATGTGCTGGCTGAAGTCGCCGGCTTAAGTTTAGTTTTAATTTGTAACATTGTAACGGTTATTGAGAGTGTTAATAGGATTCAAGAAACGTATTTAACGTGTATGAAATTCATCGTAAATTAACCTATTCTCTATTAGCCGATCATTTAGTTTAAGTTTGTAGCGTTCATTTTTTACAATACGCCTGCTTTGCATGACGCTAAATTATTTTCCAGGAACAATATTAAAATTTTATATTTACGTGTTTACATGATTACCGATGCGACATTTTTACAATATACGTCCTTGTCTGTGATCTCAAATATCAATTTTTTTTAAGATTTTTTTTTTTGTGATAGATGTAAGATATTTTTGTAATTTATGGCTTTTGAACAGCACGGTTAACGTATCAGTTTTCATATTTTACCTTACCTATTCGTTTATTTCTCTTTATTTTTTAGAATATTCTTGAACTCTTTATTCGAAATTATTAGTGTTCCGTACGGAACACTAATAATTTCACTTCGGTGCCTGTCCGTCACATACACGCGATTTTCTCCGAAACTATTTGACATAGAAAGTTGAAATTTGGCACTAATATAGAAATTGATGACCTCATCAGAGCCGTATAGTTTTGAAAGTTAACTTAAGGGGTTAGTTTTGGGGGGTGAAATCAGAAATGAAAAAAAAAATTATCAGGTCATCGAGTGGGTATCAAATGAAAGCTTGGAAAAACACGAGTTCAAAAATATATATAATGTAATACTTGCGCAAGCTTTTCTTTGTATTATTTTAAAAATTGCAAAAAATCGCTGCCTCCCCCCCTATCTCGAAAAGTATTAAGAAAAAAAATTTTGAAAAAAGTCTAGAATATTCTCCAAAGGGTGTAGATTGAACGAAAATTATCACGAGTGCATTACCTTTAATAATTTATTTGGTATATAAAAAAAAATAAAAATTTGAAGAGTTTTCGGTTTCGGAAAAAAAAAATTGTTGAAAACTCATTTGGGGTGTATTTTGTGAAGTCGTTGATTATTTTATACCTCCGCACAGTGCGAAATTTCTTGAGTTTACCGGAACTTAATTATTTAAACCAGTAAATCAGTTCTATTTGTTGGTTTTTTAAAATTTTTAATAAAAATTAATGTGTTTTATTTAAAGTTTTTCAGTTTATTTGTGTTTTTTATTATAGAACAATAAAAAAAAATATACATTTTGTAACAAGATTTTGAACATCTATTCAGAACGAGACTCACTGCAATCGTCTGAAGACTTGCAATCATTACATGGGTCTGCAAATCTTTCTAACAACTCTAAAACTTCTAGCGTAACTTCACTATGCTTGGTTTTGGGTGCTTTACGAAGACTAGCGATGTACGGATCCGATGAAATAAGCAGTCGATTAAATAAATCCGTATTTGTGTCAATTCGGGATGTTTTTCTAGTAAAAAGTTCGCGATATTTTCTGCAGTCTTTGTTTCTTGCCTCCTGAGCTTCTTCAGAAAATTGTCCGATCGGAAGAATGCAAGAGGCTATAATATCCTTTCCATGACAAAGGACTTTATGCACACTTACGGGCATTGAGTACCAGAAATATTCTTTCAAATACAATTCCAAAGTTTCTCTTGCATATTCGCCGAACTTTTCTGAATCAATTTTAAGACCACAATTTAGACACTCTAACAGCACATGAAAACGCTTGATCAAATCTAAATTAACGCCAGTTATTTCGGAAGACTTTTCGGCATTTCTAAAGAATTTCCTCGCGGTATTACCATCGTTTGTGTTTCCGGTCTGCTGTTTTGACATATCTATAAGCAAGCCAAGCTCCTCTTTGAATTTTTGTTGAATGTATTTTTTCTTCTCTGCAACTTTTTTTTTTATTTTCTGCTCCACGAGCTTGCCATGCCTTAATATCCAGTTTGTACGATATATGTAAAATACATTCCAAAAACCTTATCCATGCATGGAGGGGTGATAGTCCAAGGGATAAAAAGGATTCATTTATATTTTTTTGAGGTATATCGCAGATGTTGTTCATTTCACTAGGTTTAGCCCCACATAAGTAGCATGTTTGTGATGATGCACAGGATGATACAACGTTGCATACTTTACCGTCAATCATACAAAAGATCATATTTGCTGTAACCTGAAATTGCTTGCCATCTACAAGTATAGTGGTTGGAGTAAGTTGAGATATTTGTTCTTTCACTTTGTTTACTTCTGAGGTAATTACACTGACTGTTTCTTTGGCAAAAACGAACTTAATGGGGCGACAGTACCCTGTGGAAGAAGAAGCAGGGTTTTTCCAAATTACTAAATGATTATCACCATTATCATTTACGGAGCACATTTGGATTGATACCATTGATACACTAAACATACTATCATCAGAGCTATGTTTGTCCATATACTTTTGTCGATAATTAACTTGTTCCGTTCCATCACAACCCCACTTTACGATAATATTTAGTGCTTTAACGTTTGATAAAGTTCTAAGAATCCCTTCTAGCTCTGTACAAAGTCTTGCTACGGTATGATTTATAAGCGACTGAACTGATACTTCAGCTGAAACTTCAGTTATTATTATGTCCTTTGGATAGCACAACCTCTTTGCCTCTTTTACAACATAATAAGGTGGATACAAAGTGCAACGGTGATTTTTTGCTTGATCTCGAACAATGTTGTACTGATTTGACGATAAGTTTTCATCAATAAGTAGCGCCAGAGCCTGGTCTGGAGTTAATTTTCGTGGGCTGTTTGAAGAAGACATGCGAGCCTTCTTGATTTTGCTACCCCTTTCGGGAGAACCAGATGCCAGTTCCTTGACGATCGCTGCAGAGTTTCGTTTTCCAGATTGGTATAGCTTTGTTGCAGTTGCTTTGGCTAACTCGTCTTGACTACCGGACTTCAAAAGATGATGCACTTTTCTGTTTTGCACTTTAGGATGACAATCCCTAAATTCTTTTTTAGGTCTGCCTGCATTGGTCCTCCATCCACTAGGCAATGCATCCCTTACAGCATTTGAAAATTTTACGTTATTTTCAAGCCAGCTAGCATTTTTATTCAGAAATGATGCTAAATTTCGACTGGATTCCCTCCACCTTTTTTGTATTTTACCAACCAGCGCACGAAGAGTTGCCTTTAAACTGCAAAGAGCGTCAGATGTTAGCATTGATGAGCCTATTTTTTCCAAAACAAAACCAATGATGGCGTCCGATGTCGGTTCTTCCTTCCACTTTTCGAATATGCAGTTATATGAAATTTACAAAGTCATTCTGGAACATGTTTAATTTAAAAGAAGATCGCAAAATATCGCAGAAGATCTTTTGTGTTTCCAACAGAGGAAAAAAAAAACCTTTCAAATTTTCGCGTTTCAAGCTGGTATTACGTAGTATCACTTTTTAAAGTCTCCACTGAAGTTAAAAATGTAAATTTTACTTACTTCTTAAAAATCACTTTTTTCACGAACAAATCACACACGAGTAAGAAAAGATTTTGCAATTATTTAAATGCCAATAATTGAAAATTCTTTTAGAAAATAAATGAAGAAAAAATCATGACCTACTGACTTGCCGTTTGTATGTACCACTCTATTAACTTAAACAAATCGAATAGCTTTCTGTAGGCAAAAAGTATGATTGAATAAGTAATGCAACTTTCAGGTGCATTTTGCAGTTGTTTCGCAGGGTTAATCCCCAAACTGAGTATGAGGTTTTAGAGGTGGGATATTAACCTACCAAAATAATGAATAATCTTATGCATTTTACGTATTTCAAAAATTGAATAAAGTTCCGCTAAACTTCCTAAATTTCGCACTGTGCTCCGTAACAAAAATTTTTACTTTAAAAGCAATCAACGTACGGAACACTAATTGCCCAAGTCCGAATAGCACTTAGCCGATTTTTTTTATGAATAGAATCCTTTCCTTTAGCAAGGACTGTAATAATTAATTCACGGCATTTCAACTAATTTACATCAAAAAATCACATGTCCACAATTATACTTTATTTCTAACAAAGCATGAACAAAAGTGGTACAAAAAAATCTTCTCACATGTATCTTTCCATGCATATAAACGATTACTGAATGATCCCAATAATCCCCTCGAGAAAAATATCTTAAACCATCAGCATCGACGAAAAAGAATTTTAAAATACATAATCCCCCTATTGTTGACATAATATATAACATAAGAAACATCGAAATATATTTATCTTCTGCTCGAAGCGCCTCTTTTTCATTATATTGCGTTGACGTACTTTTATCAACGTTTTACTTTACATAATTCTATTTTACAGGCAGCAGTTTTCGGTAAAATCGGCGGTGAAAAAGTTTTCTCCAGATTTTTTTTTCTTTGGGAGCATGTTGAATACTGTGAAATTTATGACCGTCTGAATAACGAAAAATTTAGTTGTCAAAAGTACAAGCAGATTGCTCGAATTTTTATAAAAAATTTGATATTCTGTAATATTGCAATTTTTTAACCAATTATATTTAATACTGGCTTGTACGCGTGGATTTGCTCGCTATAATATATATCTTGTAAACTGCTGAAATATGGACTTCTGTTTATTTTCAGTTGCTTTGCAGTAACTATATACACCCCAAATAAGTTTTCAAAAATCAATATATAAGTTTCGGACACAAACTTGTGGTTCTGTCTCTAGTACAACTAATATCTCATATCGTTTGTATACGCCCAATGCTATTCACATAGGTGGATAGACTATTATTAACAGATTCTAAAAAATCTTTCACAATAATTATCTTAGATCCTTGCTATGCATGTGTGTTTATACTTTTATCTATACAGTGAATAACATTTTTTATTAAACAGGATGCGTGCTTGGATACAAGTACGAAACATATATCAAAGTTTATTTCCGACCTTTGTTTTTATATACCAGCTAAATTATCAAAGATAATGCGCTTGTGATAATTTTCGTTCAATCTACATTTTATGGAGAATGATCTTGAAAAAACATATTTTTTCACTTCCGATTTTACCCCCCAAGACTAATCCCGTAAGTCAAAATTTAACATTCAAAACTTCCCAGCTCTGATTAAGCCATCATTACTATATTTGTAACTAATTTCAACGTTCTTTGTCAAATATCTTCAGAGAAAATGACTCGTGACAGACAGACGCACATAGAGTTATTTCAGCGTTTTAGGCGGCGATAAATCGATTTCCTAAAACTTGGCTCAGGTAGAAAAAATTTGCTACTTAACAATGCTGAATAGGCATAGAACAATAGACGACCGGTCTATTGTTCTATGCCTAGTCTCAGTTGGAATTTGATCGTCGCCCTGAGTGTTCGTTTCTCTTCTCGGCATTCGTTACAAAATAGTTATTTAAAAAAGTGATTTTTCTTTTTTGGAGTTTATCTTGAAGACAATTGTGATGGATTTGAATATTACAAGTAAAAGCGCACACAATTGAATATTTTTATGTAAATTTTTTTTTAAATAATTAGCAATGTTTTGAAGATAGAAAATGTTACTAAAAATGGTTGTACGAAAAGCCGTTTTTCGGTATTTACTTCAGGGTGCATCCCAGTGATTTTATTGGTTTCAACAGAAAAAAGAGTATTTGCACTAATCAAATATATCAATATTAGCCATGATTTCCCGTAAAATCGAGGTGATATTTTGTGTTTACATATTTTTTTAACTTGAACAATTTTTATTTTGTTCTAGGATCCGAGGGTACTTCTGGTGCTCAAGTAGTAAGGCATAGACTACTTCTTGATAAAATCCAGGATAAAAACTTGCCAAATTTAAAAAAAAAAATGATATATCTTGAGAGTTATAATTTATCGCAAGACGATATTGTGATTAGCAAAGGAAGGAAGTGAAGCATAAGTTCTCCTATTTGAAGTCACAATTCAAGAAAAAGTAGATAGAAGCGCATAAAAAAGCAGAAGTTTTTCTTAAAAAGAATGACGAATGGTTACAAGAAACATTTGAAATACCTAGGGTAAAACGCCGTTTTACTGGTCAAACCAAAAAAGTTATTTGAAGAATTAAGTGAGATGAGCAATCGTAGAAAAATAGAAGAAGTACGCAGTGCTGTAGATAAAGAATTGATAATGCGTGCTGCTCAAACATCCCTTGAAATTTCTAGAGAGAGAATTGCATTGCATTGCTAAAAGACATAACTAACTCTCCCCAAACAACCGAAGCATACCAGGAAGCATACAAAATGTCAAAGCAGCATGAAAAACAGTCACAACTAAATCCAGTAGCCGCCCTCTCAATCAAGCTGACCTTTCAAGGAAAGAGTATGACATAATAAAGAATAGTAACAAGAAGTATTATCCGAGTTACACCGTGTTACAGCAGGCAAAAAGAACTTGTTATTCGGCGAAAGAGGCTTATCGGGTAACTGAAACCTATGCTGAAATTAAGCTTTATTGAATCTCATGGCTAAACGTTTGGCCACAAAAATGCGGATGTGACGGACTGTAACAAGCACAATTTGCGCAAAAAATGCAAGAAGATGCAATTGACAGTAACATTTTTCAAAGTTGCTTTGTTCTACTACAATTGATTTGTGGGACAAACAAGAAAGTTATTTGGCAGAATCCAACTTCTTTTTCGCCACGATACTGTCCGCCAGTGAGGATTAGATTTGTTAAAGAAACAGTGAATATTACAAATTCTAAAATTACTTACATAGAAAATGCAATAAACGCTTTCGTAAACAGCGAATTGGTACAAGGAGACATCTCTTTTTATAATATGACTTAGGTGTCTGTCCGTCTGTCTGTATGTCCGTCTGTCACACCCGATTTTCTCCGAAACTATTAGTCATAGAAAGTTGAAATTTGGTAATAATATAGGAATTGATGGCCTCATCAGAGCCATGTAGTTTTGAAAGTTAAATTTTGACTTAAGGGGTTAGTTTTGGGGGGGTGAAATCGGAAATGAAAAAAAAATTTTTTACTGGGTCATCGAGTGTGGTGTCAAATAAAAGCTTGTGAAAACACGAGTAAAAAATATATACATAATGTAATACTTGCGCGCACTTTTCTTTGTATTATTTTTAAAATCGCGAAAAATCGCTGTCCACCCGCCTTATCTCGAAAAGTATTTATCAAAAAATTTTGAAAAAATTCTGGAATATTCTCCACGGGGTGTAGATTGAACGAAAATTATCACGAGTGCATTACCTTTAATAATCAGTTTTATCTGGTATATTTTAAAAAAACACTAAATTTCAAGGTCATCAGTTTTCAGTAAAGATTGGAAACAAACTTTGTTGAAAACTCATTTCCACGGGGTGTGTTTTATGAAGTCACTGATCAGTTTTTTATACCTTCGTAACAAAATTTTTTATTTTAAAAGCAATCAACGTACGGAACACTAATTGCGCAAGTTCAACTTGCACCTGACCGGTTATTTCATATAATGACGCTAATTATGGTCGATGCAAAAGTATGTAATACTGCTACTTCAACAATGAGATGCTACATTTGTGGTGCTAGTTTAAAGCAGCTTGAAGACCTCGATGTAAAAAATAACGTCGACACAGATGCATTACAGTTTGGCCTACCTGTATTGCACGCCAGGATCCGATTATTCCAAAGTATTCTGCATTTGTCATACAAGCAAGCTTCCTGTGCAAAAGTGGCAGCTAAGATCGGGCAGTGACAAAGAAATTGTCAAGCAAAAACAGACCGAATTACAGGCAAAATTCAGAGAGCAAACTGGCTTAATTATAGATGTGTCAAAAGCTCGATTTGGTAACACCAATGATGGCAGTATAAATAGAAGCTGTTTTGCCAATTCAGAGGTGGTCGCTGAAATTGCCGGTGTCGACTTCAACCTCATAATCGAATGGTCATAAAGTCAACTTGAAAAAACTTGCAGAAAATGGATATGAGATCGCTAAAATTTATGTGGAGTTGTATCCCTGGCATCCCATGACTCCCACGATGCACAAAATATTAATTCACGGTGTAACAGTAATGGAAAAGGCACTTTGGCCCATTGAATTACTATGGGAAGAGGCAGCAGAGGCGCGAAACAAGCACTTTCACCTGTATCGGTGAAATTTTGCTAGAAAATTCTCAAGACAAGAATGCAATTTAGATGACCTCAACAGATTATTGCTCAGCTTAGATCCCTTAACATATAGTATAAGGTCAAAATCCAAACAGATTTATGTCGTTTAGTAAAGAAGCAATACAAATGATGGCTTCTGTTGAATCCAGTATCAACGACGAAAGTTCCGAAGAAGAGAAATCCACGTAGGAATTTGCAGAGGAAGCCGAGGAATGGAACTCGAAAGCGGGCGAAGAGACGTGGATAATTATTTTTGTAATTATTGTTTAAGTCAACATTTTTTTTTCTCAATATACTGTTTTTTTTATACATTAAAATGTATTTTTCTTCAAAATAAGCATTCCAAAAAGCTTTCACTATATTTAGAAATAAGATCTGATTTACAATATCTAAAAACAAAAAAATAATTTTGGCCTCATAAACGCTGAAATATCCCTATGTGAGACGGACGGACGGATTATTTGAATCGGATTTATACATAATCTTCAATCAGCTCATTCCCATCATTCTCATCTAGATCTTGCGAGGGTATTTCTGCAGTATCTTAGCAATTCGCACAATTCAAACCATTACAATGTTTGCATCGAAGTCTAACTTTTTTGCACGAATAACCTTTTATGCTCGTGCCAGTATGAATCCGATTTAGATAATCAATCGGATGGTTTTGAGTATAGCAGAAAACAAGGTCGAGCACACAGAACACGAATATTTTTTTTTAATTATAAATATTGTATCTGTGATAATTTTAGTAAATGTATTAATAGTTTGTCAATAAAAGTTTCTGTTATCTAAATCATAACTTTATTGTAAAATAGGTAGTGTTTCTTTTAGAATCACTTTTCCATGTTATATTTAAGATAAAATATTGAACAGAAATAAAGAGAATGAATCTGACCTTTTCTAGAGCCAAAACGAGAATAATTGATTTTTCGTAGCGAAAAAATTTTAAAATAAGACAGTTTTTTTGGATATTTTTTATTTTTTCTTCTAACCCTATTGAAGAGCATAAAATTTCGGATATTTAAAAAAAAAGCTTCCGACGAACTTTTGCCCACAAGAAAAATCTATAATAAAATTTGGACTAAAATGCGAATTTTGCACAATCCTCTTAATATTTTTTAATAAAATTTTACAGACTTTTTGATTAATATAAAAACTGTTTTTTCTATAATTTGAAGCCTTAATATTGAATTGAACGGAAGTTACTCGTAAACAAATATTTTTCAATATGCTGTAGTAAATACTTTTTTTTAGGTTAGTTCAGGTTAGTTCAGGTTAATATTCTTTAATGCAATCTACGCAGTTTTTTAGGCAATTTTATGGCAAGTAAAATGATTTTTTTTTATTGGGTAACAACGAACAGAAGCTGAAATCTTTAAGAAATAGTGAGTCGAAAGAATTAAAATGTGAAAAAATGCACTACAAGACCTTGCGGTCAAAATTAGGCTGAGAAAACTCGCTTACATTATGTTAGCACTGTTTTCAAGCAGTTAAATCGATTTCCAAGCAGTACCCAAAAATCATGAAAATTTTACGTCATTTGCCTCCACTATATTATGAAAAAGGCAAATTTAATATACGTTTTTTTCGAGGAAGTACTTGGTAAATCACTTTACTGATTTTTTGAATTCATATTTATTTAAAGAAACTGGAAGTTAACAACCAACAATTTTACACTTCTGAAATCGGATTGAAAAGAGATTTTCCAAAATATTAGTTGGCTTTGTCAAATTTGAAAAGTAAATTTTTTTTAGCACGATTTTTGGCTTTATTATAACAGATTATATTTAGAAATTAAAGATTTTTTAAAATATTCTAAATGGGAAAATTGTAAATCGAACAAGTTCAGTTACGATTTTATTATACCTGGGTCGCATTTTAAGTTTTTACAAACGACCACTAGACGGCGCTATTGAGATGTGATATTACAATTCTAAATTTGACATTTTTTATTGTTAAAATAGTGGCCGCTCAAAAATTGACCGAGTAGTTTGTTTACAGTGAGCATTTAAAAAAAAATAGTTTTCTGAACAAATGAAAATTTCATGTGAAGGTTTTCATTGGAAAATTTCTTACGATTTTAGTAAACGCCTAACTCAATAACAATGCCTAGAATCGCTTCGTTTAACTTTTGGTAATGAATCACCATCAGAAAAGACTGTTTACAATTAGATTGCAGAATTTCGTCTTGGTCATGCTTCCGTCAGCGATGAATTTCGTGAAGGTCGACCAAAATCACTTGTTATTCCAAAAAACATCGATACTATGCGCAACGTGATTGAAAAGGATAGGCATGTGACTTACCGTGAGATAGAGGCCTATGGAAAACTGCAGTATATTCAATAATTTTGCATGAACATTTAGCTGTAAAAAAGATCTGTTCCCGATGGATTCCGCACAATTTGATCGAAACTCAAAAACGGGCTTGTGACAATTGATGTAAGGAAATGCTCAAGAAATTTGACCGAGGTCAGCTAAAATTCGTATACAATATCGTAGCAGGAGACGAAACTTGAATATATTCGTACGAGCCGGAAACTAAGCAACAATCAACTGTTTGGGTGTTCCAAGATGAACCGAATCCAATAAAAGTGGTTCGTTTGCGAAGCATACTGGACATGTTGCAACTATTGCTTTAGATGATTGAAGAATGCTGAATGGTATACAACAATTTGTTTGCCAGAAGTCATCAATGAAATCAGGAAAAACAATCGAAAACGTTTCATCGTTCTTCATCTTGACCAGTACGTCAAACAATTAATTATTTGACGGAGAAAAATATTGAATTACTGTCTCATTGCCCGTATTCAATCGATTTATTGCCTAACGACTTCTTTTTATCCCAGAATGTCAAAAAAAGGCGTGGATAGTGATTTTTATCACCTCAAGAAGTTGTTGAGTCCTTCCAAAACCATACCAATACCAACTTCTGAGTGCGTTCGAACGCATGCAAAAGTGTATAAATCTTAAGGGCAATATTTTGAGAACTAATAAAATGATTTGTACCAAAATTTTTTGTTTCTTTCATTGTTTTCGTAAAAACTTAAAAGGTAGCCCCCGTATGTATTGATGTATAGACAGGTATAGTCTCAAGACACCTGAGTATGTAATTTGCATTTACCCGTCTGTTCTTACCACAAAAGATAATTGTCGTTTGAAAATTTGATGGCTAATAAATGGAGCGGAGACGGCGACGACGGCGCTAGGTGTCCCGTAGAGACGGCGCATTCAAAATAAATCCTGGATATTTCA
This sequence comes from Pachyrhynchus sulphureomaculatus, assembly GCA_019049505.1. Classification (NCBI taxonomy): domain Eukaryota; kingdom Metazoa; phylum Arthropoda; class Insecta; order Coleoptera; family Curculionidae; genus Pachyrhynchus; species Pachyrhynchus sulphureomaculatus. The sequence goes on along the minus strand of CM032447.1, from coordinate 226,653,012 downwards.
CCGATGGGCCTTATTTGCATGAATTATTTCTCCGTTATAATGACCGGGTGTTTATTGTTATTACCTTGCGATCAGAGGTGTATCCATATAGGAACATTTTGTAGAATAATATTTTAAGGAATATTGTGATAATATAAAAGAGCTAAAAAGGATAAGACGAAAGTAGGAGAAATAATTAACTGACAAACTTTTATTGATAGATGTTGGAAATTTTGAAGACCTGCCACGTTTCAGAAAAAGTCCAGAAGATAACTTTGTACATACATGCGATACATACAAAATAAAATTCTCTCCTTTAAACAATTTGCCTCTATTAAATTTTCTGAAAGCATTTCTTTAATTATGGATCTCTCTCTTAAAAAGCTTAAGAGAGGTTGTACGTTGGGTAGGAAGGGTGGGCGATTGTGCCTGTTTGTGCAATACAGCCTCTTGGCATATTGTGCTCCCCTCTCGTGGTTACATGAGCGTCGCCCTTTTAAGAGGGTTTATTAACTTCCTTCCAAGCCTTTCATGTGGGAATTTATCACCATGATGTAGATCTGCAAACAGTTTATGTCTGTTCCGAGTTAAAGCCACACATTCATATAGAATGTGCCTACAGGTTTCTTCCTCTTCACCACATAGTCTGTATGTGGATACCCATTTTTTGTAAATGTTTTCAAGTTTGATCTGGGCTCTTCCGCAAAGGGCGTTAGTTGTTAGTTTCTTTAAGAGGCCGCTAATGAAGTTTGTCGCGTGTCTTTGGCTAGAAGTAGATTGTTGTTTTTTACCACCTGTTTTGGTATATCAGACACCACTTCTGGACTCCTGTATGATATTGTGGCTATAAATCTTACTGCTTTTTCATTACCTTTTATCCCTGAATTTTAATCCTGTTTTTCTTAGAGGATGGTTTCAACAGTTTACGTTAACACTTCTTCGTTAGAGCAGTCTATCTGAGAAAATATAGATTTGCTTTAATTTACGAGGGCTGCCTTTTGCGATTTTGCATAAACATTTAGCTGTGAAAAAGGTCTGTTCGCAATGGATTCCGCATAATTTGACCGAAATTCAAAAACAGGCTCGTGTCAATTGGTATCAGGGAATTGCTCAAAAAATTCGACCGAGAACTTGCAAAAATATGTTCCAAGATGAGCCGAATCCAACAAAAGTGGTTCGCGAAGCACTTCCAAGAAAATGATCACTTGTTTCTTTGGTTATATTGGAAATGTTGCAACCATTGCTTTAGAGCAAGGCTGCTCAACCTTTTTAACAGTCGGGCCAAATGGACGATTCAAAAATCTCTGGCGGGCCATTGATGGTTCCTATTTTTGTTACTTTTAATAACCAATGCGGTTAAAAGTCTTGTGCAACAAAAAAATCATATGTTCGGAATAATGATTGTCGTATAATTAAAATAATAAAACAAATAGCATCTTCTGCCAAATAAAGAAACAATATTATTTGTAACAAAAATCTAAATCTAAATAAAATCTACAATCAATATGATTTCTGACATTGTTTCTGTTTTATTAATTTTCCTACGTTAGGCGTCAGATCAGATGTTGACAGTAACAACAAGTCAGAAATATCTTACAAAATTAAGATTTAAAAAAACCTTTTCAGAAACATATATTGATCCGAAGCTACTTAAGAACTGAAAGGCCACGTCAGTGATTGTAGGAAAGTCTTCTTTTGGTACCAATTTCCAGAAATCTGCAAAATCTTCTGAAGAATTTTGTGACTTTGAAGATACTCTTTCTGCGGAAAGGTTTTTTAGCGCAGAATGATTTTGCAGTTAAGTGAGTTCCAACTGAATATTGAATGGATAACTGATTATTTCAGTCAAACTGACTTTGAAAGGATTCACAAGAATTTGTATATTTTGATTTTTACTTTCAAAGTCCTGGAATCTGCTCTCAAACGACTGCAATAAGCATCTAATTTTAGATTCGTACTTAGAATAATTTTTAGTGGTGATATTGAGCTTCTCGTTCAAATCTTTGAGTATGGGAAAAAGCTCAATATTTTCTTTGGCTAAATTAATTTAAAACAGATTTCATTGAGCTTTGAATTCCCTTATCAAAGTTAGCATAGTTGGAAGTGAATAATCTTTTCCTTGCAATTTGAGATTTAAAATATTGAGGTAATTCGTAATGTCAACAAGAAATGCAAGATCACTTAACCAGGATTTATTCTTCAGTAAATCAGTTTCCAAAGGTAACGCCACTTTTTCCTCTAAAAATTCCAACACTTGCTATCTCAAGTTAAAGAAATGTTTCAACGTGTTGCCCCTTGAAAGCCATCGCACAGCGCAGTATAGTTGTAACTCTCCATATTCGCTGATTTCTTCTTCAAATAAAACTGTAAATTGACGTTTGTGAAGAGCTTTTGCTCGTATGTAATTTATGCAGCGTACTACCCGGTCCATAATATCATCACACACAACGCTTCCTGGTAGCTGATGCAATGATACGAAAATAATGTTCGACCCAAGTAATTTTGTAACAAAGCTACGCAACCATTGTTTTTCCCAGCCATTGCAGGTGCACCATCAGTACAAATAGATATCATTTTGTCCTATCATAAAGCCTTTTTTTCAAAGCATTCCTTAATTTTCGTAAAAATGTCTATTCCTTGGGTTGTAGTTTCCAGCTGACAGAGTTCTAGTAAATCTTGAAAGACATTCCAATGTTCATCAACACACCGCACAAAAATAGCCAACTGAGACCTACTCGTTAAATTGCAAGTTTCATCGAACGCCAACGAAAAGTGTTTGCACTTTGCTACGATCTCTTGGATCTGACCGCTGATATCAACAGACATCTCCTCCACCCGTCTCGTAACAGTGTGCCGTGAAAATGAAAGATTGTCGGCTTTAGCTTTGACGTTTTAATCATCACAATTTTGTGCAAAGATTGTCAAAGCTTCTTTAACAATTTCTCCATCAGAAAAAGTTTTTTCTTTTTCGCTAAAAGCAAAAAAATCTCGTAAGATGTTCTGATCATGGATTCAAGCTTGTCGTGCCTTTTAACGAAAATATGCTGTTGGTTGAATAGTTCCAGTTCCTTTTTCTTTAAAAAACTTTCCCTGATGGCACTAGCAACAGGGCATTCTTTTCCAAAATTATTATGATTCTGCTTATAATGCCTTTCTAAATTATATTTTTTTTGCAGCAGCTACTGTAGTGTAGCAAAGTAAACATATGGGTTTTTGCGCCTTGTTTTCAATAAAACAATATTTGTTTTTGTTTGTTTGTTTTTGTTGGGCAGGGCGCATCGACAGCTAAGATCATTTAGCGCCCACTAGAGTTAGTTTGGTATAAATAGATTAGACTATGAAGTTGAATTCTTTTAAGTAATTGGTTATCTTTTCTTTAAGTGGGACAAAAGATTTTATGAGGATGGTGATGTTGGATGGGATGCCGTGGATGTCTCTCAAGTTTTGATGTTGAATGGATTCGATTAGATGTAACACTGATAAGGGGGAGTCACATTTAGGACAGAGTGGAGGGGGATCTCTCTTTAATAGGTGTACATGTGTGGAGTAGGTGTGTCCCAATGCCAGTCTTCTCATTATTACATTATGTCTTCGGTTCAATTCTGTGGAGTTAAGGGGAGGAAATACATTGGTTTTGATGGACCATAATTTGTTGTTGGGGTCTTCCAAGTCCCATTTGAGTTGGAAGAGAGAGCTGTGTAGGTGTTTTATGAAGATGTTAAAATCAGAGTAGTGATTCTCTCCCATGTTCATACTGCCCCTTTCTATGGCAAGTTTAGCAAGATAATCCGCTCTGTCGTTATGAGGGTTGCCTATGTGACTGGGCAACCAAAGCAAGGATATGGTACGTTTCTTCAAGGTGGCCGTGTACATCAAATCCAGAATTTGCCTGATATAGTTGAAATTGAGATTTCTAGAATTGATGGCTTTGAGAGCGCTTAGGGAATCAGAAATTATGAGAGTTGGATGTTAGATGTTTGCTTGGAGGGAATATCTGATAGCCTCCTTTATTGCCAACAATTCTGCGGAGAAAATAGAAATATGTTTAGGTAATTTAAACATTTGAACGATATTATCAAAAAAGAAGGCAGCCCCAACTCCCTTTTCTGTCTTTGATCCATCTGTGAAGAAAAGTAAATGATTGGGATAGATATTGGATAGTCTGTCGAGAAAGAGCTTGTTAAAGAATATATTTGAATGTTCTGATTTTTTATAGGAATGCAAAGTTAGGTCAATGTTGGGGAGAGGGGAGAGCCAGGGAGGAAAGGTGGTTAGGAGGGGGTAGTTGTAATAAGGGGGGGAGATATTGTGCTGGATGAGTAATTTGTTGATTCTGTGGGGAATAGAATCAGTGGGGAATGTAATGTTTGGTCTGTGGACATTGACCAGGTTGAGTGAGGATCTGGTATGAGGTCGATGTAGGGAAGTTGAGTAAAATTTTAACAGTGAGAGTTGGCGAGATAGTTGGAGTGACTGAGTGGATGCGATGCACTGTAAGCTAGTGATTGGGGTGGTTCGGAATGCGCCTGTGGCCAGTCGGAGACAGCAATTTTGTATAGTTTCAAGAGGCTTCTTGACATGAGGGCTTGCGGAGTCATAGATGAAGTTGCCGTAGTTGATTCTGGAAAGGATAAGAGACTTGTATAGATGAGAGAGAGAATGAAAGTCTGCGCCCCAGGTCGCGCCAGAGAGCATTCGAATGAGATTGATGTCAGAGAAAGATTTGGTTTTAAGGGATTCTATGTGAGGTTTCCAGGTGAGTCTATAATCGAATATTAGGCCTAGGATTTTTAGTTGGTCTGCTGAGGGGATGGAGATGTTTGCAATGGTTAGCGGATTCATTCTAGGACAGCATTTCTTCTTGCAGAAATGAACGGATGAAGATTTATGAGGGGAGAAAATATAGCCGTGTTTGGTTGCCCAGGCGGATAGTGAGTTAACGGAGCGTTGCATCAATCTGGTGCAATCTGAAGAGGAAGGAGAGGAGGTGTACATGAGGATATCATCAGCGAATATTTTGTATTTTATGTTGGGGGCAATGTGTTCTGAGAGTGTACTAAGGGCGATGTTAAAAAGGGTGGGGCTGAGTACAGAGCCTTGTGGGACTCCCAGAGAGGTAGTGAATGGAATGGAAATAATACCGTTGGCTTTGACTCTGAATGTTCTGGATTGAAGAAAGTTGATTAAAAATTTAGGTAGGGCCCCTCTGAGACCCGCTGAAAACAACTGAGCAATGATAATGTTTTTATTGGTTATGTCGAATGCTGAAGAGAGATCCAAGGAGATTAAAAGGGTGTGATTATTGTTAGAAAAGGAACGTCTGATGTCAGTTTCTAATGATGCGAGGTGGTCCATTGCGGAACGGTGTTTCCGAAAGCCATATTGAAGTGGGGACAAAAGTTCTTTGGTTTCGATTATCCAGGTCAGGCGAGCTAATACCATGCGTTCGAACAGTTTACAAAGATGGTTCGTTAGTGATATAGGGCGGTAGCTACTCAAAGATGTTCTGGGTTTGCCTGGTTTATGGATGGGGATTATTGTTGAGAGTAACCAGGAAGAAGGGAATTTAGCCTGTAACCATATGTGATTGTAAAATGTGAGTAGAGAGAGAAGCATATCATAAGGGAGATGTTTGATCATGTCCGGATGAATGTTGTCTGGTCCTGGGGCAGAACGTTTCATGTTGTTTAAGGCTTCCTGGAGTTCTTGAAAAGAGAAAGGGGAATTGTATGGAAGAGATTGGTTGGTGTTAAAATCATTGATGTTGATGGGGGTAGAATGAGAAAGTTGAGTAGATTTGGTGTGGAAGTAGGAGGCTAGTCCATTGGAAATCTCAGAATGGTCAGTGGTAAAAGAATTATTGATGGAAATAGTGGGAATGCGATTACACGGAGAACCCTTCATTCTTTTGACCGCAGTCCATAGATCGGCAGATGTAATTGGGGATTTAATATTGGAGACAAATTTGTTCCAGGATTCAGTTTTGGCTAATTTGACAATTCTCCTTGCTCTGGCCCTCATTTTTTTATAGGTTACAAAATTTGCAGAAGAGGGGTGATGTTTGAATGCGTTTAAGGCTTTTTTTCCTGTCTTTGAGGGCATTTGCACATTCTTCAGACCACCAGGGTACAGGGGGTCTGTTGTGATTCAGGACTAGTTTTGGGATAGATTTGTGGGCAGAGGAAAGGATTGAATCGATGTAACTTCGCAAAAAATCGTTGATATCTGTTATGGGAAGAGGGGGGGGAATGACGAGGGAAGAAAAGGAGTCCCAATTTGCTTTAGACAGGTTCCATTTGATGAGGTTATCATTGTTTTCTAGAGATTTAGGAGGGTCGGGGTTAGGGTGTCGGATTATTACAGGGAAATGATCGCTGCCATATGTGTCTGAGGCTATGTCCCATTCCAAGAGAGACGACAGACATGGACTACACAGGGCTAGATCCAAGGTGGAGAAGGAGCCTGAGGAAGAACTTATGAAGGTGGGGGTATCATGGTTTAGTAAAATGAGGTTGTGAGTTATGATTAGATCCTCGACTATTCCGCCTCTGGGGGAGATCGTATTGGAGCCCCATATGGGGTTGTGTGCATTGAAGTCTCCCAGCAGCAAGATCGGCGGAGGGAGCTTATGAACTAGGTCAGAGAGAGTGTTGAGGGTTATAGGAATGGATGGGGGCAAATAAAGATTGCATATAGTAAGATGGGAAGGAAGAGTTACCCTGATCGCAATCGTTTCCAAAGGAGATTCCAGGGGGATCTGTGTGAAGTCAAGAGAGGAGTGGACATATAGTGCCACCCCTCCAGATGCTTTGTTGTTGCCGTCTCTGCATTTGTGAACAGCATTGTAGTGTTTGAGTTTTGTTTGGGAACTGGGTTTAAAGTTTGTTTCTTGAAATGCCATTATTAATGGCTTGAATTGTTTGGTTAGGATTGAGAGGTCCTCTTTCCTTTGTGAAAACCCATTCATATTCCATTGTAAAATGGAGAAGAGTGTAGTTGATGAAGAATTCATTTTTTTTTTTTTTTTTTTTTTTTTTTTATTTAGTTTTGGAAGATTGAGAGGAATCTGAATCCATGATGCAGTCTGTTAGGTTTATATCCAAGATGGACTCATTGGAACTGTTCGGCGAGGGTTTAGCCGAACGAGATTGATGTGTTTTCTTGTTGTAAGGTTTTAGGGAGGAGTTGGTGGGGCGGTTGTGATAGAGTTTGGAGTGGGGGGGGATTGGAGGATGTCTGGGAATGGGTAGAAGGCTGGGAAAGGGTGGTGGAAGGAGGTTTAGAGTTGTGAAGTTTTTTGATTTCAGGAGGGGGGGGGGAGAGGGGGGAGGGGAGGGAGGAATAGGATGGGGGAGAGGTTTTTTTTGGGATGGTCAGGGGAAGGGGAAGGTGGTAGTGTGGCAAGGTCACACTGTGTGGAGGCATTCGCCATTTTGGGTCTAGAGCCCTTGGTTATGGTGCTAAAAAGTGAAGTCTGAAGGGGGTGAAGGGCCAAATACTTTCGCTTGGCTTCAAAGTAGTTGATCTTTTCCGTAGTTTTGATTTTCATGATTTCAAATTCTGTTTTGTATTTAGAGCATCCCCTGTATCTTGGTGAATGTGATTCTTCGCAGTTTATACACTTGGGAGTTTTAGAACATTGAGCTTCAAGATGTAGATTATGTCCACAAGAAGAGCATAAGGGGTCAAATGTGCATTTGGCTGCCGTGTGTCCGAATCTTTGGCAGGCAAAGCATCTCATCGGCTGCGGAAAATAGGGTCTGACCCGAATGGAGTACCAACCCGCATGTATCCTGGTTGGCAGTTGGTGTAATTTGAAAGTTAAGACGAAGTTGTAGGATGGCTTGTTGATTTCTTTTCTTTGTGGGATACGATAGATATCTGCTACTCCCTGTTCCTTCAAGTTCTCCAAGATTTCCTCATCGGAGCAATGTTGAAGGTCACGGCAAGTGATGACTCCCTTTATGACGTTGAGTGTCTTGTGTGCAGCAGAGATTACGTCAAAATCATGGAGTTTTGTTAGGTTTTTGGCGATAATGGATTGTTTTTCATTTTCTACTTCGATTAAGATGGATCCATCTGCGATTTTTCTTGTGTCCTTCAAGGTACCAAAAGTTGCCTGTAGAGCTTTATGTAGTAAAAAGGGTGATGTATTTGCAAATGAGCCATTCTCTCTAGTAATTTTGTAGAATCTGTCATAGATATTGGGTAGAGGTAAGTTTGGATTAGTATCTATTCTCGGTCTTTTTTGACCGGTAATTGGGGGGTAATTAATTGGGTTGAGGTTAAAATTCATTGTGTTCCCACGAGAATCCTGAGAAATATTCTGGTCCGCCCCAGCAGAGCTCGGTTACTGGGGTAAGGCTAATTTCAACGGAGGTTGCCCGGTATCCGAGGGAACCGTTTGCGACCCTTCTAAGCGCAGGGTCATGCATCTCCTCGCCACGGTCTCTAACAGCTTGAGATTGCGCTATAAACTTAAGCGACAGGACAGACAAAGGGGATTGAACCATACGACACAAAGAAACTTGGGTACCTCGGGGTCGTCGCTCCCCATAATAGAGCAGTAAAACTACCCTAGCCCCTGAGGGGAATTCTCATATGTAAAAAGGCTACGTTGGAATGATTCGAATATTCCTTTATTAAATCTAATGCTTCTTCAAGTAGTGCTTTACTTTCTGATAATAAATGTTCAGCAAGTAATATTTTTGCTTTCTCGTATATAATCGATGCTTTCATCTATATTATTTTTAAATATTCCTTTTAGTCTTTATTATGGTTGGCCAGAATGTCTTCAATTTTGGTGAGAATAATTGTTAACTGCTTGTGCAAAGGATTTTGCATTTCGTCACTAGCATTTTCATGCATTTGTCCTAATTTGTAAGACACCGAATGCCTTTTTAGATCATTAAAACATTCTTGTAAGTCATTGGATAAAACTGATTCTGTAAATTCGACTATTTTTGTGATTTTAAATTTACTGAAAATTATGTTGAGTAACCTGTCACTGTCACCAGGTAAGTTTCAAAACAATATTTATTTTCACATTCATCATGAAAAAACACGGTAGGAGTCTGTCGATTTTGACGTACTTGGTTTGCTGTGTGCCATACTCCAACATCATTTATTTACTTTAGTTCCTGAACACCTAATGTGAAAACTTAACTTAGCTAATAATGAATAGCATACCTTTGAACGTCAAAGTAAACACTTTCTATTGTTTTAAGAAAGTGACTAGGTATGTTCAATGTTAGGTGCAGTAAATAGGCGCGCGCTCTCGCTCGTTTGAGAACCGATCGGTTCTCGAAGCACAAAGGGACTGTGACCTTGCGAGCGGGAGAGCCAATCGCATGACCGCGCGCATCACTTGTTCTTTCCGGGGCGCACACTTTTTCAAATTGACGAAAATTTACAAACTTGCTTACGCGGGCCATTTAAAATTCGGCCACCGTGTGGCCCGCGGGCCTAGGGTTGAGCAGCCTTGCTTTAGAGAACCGAAGAACAGTTAATGCTGAATGAGACACAATAATTTGTCTGCCAGAAGTCATCGATGATATCAGGAAAAACAACCGAAAAAGTCGCATTATTCTTCATCATGATGATACCAACTCTCACACAGCATGTTAAATAATTAATTATTTGGCGGAGAAAAACATCGAATTAAAGTCTCATTGTCCGTGTTCAAATGCGTGGTACCATGTTTTTAAGGTACCAATTTCGGAGTGGAAAAAATGTGTCCAGAATTGGTTCGAACGCATGCAAAAGTGTATAGATCTTAAAGGCGAAATAATAAACAGTTTTTTACCAAAAAATTTTTTTCTTTCATCGTTTTTATAAAAACTTATAAGGTAGCTCTTGTATTATCCAAAAGATATTCTAGATGAAACTATCCCTTAGAATAACTGTCGAGAATTCCAAAAATGTCAACGGTATACTATATACAATTTACCTATTGGAATACACGACGGTCTAAATATTCCCAAGTCTGGAAATTTCTTGCATAATAGTAAAAAATGGACAAATTAACGTGCTAGGTAATAATGTGATGAATTCTTATTATCGTATCTACGCCCATGTTGTTTAAGAGTGTGTATTAATGCCGTGAAACCACGAATGACCTAGCTTAGCCATTTGTATTATCGGACAATGGATTTCTGCACCACAAGGTAATTTTAATTATTTATAGTTCCGAGCAGCCCTATCTATTATTATCGTTATTACGTGAATAGAAACAGTCTGTAGTTATGTTTCTTAAAAATAGAGTAATTTTTCAATAGTTTAAGACACATTTATATCACTTATTTTATTATTATTATAGAATAATGTTTCGTCCATTGTATTGAGCTTTATCAGATTATATTTTTATTTTTGGATTATCTACAAATTAAAAGATGTTGAAATTATATAAAATTATATTTTATTAACACAGCACTTAATAAAAAACAATATATTTTATTTATTAAAATTTGGACCTAAAAATAGGCTTATGAACTTTAAAAATATCTAGCCGTACTAAAAAAGAAAAAGAGAAATTGTTTATGTTTTAAAGCTGTTCCCTTTTACTGGTACAATTGATAAACAATGTTAAATTGGAAAAACTAACCGGCCAAGTGCAAATCAGACTTGCGCAATTGGTGTTCTGTACGTTGATTGCTTTTGAAATAAAAACATTTGTTATAGAGGTATATGATCAATGACTTCACAAAATACACCCCCAATGAGTTTTCAGTTTTTTTTTTCGGATTTTACTGAAAATTGATAACCTTGAAATTTTTGTTTTTTTATATACCAGATAAATTATTAAGGTAATGCTCTCGTGATAATTTTCATGCAACCTACGTCCTATGGAGAATATTCCAGAATTTTTTAAAAATTTTTTGATCAGTACTTTTCGAAATAAGGGGAGGGACGGCGAATTTTTCACAATTTTTTAAAAATAATACAAAGAAAAGTGTGCGCAAGTATTACATTGTATATATTTTTGAATTCGTGTTTTTACAAGCTTTCTCTAGAAACGAAACGTTTCGCTTGCATAATGAAAAGTATTACTATTTTTTCGTTAATTATTGCAAATTGTTAATGCAAAAAGTGTTTTATTGATGTTGGTAAAGTTTAGTGACAATTGGTTTTTATGACAGTTTGCTATAATGAAACTAAAATTATAAATAAAGAAATAAATTACTTCAAGTTATCTATAAAATAATGATTAAAAAATCATACTGTAAACGACATAGTTACCATAAGGGGATGTAGTCATGTATATATACATATATATATATATATATATATATATATATATATATATATATATATATATATATATATATACATATATATATATATATATATCTATATATATATATATATATATATATATATATATATATATATATATATATATATATATATATATATATATATATATATATACCAGGTGTACAAATATGAAATGCGGATTTCAGACAACAGATGGTGCACCAAGGCAGTTCAGCCTATAAAGATTTGACACTGAGCCATTTTGTTGTGTTATCAACAGTGTCAGAAGCGCACGAATGATAAATTGGAAAAGTGTGTGCATAGTGTTGTTGTGTTCAATATGTCGAAATTTATACCGAACAAAGAGCATTCGCGGAGAGCATTAATTTTTTGTTTTCATTTGAAGAAAACTGCTGTTGAATCATACCGATTACTTCGAGAAGCTTATGGTGAACATGTTCCATCGCAAGATAAGTGTGAACGATGGTTTCGGCGTTTCAAAAGTGGTGACTTCGATGTTGCAGACAAGGAACGTGGAAAACCGCCAAAAAACTAAGAAGAAGTGGAATTGCAAGCATTGTTGAACGAAGATGATTCGCAAATACAAAAACAACTCGCTGAGCAATTGAGCATTAGTCAATAAGCTGTTTCCAATCGGCTACGAGAGATGGGAAAGATTCAGAAGACCGGTAGATGGGTACCACATGAGTTGAACGACAGGCAAATGGAAAAGCGCAAAAACACATGTGACATTTTGCTCGCTCAGTACAAAAGGAAGTCGTTTTTGCATCGTACAGTAGGGGATGAAAAGTGGTTTTATTTTGAGGATCTCAAGTGCTAAAAATCATGAGTAGACCCAGGCACACCATCCACATCGACCGCAAGACCGAATCGCTTTGGCAGAAAGACGATGCTCTGTGTTTGGTGGGACCAGAGGGGCTTGGTCTATTATGAGCTGTTAAAATCTGGGGAAACGGTTAATACTAAACGTTACCAACAACAATGGACAGATTTGAACCGTTCGCTGCTTGAAAAAAGGCCAGAATACCGAAAGAGGCAACACAAAGTCATTTTTCTTCATGACAATGCTCCATCACATACGGCAAACCCAGTTCGCGACACGTTGGAAGCACTCAGCTGGGAAGTTCTACCCCATGCGGTTACTCACCAACTTGGCTCCTTCCGATTACCACTTGTTTGCATCGATGAGTCACGCACTTGCTGAGCAGAGCTTTGGTTCGTACGAAGATGTGAAAAAATATCTCGATGAATGGTTCGCAGCAAAAGGGAAGATTTTTACTGACGTGGTATTCATAAATTGCCCGAAAGATGGGAAAAACGTATAACAAGCGATAACAAGCGATGGAGCATACTTTGAATAAAGCACTTTTTATCATTCTTCCGAATTTAACATGTTTTTTTAGAAAAAAAATCCACATTTCATACTTGTACACCTGGTATATATATATATATATATATATATATATATATATATATATATATATATATATATATATATATATATATATATAATTTAATTAACTTAATTAATACAATAAATAAGTGTAGTTACTCTCTTAATACCAATATTTTTCAGAATAAACAAATAAAATAATAAAAAAAAACTATAAATAAGGAATCCTCCAGATTTAAAAGAAAATAAATTTGATTTACCAGAAGATAGTTAAATTTTCAAGGTGCGTATTATTATTTTTAAGAACTTCTAATGTTAATTAGTGTTAAAATTTTATGTCAACTTTTTACATAATTTGATTTAAATGTGTGCATGTATTGTTTTCAGATGTAAATGGTACCTAATTAAATTTTGAAAATGCTCTCAATCAAGGATGAAACGTCAACATATCTCTTTGATTAACCATGCGAACCTAGACGTAAGAAAAACTAAGAAAAAAAATTGTAAACAATTGGTTTAAAAACCCAACAAAAGATAGTATATATATATATATATATATATATATATATATATATATATATATATATATATATATATATATAATACACATATATATATATATATATATATATATATATATATATATATAATACATATATATATATATATATATATATATATATATATATATATATATATATATATATATATATAGTTTTGAAAGTGGAAATGAAACAAGATGAATTAATGAGTCGAAATACATTTATTCTTCAGTATAATCTCCCTATCTCTGAAGTGCTTTTTCGGACACCCATCCACGGATGTTATCACCTCATCACTTGTTGAAAAACATTTCCCACGTAGAAATCTTTTGAGATTTGGAAACAGATGGAAGTTTGGAGAATAAGGTGGATGTCCCAACAATTCGTATTTTAATCCGACAAGTTTTGCTGTTGTCAAAGCATCTCTGTGAAATAATTCGCTTTTTCGGGGACCCGAGATCAACTGTGTACGACATGAGGCGTATATGTGTATCAACGGGATGGTGCACCGGTACACACGAGCCCTTTAGTTCAAAACTGGTTATCGGATAACGTGGACATGTTCTGGTCTAAATAGTTCTGGCCCCCTTCAATAGCCCGGATTTAAACCTACTCGACTACTATGTTTGGAGCGTAATCGAAACAGTTACTAACAAGTTCAGACATCCTAATGTACCATCTTTACGCACCGCTATCGAAGCTGCATTTGCCAATATGGACAGCTCTGCTTTAAAGAGAACGTACGAGCGCTTCAAGCTAAGGATGAAGGCGGTCATTGCAGCTGAGGGAGGTTACAACTGACATGCATATATATATATATATATATATATATATATATATATATATATATATATATATATATATATATATATATAGGCCAAAAGCTTTTTAAATTAATCCCCCAAATACTTAAATATGAAATACATTTAATAAAAGTTACAGGGATATTGTCAAAGTAGCTCATTAAGAACCCACTTTATTTAATTTATATTTTACTGTATTTTATACTGAAAGCTGTAATTCTCAAGCTTAACAGAAAGATTTTTTTTTTGGCAAACAACATTGATGATTTCGATAATGACAAACAACAACAAATGTTCATTTAAAACATTGGAAATATGCATTTCTCTTCAGTTTATGATTAATTTTGGTTTGATTTGAAATTTTCCCATTCAATCCACTCAAGAACAAATTTGTAATTTTGGAAAAATTGTCGAACTTTCTCCGATATCAGATTCAGTGTCATTCATCTGGTATATTGGGTCTTAAGATATATACATGTCAGGGACCTAACTAACTTCGTCTAGGTAAGGATTTCATATAAATGTGTTGAGAGAACTTAAGATATTTTAACTTAACATGAACATAAAGCTTAATTTAAACTTAAAATTAATTAAGACTAACTTAAGCTAATCCAGGGGAAGGGTAATTTTATTTTCAACAAGTAATATATAGACACCTTGATAATAAAATTTTTCAGGTACATATCTAGTGGACAAGAAAGTAAAGCATTAAAAAAAATTATCAATATATTATGTTACGTTTCTTGCTGATTAATTATTTTGGTGTGTGCACGCAATCGTAGGGACTTGAAAAATAAAACCTCCAACAAAAACGAATGCTTTCAAATCTTGAATAGCTTATCAAAATTGTGAGCCTGAAGGTATTTAAAAATAAAGTAAAAAACGCATCGTATCCAACTTTTTGACGGGCACTTTACATACGGCTGACTCAACTTTCCTAATACCATTTAAATACCCTTTTTTATTCCTGCGGAAAAAGGCGAGTTTTTTTTTATAAAAACAGGAAAATATATAAAGAAGCGAGGGAAAACCGCGGAATATATGATTTTGTAAAGGTTTGTGTGGTCATGAATACTAACAGGCGATGCATGTAAAGAGGGAGGATGTACTATATTAAAATAAATCGTAGCGTGTATGAAACTTTTCAAATAAACATTGCATATTATATGAGTGGAGATAGCTGCATAAAATAAAAAGATTTTAGTTGGAATAAAGGCATTGATAAAATTTATTTGACTATCTTGTCATAGCATATATTATGATTCTTCTTCTTTCTCTTCTTTTCAGCCTGCGCTCATCCACTGCTGGATGTAGGCCTCTTCTAAATACTTCCATCTCTTCCAGTCCAGAGCCGTTCCGATCCAATTTTTTCCTGCGATATTTTAGATGTCGTTACGTCACCTTCTTTGAGGTCTTCCCACACTTCTCTTACTCTCCCTCGGTAGCCATACTGTAAGCTTGTAGGCCCATCTGTCGTTGTTCCCTCTTGCTACGTGGCCAGCCCATGTCTACTTTAATTGAGCCGCTCTTTCCAGAGCATCCGTCAGCCGTGCTCTTCTCCAGATTTTCTCTTTTGGAATTCTATCTCTCAAACTCACTCCAAGTATCGCTCTCTCTATTGTACGCTACGCCACTCGAAGTCTGTTCATCTACTTACGTGTTAGTGATATCGTTTCAAGATTGTGAGAACTGGCAGTATACACGACTAGTACGTTGTCCTTTTAAGGTTTACAGGGATATCTCGTGATCTGAAAATAAACCCGAGTTTACTCCCAACCTAGGCCTACTCTTCGAGAAGTTTCTGCTGTCTGGTTCTCTTTCCTAGTAGTATTTTTTGTCGGAGGTATATATATTCGTATATATTCTCTAATGGCCGATTTTCGATGGTAATCGTTATTTGTTCTGGGCTTAATATCTTGGTCTTGCTCAGGTCCGTTTCCAGTCAGACTCGTGACGATGTTCTTCTGACATAGTTGTTAATTCATTGGGTGTAGGTAGTACCGATTAGAACGATATCGTCCGTAGATGATTAGGTCGTGTTCCTCTATATTAATCCCCTTTTTGTGCCAGTCTAAGGTATTTTTGGGGTCTTCATGTCTTCCTTTACTAGTATTTGGATGTACGTATTGTCGTAGATATATTTAATCAGAATCGAGTATCTGATGTCTATCCTAGCGTTATATGTATGTAAGTATATCAAGGATTTTCTACAGCTGACGCTGTCTTCCTTTTCTCAGCCTTTGATTCCATTCGTTTCTATCTTCCCAGTCTCCATCTGTTAGACCCCTGTTCTACATAGCCTCGTCCACATCGTCTCTCCACGATCGTCTGGGTCTTCCTCTTTTTCTTCTCCAAATAGGGCTCCACTCCGTTATTTTCTTTATCCACCTATTATCTTCGCTCTGTCTTATGTGTCCATACCATTTTAATCCTTTTTCTTTAATGGTGTATATATGGCTCTTAAAAGCTGCCCATATATTATTATGATTAAGTATGCCTGATTATATTTTAAAGATATGGGTGTAACCCAGTTGAGAGTAAATAGTACGCAAAAGAAAATTAAGTAATAATGGATATTAATGCGTAATAAATAGAGTGTAGCGTCTATGAATTAATACACGATAAGCAACTCGGTAAAAGTAAAATACCTCCCCTCGACGCTCTGCCTAAGTTCCAATCTAGGAAGTGTTTCTAGATAGTGGGTCTCATCAAATAGATTTAGGTCAGAGAGTGTCGAGCATTCTACCGTGACGACTTGGTAATATTGGATGCAGCTTTACATGCAGAGATGTCTTACTATATGGCGGCTCGTGGCTCCGTGGCGTAGTAAGTTGCTTGCGGTGCAGAAGGTCTCGTGACGGTCAGTATACTTTATTTATTAACTTATTTAAGTATTGCTTGGCCACATACATAGGTAGTAGTTGTTGCAGATATGCAATAACGTCCGTGGGAGCACTAACGCGTTATCTATAAGGTGCCGTGAAATACAAATGTATGTTACAGCGCTTGAACAACGTTGACGAACATTACGACAACCTGGCCCATATCCTTAGAATATAAATAACCGGTCAAGTGCAGTTAGACTTGCGCAATTAGTGTTCAGTAAGTTGATTGCTTTTAAAATAAAAATTCTTGTTACGGAGGTATAAAATCATAAAACACACTCCAAACAAAGTTTTTTTCATTACTGAAAACTGATGACTTGAAATTTATGTTTTTTTTTTTTATCTACCAGATAAATTCTTAAAGGTAACGAACTCGTGATAATTTTCGTTTAATCTATAATCAGTAGAGAATATTCCAGAATTTTTTCAACATTTTTTGATCAGAACTTTTCGAGGTAAGGGGGGGGGGGGTAGTAATTTTTAGCGATTTTTTAAAAACTAATACAAAGAAAAGTGTAAGCAAGTATTACATAAATATATATATATATATATATATATATATATATTATATATATATATTATTTGAACTCGTGTTTTCACAAGCTTTCATTTGGCACCCCACTCGACGACCTGGTAAAAAAAAATTTCACTTTCAACTTGTAACATTAATTTTTTCCTAGATTTTAAGATTATGTTACAACACCGTGTTCTTTTATTAATTCGTGTAATAATTGCTAATTTAATTTAAGCAGTGAATTTATATTTTATTACAGTTTTTTAAATTTGGTTAAGCCGTGTAACTCAATAACTCAACCAGTTCTAAGCGCATGTTATCTATTTAACTTATTTCATTTGCATTGAATGTGTCTGGACTAAGATTAAGACGACCATTATCGGTCCTTGTCTACCAAGTGTAAGTCTAACCGTCTCATTTTGCGTTCCTGAGGTGAACCATTTTGAAGACTTCACTTCAAAGGAAGGGAACAAGGGTATATAACCCGCCATTTCCAATTAGAAGGGCTTCTTTCCGGTCCAGCATGTAAGAGTGACTTTCTCCGTCCTTCAAGTAGTGAAGGCATCCTTTTTGCTGTCGATGAGATAATGTGTTTTTTTTTTAGCATCATGCCGTTCGTAAAATATTCTATCCATCCTAAAACATTTTGGGTCAAGGGTTGATTAGTTACCCAAATAAAAATAAGGAGGTAATGTGTGAGGTAATATTTTGATGGGAAACTCACCAAGAGAGGCCAAGGAGTTGATAGAAAAACCACGAGGAGAAGCCAAGCAGTAAGTTATTAGTACACCAGTTTAAATAGCTTACTTCCTTTCTACAACGTGTGTTCCCAACGACCAAGTAACACGAGTGATCCTGAAGTTGGTTTCACAAGAAGTGAATCTAGAACAATCCTTCGATTTCGTGCCTTTTTAAAGCCAATTTTTCATTCTGAAGACTAAGTGATACTAAGAAAAACTATTCATTTGGTGCATTCTCAAGTTAAAGGTTATTTATCGAGTCTACTTAATCTTAAGGGTGTAATACACGCAAGAATTTTTTATTTTATTAATATACTCTTTTTATATTAGCGTAGTGTTTCACTGACCTCCCGTTCTATCTTACAGAAAGTATAAGCTGTACCTTATTCAATTTTCTAACAACAACTAAATAGTATTAGTTTTTTCATTTTTTTGAGCTGAACTTAGATTCTTTTTACTTTAAAATGAATGGTACCCAAAACAGTACAAATAGGCTTTAAGCAACCGTAGAAAATATTTTGAAAAGGCGTACAAAAATTACCTCGATCTCCATTTCTCTTCAAACAAAACGGTCTAGCTTATATCTTATTTTTGTTCTTTCACAGAATTAATATCCACTCAATTCATTCTCAAAATTAAGATATACATAAGGGGCAAATACTGGCTTTTATTTAACAAATAAAGCATTTTCAGAAAGTTAAATATTTCCCCCCAAAATTATCTACTTAAATCAAAATTTAACTTTCAAAATTTCGTTTCTGATGAGGCCATCAATTCCTATATCAAATTTCAACTTTCTACGTCAAATAGTTTCGAAGAAAATCAGGTGTGACAGACAGACAGACGGACAGGCAGACGGACAGACAGACGGACGGGTAGACAGGACAGACGGTCAGACGGCCGGACAGATAAACGGACAGACACCGAAGTAATCTTTTAAGTGTTCCTTACGGAACACTAAAAAGGGTAAAATCCCTATTCAGAGGGGAGGTAAACTATAAAAAAAATGGCAGTAAATACAACTAAACCGCACCGTAGCATGGCAGAAAGTAGAAATGACTATCAATCAAGAATTACACTTGGAATACATCGATTTGTTTGAATTCAAACAACAGTAAAAATTGGGGGTTAAATGTTAATATTGACCGCTATACATGGTAGGTTGTGTGCCGGTTATGTTATTTTATTACGTGATATCACCACACCATCTACCTAATGATATCTAATGGATTAAGGCGCATCCTAGATTGACACTTTATTAGTAAGCAAGCCCGGGAGATGTCTAATATTTTTGACACATCCATACTTAAAAAAGATGGCGTCTTCCTGTTCTGCTCTTGGATGGGAAAATTAATACAAAAAAATGGAAATAATTCAGATTTATTAAAAACAGAAGGAAGAATATGCACATGATTATCTCTCCATTACTTTTTTTAAAAAAAAATCTACTACGTCATATCAAAACTGACTTTGGTCAAGTGCTCCCAACATATTCCCTATACTGCTAATTTCACTTGAAAGTTTCTTTTAATTTTTATTAATGTTAGATCAGACCAATTTTTTTTTCAGAGCGCAGATTGAATATAATTTTATTCAAATATTAATAAAAATATTCATTTAGAAGGGAAGTAAAAAATGTTCAATTAAATGAAAAATGTCATGAGGAAAACTGAATCTGCAGAAAAGGTTTTTTAATGGCTGGAGGTTTAAACTTTAATTTTTAATAATTTTAAACAGCCAAAATTCTTTACGAAAAGTTGTACTTGAACATATTCTACTTTCAATCGGAGAAAGTTTTTTAGTAGTATAGCTTGGCGAGACGTCTGTATAATTGCACCCGGATTGTAACAAATGAACGGATATGTATTCCCGGATTAACATTAACAATGCAACTTTCATCCACACCCACTCATATATATATATATATATATATATATATATATATATATATATATATATATATATATATATATATATATATATATATGTATATATACCAGGTCTGCAATATGAAATGAGGATTTCAGAAAACAGATCGTGCACCAATGCAGTTTGTGCTATAAAGCTTTGACAATGCGCCATTTTGTTGTGTCATCAACAAGTGTCAGACTCGTACGAGTGATAAATCTGAAAAGTGTGTGCATTGTGTTGTGTTCAATATGTCGAAATTTATACCGAACAAAGAGCATTCGCGGACAGCATTAATTTTTTGTTTTCATTTGAAGAAAACTGCTGTTGAATCACACCGATTACTTCGAGAAGCTTATGGTGAACAGGCTCCATCGCAAGATACGTATGAACGATGGTTTCGGCATTTCAAAAATGGTGACTTCGATGTTGCAGATAAGGAACGTGAAAAACCGCCGAAGATGTGGAATTGCAAGCATTGTTGGACGAAGATGATTCGCAAATACAAAAACAACTCGCTGAGCAATTGAGTGTTAGTCAACAAGCTGTTTCCAATCGGCTACGAGAGATGGGAAAGATTCAGAAGACCGGTAGATGGGTACCACATGAGTTGAACGACAGGCAAATGGAAAAGCGCAAAAACACGTGTGATATTTTTCTCGCTCGGTACAAAAGGAAGTCGTTTTTGCATCGTTACAGGGGATGAAAAGTGGATTTATTTTGAGAATCCCAAGCGCAAAAAATCATGGGTAGACCAGAGGGGCGTGGTCTATTATGAGCTGTTAAAACCTGGGGAAACGGTTAATACTAAACGTTACCAACAAGAATTGATCGATTTGAACCGTTCGCTGCTTGAAAAAAGGCCAGAATACCGAAAGAGGCAACATAAAGTCATTTTTCTTCATGACAATGCTTCTTCACATACGGCAAAACCAGTTCGCGACACGTTGGAAGCACTCAGCTGGGAAGTTCTACCCGATGCGGCTTACTCACCAGACTTGGCTCTTTCCGATTACCACTTGTTTGCATCGATGGGTCATGCACTTGCTGAGCAGCGCTTTGGTTCGTACGAAGATGTGAAAAAATGGTTCGATGAATGGTTCGCAGCAAAAGGGGAAGATTTTTACTGGCGTGGTATTCACAAATTGCCCGAAAGATGGGAAAAATGCATAACAAGCGATGGAGCATACTTTGAATAAAGTACTTTTTATCATTCTTCTGAATTTAACATGTTTTTTTTAGAAAAAAAAAACCGCATTTCATAATTGTACACCTGGTATATATATATATATATATATATATATATATATATATATATATATATATATATATATATATATATTATAGGCAAAAACTCTGCATTACAGCTACAATTTGTACCAAATTTTTTTTCCTTATTTTTGTGAAAACTTAAAAGGTAGCCCTCGTTATATTAAAATTTCAATTATAATATGTGCACTAAGTTTCAATTCAGTATCTCCTTCAATAAGGACAGGAAGAAGTTTTGTCCTACTTTTTCTATTATCTATGGTTATAGCGTGACGGTGGGGGGCTACTTGGACTACAAAGACTGACAATGGAGACAGCGTCTTGCTCGTTTTCTGGAGAGATACGTAGCTGAAGTTGGACTGGAAGGATCAAGTGTAATTGCCAACAAAAATATACCTTAACGCTATGCCACGAAGACGTTCATAAGTAGCATTTTGCAACATTCAAATTCGCTATACGTGGAATCACATGGTAAACTGTAGGTCCCGCTGGGCTTTGCTGGCATTATTCAGTGGGGTTGGAATGAATTGTCTTTCCTATTCGTCTTGCTATAAACTAATCCAAACCATATCATATCCTTCCGAATTTATGATATTTCCTAAATTAATCCAAGTTTTCGAAATTAATTTAATACTAAAAGTTTTTTCAGTGTCTCAGTGTTTTTTTTCAGTTTTTTGTCTTTGTAAATGTTAAAAAGTTTTTATCCTCTTGCACTAGGATCTGATCTAGGACACTATGCATTGTATAAATAAAGCAATTTTCCAGTTTTCACGTTAAAATACTAATTTTCCGCATCAGAATGTTCTTGGCTTAAAAGGAAACTTTTCATTTCATGCAAACGACTTTTAAACCAGCACACGTCATCTCGTGTGAATATCTTTTATTACATCGTAAAAATAATTCTATTCTCCTATGCAAGTCTAATATAGTGCATATCATGTTAAAACTTCTTGCAGTGTCTCGTACTGAACATCTTACAAAATTTAAAAGTGATATATTAAAATTATTTAATGGAATATCTAAGAATTTACTTGAATTGATTCAGACGATACTTGGTGGAAATCCATAACTAGAAGTTTTGTATGAAGTAAAACACTACTTAAATTTCCACTAAATTTTTTATTTTTAATACCATGACATGTTTCGTTGTACGAGAGCTTCTTCAGATGGTTTGTTACAAAATGAGGATAAAATTACTATAATAAATGGTTGGTTCACAATTTATTGTAGGTAATAAAATAATTTAATTAAAATAGGTATAGTAATGGTGAATTATTTAATCTAATTGTTCATTTATTAAGGATATGAATTTTTCAATTTGTTTATTTCTAAATATTCTAGGTAATTAAGTTTCAGGCCCATTGTGCGAGTATGTAATATTTCAAAGTTTGGGTTGAATTGGTGGTTATTTTCAAGTAAGTGATTTGCGTAATTTGAGTTCTTTTTTCTGTTGATGTATGATAAAGCATGTTCTTTTATTCTTTTTGAAAACTTCTACCTGTTGGACCTATACATGTTTTTGAGTAATTTCCACAATTTAATTTGTGTACTCCGGATCTATCTCTATCTGTTTTAGTTTTGTTATTTTTTATAAATTTGCTAAGTGTGTTGGATGTTTTAAATACTGTATTAATATTTAATTTTCTCAAGAAACTATTTAATTTAGTGCTACATCTACCATAGTACGTTATTGACTTTACGTTTTTATAAGGTTCTTTATTATTCGGAAAAACTGTACTAATGGCTTTTTTATAAGGTTTTGTCTTGAGAATATTGTCTATCTAATAAATATTCCTCCAAACCAAGACGATTTTCAAAAAGAACTTAATATTATAAAACAATTAGCAGTAAATAATGACTATCACCATCCATACACAGGGCAACAAAAAAATATTTTTGTTTTGGTGCCTGGGATTTTAGAGCTGATTTTAACTATATTTGGGACGCTAAATCTATACATGCAATCCGTTTTTCTCTATCAGCTCTACTTTTTTAGATACATCAACTTATCTACCAATGTGGTTTTTTATTCAGTATATTCATTTATGAGAGTTATTATATATTCATTAATGTAGGTACAATGGTTTTATTGTCAGTCTGTAATTGAGTAAATTCCAGGTAAATCTATAAATAGTAGAACCATTGCCTATCAGGTACCTGAACTGACCCTTTTAATCACCTAACTCGGGTAAGTCTCGTCAGTTTGTGCGTTGTTACTAATGAGAGTAGATCGAATTCGGCGTGTTATTTTATGTTAAGAAAAGAGTGTTTTTGTGTTATTGAACAGAATTAAAATGATTTCGGGTTCCAGTTCAAGAAGAAGTTGTGTAAATCAACCTGATGTGTTTTGCTATATATGCGGAGAATACATATTTCAACAAAACAGACAAACTATTACTGACTTTGTAAAGCGAGCGTATCTTGGATACTTTGGAGTTAAGCTTGGTGATCAGGACAAAACGTGGGCCCTGCATCTCGTATGTAAAACTTGTAAAGAGCATTTACGGCAGTGGACTACCGGGAAAAGAAAATGTCTAAAATTCGGCGTACCAATGGTTTGGAGAGAACCAAAAAACCACTTCAATGATTGTTATTTCTGTTTAGTAAATACTAATGGAATCAATCGAAAATAACCGCAGTAAGTGGACTTATCCCAATTTAGACCCGGCAATACGCCCTATCCCGCACTCAGATGAAATACCGATTCCAACATTTCATCAGCTACCACATATCTCTGATGACGAATATTTTCCCTCTGATCGCTCTTCTGATGCTAATAAAAGTTCTGATGCTAATGAAACTAACAGTGACTATGAGGGGACGTCATTAGTTCCTCAAACGCTTCAATCAAAATGAATTAAATGATCTCACCAGGGATCTCAATTTATGGAAAAAAGCTTCTGAAGTACTGGCTTCTAGGTTGAACGACAAAAATTTACTGGAACAAGGAACCAAAATTACCTTTTACCGTACAAGAGAAAAAGATCTGCTACCATTCTTTTCTCAAGAAGACAATCTTGTATTTTGTCACGAAATTAGGGGACTCATGAAAGAAATGGGACTTTCTGAATATATTCCAGATGATTGGCGCCTATTTATTGACAGTTCAAAGCGAAGTTTAAAATGTGTCCTTCTACATAATGGGAATAAATATGGTTCAATACCACTAGCTCACTCAACGAAACTGAAAGAAGAATATAATACCATAGCTTTGCTCTTGCAGAAGATAAAGTATTACGAACATCAATGGATGATTTGTGTAGACTTAAAAATGGTAAACTTTCTTCTTGGGCAGCAAAGTGGTTACACGAAATATCCGTGTTTCTTGTGCCTCTGGGATAGTAGGGACAAAACACACCACTGGGTTAGAAAAGATTGGCCTCAGAGAGAAAACATGGACGTTGAGGAAAAGAATGTCATTAACGACGCTTTGGTTGAAAGAGAAAAAATCATACTTCCTCCGTTACATATAAAGTTGGGCTTAATGAAGCAATTTGTAAAGGCTCTTGATAAGAATGGGTCTTGTTTTGCATATATAGGGGTAAAAATGCATCAGTTGAGCACAGAAAAACTCAAAGCAGGGATATTTGACGGCCCACAAATAAGACAATTAATTAAGGATCCTGCCTTCATAAATTCAATGAATCAAGTTGAACGAGAAGCTTGTGTATTAAAATACCCTATTTACACAGTCACTTAGACCGTTTTCCAGAAAATTTAGGAGACATGAGTGAGGAACAAGGTGAAAGATTTCACCAAGATATTAAAGTTATGGAGGACCGCTACCAAGGAAGATGGGACATGCACATGATGGCAGATTACTGCTGGAGTTTAAAAGGGGACTGTTTAAAAAAACATTCAAGAATGTCGCGGAAAAGAAGCTTTCCAAGTGTTGAGTGACTATTTCATTTCTTCAATGTTTTTTTTTTGTTTGTAAGTACGACATAATATTGTATTTTGTATAACTAAAATAAAAATTTCGTATCTACTTTTGTTTACTACACTTACGGATTTAAGTTACAATAATGTAACTTATATTTCTCTAAAATTGTATATCTTAAAAATTTGAGCTCCTAGGTACAAATGAATACGTTATTTGAATTCAGGACATCAAATTGATATAGAATCAGCTCAAAAAACCTCGACACCAAAACAGCTGTTCCCCTGTGTAATAGATAATATTCTCACGAAAAAACTTTACAAAAAAGCCATTAGTACAGTTTTTCCGAATAATAAAGAACCTTATAAAAGCGTAAAGTCAGTGACGTACTATGGTAGATGCAGCACTAAATTAAATAGTTTCTTGAGAAAATTAAATATTAACACAGCATTTAAAACATCTAACACACTTGGCAAATTTATAAAAAATAATAAAACTAAAACAGATAGAGACAATAGATCCGGAGTATACAAATTAAATTGTGGAAATTGCTCATCATACCTCAATAGAAAAAATAACTCAAATTACGCAAATCATTCAATTGAAAATAACCACCAATTCAATCCAAACTTTGAAATATTACATACTTGCACAAAGGGCCTGAAACTTAATTACCTAGAATCTTTACAAATAAACAAATGAAGGGTCCAGGGGAAAAACAACTTAAGTCCATTTTATTTCAAAATCGAGTTAGTGCTGCTAGCTATTGAAGAAATACCATAGCTTTCAGCTAGTTTATTCAACATTGATGGATATCAAACCTAGTCCATATAAATGAAGGGTCCAGGGGAAAAACAACTTAAGTCCATTTTTATTTCAAAATCGAGTTAGAGCTGCTATCTATTGAAGGCGGGCGCCTTATGACATTCTTTAAAGTATTGCTTCAACATTCACATATTGTCAAATTCAAGATCTATATTCTATACGTACGACGAGTCTGTGGCTAAAAAAGGTGCAGACGATGTATGTTCAATGCTATACCATTTTGTTTACAAAATTTTGCCTTTGGATGTCAAAGAACTAGTAATCTTTTGTGACTCCTGTGCCGGCCAAAATAAGAACTACACAGTGGTTAGAATGATTCACTTTTTAGTAACAAAAAAGGAAAGGTTTGATTCCATTAAGGTGGTATTTCCGATTAGAGGGCATTCTTACTTAGAATGCGATAAAAATATGGGGCTAGTTAACCAAAAATCATACGTTGAGCACCCAGACGACTGGAGAGAGGTTTTATGTACATCTCGAAATAAACCAACAGCTTTTGAAGTTATAGACTGTGGAAAAGATTTTGTTTTTCAAAATTGGACTGATTATTTGTCACCTTTATATAAACCAAAGTGTCCATTTCAGACAAGACCAATTCGCATGATGCAAGTTTTAAAAGACAAAAACCAAGATGCGATATTTTACAAGTCCACCTATTTCGGCCCTTATGAAAATAAGCCCATTGTAAAGAAAAGAAAAGCCGTTCGAAATCCGAAGGGAAAGAAAGAGAATAGTACTAATTCTGAATCCGAAAAAAATATTGAACTGAAGAGCTTATACACTGAAAAAGTACCCATTAAGAAGGCCAAATATAGGGACTTACTCCACCTATCCAAATTTGTAGAACGGCCGCAATCAAAAAAATTTTATATGGAGTTGCCACATGATGATCATGAAGATAATGATGACGCTGACGATTATATCGATGATCCTCCTATTGACATTGATCAACGAGCGATTTTTTTTTTAACTTTTAAAATAATAAATAATTTTTTTTCAACTTTTTAAATAAATAAGCAACTTTATTTGCTTGCCTTTTTTAAAACAAATAAAACTTATAAAACAAAGTTATAAATAATAAATAACATTATTTTTGTCGATACAAAAAATAATTAGCTTTTAGATTATTTATGTAATACAGTAAAGTTTCTGTTTTTTAATAAAGAAAAATTGTGATAAACATTAATTTATTAGTTTTTTTATAGGTACCCAACTTACAGGGAAAAAACAACGTAGGTCCAGCTGTTTTTTACAAAAAATGCCTCTGTGGACCCTGTTTATATATTTTTTCATGAAATTTTTTGAATAATTACACAGAAAACACTTTTATGAACCATATCTATTAATTTTTTTAAACTTAATTCGGCAGTTTACTGGCATTTTAGAGACTTGGAACGCTAAATTTCAATTTTCTCTCGAAATTAGATTTTGTGGACTTAAGTTTTTTTTCCCCTGGACCCTTCAAATTGAAAAATCATATTGCTTAATAAATGAACAATTAGACTTAAATAATTCACCATTACTAAATCTATTTTAATTTAATTATTTTATTACCTGCCATAAATTGTGAACCAACCGTTTATTATAGTAATTTTATCCTCATTTTGAAACAAACTATCTGAAGAAGCTGTCGTACAGCGACAGATGTCATGGTGTTAAAATAAAAAATTTTGTGGAAATTTAAGTAGTGTTTTATTTCATACAAAACTTCTAAGAATTTACTTGAAACACTATATACAGGTTTATTGACAAGTTAATTGTAATTAATTCGGCAAAGAAGATATCATATAAAAGGATTTTTTTATGGGCACACGTCCTGCAAGAAAATCCCTAAAGCGCTACAGGAGCGAAGCGAAGCAAGAAAGAAGAAATATGACAGATAAAACACCAGCAAACTTTAAGGAATTAAGTAAACTAGTAAAGAAAGAGATCATAAAAGATAGCTACAATACAAACATCATAGAGAACACTACAAAAAAATTACTGCAAAAGTATTACGTTCACGACTATCTGAAAGAAAAACAAAAACTTCGAGATGAAAACAACATAATAAGAAGGATATAATTGTAGGTGTTATTGAAATTTAGTGTCTAAATAAGTCATATTACCACCAAAAAGAGAATTGTCTAAAGCCCGCTTCTCAGAATAGACGAAAATTTGCAGCAGTCGAAATATGGCTGCTTTGGAATGCGTTGCGAATGTTCAGGAATGTCAACGTGTTGCTAGCTGTTTTTGCAAGATATGATCCAGTTTACAGACGATTCAGTTGTTTTATAGGGGTTGGTTCTCTTTATTTTTTATTTATAAAACTGTTCAATCAAAATGATTTTAAAATTATGTTCTGTTCTATACACGGACATTTTTTTAATTGCCTGACAACATCTGATATTAATTTTCAGTCGTTACCGATATACAGTGTGTCCCAAAAAGTTTTATACAAATGGAGAAAAAGTTTCTTACTTATTACAAAAAAAATTATTCTTGATAAAAAGTTCTACATCACATGGGGTATACAGGAAAAATAAAAAATGATTTATAATGAAGAGTAAAGTGTGTTTAAACTTTTAGATTTGTGGCCTTCGTGGTTAAAATTCAAAAAAACTCCAGTAAACACGTCAGTAATTGTCGGATTATTTATTAAATTAAGGAAAAAGAACTTAATTAAATTAAAAACTAGTCCATTGATTTTGATTGTATCATATTTCTGTTAAAATTTGATAAAAATTGATTGATTATGGATTTCCCTGTGATGCAGAACTTTTTATCAAGAATATTTTTTTTTGTAATATGTAAGATAAACTTTTTCTTTATTTGTATAAAACTTTTTGGTACACACTGTATAGGGCATTCAAGTTATTGAAGTGAATTTTAACTTTTAAGTGGCTTGCCCGATTTACTATTTTCCTATTTGGCGTATCAAAAAATTTCTTCTACTACTAAACTTATTTCTTTATGAGGAAGCCAGAGAGGATATCATAAAAATTTATTACTTGACAAATTTGACAGATTAAAAGGCCAACTAAGATTTTTTTAAATATCAACCTCTACATACTTATAAGCACACCATTAAATAGCATTTTACTGTCTGCTTACAAAAACATATAACTCTTTATTTTCTATTTATTTATTTTTAGTCGTTATCAATATACAGGACATTTAAGCTATTGAACCAAATTTTAACATTTAAGGCAGGGATGTCAAAGATACGGCCCGCGGGCCGCATCCGGCCCCCGGGACGTGTCAATAAGGCCCGCGATCGCAATGAAGAATCATAATTTTTAACAACCGTATATTATATACTATATAATTAAATAAATAAAAATGTTATAATAATTCAGTACATTTTTAGTGTTCCGTACGGAACACTTATAAGATCACTTCGATGTCTGTCTGTCTGTCTTGTCTGTCTGTCTGTCTGTCTGTCACACCCGATTTTCTCCCAAACTATTTGACATAGAAAGTTGAAATTTGGTAAAAATATAGGAATTGATGGCCTCATCAGAGCCATGTAGTTTTGAGAATTAAATTTTGACTTAAGGGGTTAGTTTTGGGGGGTGAAGTCGTAAGTGAAAAAAAAATTTTTTTACTTGGTCATCGAGTGTGGTGTCAAATGAAAGCTTGTGAAAACACGAGTAAAAAATATATATATAATATTATACTTGCGCGCACTTTTCTTTGTATAATTTTTAAAAATTCGCGAAAAATCGCTGTCCCGGGCCTTATCTCGAAAAGTACCTATCAAAAAATTTCGAAAAAATTCTGGAATATTCTCCACGGGGTGTAGATTGAATGAAAATTATCACGAGTGCATTACCTTTAATAATTTATATGGTATATAAAAAAAAACAAAAATTTCAAGGTCATCAGATTTCAGTAAAGGTTGGAAACAAACTTTGTTGAAAACTCATTTGGGGTGTATTTTGTGAAGTCACTGATCATTTTATACCTCTGTGACAAAATTTTTTTATTTTAAAAGCAATCAACGTACGGAACACTAATTGCGCAAGTTCAACTTGCACTTGACCGGTGATTTTTATTTGAATCTGGTCCGCCTACACATTCTAAATTTAATATATGGTCCTCTGCAAAATTGAGTTTGACACCTCTGATTAAAGGGGCTCACTTATAAGAAACCTATTGGGCTTCAAGATCACGACAGATACGAATGTGGGAAATAGGGGATTTACAACATTATATTCTAGTCTGCCCATATCTAATAGATATAAGGGACAATTTCTTTAAGAACTTGAAGAAGTTAGTTGAACACCCAATTAATCTAAATTATCTAATTGCACTCAATGATTCTAGAGTATATTATTTGCCCTATCAATTTGCAATCAAATCAAAATTAAAACTTTAACGGAACTTTTACCCAGTTTTACTTAGTCTTAAGCTAAATAACTAGTTAAAAAAAAGTTTGAAAAATAATTTTAAAAAAATAAGTAAATAAAATAATAATAATAATAAAAAAATAAAAAATAAAAAAAGAGAGAAAAAAATAAAAAGAGGAAAGGAAAGAAAAATATATACATATATAGAAAAGAGGAAAAGAAATGATAAAAATATATTTTTTTTTTATGGGTCTAGCACACGTGCTACAGGGAAGTCCCTAAAGCGCTACAGGAGCGACACGTGTGCGGAGAAGGCGATTCACGTTGTTCTTGAATCGCTGTAGATTGTACTCGGTGGGAAACACACTCCTGGGCAAATTATTCCAAAGGGATGATGTTCTCCATATAAAAGACTGCTTGAAAAGTGTTGTACGGGGAGTAACAAGCTGAACCTCATACGGATGTGAAGAATTAGCGCGACGTGTACTTCTAACATGCACCACTTTGGGAGGAATTAAGCGGGCCACATCCTTCGAACACTTTCCATGAAAGTACTTGTAGAAGAGGCTCAAGTCGCCAACCGTTCTTCGATGTTCCAGCGAATCAAGGCCGACGGTCAGTTCCGGGTCTCCAATCAGACGAACAGCTCTTCTCTAAATAGAATCCAACAAATGCAGTGTATGTTTGGGAGCGGAGCTCCAAACATGGGAGCAGTATTCCATACTTGGTCGAATTTGAGCTTTGTAAAGAGTTAACAGTTGTTGTGGAGTGTAAAGCTTTCTGGTTCGAAATAATATTCCCAACTTTTGAGAGGCTCTCCTTGCTATGCCTGCAACATGTTCATGCCAGGACATATTTGCTCACAAACTAACGCCCAACAGATTGAGTGACGATGTTAGAGGAATGGAGTGCCCCGACATAACTATGTCGTTTTCGGCAACGTTAACTTTTTTAGAAAAAAACTGCCGCCTGGGTTTTTGTAGCGTTAAATTCCACTTGGTTACTGTCACCCCTAGATAGAATTTCTTCCAGGTCTTTGCTAAGTTGAACAACTTCCTGCTGTCTGCGGATATTCGTCTGAGTAGCCGATGTCCGAGCGTTCAAAGTGAATGAAGAGATAAGTGTACTGTCATCTGCAAAGCTGTAGATTGGATTCTCGGTCTTTTCCAGCAGATCGTTAATGTAAATGAGAAAAAGAGTAGGAGACAGTATGGAGCCTTGAGGTACACCGGCGTTGATAGTGAAGGTGTTAGAAAGAAATCCGTCGACTGCCACTCGTAAAGAACGTTCTCTGAGGAAACATGAGAGCCACAAACAGAACTTTTCCGACATACCATAAGAACGTAGCTTAGCCAACAGCCCATCGTGCCAAACACGGTCGAATGCCTTGGATATGTCCAGAGCAACCGCTCGAGATTCTCCAAAGTGTTCAATTGCATTGTTCCAAACATGTGTTACATAAGTCAGAAGATCTCCTGTTGATCTATTTTTACGAAAGCCATATTGGTGATCGCTAATAATGTTGAATCCTTCAAGATATTTTAGAAGATGCTGATTGATAGCCTTTTTCCATGACTTTTGATATTATTGAAAGCAGTGCGATTGGTCGGTAGTTATTTGGCAAGGTCTTCTTGCCTTTTTTAGGTATCGGCTTAACTGTAGCGCATTTCCAGCAGGAAGGAAATATTCCCTTTCCGTAGGATAGGTTGAAAAGTCTACAAAAAACTGGTGTTAGTTCCCTCGCACAGATTTTAAGAACTATGGCAGGTATTCCGTCGGCGCCAGAAGCCTTTTTGGTGTCTAGCTTCATCAGAATACGCTTTATAATACGCTGTCTGAAGAGAACATCGGGCATCCTTGACTGCACTATGGGAATAGTAGGTGGTGTTTTTCTCCGGAAATCGACAGTAGAATGTGAAGCAAAGAGTTCAGCCAACAAGTTCGCTTTCTCAACAGGTGTCGTTGCAATAGAATTATCTGGCCGTGTGAGTGGTGGTATGGTGGATTTGGTGAAATTTTGACTAACTGCCTTAGCGACCGACCAAAAGGACCTTGAATTGCCAGGACAAGGCGAGAAGTTTGTTTCTAATCCGTTGATTGTGTACCTCCTTGGTTTCGTCGATAATTTCTTTACATCTGTTCCTGGCACGAACAAATGTGTTACGATTTATGGTGTTAGGATTTTCGCGCCATTGTCGGTATGCAAGATGTTTAGAAGCAACAGCTTCTTTGCATTTTCGGTCAAACCAAGGCTT
>CM032447.1:226604465-226620311 GCA_019049505.1 Pachyrhynchus sulphureomaculatus | reverse complement strand
GCCCCTTAAGGTCGGAATAAACTGGATTCAAAGAAAAAGAGCCCATAAAATTGAGCACTAAAGAAAGCCGTTTTCACACTACACTTTCCTTTCACTAATATATAATCAGTACGGCTACCATTATGGGAAGAAAGCCCACTACGGCTTCCGTGTTGAAAAAAAAACCAACATACGGCCTTTCCATGTCGAAAAAAAGCCACTAGGGCTCCATGTTGGAAAAAGCCACGTACTAGACTGGCTCTATGATGGAAAAAAGCCACGTACTCGACTTGGCTCTTTGATGGTTAAAAAGCCTTACTTGCGGCTTGATGGAAAAAGCCATGATCCGGGTTATCCGGAACCTTATATATTTCTTCTCCCTTCCGCATAAATCACCGTCTTTAAGATGGCTACTTCCCGGATACAAAAGTCCAGCCTACTCAAACGCAATTAGATAACGAATTAAATAAATCCGGTAAGAAAAACCCGTAAAGCCACACTGATAATAATAAACGGCTTAGAAAATTCGGAGTAAAACTACACTGCCTTACAAGTTAGTAAAACACTGCCTGTTTAAAATGGAAAAAAATTATAAATTATAAGGATACACCAGTAACATAAAATGATTTCTTAAAATCTAGAAAAAATGAATGTTACAATTTTATTGAATAAAGGAAAACCATCTAATTATTATATTAAAAACTAGTGCACTGATTTTAAATTGTAATCCTAATTAAAAAATTTGACAACCTGTTTCTCGTGCTTTGCCAACAATTACATTCATAATAAATTCTGTGCTAATATCAATTTGTTTCTTAATTGCAAACATTCTTAAGTACTACGTAGATAAACATAAACAACTAAACATATGGATTAATTCGAACTTTATTGCACAAAGTGTTTGAATGTATCCCACCGCCCCTTTTCTAAACCAGGTGAATTGTTCTTTCATGAAAAATCTTTTATTACATCTCTAATTACGTTCAAAGCAAAGAGCATAAATTTTTAGTTCCCGTATTAAGATTTTCAATTAATATTTTGGCTCTGTATTTAAATTTAAACACACTTTTACTCTTCAACCTTTTGATGCTTTGATTAGGGATTTCCCCCATGTGAATGCAGAACTTTTCCAATGAATCAAAAATAAATTTATATAGAATATATATATATCTTTAGGTAGATAAAACTGTATCTCCATTTGTATTAAACGTGTTTTTGAGTACACAACTGTAATATACTGTCAAAAAATAAAATAAATTCTAAAGAGTCCGTGTGCATGCCTTAAATGAATTAACGCAATCGGTCATATAACCCTGGTATGTCTCTAAATTGCCGTCGGTCTAACCATTAGAACCCTTAAATATATCCTGAATAAATAGATTATGTCTCAGTCCCAGAGCCATAAATTCGTTCCCTAAGAGGCGACCCAAAAGAGGATCGAAAAGGATCCTATTGTCCGCAATTTCGAAACCCTCATGCGCGTTTCGCACACACTCTCCGGAAATTTATTTGCAGGATTGCCTTCGTTATTGCGTGTTTAAGTCCCCTTTTGAGGGAATTCCCGTAATAACCATATCTCGTAAAAGGTTATAATGAAATAGCAGCTGGGTTTTAGGCGACCCGACGGTTCAGATTCTTTCCACCATTATTTTTTCTGTTTAATTTTAATAGAAGATGGTGTTTTTTTTTAAAGTTATTTACGAACCATGATAATGTACGACATAAAAAGAATTTGATCTTAATGAAATTAAATTACTGTCGGCCGCGCTTTTTCCAATGATTCATATAAAAGACTGTCCTCCATCGTGAATTTGGTTACTAAAATCATTGTCTAAACAGATGTTTGGATCGTGTTGTAGCTTCTTCTTGATGGAAAATTCAGTATAAATATTATATAAAAAGACTGTTTTTTTAAGACCAATTTCCACTGGTTTATTTGTAAATTTGCGATGGGACTCGATTCGCTGTCGATGCAGCTTCTTTCCCAGATCTACCTTTTTTACTGCACTGTCAAGTTAGGTTTTAATTGAGTTACAATTTTTTATATTATTTCTTAAATTACAATATTATCCTCCCCTCTATTAAATTTACATTGATAGTATTCGGATAACCCCACAACAGATTTGGAATTAGGTGAAAAAATTCAATAATGGTGGAATTGCTTAAACTCAACCTGGTCATTGAGTAAAGTACCTGTAGTCCTTAATCGATTTAATTTGCATTGTCTCTAAAAAGGTTTTAGTTTTAAAACCCTTGTGTAAAATTTTGAAATTCTTGTTAAATGTGTGATTTTCTGTTAAATGGTGATTAGCATATGTTTTGATTTAGATTTTTGGTGGACGGAACTTTTTTTGGTGTTCTGATAATTTCTTTGTATAAATGTACGTCCAGTTTTGTCCTATGGTATGTTTTTAGGACCATGACCCACATGTTGTAATTGATAAACCCCTTGATTATTGTCTTTATTGATTCGTGGTTTGTAGTTTAAGATATTTCCCTATAGTATTGTTAGTTCATGTAAGCTATGTTGATATTTTTTTGATTTTAAAAAATTTTCCCAGTTTTCCGTTGGTTTACCGAAATAGGTTAAGCATTTAAATAACGGTATTTCTGTCCTTTAAAACGTGGGTATATTTCTGAAATTGCCTTTTTTCTAAGTTTTTTTTTGCTAACGATTTTATTGATTAAAGTAACCGTATAACCATTGTTAACGGCTGCTTGTTTTATGTTAGTTTAATTCTTTAGTAAAATTTTCCTCTGATAAGGGATATTGTCTATGTATAAAACTATGATAACTGCGAGTTTATGATGGTTAGGGTGGTGAGAACTATTGTGAATGAGTGATATCTGTATGACAAGCTTTGTGATATATTTAAAATTCATGTTTTTTCATGGTTTTACTGATTGTTAAATCTAGGACGTTGATTTTCCCTTCGACTTCTTCTTCCATTGTAAAACTGATATTTCTATGTAAAGAATTAAGATACTGTAAAAAGTGAGTTAACTGGTCTGTCCAAAGCATACCATTATATCGTCTACGTATCGATACCAGTATAGACAATTATTATTGTTATTATGGTTGTTAAATATCATTGTTTCAATACTGTTCATGAAAAATATCGGCAAGTAATGGACTTAATGGATTCCCCATAATTAACCCTTCCTTACTATTGTAGAATGTATTGTTAAATGAAAAATAAATTTTGTCTAAGGCAATGTTCTTAATAAATTAAATTCTGTCCATTTTTATAACTTCAATTACTTTGTTTTCTGTTAATAGGTTCTCTATTAAAGTTATTGTTTTCGTCTGGGGGGAACACTTGGAAATAAGTTTTTGACATCGAAAGAGACTAATTTTAGAATTATCCTGGTATTGTTTATATTCTTAACTTTATTTCACGAGTTCGTATGAGTTTTTTGATACTATATTTAGATTCAAATTTGGTATGGTATTTGATTAAATCAATTAAAAAGGATGACGTCTTATATGCTGGAACAGACATTAAATAGGAAACAACTGTCCCTAATTGGGTGGTCAAGTTGTTGTAGTTTTATGAGTGAATAAAGTTGTGGGATTTGGGGATTCATATTAATCAATTTAAATTTATCTTTATCGTGAATGATACTTTTAGCCTTGTTAAAATTTGTTTTTTTATTTCTCTTTTGAAAAATATTTGTTGGATCTTTATTTAAAATTTCGTACTTTCCTGTTTTGAAAAAATCTAACGTTTTATTAATATAGACGATTTTGTATATTTGCTATTACTGTGTTACCTTTATCTGCTTTGGTAAAGATTACATCATTTTGTTTTGCTTTACTCTATGAATGGTTTTATATCGTCCTTAAGTCTTGTTTGATGTTGTTATTGTTAGATATGAATTCTTTTTTAATAATTTCGGCTGTTTGAAAATTTTGAATAATATGTTGTAGACTATCTTACAAGGCAATCTCAGTATCAATACCTAATGTCTCGATTTTTTGATATTAAAGATAGTTTAAATATTGTATTTGAAACCTTTTGTTAGAAGATTTTTTTCCCTGTTCCGAAAAAAAACCGAGACTTAAGGACAATAAAAACAGTCTTTTATTATATATGGTCTAAACAGTTTCGATTGGCCGAGATTCAACGTCAAGATGATAAAAAAAAAATCAAAGGAGGGTCCCACCTCCCACTACCACTGCCGGTTCCCCTGAAGGGAACTCGACGGTGCCCCATTCTTAATGCAAAATTTTAATTCAAATTTATTTATTTCCTCTTTCGATTTTAATTTCACTGTAGTTTACATATTCATGTATCTCTCTTGTTAAAATGGTGAGGTGTCCTTCTTCAATGTGGGACTTTGTCCCGGGGTACCTACAACGCCCATTCTACTACTTTTTGAAATATTTATAATTAGTGAAAAATATAAACTTTAAATTAACAATATTATTTAAATCTTTGCGCGCAATTTTTATTCTAGTTACTCTGCATATGCAAACTAAAGATATATATTTATCTTTATTTATAAATATAATTCATATAATATAAAAAAATGATCCATTGAATATATAATTTACAAAAAATACTTAATTACTGACTTATACTCTATTTGGCTCAACAAAAATTTTATCTATTTACACATTCCCGTACCGACGGAGCACCCCAGTCGGAATGAAGTCTTCTAAGCTTCGATCTTTTCTCTTTTACAAAGTTCTTCTAATAATGTGCTCGGTGCTATGTCGTTTACAACTTCAACATCTAGTATCTCTTTTAGTTTGTTTCTGGCTTCTCTGAAAAAGTCGCAGTAATACGAGGCTGGTTTGAAAAGTCCGTGCAAAGTCCGAGAGATGGCAACACCGGCGAGTATTGAGGTCATGTTTAGTTAGTAGCATCTCTTGAATGAACGCACACCAAGTTTCAGCCATATTGGTCTATTCTTTGTGTTTTGGCATTCGTGTGAATCAAGGAAGTCGAGTGATTTTCAAGAAATGGACGAAAAGGAATTTCGAGTGGTGATTAAACATTACTTTAATGAAAGGCAAAAACGCCTCAGAAGACTAAAGAGAAGCTTGATAAACATTAATGTGACTCTGCACCTTTGATTTGAACAGTTTTATAAGTAGTTTCAAAATTTTCGGACTGGCCATATGGGCACAAGTGACGCTGAACGTTCTAGACGGCCTGTGGAGGTTACGACTCCAGAAATCATTGATCAAAATCCATGATATGGTGATGGATGACAGAAGAGTTAAGGTGCGTGAGATTGCTAGTGCTGTGGGGCATCTCGACTGAACGGGTACATAATATTTTGCATAAACATTTGGACACGAGAAAGCTAAGGGATAATCATCATCGACTATCTGGAAAAGGGTAAAACTATTACAGGTGAATATTATTCATCGTTATTGGACCGTTTTGAAAACCGAGCTGCAAGAAAAACGTCCGCGATTGGCCCACAAGAAAGTCCTTTACCATCACGACAACGCACCAGCACACAACCTCAGCAGTTGTGGTCGCAAAAATTAATGGAAATAGGATTCCAACTCGTTTCGCATCCCCCCTATTCTCCAGACTTGGCTCCCTCGGACTACTATTTGTTCCCCAATTTGAAGAAATGGCTGGCGGGACAAGATTTTATTCAAACGAGGAGGTGATTGCAGACACTAATGGATATTTTGCAGACTCTGACAAATCCTATTATTCGGAAGGGATCAACAAAACTAGAACATCGTTGGACGAAGTTATAAGCCTAAAAGGAGACTATGTCGAAAAATAAAAAAGGTTTACCCCAAACATATAAGTAGTTTTATTTTTGCACGGACTTTTCCAAACCAGCCTCGTATAGCCCCTGTGTAGCGGTCCGTCATCGTCGTCTTCCATTTTGCGTGCAGTCTCGGCATTTTAAGTTTGCGGTTTTGCCAATTCTCCCATATATGGGTTGCAAATTGTCCATGCCCAGTTAAAATTTGTGTTAATTTTTGATTAAATCGAATATATAGGTTTTACCTTTTTCTGATTTCCGGAACAAAGCAGTGCGTCACCCTGCCTTTTTTCGCTCATCTCTCCCTTTCTCTTTGCCATTTAGTGATGGTTCTATCTCTTAGGCCAATTATTCAGTGCCCTTTTGCTCATTCTCAGTGGTTCGGCTGTTAGTGTGAATCATTCTCATTTTCTCGAATCATTTCACCAGCTTTCTAACGTATATCGTCCAGTCTTTCTTTATCAGTTTCTTTATTCCTCTCAAGATGATAAGGAAAACCGGTTGATGTTGGGGATTTGTTACTGTCAAATCGACTGAAAAATTCAGTTTTTGTGATGTCTCCTGTCTCCTATATAGCCAGGAAAATTAGACATAAATTTCTTCAAAATTGGAAAAATCAAATACCGACTGAAAAATTTAGAGTCAGCTCAGTTTCACTGTTATAAATGTTGTGTGAAAGTTCCCCCCATCCATTCGAGTGTCGCGCGATTAATTACGCGTGGCCAAAGGTCGCGAAATACGGTTTTTACAAATATTTCGAGAACTTTCAAGAGGTAATATATGAGGAGGAGGATGATGTACTGCTGCTTTCATATGTTGATACATGTTAATATGATGCATACAAACTAAACGATGAAAGAATATCAATTAGAGTGCCCTGTAAGAAACTAGAGGTATTTTTTTAAAACGATGATGTAAAGAATAAGCAATTATAATAAAATGACAAATTAAAAAGCTGTATTTCGCACTGTCTACCAGGTGTACAACTATGAAATTCGGATTTTTTTTCTAAAAAAACATGTTAAATTCGGAAGAATGATAAAAAGTGTTTTATTCAAAGTATGCTCCATCGCTTGTTATACATTTTTTTCCCATCTTTCGGACAATTGTGAATACCACGCCAGTAAAAATCTTTGCCTTTTGCTGCGAACCATTCATCGAGCCATTTTTTTCACATCTTCGTACGAATCAAAGCGCTGCTCAGCAAGTGCGTGACCCATTGATGCAAACAAGTGGTAATCGGAAGGAGCCAAGTCTGTTGAGTAAGCCGCATGGGGTAGAACTTCCCATCTGAGTGCTTCCAACGTCTTGCGAACTGGTTTTGCCGTATGTGATGAAGCGTTGTCATGAAGAAAAATGACTTTTTGTTGCCTCTTTCGGTATTCTGGCCTTTTTTCAAGCAGCGAAACGGTTCAAATCGGTCAATTGTTGTTGGTAACGTTTAGTATTAACCGTTTCCCCAGGTTTAACAGCTCATAATAGACCACGCCCCTCTGGTCCCACCAAACACAGAGCATCGTCTTTCTGCCAAAGCGATTCGGTCTTGCGGTCGATGTGGATGGTGCGCCTGGGTCTACCCATGATTTTTTTTTGCGCTTGGGATTCTCAAAATAAATCCATTTTTCATCCCCTGTAACTATACGATGCAAAAACGTCTTCCTTTTGTACCGAGCCAGCAAAATGTCACACGAGTTTTTGCGCTTTTCCATTTGCCTGTTGTTCAACTCATGTGGTACCCATCTACCGGCTTCTGAATCTTTCCTATCTCTCGTAGCCGATTAGAAACAGTTTGTTGACTATCGCTCAATTGCTCGGCGAGTTGTTTTTGTGTTTGCGAATCATCTTCGTCCAACAATGCTTGCAATTCCACATCTTTGTATTTTTTGCCGGTTTTCGACGTTCCTTGTCTGCAACATCGAAGTCACCCCTTTTTAAAACGCCGAAACCGTTCACACCTATCTTGCGATGGAGCATGTTCACCATAAGCTTCTCGAAGTAATCGGTATGATTCAACAGCAGTTTTCTTCAAATGAAAAAAAAAAATTAATGCTGTCCGCGAATGCCTCTTTATTCGGTGTAAATTTCGACATATACAACAACAATACAACACTATGCACACACTTTTCCAATTTATCACTCGTGCGCGTGTGACACTTGTTGATGACACAACAAAATGGCGCAGTGTCAAATCTTTATAGCACAAAAACTACATTGGTGCACCATCTGTTGTCTGAAATCCACATTTCATACTTGTACACCTGGTATAGTAAAATTAAAAAGGGAAAATGTTTTTTTTTAGATTTTTAAAAACATTTTAGTTGTAACTATATAAGTTTATTTCACTGTTTAACTCGCCCTAAGCTATGTTTTGTGGAACAATTATAGTCTATTATTTATACAGCACCGATGGAAAATATTTATAAATATATTAAGGACAACAATGACTGTCAGTTCACTATAAATGAATTGAAAGAAATCTGCAGAGAGGATCCTCCCAGGTTTTTATAATTTTCTTGGGTACAAGGTGCTCCATATGTTATCATTCCACTACAGGTAACTCGAGTAGAAAAGAATGAGAGTTAAACGTTCTTTTCATCTAAAGTATATATAGTCTTTTATCTCTCTCTCTCTCTCTCTCTCAATCCTTTCACCCCAATAGGAGTATCGGTGACACTATGCATTTCCTGCCTTAACAGTCAATCTCCAGGCATCTCGATCCTGCACGACCTGACTTGACTCGTGCATACCCATACCAAGGAGAGATCCTACTTGGTTCTACCTTCCCCGTTACTATAAGCTTTTTCTATGGCATCCATTTCTTGTTTGGTAAAATAATTTTCTTCAAAAAATAGAGTAATGAATGAGGGATACCATCACTGATATTGTCAAACATTTGACTTGGAAGAGGGTAAGATTTGTTAGCAACGAGTGTCGATCTTATGTCCTCGCGAATAATTTCAGCTGCAGTTTTGAGAAACCGTAATCGTTCTTCACTGTCATTTTGTTTCCTGTTGTTATACCATAATTTGCTTAATATTTCATGTTGCCTATTGCTGAAACAAATAATCGCAGAACTTCCATTTTTTATTAATTATAATACGAGGACCATATTTTTCTAACATCACTTTAATGGTCCTTGGGAGGATCCTCTCTGCAGATTTCTTTCAATTCATTTATAGTAAACTGGTAGTCATTGTTGTCCTCAATATATTTATAAATATTTTCCATCGCTGCTGTAATACTTTCAACTTAAGGATGACCAACTTTATTTTCAGTCGGAGACCGCTTGAAAGAAACCCAACAATTTAAATGATATATCGCTTTAACAGCTACTAAATCGACTACATATATCAAGCGATGAGGGCCAGCTTTTACGAAATCATCACCACGTTGTTTAGCATACTCTATTATTGGACTTAGAAACGAAGATGTTGATACAATGCGTATAGCGTAGCGAAGTTCAAGCTTTTTCTTTTTTTTTATCTTCTTCAGAAGCCTCGTCCCCACAAGAAATGCACACTTTTACAAAATAAAACACTTCACTTGATCGTGTTCTCACACGCTTGACCACAGCAATGCTACTTTTGCGAGTGTAATCTTTACGGCACTCGCGGGGACCAGTCACAGATTTTTTTCTTTTAAAAAATCAGAGTTTTCATCACCTCTTTCAACACTTGGCTCAATTAACGTTTTTATTCCACACTCAACCACCAAAATGTCACCATCTGACAGCGATTTATTGCAAATGAAACAATAATCTTCCATTTCTGTATGATAACACAGTCCCACAAAGAAAAAAGTGGGGTATACTTTTGATGCGATATATCAGATCCGTAGTATTTTTGCCCGCTGATCACGAATCTGACGTCAGAATATCGCCATCACATCTCAATTTTTTTCTAACCTCAAAAAATAGGTAAAAATTAGTAAAAATGAAGAAAAATATACTCCTAAAAAATTGATTCAAGCTTTTTCATGAATCCAAAGATGTATTAATATGTATTCGGACACGCTAAGCTAATATTCATCGGTTGGTTTGAGCCATACAGTTCTGTTTTCTTTCTAACCTCAATAAATCAGACAGATATAGTGCTTCTCGAACGCAAAAACGAATTCAAATTAAAATTCAACCGATCCTTACCAAATTTGGTACACGGGGATTTTTTGGGTCGCTGATCACGAATCTGAGGTTGGATTTGCAAAATTCAAGATGGCAGATGTTTTCGCGCCATTTTGAACGCCGAGAAAATTCATCGGTCGATTTTTATTCTTCTACCTGCATCCAGGGCACCTCCACGTGGTGACGGTGGGCAACGGTGTTACTCCACTAGCCGGCAGAGTCCCTGGATAACGGCTTAGATGCCGTCATGGCAGGTAGAAGAAAGAGAATTACGATGCAGGGACTCGGAAACCCAGTATCGGCGGTTGGTCAGGGTGGGAAAGCGGGCCCGCAGGCCGTCGTCATCCAGCTACCGTAGCTCTTCATGTGTGGGTGACTTGGGCTCATGTAGAGTATAATGCTACAAAAGAAAACAGTCTCACGGTACAAGGACTTTTCATAAGTGCGATAAAAACAGTGATTCATTTTGTTATATTTGCTGTCAACACGTATTGAGTAAAATGGGGTCACCGATAACGGATTAGATTAAAACCTTATATAAGGATTGTTTTTAACATTGAAATACAGCACCAGGATACAGATTGGGTTCCCCACATCATTTGTAGTTCTTGCAAAATAATGTTGTACATCAATAAGAAGGCGATTAAATATTCCAGACCAGCAATATGGAATAGACCATACAGTGAAAATGATTGCTACTTTTGTATGAATGTTGTATCTAGGCATAACCGAAAAAATAAAAGCACTATTACTTATAACGATGTTTCGACAGTAACAAGACCAACTAAACTAATTCCGCCTCCTGAACCACTTGATGCTGATGTTATGGAAACAAATGATTTCACCTTATCAGTTCATGCCGAAAACATTGAGACTGTCGAAAAAGATTCAAACACTGTTACTAATGAATGTTCTAGTGACAACCTATCATATACTAGTGACACAGATAAAGAATTTCTACCATACAACCGTAAACCAGAACCAATATTCGTATCACAGTCAGAACTTAGTGATCTAGTCAGAGATTTAGGCTTATCCAAAGATGGTTCAGAGCATCTTGCTTCCTTTTTAAAGAAAAGACATTTACTTAAGCCAGAAGCTACCATTTCTTATTATAGAAACAGAGATGAAGAATTTCGAAAATATTTCACAATGGACGAGGAATTGTCACTTTCATATTGTACCGATGTAAAAGGTCTAATGGATGAATTTCAAAATAACTCATCCTGAAGAATGGAAACTGTTCATTGATTCTTCTAAACGGAGCATTAAGGCAGTTTTGCTGCATAATACCAACGTTTACGCTCCCATTCCGATTGCTCATTCCACAGTTATGGAAGAGCAATA
The DNA here is from genome assembly GCA_019049505.1 of Pachyrhynchus sulphureomaculatus. Classification (NCBI taxonomy): domain Eukaryota; kingdom Metazoa; phylum Arthropoda; class Insecta; order Coleoptera; family Curculionidae; genus Pachyrhynchus; species Pachyrhynchus sulphureomaculatus. The sequence continues at coordinate 226,609,123 of CM032447.1, read as the reverse complement.
TGGAAAAATGAAGCAGCTTTTGATAAAAATAAAATATGCTGATCATAACTGGAAAATTTGTGGAGATCTGAAAAGTGTAACAATATTGCTTGGCCAACAGTCAGGGTTTACACTTTATCCCTGTTATAAATGTCTGTGGAATAGCAGAGGCAGGGAACGTCATTATAAGAAAAAAATTTGGCCAACAAGAGAATCGTTCACTCCTGGTGAAAATAATGTATTGTTTCCACCATTGGTAGATCCAGGAAAAGATCTTATTCCCCCGCTTCACATTAAGCTTGGACTTATGAAGCAATTCACGAGAGCATTACGTACAAACGGCCCATGTTTCAAATATTTGCATAAAAAATTTCCGAAATTTTCTAAAGCTAAAATTAAGGCAGGCGTATTTGACGGGCCACAAATAAGAAAATTGTTTCAAGATTCATTATTTGTTACTAAAATGAATAAAGTTGAAAAAGCTGCTTGGCTTAGTTTTAAAGAAGTCGCAACAAACTTTTTGGGAAATAATAAAAGTCCTAAGTACAAAGAAATAGTCGAGAAAATGGTAAAAAATTTTCAAACATTAGGTTGCTTAAGGAATCTAAAATTATATTTTCTGGACTCCCACATCGATGATTTCCCAGATAATCTTGGTGACTACAATGAGGAGCAAGGGGAACGTTTTCACCAATATCTGAAAATCATAGAAAATCGGTATCAAGGACGATGGGATGACCTAGCGGACTATTGCTGGTCGCTAAAAAGAGAAACAAGTCCTCAAAAGCCCTTGGGCACAAAGCCTTTGAATAGGTCATTCGCGGAAAAAAGAACAAGATACAGCCAAAAAAAGGAAAGTTAGGCGCGGGTCTAACCTTCGCATTTCTAGGGCTTAAGGGTCTACTATTTGAGAGTATATGGTTTAAAAGTCCTGGTTTTGAGTTTATTGGGTCTCATTTTTAAAGTTACAGGGTTATTGAGGTCTATTTTTTGAGGTTACAGGGTGTGGGAGTCTAAGGTTTCAGGGTTTAAGAGTATCAGGTTTGAGGATTCCCCAACTGTATACCAAATTTGGTAGGAATCGGTTGGTTTTCAAAAATTTTGTCCGCCATCTTGGATCCGCCATTTTGAATTTTGCAAATCCGACCTCAGATTCATGATCAGCAACCCAAAAAACCCCCGTGTACCAAATTTGGTAAGAATCGGTTGAATTTTAATTTGAATTCGTTTTTTTCCATTCGAGAAGCCGTATATCTGTCTGATTTATTGAGGTTAGAAAGAAAACAGAACTGTATGGCTTAATCTAACCGATGAATATTAGCTTAGCGTGTCCGAATACATATTAATACATCTTTGGATTCATGAAAAAGCTTGAATCAATTTTTTAGGAGTATATTTTTTCTTAATTTTTACTAATTTTTTACCTATTTTTTGAGGTTAGAAAAAAATTGAGATGTGATTTGGCAATGACTTTCTCGTTACCATAGAAAAGTCAACGCAGCTATACCTGTTCATGCCCAAATAAAAGAACGAACGACAGCTGCATATCAAAGTTACATTCCTTACAGAAAAGGGCCTAAATTTCTAACGGAATACTTATGACTTCTCCGTGGTACTCAACGTCTTAGGTGATGCAGAAGAGAGTATATACAGTGAGTAGCGCAATACTCGTGATCCTTTAGAGCGCTTTATCACACGAATAATGACTCTTACGGAAAAGTATCTTTGGACTTATTTTGAAGAGAACTGATTTAGCTACAATTTATTACTGAACCTTTATTTTCAGAAAATCCACCGTGCTCCAGATATTCGTGAAACCCCGTATTTCGCAACCTCTGACTCCGCGTAATTAATTGCGTAGCACTCGGATCAATGGGGAACTTTCACACAACATTTATAACACTGCAACTAAGCTACCTCTAAATTTTCAGCCTGTATCCAATTTTTTCCGTGTTGAATGTCTAATTTTCCTGGACTAATCTGTCACTAATAAATTTACGTCATTACATTGGATATAAATATGGTTAATATAATATTTATTTACCATACAGTTTGTAAAGTAAGAACGCTCGTATTCTTGAAAAAATATGTTTCGAGAACATTTTTACCGTCGATGTATTCTTTGGTGTGCTAACATCAATGCTGTCGACGATATTTTCTGCATACTCTCCCGGAAATGATTTTTCGAATCTTGCGAGACAACTGAGTCAAAGTACTCAGAGTCTTTCCTCTGATATCATGAGTACGAAGATGTTATCGAACACATTCTAACTCGATTTTATTAATTTTGCCGCTCCTTGACGCAGCGTCAATTTCGGGTTGCGTGAAAACAAAGACACGAATTTTTTTTTTTTTTTTCGACTTTCAGAGTGACTTTGCCTTGGCCAGCCGTCGACATTTTCCTCTCGTTAAAACGATTTATCCACTTCTTCACAAACGATACAGACTTTTAAATATATTAGCGGCAGCGGAATGTGTCATTTTAAGCCACTTTCGATGGGAGCAAAGAAAGAATGCCTCGAACCGACGCGTAAACAAGTGACTCATTTTGGATTTTACGTGATTTCGACGAAAGTTCAGGTTAGTTCAACTGATACTTTTACTAAAATGCGTCGTAGACAAAGATTCCCTCTACGGATTTTTTTGTTGAATTGCTAGAGTCGCATCTACTAATAATGAATTATCGCGGATACTTTCTCACTTGACAGACTGTATTAGATTAAGACTGTAAAAAATTATGTATTGCATTTTTATTTATTTATTGTATTTATCTTATTTTTATTTTTCTACTGTATTTATACATCTGACGACTGTAAACACCTTGTGTAAAAACATTAATAAATATGTATATTGAATTGAATTTAATTCTATCACAAGTGGAAAAGGATTATTATACTGAATTACGCTTCGGTGAACCCCGATTGTGTGTTGTAATCTCGAGAAGTAAACATCCCTGAAGAAATCTCTTGCAAACATAGTTGAAACGTCGAAAAGTTACTCCATAGTAACACAATATAATCCCAAGAATCAGGATTTCTCATATAACCAAGATTGTGAGAAATTACACGGAAAGTACTACGTAAACAACATTTTTTTATGCTTTTTTACGGTTATAGCTAATCAATTACTGACTTCTAACAAATTCCCATTTCTAAACCAGAATATTAAACATTCACAAAGATAATTTAACTTTCCATTTTCATACCTTTGACGTCCGGTTGTTGCCTAATAATCACAATAAATTCGGCTTTTTAAAGGCAACCGCGGGAAGGTAGATGGAGCAAAAGATAATACAGTAACCAAGTTACCTGCTTTGTTATTACAAAAGAATGCATAAATAAAACATTTAATGATAAATGAAAAAGGCGTAGGCGAAGAAAATGTTGTGCATACATTTTCATCTAAGCTCATAATGAAACAAAATATAATTGTAAAATACACAGTGCGACAAATAAATTTGCAAGTTAATATTGTACGAGTATATCGTGGACCAGTGGAGTCATCTACATGTTTAATACGTCATTTTGAAGGTGTATCCTTTTCCGCTTATTGGCAGATGACTAAGACTGTATCTCTTGGGAACTACAGACCTCTCAGTTTGCTGTTTCAGGGATATAAACTGTTCATTCGAATAATAACGAACAGATTGGAGTGAAAATTTGAAATGTACCAGCCAAGAGAACCGGCTGGATGCCGAAGTAACTTCAACAAAACTGAACAGTTGGACAGCTCCTAGAAAAAGTAACGGAATATAAAATACCCTTGTAGATTTCGGAAAGGCCTTTGACACGGTAGAAACATGAGCGACAACTAGGTCACTTAGGAATGCTAGACTCGATCAAAGATACATTAATCTATTAGAAAATATATATAAATTATCAACAATGACCGTCAAAGTTCACGATCTAACAGGCAAAGTGAATGCAACAAGAGGAGTTAGACAAGGAAATATAATTTCACCAAAGCTGTTTACCATCGTCTTGAAGGATATTTCCAAGAAACTTATGTGGGAAGACAAAGGAATTAATATTCATGGCGCGCACCTGTACGATTTGAGATTTGCCGACGATATCGTCCTGTTCGGCAAAAATCAGGAAGCATTAACGCAGACGCTAGAAGAATTACATGAAGCAACGTTCAAAACCGGACTGATGAATAATGAAAAGACGCAATTCATGACAAATATGCCCCTAAAGGACGACAGAATTATAGTATATGGTTAGATAATAAAAAGGACTCATACATATACCTTGGACAGTCTATCACAATAGGTAAGTAAAATCAAGATATTTAAATCGATAGACGAATCAGACTAGGATGGGCTTCCTAGAGCAATCTTAAGTACATCTTAAATATGAAAATCCCCATGACACTAAAACCAAAAATCTTAAACGAGTGTATACTACCAGTTGTTATATACGGTTCTATAACATGGGTCCTGGCTAAAAAAGTTATCAAACTGAAGGTACACCAAAGAGCTATTGAAAGAAGACTCTGGGGTAGATCGCTCAGAGATCGTAAACAGAAAAACCAACGAATGGATTAGGAGAAAAACCCAGGTAGCAGACATCGTGCAAAGAATCGGCTTCTTAAAGTAGCAATGGTCAGGACATGTAGCTAGACACACGGAAAACTGGAGTGAAAATATCACCAGGTGGAGGCCTTGGGGCGAGGAAAGG